>CM049310.1:68707555-69907555 GCA_026874595.1 Sipunculus nudus
GTTTCAAGCCAAACTACATAAACATGGGTGTTTCTTAGTAAGGACTTCAAGAAATAAGTATTTTGTAAGCGTATGCATGTGAAATATGTAGTCAGAAGGTGTTTTCTTGAAATGTAACAAATTTTGATTTTAAAGTTTGACAGTTGAGACAGGTAGTCCCGGCCGTCCTACAGTGCCAAACAGAAAGAGATTCGTTTTGAGTAAAAAACAGGCAGACCTTGTCCACCACCAAGGGCTCTCAGGAAGGACTACATCGAAACAGGGAATATGGTGACGATCTGTAATGTAGACTTATGGGTAAGTGAATCCAGTTAAATAAGATGTTCTACATTTTCACGTAGAATTTTACCGCTCTATATTCCCGAGCCATATGAACATTATTTGCATATACAGCATTTTCATACTGCCCGATCATCAGTAGAGCAACCAGAAATAACATTTGTGTCAAGTGGAGCCCAATGTCGTTAACGATTGTTTAAAGTTCCATCGGGGCGTTTAAAAAAGGATTTTAGTACTGATGCTTTGCACGACTACACGAAATAAGGAACAAGGACATACAGTTATCCCTCTTGTATTTTTTGTATATTTATCTGTCTGTACCTGTTTAGAAGCTTGGGAAGCTGCAAGAGGTGAGTTTCCGCTTCCGGTCAGTCACATCAAATTAAAGCCTTTTTTTTTTGGTTGCACCGGTTTCCTGGCATGGATCATGCCATAAATTTATGTCACTTGCTTGAAAGATATAGCACACTACGCAGAATCGGACTCGCACGAGTTGGCTGGGGTTGTGGCAGGGTCGGCAATTTTTTTTATAATAACGTTATTTACACTGATAATGAACATTAGTTAACGTCATGTAAAAAAAGTTTTTTTACACCCATGTAAACAAAACTAAAAAACACAGTTGCACGTGGGATTTCTGGTAAGTGATACCCATGAGCTCAACAAATAAAATTTTTCAATAACCTTATGTAAAAATGTCATGTAAAAATAGGTTTTTGCATCCATGTGTAAAAAAACTGTAATAAAACCCTCGATGCATGCGGGTTTTCTGTTAAGTGATAGCCATGCGTTCAACAAAAAAACTTCATATATGACCAAGGCCTTAGGATTTACATTAACCCTAGAGGCACGGGGCTCATGAACTAGTCATGTCAATGAGCAATGGGCTACAGGCTGACTGGTGCCTATTTAAAAACAGGTTTTTTACAGTAAAAAAAACACCCTGGGTTGTGGGCGTAAAAATCTGACCCCCACAATGCACCTTCTAAAGTGAATCCAGTTAAATAAGATGTCCTACATTTTCACGTAGAATTTAACCTCTCTATACTCCCCAACTATATGAACATTAATTGAATATTCAGCATTTTCATATGACCCGATCAGCAGTAGATCAACCAGAAATAACATTTTTGTCAAGTGGGTCTCAATATCGTAAACGATTTTTTAAAGTCTCATCGGGGCGTTTAAACAAGGATTTTAGTACTGATGGTTAAGATGACTACACGAATTAAGGAACAAGGACATACAGTTATCCTGCTTGTATCTTTTGACTATATATATCTGTCTGTACCTATTTTGATGATTGTGAAGCTGCAACAGGTGAGTGTGCGCAGATTTTTTTTTCTTTTAACAGCTCATTGTTGCCAGAAAAAAAGTAATAAGGCTTAATTTACTTAGAAAATGTACAGAGGACTCTATCCCCCGCCAAACGGGAATGTGAGAAATGGGTACACGTACCGGCACACACCCTCACAGAACAGTCACAGAACTGACCGGAAACACTGTGCAGACTAAATCGGAGAACCGAACCTGCCAAAACGGAAAGTTACTTATAGGATGCAGCAGCTATTACATTAAGAAGTAGAACCCAGTCAAACTTTTTAAGAATTAGTGTCGCATGTGAAATGTAAGAATATTGAATAAAACATGCGACCGGGAAGGGGGGGGGGGGGCATGGCCCTCCTGCGCCCCTCCCCCCTCCCGGCTACGCCCCTGCATTGATCCAAGTACTCAAAGCTTTTTAATTCAAAACGAAGACCACGTTACCGTGGATTCAATTGCAGGGCTTTTTCAGTTGAGAACAGACTACGACCATTTACACGAACACCGTTTGACCATTTATGTGTTTACAGGTATGTTGATTTCTATACATTCACAAATATCTTTCCATTATACCTATGTTTTTAGTAGTTCACACATTTGTTTTAGGATCCACAATCTCCAGGGACTTTGAAACATAAATATACATTACAAATACTGTAACGGAACCTAATATAAAGAGATCACGTATGCGTGATGAACACAAATTTTGTAATGGAGATAAAAAAAATCAGATTTTGTAACACTAGGCAGCATGAAATGTCTAGGGGAATGAATAAAGAAGACAGTGGTTTTTTGTTAAAAAATAACTATAATTCATTCTTAAAACAACCCTAACAATACAATACACTAAATCAATACAATTATACAGTAAAACAGCGTTATAGCAACAAGTCAATACAATCACACAGAAAGATAATGGTACAGTACCTCGATACCAACACCATCACAACGATAAGTCCTTTGAATGTAAACTCTCAGAGAATGACAGTACAGTGGAAAGTTCTTGCAACAACGCAAATAGTAAACTGAAGTTCAAATGTATAAAATCCAGGAGAAAATCTTTGAAAATGTATAATTGCCGCATTCGTCGGATAGGGTCTTAGAATCTGACACACGCTTCTACGTCCGCTGGAATCTGCTCTGCTGTCTGCCCTCTGGTTCTAAAAAACATCCCCTTTATATACCTTCACATCCGAAGCCGGGAATTTTCCACTTCTCGAACAGTCCATAAGGACCCTACTCAACAGTAAACACGCGTTTAAGGAATTCTCTAGAAAGACATCGCTGTGTAGCTGCACATACCAGGCTCATCACATGATCCACGACCAGGCGTGAAAACCCAAGGATCACATGACAACGAGAGTTCCACCAGTACGGATTAAACATAAAATGTAACAACAACACGAGTTACGCCCGTGTCACACAATAAAAAGAGCACCTGTAACAATACATCTTCAAAATGATAGAGCTTCTATGAAAAAAATTCATTTTTTTGCAGTCGGTGCCTACAATTCTCTACTAGAGCGACTTATCAGTCATGTGTTCAGATGTACACTTTTCATTTGTAAACACTGTCACGCTTCCTTGACCCGGTTTCACCTAGCGAGTAGCAGAACAAATAAACATGAACGGGTAGCTTATACAAGGGGACGAAGGATTTTTTATACTCTATATATGCCTCACGTCTACTTTTTGATAGATTTCTTGAATAACATAATTTGCTATTCTTTGCCGACTTTATAAGGGGAGGGGGTTTCCTCTAGAATCCTAGCACAAGTGATCTTTATATCATGAACAACAGTCCCTGCGAAAACCACAGAATGAAAAACATGCGACATTGAGTTCCCACAAGCTTATTACAAAACTGTTTATCATACAGAACAGTGGATTTTCTACGGGTGCATCTAGTTTCAATAATACAAGAAATTATGAACTGGCAACGGAACCATTCAAATGATTCGTGAACGGTCTCTCTAAATAGGCAAGTTACGCAGGAAGAAACACAGATCTCTTGTCATTCTTCTTTAGATCAGCGGTCCAGCAATGTAAGAACGCCATCGAGAATTTGACGAGTCATGCGCAGGTATGTATCATAGGGTCGTCTGGACTTTCACAGAAATCCTTAGGTAGCTCTGACCAGGAAGACACTCTGCCACCGCCAATCAATGGGGTAGGTAGGGATGTCTCTCTTACACATTGTGCGGAAAATATTATGACATATTATGATGCTGTCACCTAAGAATGTTTAAAGATTTCTACTCTTAAATTCACCAAACACCATGATGATATTTATAATGCCTGAAACAACCAAACCTGGATTTCCTCCAGGCCGCTATGTCACACGTTAATTTACGTATCAGATATGAGTGTTACCTTTTTAGAATTCAAAACTGAAAAAAAGATAATTTTCCCTGTACTTTTATTCACCATTTAACTGCATGATCAAATGCCTACAGACAATTGGTGTTGATTGTGTTAAATCATTTCTAGTAATTTACTCAGTATATAACATAATATATAATACATATTATATTGATATAATTACTTAAATTTAATGAAATACATTATTGAATAACAAATCATCATAGTAAATTATAAACTCTGCAAAAAGTACAGAAACATAATAACTAATTCTTATATGAAATTAATGTAGCGTTGAATCAAAGCGTGGTTCTTACTTTGTGGATATTGTAATTAAACCCAAAAAAATCTCTTTTATCCAAACATTAGATTTCTTATCTAATAACATTAAACATCCCTTACACACATATTGCTCATGAAATAACTATCCGCGTTTCGAGGACAGACTAAATTATAAGTGCCTTGTTTGCTGCATGTGTAGCTGCTGCCACATGCGATAACAAGAGGTTGAATGAAGTAACAAGGTATTTATCTGCATTGAGAATTGAACAGCACTCACCAAAGGAAGGTTTACCAGGGGCGGATCCAGGATTTGGGAAATGGAGGGGTCCAACCAAGGCGGTCTGATGATAAAATCTAAAAAAAAAACGTCACTGGGTCCAGAATAGGGGGAGGGGTGTGTGTGTAAGGGGGGGGGGGGGGGAGGCCGCACAAATTGTTCTGAAACCAGAGACTGAAAAGGGGGGGGGCTGTCTTCTGTTTACGATGTTGGATTTAAGCTCAAATAATTTTTTTAGTAAATGAAAAATCCAGTTACCACATTATATGTGTATCCTGCAGTGTAATTTTTTTCATAGTTACAACATAATCTATTCTATGCACTACTAGTTGATTATATATATTCGTTTGAAGTCAGAGCGTTGATATATCGCGTTTTTGTCAACTAAAATCTCATAACAATGAAATTTTACATGGTATGTTTCCTTATCGACTATTTTCCAGGTTTGTATATGTTTTTTGATAGAGAGGCGGCAATTTTTACTACCACCCCGGGCGGCGAATAGGCTAGGTACGCCGCTGATTAGTCGGTTCAATTAAAATTCTGATTTTTTACCCAACAGGCTGTCTTTTTCGATGGATATAAAACCTTATGCAAGAGCAGATCCCGAGCAGACCTCATTAAATAAACATCCAAATACCTATAGTTTGCGAAAATAACCTTGGAATTTGTAGTACTTTTAGGGACAATCAACTCCGTTTTAAAAGCACTTTTGCCAATTTGGCTCCCGGACTACTCAGTGGAGGCAAAGCCATGTCGCTCCTTATGGGCTGGAAAACAAAATGACAGTCTGCATACACCAGTGATACAGGACACCAGCTCAGTCTTTGACTAGAGTTTACTCTTTCAGATGTTCTGTCTCACACTTGTTTTCGATGGAGATGTGGATGAAAGAACCTAACTTTCAAGTTTTTTATACAATATTTATTTTTACCGTCGAAATCTTCTGCTGCTAGAGTAATCTGTATTTATGTTTATGAATGTCACATACAAAGTAAAGAACTCCACAAGGCAGTTGCGATAAGTACAGTGTAACCCCTCTACAGCGGACAGTCCTAGGAACAGTGGGATGCATGTCCGCCCCTGAGGAAGTCCAAAGATACAGGCGCCGGACACATATACATCCATGATAAACTGTACTTTTCCTACATTCTTTCTTACAATCTACTTTTTTATTGATAGTTAAAAATGAGACTAGTATTAGTAATTTTGCTATTAACGGTGAGAATAATTTAAGACTTGTTCGTAGGTACGCTAAGTGTTGTCTGGGCGCTTTTTCATAGGTTCGTCAGAATTCAGAATTACTCACTCTTTTCATGACTGCAACGGAATCATGATAATCTTAAGTTATTTCTAAAGTCCCGGCACAGTTCTGTCAACATCAAATTAATATAGAGACTAATAAGTGTTTTATAAATAATGCCTCTTGCCACTGGTCCTGGGGTGCATGGTGAAAGACTGGAGTGAAATAGATGTAAGGGGTCCCGCTGGTATTGTTTTTAAAAGATCGTAGAGATCTTGAAAAGTTTCACCATTCACATGGTAATATTATAATAACTTTATTTGTTGGCAAGGCATGTTCACAACTTTTAAAAAAATGTGAGTTAATCATTTTGACTTGCCGCATCGGTCGCTAAGCCGATTCTGAATTAATGTCTTTGCTCTGGGCCCGCTCTAATGCACATTTTGTTCATAATAGCGTAAAAATGTAAATGTATTTAATAGCAATATATATGACACTATTATAATCATTGGTTATACTGACCATTAACAGTATAATCAAATCATCACAGATCATTGGGTGTTCATGATGTATACAATTACAAGGAGTTGCACGCAGGGCTTCAGCTGAATTACACGGTTGGAGTTTAAAATATGTGGCAAAAAGTTTAATCAACATGCTAATTACAAATATTAATATGACAAGTTTTGGAAAATAATCTTTTATATTCGCATATGCATAGTAATATGACCAATTTTAAGCGTTCAAGGGGGATGACACTTTCTAAAATCTGTAGCTGCACTTGTTGAACACCAAACAGGACGGATTACCAATAAAAATAAAGCCTGATCCCTGGTCTTTCAAATAACCAAAAACACAGCACCTTACAAAAATGACATTGTGTGTGCAACCAATAAAAACAGGGGTATTATACTTCGCCCGGATAAATCAGGGCCGTCCCGCGCCTGATGACATTCACCGTATCGAGGACCCGGGGTAAGCGTCGCCAGGCAATGGCTCAGTGTCCCCTGAACTCGGAGCATTTTTAAATGATAATTATTATGTATTCAAACGATGCAACAAACATCTGAGGCCGTTTTAATATTTCATTCCGTCATTTTTATTGGCTGTTATTACTATATCAGTTTGCTCTCTTATGGCTGTGCTTCCTGAAAAATTTTGGACTAATTAAAAACAAAAAGAGAAAAAGGAATGAAAATAAAGTTTTTTATCGCAGCTCTCCGGTAATGTTGCTGTTTCTACTCTTACTGCGATCCCTTGACAGTTCATGAACTTGCGAAAATGGATTATATTTTGTTTGCTCTATACATTATTCCATAAACATAAACGCATTTCAGTATTCTTCATAAAACTTTGCAAATGTTCACTTTTCAAGGTAAATTTTCCAGAAAAATAATTTTTAAAAAAATTTTATTTTATACAAAATAGTCCGTAAAAAATAGTTTTCGTGTTGCCTTAGTGAGTTGTTTTGTTTTTTTTCCCAAAAACTAATGTTTTAACGTATCTACGTATGCTCTCATGACTGCTCAAAGTACTCAGATATATTGCTGGATATGCCACTGACTCTTTCTTTAAACGGAACGCTACCACAGATATTTTGTCAGTCTTTACCATGTATCTTTACATTGATTTGCTTGCGGGTCAACAACCACTATAGTGACCTTACAGCACGATACATCAGGCTTTAGCGTCGATAAAGCCGCACAGAACCAATCCACGTGAGATATATAGTAGAAGACTGACTGACCCCGCCAGCCATACCTCAATGTTAGGCCTAAGGAAGTGCCACATTCTTTTTCAGTTTGAGGAAAGGTTTTCAAAATTTCAAAGTTTACCTAACATCATACGTGTAAAACTAATTCTTAAATTTATAGGTAAATGCAATGTATAATATATGTATAATATGATAATACCCGAAGTCATAGAAGTGAAGACAGAAATATGAATTTGTCAGGTGCTTGCGTACAGCTATTTCTAATATCATGTTATTCTTTCATTAGAATAATCTGAATTTTATTTATATTTAATTAGTAGGCATTGAGGTGAGGTAGCCATGGTCACAGCTTTGAGATTAATAATGGACGACATGTACTGTTAGATTCGTTCAACTTAAAACTGTGTCGAAGACATAAATATGTATAAGACATTAAACTTTAGGCAAAAAATTAGTATATCCGTTTTGTGTTCATCCATTACAGGCCCATGTATGGCCCCATTTAAATAGTATATATTTTAAAAATTGAGAGACCTAAGTTTCATACTGCTTACTAGGTATACATAATAATGAAATTTAAAAATAAATAAATATGGAGGAACATTGGAAAAACGTTCTTAAACCTGGTTGTCGAAGACCATGCGATGACTAGGGGTTTATGATGTTTTACTAGCGGGAGTACCCTGACAGAGGTGGGTCAGCATAGACACATTTCACGGCTGTATAAATCAACATCACAATGACACGCCAGACAAGAATGTGGCTCAATAAACCTCCACCCTTACCATTACACGGCATGTTAAAATGATTTAACGTATAACCCGGTCATGCTATAACCATACTGACCAGCATATTTATCGCCCCAAAAGTCACCATTTTTATTCTCCAATTCATCTGATTGTGTCTCGATTAACCAGCACATGCATGTGCGTTTGTTTGTGCATGGATGTGTGAATATTGTTTATTGTTTTGAACAGGATAACGGTAAACATACACAGTTTCAAGCAATTTAGTTACATCTTGTTAGACACTGTAATGCCAAACTATATAGGCTTTGGTTTTAACCATTCGACAGTCTTTCAACCTTTCAGTCTGTAATTTCATGAACTGTTTGGAACGTGAGTAAATTGTCCCTGTCAAAGGCATGTGTCTCATTGCGACGTGCAATATGTCATGGTCTGATTAAAGTTCCTATGGTTATGATTTTTAAAAGAACTTTCAATCGATTCCAACAGCATACAAATGATAAATATTCCAGAAGACCACATAGCCCCCTCCAGCATATTCCCGAAAACAAGGCCTCATGAAACCAAGCCATTTCGGGGAAAATCATGCCTTCCAGTGAAATTAATTCCATTCTAGTGAAATTTCTTTTTGCTTTTAAATTTGTTTATTTAACGTACTTGAGTGCAGGATGGAGATATGTCACTTGAACCTGTGGTGGACAAATTCCTCAGTAGCCCTGAGACGCTGGTCCTGCATCACGGCAGGCTCAACTTCTGAAGCATTACGGCGGGAAACCTCAAGGGCGCGGCAGAAATGTGGGCTGATAATTCCATGAGATTGCTTTGGCATTCAAGCAACCATCTCCCCAAGGACTTAATTTTCTCTTCACATCATCATGACAGCTGAAACCTGATCCGTGCATAACCTTTTAAGGGACCTGCTGATGTGTATGAAAGGACGATTGTATTCTTAGTGTGCTATCACGCCTCAGCATCAGATTTGACTGATAGGAGACATGTTATAGAAATAATATGGATGATACGATGAACTGAAAATTGCAGTTTGGGCGTCGCCAAGTAAGGGATTAAAATATTACATTTTAGGGCCAAGCGTACAAAGTTTTAAAAAAGCTAGGACCATGGATGCAGGTCTAGGCCTAAAGACATAGAGGTTAATTTAATGTCTCCAGTGTTATAACTCTATCTAAGGTATTTCAATTAATGCATCTATATAGGAGGTAGCCTGTTATCCGTTTTCGCGTTGGGAAAGGTCCGCGTGATTTCGCTTGGGGGGGGGGGGGGGGGGGGGGGCGGGGTTTCCATGGCACGTGTTGGTATGGGTTGAGTTTCTGACCAGTGACACTGCGGTAGACCCTTGGCGAAAGAATGTCAAATATCACATAGTCGATGTTTGAGCAAACATGAAAAATTAACCCCTTATGACATTTAACATCCTTGCCGACAGTTCAAAACCAAACAACAATCATGTCCGGGCATGGCATGTCCGAGGCGTGACATGTCCGAGGCGTGGCATGTCCGAGGCGTGACATGTCCGCTGCGTGACATGTCCGCGGTGTGGCAAGTCCGAGGCATCCAGAGGGGTTGCGTGACAACCGTTAAGTGCCGCCATCGTAGATTAAAATATAGATATATTAAACCCATGCGCCACCATGCTTCTTCAATCTCAAGGATTCACGCTAAAAGTTTTCAGAAACGTGGCCACCTGTCCTATACATGAAATGAATTGCATCCATTTATAAAATTAAAGTAAGGTAAGTAAAGTATCAAATAGAAAAGGAGATAGCAAAGGCAGTGAACTGTTCGTATAGATCCGGTAGTTTCTTTCATTATCAAACAAGCATAACAATATGTCCCTTACTTTATTGTAGGTAACTATAACAGAGTAAGCAGCAGCTAGTACTGCAGTAACGGCTATTGTAGGATTAATAGTCCCTGGACACAGGTAATATATTCTACACCGATTGCATATAAATGATTTAGTTCTTTACATAGGTTATTTTTGTTAAAGATTTTAGCAAACATGCATTGATGCACCTGAATGTCGTGAAAACGATTACAGACGAGATTAAGCAAAGTTTATCCGTGAATAAAAAATATTTGTTTATTTATTCTTGACCAACATGTGCTTAAAACAATGTTTGAAGAATATTTGAGCCGATTGATGTGAAACCATAAATCGGCAAACAAATCGCGCAGCTTTTGATAAAAACTGTAGCAAAAATATCTATGGCGAATCTAATTCAGTTTTTTTTTATTGACATCTTAATTATAACAGGATTATTATCGCAGTGCGCTATGTCCTAAGCCGCATGTGATGAATTCCCTAAACAGAAGACGGATGATGACGGATATCAAGGGAACATAGTAATTCATGCAAGTTTTTAATATGTTCAGGATATTTGTTGAAAACATCCACATTACGGATGTTTGTATGGGCAGCATGATGGAACGCCATCAGCATCAATAGCTTGGCCCGGAATCCCGCCACCTAAACCCGCACTTTCTGTACAATACCACTATCTAATAAATCGTCTCAAAACGCCGTTCTGTTCGTGTTTTATCTTCATTGACATAGTAACAGCGTTGCCTTTAATTCGTCCAGCGATGTTTCGCTGCTCTCGGGGGCTAATATATTGGCTGATCAATGCGTCATTTGTCTGACAGGAACGCTGCAAAAACGATCCAAACTATGAAAATATGAGCTAGAAGGAAGTGGTAATACCCAAAAGGGATTACACTCTGCGCCTTATAGCCAGCTATTAAATAGAAATACATCACTCTCGTGTCACAAAGACGGGGCAGACACTCCTGTATAGGCCAGAGGACGTGCAGTTATCTTGATAACTTCATGTCGCCCGCCCTACACTGGGGCTACCCCACGACATGTTACCATGGCCACTAGTATGAGATGTAAGATCTTTTGTATCCAGTGTTTTTTTTGACGGTACAGTTATCTGAATTATTGGAGCATTTAATTTAGCTGGCTTTGTCCATATGCTGTAGTGCATTCTTGTAAATTGTAACGTATTACACGGTTGTCAGAATAAATAGACATTCCTTGGCCGGAAGGAGTTATTAATTATTTCCAGGCAGTCTGACCGGTTCAAAATACTCCCGCTGGCGTTGGTCTGATTACACCGGTTGTAGCACAGGGTCAAGCATCAGACCAACGAGAGCGGGGTGTCGCGGGTTTTAACCCGGAGCTGGGTAAACATTGCGATACCACGCTCTTATTGGCCGGATTACAATTCATTGCTTTGTTGCAGCCCTGGTGGTGAAACCCGGAGATTCTTGTCATTACAAAACAGCGGTTACAACGTCAGAGGTTTAGGAGTGCAATGTATAACCGCTGCACGAGGGGCATATTTTCGAAATAAATTATGTTCTGATTCAGCATTATGACCTTGTCGTGTTTTGTCAGAGTGATATGAATTCATTTTGATTTACCTGACGATCTGTGTTCAGGGATCTGTATCATAACTTCTTGAAGTTTATGTATTGTGTTATGAAGACAAATAAATGAGGGGAAAATCATGGGCTGATCCTGGATTCGAACCCATAACGGTGGCGCACAAGTCAGGCGTACCAACCGCTTCGCTAGAAAAGCAAGCTTCACTAGCGAGACAGTTCTGTCCGCTTTTATGTCACCCCGTAACAATCGTAAAAGATATTTTCTCTGTTCCTTTATTTGCTCTTTTAGTTTCATGTACAAAATATGGGAAAAAAAAGTAGGAAAAAGCTATGTTTTGGTTCCCCTGAATGAGCGTCCTTAGAAATTACTTTAAAACCATCAAAAATAACATGAGTTAATTTAGTTTATTTTGTACTAACATGTTCCGTTTAATATATAACCTGAAAATCTTACTTTATAGCCATAAGGGCTGGGTATCCGTCAGCCTGAATCAAGTGCAATACGTGTTGCAATACACTTAAAGTGATACAAGATTCGTATTGACGATATGCTTAAATTTGTATGTCATGTTCTGATTAAAGGCCCTGCGGTTAGTTTTCATGAAAAAAGAAATGACCAGTATATGTATTGATACATCTGTATATTGATACAGCCCTAAATGCTATTCATCCGGGCATCTAACCACTACATGTATGATAGTACACGTATATACACCGGTAAACCTGAGTGTTAATTATAATCGAGATTATGCTGAACATATCATGTATCTGTTGAAGTATCATTGTAAATGTAAGGAAATAATGCTTAGCGGTAAGTTGCATCCATCATATTTATCCATATATATCACGAAACTAAGCAGTAAGGGATAAAATATAACCGTATATAAGGTTGCAGCTAAGTAACCATGAAGCCCATATACATCAACTTTCATTCAGAATACACGGCATTAATCAGTGATGTAGGACTCGAGTTGGACATAGACTCGAGGCTCCTGGACTCGGAAGTATACTCGGACCTCAGTCTCAAGTCCAATGGCAATGATCACATGAAGTTAAACGTTCAGAATGAGGTACACGCTTATAACATACAGACTCGTATAAGTAAACTATTGCCAGATTATTTAAAATACGGACTAGGACTCATGTAGCTCGGGCTTTGACTCGAACCTAAAGGACTCGGACTCGAGAAGCTTGGACTTTGACTAGAACCTTAAGGACTCGAACTCAAGTAGCTTGGACTTGGACTCGAACCTAAAGGACTCGGACTCGAGTAGCTTGGACATTGACTCAAACATTATAAGGACTCGGACTTGGACACGAGTAGCTTGGACTTGGACTCCAAACTAAAGGATTATAGAGGTTACAAATTAAGATTATAGAGGTTACAAATAATTCCTGTACTGAGACCAGAACTGGACATGCAAATAGTGCTGCAACATTCTTGTTTGAAGAATGACACCTGGTTTGAGATTACTTGTTTTAAGATTAAGATAAAGAGGGCATGAATACACGCAAATGGTATTAATGAGAAAGCAACAATACAGTTTGAAATGGATTTGAGTTGGTCTTTTTTACCCTTAGGCCAGTTTTATTTAACAATACAGTGTGCGAGTTGTCGTGCAAGATTTTCAGGAGAATATACGGCATGGCATAGGGAGTTACTTTTTCAGAGAAAACAACGTGAACAATAACAGCAGCACTGGTTACAGCAAAATTGGTTGTTATCGGTCCTCACTCGTCGATATGTTACAGGATCACCAAGCAGACTCATACCCCATACACCCACCACACGTCACACTGGTTATTATCGTTCCTCATTCATATTTATGTCACAGGATCACCAAGCAGACTCATATACCCCGTTAACACACCACACGTCACACTGGTTATTTTCGTTCCTCACTTATCTAAATGTCACAGGATCACCAAGCAGACTCATACCCCGTTCACCCAACACACGCCACACTGGTTATTATCGTTCCTCACTCATCTTTATGTCACAGTAACACCAACCAGACTGATACCCCGTTCACCCACCACACGTCACACTGGTTATTATCGTTCCTCACGCATCTATATGTCACAGGATCACCAAGCAGACTTATACCCCGTTCACCCGTCACACGTCACACTGGTTATTATCGTTCCTCACTCATCCAAATGTCACAGGATCACCAAGCAGACTGATACCCCGTTCACCCACCACACGTCACATTGGTTATTATCGTTCCTCACTCATCCAAATGTCACAGGATCACCAAGCAGACTTATGCCCCGTTCACCCACCAAACGTCACACTGGTTAGTATCGTTCCTCACTTATCTTTATGTCACAGGATCACCAAGCAGACTGATACCCCGTTCACCCACCACACGTCGTACTGGTTATTATCGTTCCTCACTCATCTTTATGTCACAGTATCACCAAGCAGACTCATACCCCGTTCACCCACCACACGTCACACTTGTTATTATGGTTCCTCACTCTTCTTTATGTCACAGGATCACCAAGCAGTCTTATACCCCGTTCACCCGTCACACGTCACACTGGTTATTATCGTTCCTCACTCATCTAAATGTCACAGGACCACCAAGCAGACTTATGCCCCGTTCACTAATCACACCTCACACTGGTTATTATCATTCCTCACTTATCTTTATGTCACAGGATCTCCAAGCTGACTCATACCCCGTTCACCCACCACACGTCACACTGGTTATTATCGTTCCTCACGCATCTTTATGTCACAGGATCACCAAGCAGACTGATACCCCGTTCACCCACCACACGTCACACTGGTTATTATGGTTCCTCACTCACCTTTATGTCACAGTAACACCAAGCAGACTCATACCCCGTTCACCCACCACACGCCACACTTGTTATTATTGTTCCTCACTCATCTAAATGTCACAGGATCACCAAGCAGACTGATACCCCGTTCACCCACCACACGTCACACTTGTTTTTATCGTTCCTCACTCATCTTTATGTCACAGGATCACCAAGCAGACTCATACCCTGTTTACACACCACACGTCACACTGGTTATTATCGTTCCAAACTTATCTAAATGTCACAGGATCACCAAGCAGACTGATACCCCGTTCACCAACCACACGTCACACTTGTTTTTATCGTTCCTCACTCGTCGATATGTTACAGGATCACCAAGCAGACTGATACCCCGTTCACCCACCATACGTCACACTGGTGATTATGGTTCCTCACTCTTCTAAATGTCACAGGATCAGCAAGCAGACTGATACCCCGTTCACCCGTCACACGTCACACTGGTTATTATGGTTTCTCACTCACCTTTATGTCACAGGATCACCAAGCAGACTCATACCCCGTTTACACACCACACGTCACACTGGTTATTATCGTTCCTCACTTATCTAAATGTCACAGGATCACCAAGCAGAATGATACACTGTTCACCCACCACACGTCACACTGGTTATATTATCGTTCTTCACTCATCTTTATGTCATAGTATCACCAAGCAGACTCATACCCCGTTCACCCACCACACGTCACACTGGTGATTATCGTTCCTCACTCTTCTTTATGTCACAGGATCACCAAGCAGACTCATACCCCGTTCACCCGTCACACGTCACACTGGTTATTATCGTTCCTCACTCATCTAAATGTCACAGGACCACCAAGCAGACTTATGCCCCGTTCACTAATCACACCTCACACTGGTTATTATCGTTCCTCACTTATCTTTATGTCATAGGATCACCAAGCAGACTCATACCCTGTTTACACACCACACGTCACACTGGTTATTATCGTTCCAAACTTATCTAAATGTCACAGGATCACCAAGCAGACTGATACCCCGTTCATCCACCACACGTCACACTGGTTATTATCATTCCGCACGCATCTGTATGTCACAGAATTACCAAGCAGACTCTTACCCCGTTTACACACCGCACGTCACACTGGTGATTATCGTTCCTCACTTATCTAAATGTCACAGGATCACCAAGCAGACTGATACCCCGTTCACCCACCACACGTCACACTGGATATTATCGTTCCGCACGCATCTATATGTCACAGGATCACAAAGCAGACTGATACCCCGTTCACCCAACACACGTCACACTGGTTATTATCGTTCCGCATGCATCTATATGTCACAGGATCACCAAGCAGACTCATACCCCGTTCATCCACCACACGTCACACTGGTTATTATCGTTCCTCACTTATCTAAATGTCACACGATCATTAAGCAGACTCATACCCCGTTCACCCACCACACGTCACACTGGTGATTATCGTTCCTCACTCATCTATATGTCACAGGATCACCAAGCAGACTGATACCCCGTTCACCCACCACACGTCACACTGGTTATTATCGTTCCTCACTCATTTATATGTCACAGGATCACCAAGTAGGTTAAAGCCCTAATCTGTTAAAGGCTGGAAATTAATGTGACGGGGACTCACAAAAAAAACTATTAATTTGCATGCTGCCGCCATTCACTTATTTGGATCCACACCCGAATCTAATCGATTCTTCATTAGCCTTTTCCCGAAATGCCCTGTAAATTTTATGAGATTCCGTACACGATTGCGTCCATTATGTTGTGAACGAACGAACAAACATACTCACAAACAAACGAATGAGAACTAACGCATACCCTCATGGCGGGGGGAAATAAATAAAGGCTTTATATCGATGCGTCATCTGACTACGTCACAGAATTCCCCGGAGTTATTAAGGAAATACATTGTCTCCCCCATACAATGGAATCATCGATGACCTCACAAAGACACAACAAATTGAGATTTTTTTTTCTGCGTAGCGTCTCTGTCAACAAGTGTCCTGCGGATGATCGTGAAGGCCTGATTGAATGAGATCGTGGGCTAGAAGGCAGGTGAAAATATCAGGTGAAAACATAAGTCACAAAAGAATGTAGCAGACTTTGATAATGTACCAAACGCGTGGGAAGACACTCGGAGTATAAAAAAAGGGAAACGTCGTCATATTAGGTTTACCAATATTTCCTTTAAAAAATAAATCATGCAGGCATCACTTAAACACAGCACACGTTGATACAATACCATTTCATTTATATCTAATGAAAATGTCGTTATTAATATCTGATTTTTTTATCTGCGGAGTAAAACATTTTTATCCCACAATATATTCGTTGTTTAAAATCGTATGTTATTTGTTCTAATCCCTTGTCCGAGGTATATTTTATTTAGGACAAGGGCACAGTTGATCCGTGGAACAGATCTGGTATGTCCCCCGCTTAATGTGGAAGTAGATGGGAACAAAGGTTCTTGATAACTGTTTAAAACTTGTGATAGGTGTTTTCAATGGACTGATAAATGCATTGAATGATAAGTCAAGGTCATCCATATTTGAACTTTCTTAGCCCGTCATTAGTTGCATACTGCTGCAAGTTTTGTGACTGCCCTCAAATTCTTTTCGAGTTATTGCATTAACATCGTTTTAACATTATCGCAACTGTGACCTTGAAAAATGCGCCAAGGACATCTATATTCTGACTTGACCTAACCCCTCAGATGCTGCATTATTGCTGGAAGTTTGGTGACTGTCCCTGAACATCTGGATGAGTTATCGCGTTAACAAATGTGGGACGTCGACGGCAGGGGACAAAAAATACAAACATTTGTCCTATTTACAAATAGTTGAATAAAAGATTACTTAGAATGGCTGAGCCAACAATATCAAATCGATTTAAACTGATATAGATTTCATCGAGGTAAAAATGAACTTCATTTTAAGCAGAATCAGTTTTAAGCTGCTTTTTCACAAGTATTCTGAATATTTCAGAATGTATATTCTCTGAATATCGCTGACGACACTCCGCAAAAATCCACGCAGTAGCCAAATAAAAGCAGGAATGGAGAATTGTGCTTAGGCTATACATTTGCGGATATAGTTGCCAAAAATGAGCGTACTGTTGACGCAATGTCGCATGTTGCCGTATAATGGCAAATGACCCTTGGGTTTGAGAGTAATATTTATTTTGCTTGTAGGGCCTTACTAACTCTAATTCAGAAACAATGGGAATCATAGAGCTAGGAAATTCTTTGTCGGTATTTTTCGGAATCTGGATTTACAAAATTCTAGAACCATTAGATGAGAAACGGCTTCTGGTTGGATGGTAGAACGGAGAAAATAAGTGGTGGAAACGGTGAAGCTGTGCTAGCATTCACGCGGAGGAATGTTGATGAAAGCCCCTTTCATACCGGGCCTACTTGGATTTGCGTATTGAGGCGTACCGAGTACGCCGGAATTAGGCAGCGTATACTGGTGATAAAAAATGTTGCTATGCGCAGGACTGGCGTAATCCCTGCGTAGGTCATGCATAGGCCGGTGTACGATGACGTGTTTAGTCGGACTGGCGTAGGTAAGCGTAATCTTGCTAAGCATCGCGTACAGTAGCATAGCCTTGCGTAAAAATTGCGTACATTCTGCGTCCGTTGCTCTACGGCGACAATACGCGAAAGATTAAACAGGTTTAAACAATTAAACAATTTTACGTCCATCTCGCTTAATTACCCTCTTGCGTCCGTCGGCGTATTGCCACGTAGAACAGCGTAGGCAAGCGTAAGCTCGGCGTAGTCGGTACGCCGCACTTGCAACTCTGCATAGGTTCGGTGTGAAAGGGGGCAATAAGGGGGGAATGAAATTAAATGGTTGACTGGAAAACACCACTCGTAAGAGAAATGAAGAGAGGATTAGAAAATACCTTAAACATGATAGAAAAGATCAGCATCAAGGGAATCGGGTAAGTACAGGAGAAGCTACCATAATATTCATGTGATCAGACCACCAACCATTGCACGTGACAGGGGCCAATCCAGAGGGCATGGGTATTTCCTTTTCCAAGTTTAAATTCCAGTGGGTGTGTGTGTGTTTTTGTGTTTGTTCACCACACAACTCATGCAAACATGAACAGAATCTCATGAAGTTTTCAGGGCATAGACCAATGAAGATTGATTAGATTTTGAATGAACCTCGGAACATTGGCCGAATAGGTCAATACAAACATGGTTTTATGAGCATCACACAATAGGGTCCCCCATATGGCGGATGCTTGCATGGCTCTGAATTCAGATTTCTAGTTTCATGACATTATGTAAAAAGTTACTGTGAAAGAAGTTTGAAATATTTGCCTGGCAGCCATGTTGGATTTAACATGAGTCTAAAAAATTTTCGCCAAATAAAGAAATGATTGCGTCGATAGGTCTGGAGCTTTCATAGACACCAATTATTCCTGTAAATTTGTGATCATGAGAAAGATCAAGCATATTCTCGTTTAGATATTGCGCGAAAGTAGATCGACGATTGTGCTGTGTTTGGCATATTTGAATTTCGATAGATCTGTAATTCGACAGATCTGGAGCCCTACTCACCAATCATCCCTGTGAATTGAGAAAGAACAAGCATCTTCTCGTTGAGATATTGCACATGAAAGGAAATCGCCGATTGTGCCCTGGCAGCCATATTGGAATTCGGACAGGTCTGTTATTCGAAAGGTCTGGAGCCCTCATAGACACAAATCCCCCTTGTGAATATGAGATAGATCAAATGTATTCTTGTTGAAATAACGCGTGCGAAAGAAAAGGACGCCGAGAGAGACAGACGGACGGACAAGGCGATCACTATAAGGCATCGTTTTTCATGCGGGGCCCTTTTACGGCTAGTGAAGGAACAGAAAACCTAATCCGCGACAATAAAAAGCAGTCAGAGTGCACTGACTTCACCAAAGCCTGATTCCTTATCCAAATAACATAATAAACATTGCAGGGGAAAATGAATTGATATACAAAAACAATGTATGTAAATATATAAAGTTAAACATTAAGCATGATATGATAGATATGCCTTATGTATTTGTATACATACATAGATATCAGGACTGCCTATGTTTATATTAAAATGTGTGTTTTTTTTCCAATAAAAGCTTAACTGTTATAAGATCACCATGGCTTTCTATTAAAATTTTTTCCCTTCAAGATCATCCTAATCGCTAGTCTATGCAATTTTTGTGTGTGAAGTGACGTATAAATGTTCTTTGATGCTACTAATAATAGTCAATAGTTATTGTAGTTGACCGGTGCTTGGTGTCCTTTTGAAACCCCAGGACTATACAGAACATAAATTGGTTTTGCATCCTTCATTTGCAAAGATCTAAATATTTCAAAGATGGAACCCTCTGCTTGGTGAATTAAGGACTGACCAGAGTTAAATCTGTTGACGGTAATTTCGGGGACGAAACACAGTAACCGATGTACCCTGATTATTTATCCAGATTTCCTGCCTCACTTCCATTTCCGTTTAACAATAAAGCAGCTGTCTAAATGTCTGATGAACAGTTTCTTCTCATTATCACCTATTCTGTCTTCGCAACTGCCGTTCTTGGGGTCCCAACATATGACAAAATGGTCAGAC
This sequence comes from Sipunculus nudus, assembly GCA_026874595.1. NCBI lineage: Eukaryota > Metazoa > Annelida > Sipuncula > Golfingiida > Sipunculidae > Sipunculus > Sipunculus nudus. Next base: position 68,727,656 of record CM049310.1, read on the forward strand.
CACAGCTGCAGTGACTGATTTAGTCAAAGTGCCAGGACCTTGTCTGGTTTAGGGCGGTGAAACAGTGCGCCACCTATCTGTGCCACGGATTTAAATGTGATCGCTGATTTCAACCATAATGGTTAGCTTTCAGCGGAGTAGTAAATCATATGCCATTCTGGAAAATGAGGCAGGCAGGTCGCTACCGTTGCCCTCAATGTAGCAATGAACAATTTATAAACAATTAGGTGTTAATAGGGTATGACGTCGTGATTACGTGGTATGACTTCGTGATGATGTCGTGTGATGTCGTGATAATATGGTATGACCTTGTGATAATGTGGTATGATCAATTATATCACGTCGTGATAATGTGATATGAAGTGGTAATGATGTTATATGTCAAGGTGATGACGTGAGATGACGTCGTGATAATTTGGTGTGAAATAATGATGATATGGTATGACGTCGTGAATGTGTTATGACGTGGTGATGACGTGGAATGACATCCTGATAATGTGATATGAAGCAGTGATGATGTCACATGACATCGTGAAAATGTGGTATGACGTGACAATGATGTGGAATGACGATGTGATAATGTGGAATGAAGTAGAGATGATGTCGTATGACGTCGAAAAATGTGGAATGAAGTGAGGATGCAGAAGCGGATTTGTGGTTTGACGTGGTTATAATATGGTATGACGTAGTGTTCACGTAGAGTGGCGTAGTGATGTGGTATGACGTAATGATGATCGGGTATGACGTCGCAATAAAGTAGTATATAAACTAGTCATTATGATTCTGCTTCTGTCCACGTTTAATGTAGGGTTTTATAATGCATATTTTGTACTTGCATTTTTTGCAAATAAATATCACAAACAACCTGTCAGGTCTAAAACCCGGGTGCTTGCTTCAAATGTTTATACATTCACACGTTTTTTACAGGATGGGCTTGGGCCTCAACTCTGGCACATACAAAACATTTCAACAGTATGGACATTATTCCCATGGAGCTTTTAATTTGAGTTCCCAGTTATCTGCTAGATTGTGTGAATCACGAATTTCTCATGCAGCAGGACTTCAAATAAAACACGGTGTTTCTTTCTCGGCGATTACATTCAAGTAGAGACCGGGAAACGCTCAGTCGTACACCATCAGTTATCTACAATCAACCCGTCAGTTTTGTGGGTACCCGGCTGCTGATATGAAAAATAAAGTGGATCTCTGTGGCCACATACAGCCGGTGTTAATAAAGTTTATTGTTCATGATATAGGAATCTTATGTAATTTCCCCGCTTAATTTTGCCATCACGTTTTATCACGCTATTTACCCAGGGACTTTGCATAACATTGCCATGATCTGACGTGACTGCCTCGTGTGCAAGCTTTAACCTCTCAACTTAGCTGTCAGACATAGTATAGTCAGTAGCCACTTTTGGCAACGAAACGTCTCAAGGCTGGTGATGGTTTAAAATATACTACATCTCATATTGTATTCACCCTTGGCGGCTAGGCTGTCAGGTACCTGTTGATATTGCAGGTAAGGTTATAATACGGGTACTGTTAATGAAGTACAGTAATGTAGCTTACCCGTTCAAGATCATCACCGCTGGAGTGGCCTCACTCGGTTAAACAACGCTCACTTTGTCATTTGTGAGATTTTATCATGGGCACCAAATATTAAAAACTCACGCAGATTGTTAAAAGGTCCAGTATTGCTGAAAACTAGAACAATTAGCTGCGTTCGCTAAAAATAATATAATATAATATGTATTTAATTTATGAGGATTGTATGGGCAACGGTGTCATGGAGAATAAAATTATGCAGGTTCGCCTCTAGGTTGACAGAATCGAAAAAAAATCATCACTGGAACAAGACCAAATGAATCAAAGGCTGGTAAACATAAAATACCATCAAAAGCTACAAAATCTTAAAGAGAGAAATTATCGATCCTTGTAGGCAAGAAACCCCAGCAGCACAAAGGCTGGATGGACGGTAGATGAACGTGCATCTCCTCTATAATTGACGTGGAAGAAGCTAGAAACTAATCACGTCATCTGTGACTGCGGGGCATGCTTGGATCTGTTTAGCGGCAATCCGAGCAGTCCGTCCCTGGATACAGCATTATCAGCCTCTCAGTGTCTTCGGGCTTCTCCATCAGTTCATTTGTGCGGCTTCCTTCCTAGCGCCATGACGACAACCAGATAAAGAAACACTTCTAGCCTCAGGTTTAATGGTGTATATTTTTATTAAGTACTGGATTTGTATTGTGCCTCAGATGATTGCTAAACGCACACGTAACTAGCTGCTATATTCGTTCTTGAGGTAATTTTATAAATTGGAACACTTAAGTATAAGCAGGCGTGGTTTACTCTATCAAATTAACATTTATTGATCGAACCTTTCATGTAGTGTTCGCTCAAAATTAATTCTGATGTCTATTTGTGAAATGAGAAAAAAACTCAAGTCATATTATATTCTATTATATTTCTTTTGATATAAAATATCAAACGCAGTACGCTTAATTTCATAGAATACATTCTCGTTTAATTTTATGTTTTTCGATTAAATGTCTATAGAAAAGATAATAGACAACATTCTGGTTTCTTCACAGGTACCTTGAGTATTTTGATAAGTTTAATAAACGTAGTGATACAAATGTATAACACATCTCCAAAAAACATATGGTCAATACAATGTTATAAGAATAACTGACTTACATACACATTATGTGACAAAATTTATACACATGTATTAATTCATGTTGTGCATCTAATATTGTGTTATTGGTACAACACCTGCATGCACCCTTTCTTGGGGAAAATACGTGGAATGAATCAATGGCTAAAATAAAGGCAGTATTAAATACATTACTGTAAATACACTGGAGGCGAATGAAACGATTTAAGTACACCAAGAGCCACACTGGCAGGTGGCGTACGTGAAGGAGCACACATCACTTTGTCCGGATAATAAAATCTAAAAAGATGAATAAAATCAATTACATATAAGATCATATATATATATATATATATATATATATATATATATATATATATATAAATGTAGGATTCGTTTATACTATCTATACCGTGAAATAATATGAAAGACGCTCGATACAGTATTAAACGATACTAAAACTATACATGTATTCTATTTTATTGTTTCGAAAATGCGTACTTACGACCCGAACGTTAACATTAATGCGGACAAATTTTCTATTAACGTGATTTACCAGTATTATAAACAATAAAAATAAACATTTGTGTTAAGTGAATTTATTTCTTATTTAAGCATGTAAATATAACACAAGACGTGAACATGCTTTCAATTTGATTCACAGTTATAGAAAAGAATCGATATGTGTTACATTAGTTTTTATGAACTTTTTATACAAATACATTCCCTTACATGCGTGGCTGTGTGTGTTTGCGGTTCCGTACGTCTCAGTTGATTCATGGAAATTCTCATGTTGGTTATCAAATCTCCTTATGCGGCGTTTATACTAGGATCATATATACTGTATTGGTTCTTAAATATAGCGCAAAACGAAGCCTTGCAAAGAACAAGGAGCCCAACCTGGATTTAAAAGCCATCCACCACCCAAAATGATGGTAAAATGTCAATTAACAATATACAGAACTTGACATTAAGATTTTTTTTCTTTAATTAAACTATTTTATATGCATTCTGTACATTATTCTATTTTCTTGGCGAAACCTGAATTAATTTTCCCATCATCTAGAAATTTTTCCTAGGTGACATTGCATGTTTGTGTAACAATTAAATAAATACCGCCTGAATTTACATACTTTCAGTAATCTTACAATTTTCCACAATTTTGAAATGTTGTTCGTCATTACTGCTCATCTGTGCAGCTATTATACACGTTATGTATAAATTAGCAGGTCACTTAATAAAAACACCATAGATGCATTACGTACATTATTCTGTTTTACGCCCTTCGCAAAGCCTTTTCCAATTTCCAACATCCAGACAATTTTCTTTGGTGACAGGCGTTTTCGTGTCACAGTTAAATAAAATATCACCTGAAGTTTTACAGAATTCCAATAATCTTGCATTTTTTCACAAGTTTGAAATGTTGTTCGTCATTTTGTTTACCTGTGGAGCTATCACGCGGTACGTAGATAAGGAGGCCACTTTGCCCAATTTTCATCAAGGCCGAGGATTTTTCTCGCACATTAGATGAAAGCCTTGATTTTAATATATGCAATGAGATGTAATGATTCTAACAAACATGAAGCTCATTTACACGTAGTGAAAATTATTCCAATTTTCCGAGTCGTACATGACACACGAGTGTCCGCTTCTATTTTTTAGCAGTGAGCTCCATTGACAAGTTGACCGACAATTTCATTTTTGCATAATAAACGTTTGAACAGTAATTTACTTTCCACGATTGGGGGAAGGTGGAAAATAAGACGCCCGGCCCAAGACAGAGCCAATCAGAGAATGGTAATAAAACACCAGTCTGGCCCTATGCATTCAGTTAATTCATGATATTTTAGGGTGGGGGAAAATTGGCCGCGAACGACATTTTCAGCACATTTTTAACGTAAATTTTATACTTATTGTGCAGTGTTAAACTGCTATCACTGATAATCTGTTGACTTGTGAGGTGACGCATCGTGTTTTCACGGAGCTTTAAACCATTTAAGAATCCTGAAATACGCATGGGTAACGTACAAAAATGTAAAAGTCATGACCTTCGTTTGGCTTGCTTAACCTTCGCGTTAGCCAATTGTATCCAAATCCTCAAATGTACCCGAGGCTCCTATATATGTATAATGAAACGTGTCCCCAGGTATATCCAAATGAGTACTTAGTTCACAAGGTCAAATCAAAGAACTAATAGACGATACCTGTACTGACATTCCATTTTGCATGCAGCCTGACGTCATCGGCTCTTTGCTGACGCGATATCACGGCCTTCGTGCGTCAAATAATTTTAGTTCTATACCCTGCCAGGTGCTGACTTCTTATATTGAAGCTCGGATCTTGGGATTTTTACTGCGGAATTTTGGCAATTAACGCCAGAAAACGCTCATATTTGATGTAATGATCGGCAATGGTTAACGAAAGGACAGGAATTATAGGGCGTAATTTTCACGCTTTATTATTATTATTATTATTATTATTATTATTATTATTATTATTGGGCATTTCTACAAAATATCGCATTTCATGTCCCGTAACTATATTATTGCTGAGAAATTAGCAAGTGCTTAAAATGGTAGAATAACCATTCAAATTGTGGCTAAAGCTATAACCATTATTATGAGATTTAAAAATAATTTAAATCGTGGCAAAAATAAATACAGAAAAAATAACTCGAATGTTACAATATCCTAAAATTTATGGTGTCCCTTTTTCTCAGATCTTAAATTAAAAACAGCGTTATTCTGTAACCACACTTTCATTCATACAGGTTTGCTTTCCAAGTTCCACGTGGTCACGGCGATGAAAATTTATGAAGATGATATTTTAGCTTGATTTTATCTTACCGTTTTTTTTTTATATACCAAAATTTGGATATAAAAAATATGTCCCATTAAATATACTCGGCACCGTTACCTCAACTTACCCTCGCAGCACGTGAACAGAAAACCACTTTGCTGATGCAGGGAGCAGTGTTTATTAGAGTTCAGGAAATTTTGTACGCATAAACCACAATTAAATTGAGTAACTGTCATATATATGCTTTCTGTTAATCATTAAAGGGTTAAAATAGTCACCGTATGTTTATTTGGACTCGATACCGATTCAATTTCGAAAATTAACCGGCTCCTATTTAACTCCTCGAAAACGGCCTCATGTAGTGATAAATCGTGCTGCCCTCTGAGGGACGGTATGGAAGTTATGTATTGTGCTGCAGCTGATGTTTAATTAAAAAATCTCAGCACCGTTATCACTCGAAAACGATAATTACCTGTATGAAAAATAACGGTATCGAGAACTTGGTATTTAATTCAATATATGCAATAGAATTCTAAACATCAGTTGCGCGAAATATTTTAAACATTTGCGTTTCTTCTATTCAAACAGGTATATTGCTTATTTTAATACATAATACTGGTATTGCAGTAGTCACAACAGTTATTTTTACTTCAGAAGCTCAACACCGTTACCTATTCTCAACACTCTTATCTATGCTCAACACCGTTACCTTTGGAATTTAAAACCATGTTTTTTTATTCTATTTTTTTTTGCATAAAAAATTAACAAGGTATTTCCACTCAAATTCTAGGTAGATGTGCCTAAGTACTCTGTCCGATAAATCCCCTTAAATGCACCCTTCTTGTAGCCAAAAAGGAATAAAGACAATTTTTGTTTTCAAAATTTAAATTAAAAAGAAGCATATACGTTCTTTTTTAAACACTTATTTTGTTCAATTCATTAATATAATTTATGTTTTGATTTTATCAAAGGCTATTGATTTATAAATTTTATCGAAAATATCGATACATCAAGTGAAAACAATTTCTTAAATATGCAAATGAGATTAAAGTTCGTGTAACGGTGTCGAGAAAAAAGTTCATATTTTTCCCTTACCTGGACTATTTAAAAAAAAATGAAACTGAAAAGTGCACTACTGGCATTATTCTATAATTCTAAAGATATTTTTATACATATTAAGATTTTTAGCGAACCTGTGAGCTTATGCGATGGTGTGGCGTCGTCCGGCGTCCGTCGTCTGTACGTTAACCCATACAATCTTAAAAACGGCGAGAGTTAGCATCACGAAATTTTATGCAAAAAATTAGTCATCTAAAAACCTATATCGGATTTTGCTTATTTTTTGGCTAACTGCATTTTCATAGATTTTACAGGGAAAAAGCTAAAAAAAGCTTTAAAAATCTTTTCTTTCTGAAACTGTTCAGCCAAATTGTCCAATATTTCACAGAAATGATTCCTGGAACAATCTTTCTCAAGTTCGAATGGTTTAAGTTCGGTGATTTTGGCCGAGTTACAGGAAGTTGAACTTAGTCATCTGTCCAAAAAAGCATACTAAAATTACAATCTCAGAAACGGCTGGAGCTTTCATCACCAAACTTTAAGCCAATCTTGGTCACATGAGTCATATCTGAAATTGAGGTATTGGTGGCGCCACCTGCATCGGCCTTTTTTTACGGGGGGTCACCAGTGCCCGTATCATACTGACGGCTGCAAGAAACCATATGGCTAAATCGTTTAATATCGCATAGAAATGATCCTAGGTTAGTGCTTTCTGAAGTTTGTTCAAAATTTAATGGTCTCAGTTCAGTGATTTTGGCTGAGTTATTGAAAGCTGAATTTAGTTATATGCCGTACCAGCCCATTTTAGCTCAGTGGCTACAAAGATCTCTTTCTCAAAAACCACTGGGCCAAATTCTTAAATCTCACACATTAATTATCCTTAAATGTTAATAATTAAAGTTCGTTCAAATAGTTTTGGTTCAGTGATTTTTGGCTGAGTTATGGGAAGCTTAACTTAGTCATTTTGCTGTATTTTCACAAATGAGTTATAAACCTGTAATACGTTTTTTGACTGACGCCACTGAGGCCAATTTGTCTAATATTTTACAAGAATAATCCCCTGAAAAATTATTATAATTGTCTTTTATGGTTCTAAAGAATGAATTTTGGCTGAATTATAAAGATTGAATTGAGTCATTTTACCATATATTTTAGCTGTGTGAAGCAGATACATCTAGCCTGGCACCAGTTTATCAGCATCCGTTACATCTTGCCTCTAGACATTTGGATTTCAGGTTATCTATGGTTAATATTGAAAAGAATGTTTTTTAAAAGCTTTTTAAAAATGTAGATTTATGATTTTAGATATTCCTCATGCCAGGCAATGTTTACAATCACAGGTATACAGCTCTCTGTGGGTTTATAAAGACGACTGTACATGGATTATAAATAATTGGATCCAAACTCAAATAAATTCAAGATTTTGCCATCAGTGAGATGTATCTGTATTATAATTTTGCATTCAATATGCATCTGTAGTCATTTTTAGCGAACCTGTGAGCTAATGCGATGGTGTGGCGGCGTCCATCGTCTGTACGTTAACCCATACTATTTCGAAAACGACTGGAGCTAGCATCATAAAATTTAATGCAAAAAATTAGCCATCTGAAAAACTCTGCATTTTGTTAGATTTTATAGAGAAAAATCTAAAAAAAACCTTTAAAAATCTTTTCCTCTTAAACAGTCAAGCCAAATTGTTCCATATTTCACAGAAATAATCTTTTATACCATCTCTCTCAAGTTTGTTCAAATGGTTCAAGTTCGGTGAATTTTGGCCGAGTAACAGGAAGTTGAACTTAGCCATCTGTCCAAAAAAGGCATACTAAACTGTCAGTCTCACAAACAGCTGGAGCTATCACCACCAAATTTATGCCAGTCTTGGTCACATGAGTCATATATGAAATTCAGGTATTAGTGGTGCCACCTGCATTGACCTTTTTTGTACGGGGGTCATTGGTCATCTGTACATTAACTCATAATTTCTCAGGAATGGCAGGAGCTACCATCCCAAGATTTTATGCAATAACCTGTCACATATCAAATGTTATGAGATTCGGCTTATTTTTTTGCTATCTGCATTTACTTAGATTTTATAGGGAAAAATCTGAAAAACTTTTAAAAATCTTTTCTTGTAAACAGTCCAGCCAAATTGTTCAATATTTTAAAGAAATGAACTTAGAGGCAAGCCCTCTCAAGTTTGTTCAAATGGTTTGCATTTGATGAATTTTAGTAGAGTTACACGAATTTGAACAGTCATTTGGCCAAATAAGCATATTATTTATGTGAACATATAATGTAATATTCATATATAAATGTATTATATATGAACACGCATGTTTATATATATATATATTTATTATAAATGGTATATTAACATAAATATAGAAGTACACATTTAATGTATTTTTTTTAAATTTAATGTATTTTACTAAATTTTCCAAAGTATTCAACAGACACAATGCATACTCACCAGAAATCCGCATGCAGCATGCACTTGGCAAGTCGCAAAACAACATCTGGGAGCTATTTAGGAAACACGCCTCATGGCCGCTCACATGCTACCCCCTGTCAGGGATTTGTCAAAAGTCAGATATAGAGGAGCAATGTTCTGCTTTGTTACCAGCGCCAGTGTGTTTTGGCCTTATATTAAAACATGGGAAACGCTTTGTCTAGAAAACAATATTTAGAAAAAAATCACATATATACAGTCAAAGATGCCCCAATTTTTTCATCCGACAGTTTAAAAACATACATGCGTATGATGTAAACAGTTTGTTCATGACCACAACATTGATCTGGTGAAACATTAGTGCTCACAATATATAAATTGTCCTGTTTTGCAGAGATAGTTGAGACAAGTGTAATTATATATAATTTGATTTGTGGGGAAAAAAGGCATCCTTCATATGTAACTACATTCACAGGCAATTTACAATGTACAGTCTCTGCATAAGTCGCTCATTCACATCTTTCTTCCCCTCCTTTTAATTTGTGGAATGTGTTCATGCACATCAGGAGATATTAATGTTAGATGGTCTTTCATTGTTGCAAGAACACGTTTTGTTGGAACCTTGACTGAGGCGGTCTTCTTAGCAATCTCATTAAACGTATGGTGAAGGCCTTCAGTACCTTGTTCGCCATGCATAGCCATGCCTACACCCCAACGTTCTACCCATTCTAGCACATGGTCCTCTAAAATATGGTGTTTTGGTAATACTGATGTTTCGGGGAATGTGCGTCTCTAGTAGGAAAGGTAGTTCTTTATTTTGTTGCCGATGCTGTCAAGTAGTTCTTTATCTATTCTGTTTCCATGGGATAACATTTCATGGACAGAGGCAAACTTCTTGTTAAGTTTTCTGAATTGTTCTGCGATATAGAATGCCTTGTTTACAGTTAATGTATCATGTGTGAGCGACTTTGTTCTCTGCACAATTCCATCACATATATCATTGAAGACATTTGCCTTGAGATATTTGTGACAATGGTTTCCAATGAAACTAAAACTGTGGTATGCTTTGACCTTTATTCCATGCTTTTGTAAGAGACGGTCAAGATGGGCTGTCAAAGGGCCATTTCTCTTCACAAGGTTGATCTTATGCATCACCACTGCCAGTTCTATTTCAAAGGCAGTTATTTTGGCATGGAACTGTGCTTTCTGTGTTTGAATTGAAGAGAGAGAAATAGACTCATCATCTTCAAGATGCTCAAGTCTGAGTTTGGTTGTATCAATCTTTTTTTCAATGCGCTGTTTACTTTTTACGTTTTCAATGAATGTAGCAGTGAGACTGTCCCATTCTGTGTTCTCAGATGTTTCACTTGCGATCTTAATATCAATTTCATGACAAAGGTCAATTAACATGTCATGGTGTCGTTTCACAATGCCCAACAGAATATGCAGATATGGAGGGCATATGTGGTCTACTGGAATTTCGATAAGTGTTTTGTTAATGACATTATGGAAATCCCGGGCTTTTGCTTTTTTGCTTTTTGTATGACGGTAAATCCTTTATAAATGTAATTGGGGCTTCACGTTCTACGATGACACTAGGTTGAGATGAGTCCTTAAATGAAAATGGTATCAGTTCAGATATCAGGCTGGCACTAATTACTTCTTCCCTTGCTGCTCTTTCTGTCTTCTCGCTTTCAAAACGTACACCAATAGCCCTGAAGAACCGTTTTTTAACCCTTGACTTGCCCCACGTCTGTCCTAAGAGAGTTTTGATGGCTAAACTCTTGTATTTATTAATTGTGGCTCTGTGTATCACACCTGCTTTCTGGCAAACTGTTTCTCTAGTTGCCCGACTTAATTTCTTTAATTCTGCCGCTTGCTGTAAATGTTGGGATGCTTCATCCTTACCAGCTAGGAATGCCCTTGTCCCATCAACTACACGTGCTCTTGTTTTTTGTAGCTGTTGATTGACACTTGTTGATGTTTTCCGAGGCTTTACCAAGTACTGAAGATGGATTGGCTGGCCCCGTCTTTGTTTACATGCTATAATTCCCTTGTCCCTGGCATTTTCCAATTTTAATTTTGTGATGAAGGTATAGTGATGTTCTTCTTCAAGTGAAAGCTTTCGTTTGCTGCCAAGTGATATGCTATTTTTGAGAGTCATCCCTTCTGTCTGCTTTGTTGTAGGCAAGCGGCGAGGTATTGATACAGGTTTACTGCTGCGGCGTGTTGGGGTTACCACATATGTTATTTGTTTTTTGGGAGTCTGAGGCCCGACTTCATTTTCTGATTCAGCTAAATTAAAACATGAAAAGCATTCACTGGTAAGACTCTTTCTCTTATGTTCTGACCAAGCTGAATTAACTACAGCTGCCCTGTCATGTGCTAGGAGTAATAATTCAGGTTGATTAGCCGAGCTCCTTTGCAGATTAAAAGTTTTGTTGTAACATGATTTGCAAAATCTTCTTGGGTGTATGCTTGTGACATCAAGCTGAACATCTATTCCAAATGCATACTTTATTCTGTCAATATGATCCTCACAGTAGTAAGGCTTAACCTTCTTATTTCTTTCAGCTTTAGTTTGTGCACGTTTAGCACATATTCTGCACAACGCCTGCAGACACTCATTATGAAAGTCAAGTGAATGTTCCATTTCTATATACAAAAACAACGGGTTCACTAAAACTATAACAACAACATGTCCTAATGAAGTTATACATACCAAAATACAAGTCCTCAAGTCCTAAGCACTACCATCAGCCATTGTCTGATGTTTAAGCATTAATTCCACTGGCAACATATCACTGTTGCTAGGGAGGAAGAGTCAGTCTGAAACTGGGCATATGTATATATCTCTGATAGCTTTGTTGTATACAAGACTGGTGGTGCCTGCTATAATCATTTGTGTTGTGTGCACCCATGCCAGAATTTCAGCAGTGATGTTTGTGCAATTGTTTCTTATTCAAAATGTTTAGTACTTGCATCGTTCATATACATGAGAAGTAATTGTCCAGCATTGAAGCATTATACCTGGTGTATTTCCCAATCCACAGGTTCGCATTAGGCCTGTAGGCCTTGTTTATATCAAAATCAAGATTAAAAAATAAATTACCAAGAAGATGCCCTTACCTTATGAAAAGCATTTTACACTAGACAGGCAGATCCTACCGGAAAGATGACAGTTTATAAAAGCTTTATATGGTGTGTTTGGGTGCACTGGTGCATCTTTTGAGCTTGTGTAGGGGTCAAAAGATGTTAAATTACATATATTAAATAAACTAAGGGGGCATAGGTCCTTTCCCAGAAAAATACTTTTATGTGATTTGTGACTTACTAAGCATACATATTAATAAACTGTACAGGTAATTCCTGTTCATTAACGTTCTTAACATAACTCCTCTTCATGTAATGGATGTATGAGCTTGTTTTTCTACAAGCTATAGTCCATTTCACCACCTGCTGTCCACCTGTTTTTTGTAGATGATTTACTTAAAAGATTATATTTTTCAATAATTTCCAAGAAAAAAAACATATGGAAGTGACAACCTAATATGGCAATTCAGAATTTTACAATAAATCGACAGGTCAAGAGTTCACTCAGTGCAGCCAGGTATGGGTCAGGAGTTCATTCAGTGCAGTAGCTGCTTTCTATTTATAGCGTTGGCAGACTGCCCACTGCATCAGATTTGGCACCAAAGTTCAGCCTGGATCTATTTATAGCTTTTACAGACTCCCAACTGTGTCAGATTATGCAACAGGTCAAGAGTTCACTCAGTGCAGCCAGCACACTTGTTTGCTGCTGTTATGTTTAATAGAACAGGGCCCCGCTCAGCCACAGCTGGCACTTATCACTGGGACTGGCCGGCAAGGCTGCCCAGCAGGGGGTCAAGTGAGTGCACATGTTCTGCTTGTGGCGCTAAGTATCCCAAAGTACCCTGTATTTATCTATCAATTACAGGACTACCACAGTAGCTAGATAACACTAAATGCTATGACATGGTCATGAAACATTAAGACAATCTTTGTACAAAATTTCAAGTTTATAGGATAAAAGTTTATGTTTATACAGGTGCTACATAGCATTCATACAAAGGTCTTCGCTTGTGAGCACAATAGAATACACTTGCATAAAATCATCAGATAAAACATTCAATATAAAACTAATTCCACGCTAAAACCTGACAGGAAAGCTACTGGCAATTAGTTACAGATGTACTTATTCCACATATTAAAAAAAAATAACTGTTTCAATTCAATAAACATATTTTTAATTAAAAAATCACTGGGAATACCCGGCAGTTTTAGTGAATTTTCTGCAATAACACAATAATTTCCTTTGTAAAATGATACATTGTACATGATATATGGGGAATATAGAAAAATCTCTAAAAAAAACATTTCATTTTAACTGTCTTACAGTTATACTTTCATAAAGATTTCTTTTGATCTACATTGAAAAACTTGATTTGGGGTATATAAAAAAAGACTTGTCAAAAAGGTCATCTCACAGACCATTTATCTCTAAAATTGGAATCTCAAAATGTATAACTTAAAAAGGCCGAAAACACACTGGTGCACACAGTACTTGAGTGGGCAAGCAGATTCAAAACACACTAGCGTATGCGACAAGCGGCAAAATATGTTGTGAACCGCTGTTGAATATAGAAATTCTTTCTTGTATTTTATATTTTTATCTCAGAAATATATCTCCAGTAAGCATACATTTCATTAAATATTCAAGGTATTACTTTGTGAACAATATTTATGATTTAATATATTTAACAATATTATTTATGTGAACATATAATGTAATATTCATATATAAATGTATTATATATGAACACGCATGTTTATATATATATATATTTATTATAAATGGTATATTAACATAAATATAGAAGTACACATTTAATGTATTTTTTTTAAATTTAATGTATTTTACTAAATTTTCCAAAGTATTCAACAGACACAATGCATACTCACCAGAAATCCGCATGCAGCATGCACTTGGCAAGTCGCAAAACAACATCTGGGAGCTATTTAGGAAACACGCCTCATGGCCGCTCACATGCTACCCCCTGTCAGGGATTTGTCAAAAGTCAGATATAGAGGAGCAATGTTCTGCTTTGTTACCAGCGCCAGTGTGTTTTGGCCTTATATTAAAACATGGGAAACGCTTTGTCTAGAAAACAATATTTAGAAAAAAATCACATATATACAGTCAAAGATGCCCCAATTTTTTCATCCGACAGTTTAAAAACATACATGCGTATGATGTAAACAGTTTGTTCATGACCACAACATTGATCTGGTGAAACATTAGTGCTCACAATATATAAATTGTCCTGTTTTGCAGAGATAGTTGAGACAAGTGTAATTATATATAATTTGATTTGTGGGGAAAAAAGGCATCCTTCATATGTAACTACATTCACAGGCAATTTACAATGTACAGTCTCTGCATAAGTCGCTCATTCACATCTTTCTTCCCCTCCTTTTAATTTGTGGAATGTGTTCATGCACATCAGGAGATATTAATGTTAGATGGTCTTTCATTGTTGCAAGAACACGTTTTGTTGGAACCTTGACTGAGGCGGTCTTCTTAGCAATCTCATTAAACGTATGGTGAAGGCCTTCAGTACCTTGTTCGCCATGCATAGCCATGCCTACACCCCAACGTTCTACCCATTCTAGCACATGGTCCTCTAAAATATGGTGTTTTGGTAATACTGATGTTTCGGGGAATGTGCGTCTCTAGTAGGAAAGGTAGTTCTTTATTTTGTTGCCGATGCTGTCAAGTAGTTCTTTATCTATTCTGTTTCCATGGGATAACATTTCATGGACAGAGGCAAACTTCTTGTTAAGTTTTCTGAATTGTTCTGCGATATAGAATGCCTTGTTTACAGTTAATGTATCATGTGTGAGCGACTTTGTTCTCTGCACAATTCCATCACATATATCATTGAAGACATTTGCCTTGAGATATTTGTGACAATGGTTTCCAATGAAACTAAAACTGTGGTATGCTTTGACCTTTATTCCATGCTTTTGTAAGAGACGGTCAAGATGGGCTGTCAAAGGGCCATTTCTCTTCACAAGGTTGATCTTATGCATCACCACTGCCAGTTCTATTTCAAAGGCAGTTATTTTGGCATGGAACTGTGCTTTCTGTGTTTGAATTGAAGAGAGAGAAATAGACTCATCATCTTCAAGATGCTCAAGTCTGAGTTTGGTTGTATCAATCTTTTTTTCAATGCGCTGTTTACTTTTTACGTTTTCAATGAATGTAGCAGTGAGACTGTCCCATTCTGTGTTCTCAGATGTTTCACTTGCGATCTTAATATCAATTTCATGACAAAGGTCAATTAACATGTCATGGTGTCGTTTCACAATGCCCAACAGAATATGCAGATATGGAGGGCATATGTGGTCTACTGGAATTTCGATAAGTGTTTTGTTAATGACATTATGGAAATCCCGGGCTTTTGCTTTTTTGCTTTTTGTATGACGGTAAATCCTTTATAAATGTAATTGGGGCTTCACGTTCTACGATGACACTAGGTTGAGATGAGTCCTTAAATGAAAATGGTATCAGTTCAGATATCAGGCTGGCACTAATTACTTCTTCCCTTGCTGCTCTTTCTGTCTTCTCGCTTTCAAAACGTACACCAATAGCCCTGAAGAACCGTTTTTTAACCCTTGACTTGCCCCACGTCTGTCCTAAGAGAGTTTTGATGGCTAAACTCTTGTATTTATTAATTGTGGCTCTGTGTATCACACCTGCTTTCTGGCAAACTGTTTCTCTAGTTGCCCGACTTAATTTCTTTAATTCTGCCGCTTGCTGTAAATGTTGGGATGCTTCATCCTTACCAGCTAGGAATGCCCTTGTCCCATCAACTACACGTGCTCTTGTTTTTTGTAGCTGTTGATTGACACTTGTTGATGTTTTCCGAGGCTTTACCAAGTACTGAAGATGGATTGGCTGGCCCCGTCTTTGTTTACATGCTATAATTCCCTTGTCCCTGGCATTTTCCAATTTTAATTTTGTGATGAAGGTATAGTGATGTTCTTCTTCAAGTGAAAGCTTTCGTTTGCTGCCAAGTGATATGCTATTTTTGAGAGTCATCCCTTCTGTCTGCTTTGTTGTAGGCAAGCGGCGAGGTATTGATACAGGTTTACTGCTGCGGCGTGTTGGGGTTACCACATATGTTATTTGTTTTTTGGGAGTCTGAGGCCCGACTTCATTTTCTGATTCAGCTAAATTAAAACATGAAAAGCATTCACTGGTAAGACTCTTTCTCTTATGTTCTGACCAAGCTGAATTAACTACAGCTGCCCTGTCATGTGCTAGGAGTAATAATTCAGGTTGATTAGCCGAGCTCCTTTGCAGATTAAAAGTTTTGTTGTAACATGATTTGCAAAATCTTCTTGGGTGTATGCTTGTGACATCAAGCTGAACATCTATTCCAAATGCATACTTTATTCTGTCAATATGATCCTCACAGTAGTAAGGCTTAACCTTCTTATTTCTTTCAGCTTTAGTTTGTGCACGTTTAGCACATATTCTGCACAACGCCTGCAGACACTCATTATGAAAGTCAAGTGAATGTTCCATTTCTATATACAAAAACAACGGGTTCACTAAAACTATAACAACAACATGTCCTAATGAAGTTATACATACCAAAATACAAGTCCTCAAGTCCTAAGCACTACCATCAGCCATTGTCTGATGTTTAAGCATTAATTCCACTGGCAACATATCACTGTTGCTAGGGAGGAAGAGTCAGTCTGAAACTGGGCATATGTATATATCTCTGATAGCTTTGTTGTATACAAGACTGGTGGTGCCTGCTATAATCATTTGTGTTGTGTGCACCCATGCCAGAATTTCAGCAGTGATGTTTGTGCAATTGTTTCTTATTCAAAATGTTTAGTACTTGCATCGTTCATATACATGAGAAGTAATTGTCCAGCATTGAAGCATTATACCTGGTGTATTTCCCAATCCACAGGTTCGCATTAGGCCTGTAGGCCTTGTTTATATCAAAATCAAGATTAAAAAATAAATTACCAAGAAGATGCCCTTACCTTATGAAAAGCATTTTACACTAGACAGGCAGATCCTACCGGAAAGATGACAGTTTATAAAAGCTTTATATGGTGTGTTTGGGTGCACTGGTGCATCTTTTGAGCTTGTGTAGGGGTCAAAAGATGTTAAATTACATATATTAAATAAACTAAGGGGGCATAGGTCCTTTCCCAGAAAAATACTTTTATGTGATTTGTGACTTACTAAGCATACATATTAATAAACTGTACAGGTAATTCCTGTTCATTAACGTTCTTAACATAACTCCTCTTCATGTAATGGATGTATGAGCTTGTTTTTCTACAAGCTATAGTCCATTTCACCACCTGCTGTCCACCTGTTTTTTGTAGATGATTTACTTAAAAGATTATATTTTTCAATAATTTCCAAGAAAAAAAACATATGGAAGTGACAACCTAATATGGCAATTCAGAATTTTACAATAAATCGACAGGTCAAGAGTTCACTCAGTGCAGCCAGGTATGGGTCAGGAGTTCATTCAGTGCAGTAGCTGCTTTCTATTTATAGCGTTGGCAGACTGCCCACTGCATCAGATTTGGCACCAAAGTTCAGCCTGGATCTATTTATAGCTTTTACAGACTCCCAACTGTGTCAGATTATGCAACAGGTCAAGAGTTCACTCAGTGCAGCCAGCACACTTGTTTGCTGCTGTTATGTTTAATAGAACAGGGCCCCGCTCAGCCACAGCTGGCACTTATCACTGGGACTGGCCGGCAAGGCTGCCCAGCAGGGGGTCAAGTGAGTGCACATGTTCTGCTTGTGGCGCTAAGTATCCCAAAGTACCCTGTATTTATCTATCAATTACAGGACTACCACAGTAGCTAGATAACACTAAATGCTATGACATGGTCATGAAACATTAAGACAATCTTTGTACAAAATTTCAAGTTTATAGGATAAAAGTTTATGTTTATACAGGTGCTACATAGCATTCATACAAAGGTCTTCGCTTGTGAGCACAATAGAATACACTTGCATAAAATCATCAGATAAAACATTCAATATAAAACTAATTCCACGCTAAAACCTGACAGGAAAGCTACTGGCAATTAGTTACAGATGTACTTATTCCACATATTAAAAAAAAATAACTGTTTCAATTCAATAAACATATTTTTAATTAAAAAATCACTGGGAATACCCGGCAGTTTTAGTGAATTTTCTGCAATAACACAATAATTTCCTTTGTAAAATGATACATTGTACATGATATATGGGGAATATAGAAAAATCTCTAAAAAAAACATTTCATTTTAACTGTCTTACAGTTATACTTTCATAAAGATTTCTTTTGATCTACATTGAAAAACTTGATTTGGGGTATATAAAAAAAGACTTGTCAAAAAGGTCATCTCACAGACCATTTATCTCTAAAATTGGAATCTCAAAATGTATAACTTAAAAAGGCCGAAAACACACTGGTGCACACAGTACTTGAGTGGGCAAGCAGATTCAAAACACACTAGCGTATGCGACAAGCGGCAAAATATGTTGTGAACCGCTGTTGAATATAGAAATTCTTTCTTGTATTTTATATTTTTATCTCAGAAATATATCTCCAGTAAGCATACATTTCATTAAATATTCAAGGTATTACTTTGTGAACAATATTTATGATTTAATATATTTAACAATATTATTTATGTGAACATATAATGTAATATTCATATATAAATGTATTATATATGAACACGCATGTTTATATATATATATATTTATTATAAATGGTATATTAACATAAATATAGAAGTACACATTTAATGTATTTTTTTTAAATTTAATGTATTTTACTAAATTTTCCAAAGTATTCAACAGACACAATGCATACTCACCAGAAATCCGCATGCAGCATGCACTTGGCAAGTCGCAAAACAACATCTGGGAGCTATTTAGGAAACACGCCTCATGGCCGCTCACATGCTACCCCCTGTCAGGGATTTGTCAAAAGTCAGATATAGAGGAGCAATGTTCTGCTTTGTTACCAGCGCCAGTGTGTTTTGGCCTTATATTAAAACATGGGAAACGCTTTGTCTAGAAAACAATATTTAGAAAAAAATCACATATATACAGTCAAAGATGCCCCAATTTTTTCATCCGACAGTTTAAAAACATACATGCGTATGATGTAAACAGTTTGTTCATGACCACAACATTGATCTGGTGAAACATTAGTGCTCACAATATATAAATTGTCCTGTTTTGCAGAGATAGTTGAGACAAGTGTAATTATATATAATTTGATTTGTGGGGAAAAAAGGCATCCTTCATATGTAACTACATTCACAGGCAATTTACAATGTACAGTCTCTGCATAAGTCGCTCATTCACATCTTTCTTCCCCTCCTTTTAATTTGTGGAATGTGTTCATGCACATCAGGAGATATTAATGTTAGATGGTCTTTCATTGTTGCAAGAACACGTTTTGTTGGAACCTTGACTGAGGCGGTCTTCTTAGCAATCTCATTAAACGTATGGTGAAGGCCTTCAGTACCTTGTTCGCCATGCATAGCCATGCCTACACCCCAACGTTCTACCCATTCTAGCACATGGTCCTCTAAAATATGGTGTTTTGGTAATACTGATGTTTCGGGGAATGTGCGTCTCTAGTAGGAAAGGTAGTTCTTTATTTTGTTGCCGATGCTGTCAAGTAGTTCTTTATCTATTCTGTCTCCATGGGATAACATTTCATGGACAGAGGCAAACTTCTTGTTAAGTTTTCTGAATTGTTCTGCGATATAGAATGCCTTGTTTACAGTTAATGTATCATGTGTGAGCGACTTTGTTCTCTGCACAATTCCATCACATATATCATTGAAGACATTTGCCTTGAGATATTTGTGACAATGGTTTCCAATGAAACTAAAACTGTGGTATGCTTTGACCTTTATTCCATGCTTTTGTAAGAGACGGTCAAGATGGGCTGTCAAAGGGCCATTTCTCTTCACAAGGTTGATCTTATGCATCACCACTGCCAGTTCTATTTCAAAGGCAGTTATTTTGGCATGGAACTGTGCTTTCTGTGTTTGAATTGAAGAGAGAGAAATAGACTCATCATCTTCAAGATGCTCAAGTCTGAGTTTGGTTGTATCAATCTTTTTTTCAATGCGCTGTTTACTTTTTACGTTTTCAATGAATGTAGCAGTGAGACTGTCCCATTCTGTGTTCTCAGATGTTTCACTTGCGATCTTAATATCAATTTCATGACAAAGGTCAATTAACATGTCATGGTGTCGTTTCACAATGCCCAACAGAATATGCAGATATGGAGGGCATATGTGGTCTACTGGAATTTCGATAAGTGTTTTGTTAATGACATTATGGAAATCCCGGGCTTTTGCTTTTTTGCTTTTTGTATGACGGTAAATCCTTTATAAATGTAATTGGGGCTTCACGTTCTACGATGACACTAGGTTGAGATGAGTCCTTAAATGAAAATGGTATCAGTTCAGATATCAGGCTGGCACTAATTACTTCTTCCCTTGCTGCTCTTTCTGTCTTCTCGCTTTCAAAACGTACACCAATAGCCCTGAAGAACCGTTTTTTAACCCTTGACTTGCCCCACGTCTGTCCTAAGAGAGTTTTGATGGCTAAACTCTTGTATTTATTAATTGTGGCTCTGTGTATCACACCTGCTTTCTGGCAAACTGTTTCTCTAGTTGCCCGACTTAATTTCTTTAATTCTGCCGCTTGCTGTAAATGTTGGGATGCTTCATCCTTACCAGCTAGGAATGCCCTTGTCCCATCAACTACACGTGCTCTTGTTTTTTGTAGCTGTTGATTGACACTTGTTGATGTTTTCCGAGGCTTTACCATGTACTGAAGATGGATTGGCTGGCCCCGTCTTTGTTTACATGCTATAATTCCCTTGTCCCTGGCATTTTCCAATTTTAATTTTGTGATGAAGGTATAGTGATGTTCTTCTTCAAGTGAAAGCTTTCGTTTGCTGCCAAGTGATATGCTATTTTTGAGAGTCATCCCTTCTGTCTGCTTTGTTGTAGGCAAGCGGCGAGGTATTGATACAGGTTTACTGCTGCGGCGTGTTGGGGTTACCACATATGTTATTTGTTTTTTGGGAGTCTGAGGCCCGACTTCATTTTCTGATTCAGCTAAATTTAAATCACTGGTATACATGTTGACTGAAGTTGATATCCCAGTAGATGTACAGCCATCAGTCACCTCTTCTGATGAATTCAAAATTACATTGCTTTCACATTCATGTTTGTTGAAAGTTCCGAATTCAGAAACTTCGTTGCATCTAGTACACCAGACCACAAGTGATAACATCTGTTCTTGAAACCGTCTATCAGCATATTCAACTGTGTGATAATCCACTGGATGTCCACATGAAGGGCAATGGATTTTATTTGACCTTGCAGTAACGAAACATTTACTCAGGCACACAGCACAGTAATAATGACCACATGGTGTTTTAACGGTGTCGAGTGAATAGAGTCTGGTGCATAATTGACAAGTATAGTATATTTTCTGTGATTCTGACAGGTTGTAGATTTCTGGGTGTTCCACTGAAAATACATTCTGTGTCCTCTTTTCACATGGAAATATGTTTGCCCTCAGGTGATCATATTGAAGATCCCCGGGGTATTTTACTGGCGCACCACATTTCTGTTTCTCTGTGATAATTGTGCATCCTTTCTTTTGGTTTAAATATTTAAAACATGAAAAGCATTCACTGGTAAGACTCTTTCTCTTATGTTCTGACCAAGCTGAATTAACTACAGCTGCCCTGTCATGTGCTAGGAGTAATAATTCAGGTTGATTAGCCGAGCTCCTTTGCAGATTAAAAGTTTTGTTGTAACATGATTTGCAAAATCTTCTTGGGTGTATGCTTGTGACATCAAGCTGAACATCTATTCCAAATGCATACTTTATTCTGTCAATATGATCCTCACAGTAGTAAGGCTTAACCTTCTTATTTCTTTCAGCTTTAGTTTGTGCACGTTTAGCACATATTCTGCACAACGCCTGCAGACACTCATTATGAAAGTCAAGTGAATGTTCCATTTCTATATACAAAAACAACGGGTTCACTAAAACTATAACAACAACATGTCCTAATGAAGTTATACATACCAAAATACAAGTCCTCAAGTCCTAAGCACTACCATCAGCCATTGTCTGATGTTTAAGCATTAATTCCACTGGCAACATATCACTGTTGCTAGGGAGGAAGAGTCAGTCTGAAACTGGGCATATGTATATATCTCTGATAGCTTTGTTGTATACAAGACTGGTGGTGCCTGCTATAATCATTTGTGTTGTGTGCACCCATGCCAGAATTTCAGCAGTGATGTTTGTGCAATTGTTTCTTATTCAAAATGTTTAGTACTTGCATCGTTCATATACATGAGAAGTAATTGTCCAGCATTGAAGCATTATACCTGGTGTATTTCCCAATCCACAGGTTCGCATTAGGCCTGTAGGCCTTGTTTATATCAAAATCAAGATTAAAAAATAAATTACCAAGAAGATGCCCTTACCTTATGAAAAGCATTTTACACTAGACAGGCAGATCCTACCGGAAAGATGACAGTTTATAAAAGCTTTATATGGTGTGTTTGGGTGCACTGGTGCATCTTTTGAGCTTGTGTAGGGGTCAAAAGATGTTAAATTACATATATTAAATAAACTAAGGGGGCATAGGTCCTTTCCCAGAAAAATACTTTTATGTGATTTGTGACTTACTAAGCATACATATTAATAAACTGTACAGGTAATTCCTGTTCATTAACGTTCTTAACATAACTCCTCTTCATGTAATGGATGTATGAGCTTGTTTTTCTACAAGCTATAGTCCATTTCACCACCTGCTGTCCACCTGTTTTTTGTAGATGATTTACTTAAAAGATTATATTTTTCAATAATTTCCAAAAAAAAAAACATATGGAAGTGACAACCTAATATGGCAATTCAGAATTTTACAATAAATCGTTGTATGTTTTACAACATTTTTTGTTTCTTTATCATGATCTGGCAGATATGGTGTGTCCTACCATAAGTAGCCATCTTTGTTTTAGCTTGTTGTATTTTTTAGAGTGTTTACATGAGTTCATCCAATCAGCAGCTGTCAGTTGAGGCTGTTTTCGCATGTGACCAATGACCTTGACCGCCATAAGTGGGTCTGATTTGGTGTAAAATGTAGACTGATTTCTCATATTTTCAGAAAATTAGGTTACTCAAATATGGTATAAAGTAGGAATTTAGTTACCTAGTTGAAAATTAGGTTCTGTAATCCTCTCCTCTACACTAAAATTGTTTCCCTTGAAATGTACCTAATAAAAATTTTCACAGGGGATGAAATTGACTATAGTAATAAACACGGTACATGTGCCAGTGTTGACAAACAGAAAAACATGTAACCTAGGATAGTTAGTTGGATATGTGCGGACGTCGAAGGTTACTATTTGGAAATCGCCCTGTTATAACTTGCAGCCTAAATTAAACTATATAAGGAAAATATGGCGCTTGAGGGACCCCATAGGCGCTATTTCAGCAACGATAAAGGTGACAGAATGTTGAACTATTATGCCAAAAAATAAGGAGGAGACAGAGAAGAAATGCTAAGATATTTGAACTTTGACTCCCATCACCACCACGTGTATGGCAAGAGAAAACTGCGTCACTGCATGAAAGATTACATCAGTTATCTTTAATATCCATGGGCTTTTTTTTTGCGATCATCCTGCAGAAAGGTGGGGCGCGCCCATTTGCGTCTCCTGAAATACTTCCCTGAGGTGACCACCATTAACATATATTCTTGTTGCTTTATACTTACACTTTTGTTTTAATTGATATCGCTGATGAGAACACCTAAATTTCCTTGTTATATACTAGTATGTACTGCAATGAAGTTATAGACATTTTAAGCGGGAACGCGACGGTCTCAGTACGTTAATGAAAAATTCTATCATATGGACGCGGGCCAGGCATATTTCTAGGCTAAAATATGGTAACTAAATTTCAGAGGATTGAGGGAATTTTAAGGTGCATTCTCAGGGGAAATAAATGTCTTAGTGTCGTATGGTACTAAGGTGTTCTGCATGAAGACATGCCTGCACACAAATCAATTACCGTATTTAATAACAATAAATAATGAATGCTCAAGGTGCAGCTTCGACCTACTAGAGTCATGAGAGACGCTTAACTGGAGATGGATATCAGGGCGCCACCTTGTGTCTGTGTAAAAGACTTGTATCGGTTGAGGAATGATGTCGAGCGACGTCTGTTGTTAGATGTATTAACTATGAGATGGGATCAAGCCAGACGCGCAATGATAATATAGAAAAGTAGTGCCTACCCGTTTTCGCTAGTATATCTCCCCGTAGTAGAGAGCAGTGATAAATTTTAATGTATGGACTATTTATCATGACAATAAATGTGACACGAAACCGTAAAATTCCCGGAGTATTAAGATCTTTGTTGATAAGAATTATCTTTCCATTGGGCGGCGTTACTCTTGTAGCTGAGAGTTGTTCGGTGTAAACAAATATGGCGGGTCCTTAATAGCAACGATAGCAACACACTTCACGCGGGTCAGCTGATTGCACCGGACTGAAAGTATACGCTCTTCTGATACCTGTAGGGGTAAAAGTCGCCATAAATCAACAGCACGTACCGTCGAAGGTCTCTGGGCAATACTTGGATACGGACAAGGCATGGATAGTGAGGCGGACCCCCCGCTCAGCAACGGGCACCTGCCACACTCCGCGGCCACAGAAACCGCGAGGGTCGGAGTTATAGAAACTTTAGAAAACCAGGAAAACCTGGTGGAGCAAGCGGAGGTTGTGTCTCAAGTCGACACGGGTTCAAATCCAGAGGCCCCGGTACCCGGCAGGAGAGGTGACAGTAGGCGGAGCCGTAAGAGTAGCGGTGGGCGGCGGGGGAGTGGGCGGGAGGGGGCTGACCACGATGTCAGGACGGGGGCGGGGTCAAGGGCCAGGCCAATTAAACCTTATGAGGTGAGTTGTCATCACTTCATAGCCCTCTTTACACTTAATCAATTTATTTTATAAGCATTAATATTGATATATTTTACTACAGTTTTGTCTAATTTTATTTTTTTAATACTCAATTAGCAATTAAACATTTAATCAAAGCTATTGTTCATGTATTTTTTTAGTTCATTATACTTCAGTAGTTTATTTTTCCAGTTTAATGGAATATGTAAATTATCAATACCATTATATCATGATATTTTTTTTAATTCTCTGTATGATATTTCTCATTTGAAGTATCAGGGGTTTAAGTTAAATCACTTTTAAAATTTCTTTATTGATATATAGTAAAAACTAATACGCAGTAAAAGTATGTATGTTACTCTAATATTCTGTAATGCATATACATGTATATTTTAAAGTGTTTATTTCCCACCTTGCCATCATACTTCCAGACTACATAACAAGCGTTGTTGACTATTATTATGTTTGTTACATGTATAGACATGAAATTTATATATCAGCCTGGAACCATATTATACTGATCCATAGTAACTGGCAATGGGCTAATTCAGGATAGCACACTTATTGCTACATGTGTGGACAAGTACCATGTAATGCACTGGTGTGTGTGTGTGTGTAATCAGATTGTCTTTTTTTAAACTAATATTTAGTTTATATAAAAAAAAATCTTACAGTCATATACACACAGACTAGTTTTTCTTTAAAGCATTAACATCTCAAATAATAGACTGTTCAGATGTTAGTATATTTTAAAAAGTATTCAATTTTATTAAACCACAGTACTTCATAACCTTGCATGGTTATGAATAAATTATACAGGCAAATTTATTTAACAATACTTCAGGTAGGGAACTTACAGCAGGCACTGGCATTCTTTGTTGGATAATTCCAACTCCTGCGTGAGGTATTAAGACTTATTGCTTAGCCCGTGTAAAACTACCTAGGAGTAGGTTTTTACCTGGCCAGGTATGTGCCTGCCCAACCCTGTTTCTTCAAGTATAATGATTATCATTAATTGATTGCAGACTATTGATAATATTTCAAATAATTTTCTCAGATTGTGGGCTTCTTAGAGAAATGTGGTTTTTTTATGGAAGTTTCCAAGCAGTCATCAATGCTTCCATGAAACTGTCATAGGTTTAGCCAAATAATGTTTAGCTGGCACACCTGTTAAAACTTAACATTTTACTTATATGTAATTTAAACATACACACTTGCTTTTTTATAACATGTGTATCAAAAGACATGGACTATAAACATTTTAGACCTTACACAGCTGACAATGCTGTCAATAGCCTGTCAACTCGTACTACAAGCACCTGTATAAACTTATATTACAAGCACCTGTATTATCTGGTTACATACACAATTTTTTTTTAACTGTGTCTTGTCATTTACAGTGGTGATATTGCAGACATTCTTTCGGCATCATAAATTATGTTCATTTACATTTTGAAAAAATTTATATTTGTTTCCATGAGAGACATAATAATACTGATAGAAAAGGTCCAATTTTAGAATTCAGAATTATTACAGATCCACTACAATTTCATATTTGTCAGTAGAAAAAATGGTTGACTCATTCATGAACTTTTTCAATGCTTGGACAATGTGTGCTGCAAGTAAATGTGAGGAAATAAGCTACTTGAGACTGTACCATTCCCCCCCCCCCTCCCAATCAAGCAAACTCAAACAGTGACCTTGGGAAGTCAGGTGAAGGTAAGGGAGGCAGGTGGAATTCACTGAAGGGGCAGTAGGTACCCATAGACATGATCCTGCATGAAACAGCTAATTAAGGCAATTAATTAAAAGCTGATTGACTATTGAGTAACAACTTGTTAATGAGGAAATCATTCCAATTTATAAATCAAATAATTTTCAGTCCATTCTTCACAACAGAACATCTTTCCTGAAGAGATGTAGTGTGTGGGCAGTACAGCTGTGTAGTGTGATTATTAAAACAATTAAGTCATCCTGTATAGGTATGTTGGACTGATCACTTTTTTTCTAGTCTGAGAAAGAACACTGTTCATTTAGTATATGTTAGATGAAGGCATTTCTTTTTCACCATATGAATGTAATAAAAATGTTTTGTAATTAGTCTTTATAGCAAAGCACTTTCTTTTTAAGAAAGTCACCCCACAGTTTATAAATCATTGTTAAATATAATATAATTAATGTTAACAGTCTTTATCTTTCAGCCTAACCCATTCCTGAGCATTGACAATTTACCTGGGCAAAAATCAGAACTGAAGACAGAAGGTATGTAGAGTATATTTTGTAAAAATTTAAGCACATCAGGAGTGAATTACAGGTAGTTTTATATTGGAAATTTAACTTCATTTTACCTTCATTATGTACCTGTAAGTAGACATTTACTGAGTTCCATAATATTGCATCCTATATAATTCAGGGATTTGGGCTTGGTCCAAAAATACTTTGCCATGACACGTTCATTTGCCACAAAACAAAATTGATTCTTGCCTGGATACTGTCCTCAGAGTACTTATGTGTTGAATTCCTGCACCCTTATTCTACAATTTGTTTTCAATGTGACATAAAGAGTGGGGGCTAATAGATTTTAAGTTTTTTTTTAAATTGTTTATTAAATTGCCCACTAAAACCCAGCTCTGCAACATATATTTAATTTATTAAACATGTAAATGCACAGTTTAGACAGTAAAAAAGATATATATAGATATATATATATATATGTAGATTTTTTTGCAATTCATCATATGTCATTTACTTTAATATTACTTATAAAAAATGCACAATGAGGAGGGAAATTATAGAGGAGAAACTAGTGCCGAAACTAGTAGGCTCAGAATGAACAACCTCAATAAAAAAAACCATCTGCGACAACACCCCTGGTTTCCCTGTGGACACACGTTTTAACCTATCCCACCGTTCTCTCCAAGATTTAACATGCACCAACCTGAAAAGTAATTTCTTTCCAGCAAAGACAGATTAACATCTGAACAAAAGCACAATCATACCCTATGAACATACATAAAAGCATTAAATAAGGACTTGGCTTTTGTCTCAATACTCGGCACTCAGCACATTATCAGGCCTGATGGCATCAGCCTTTGGTTATGTAAGTTATTGCAAGAGTATGGTGTTGAAAATATTACATTTTAGATTAATTAAATAATTATTTATTTTGTGGAATATGGTATGGTATGGATATAATAAATGGTTGCCTTGAAATAAAGCAAGCAGGTCTGGTGCAGATTCCACTGTCCCCTGTTAAGTCATGTCCAACAGGGGCAGTTTGTGTAAATAAACAAAACAACATGCAGGTAAATATACTGCATGAGGTACAAAGGCTGGCTTCCCATGTTTGTGATAGGTAAACAAGTCTGACTAGCTAGCCAGCAGAAGGAGATTGTGACAGTGTTAGTGTGGTTTGATGACTGTGTTCACGGTTTGAAGTCACAGAGGGCATGTCAACAAGAAACACTTACACAGATGGCTGGTTAGGCAGCTTACATGAAGTGGAAACAGATCACTGTTCACTCCTGTCTTATTCTTTTAAACCAGAAAGCTATGGACATTACAAATAATGCAAGCATTAAATCACATTCACAGACTGTTAAATAAAATTTGTTTGAAGTTGCAGTAACTAATGGACAATTATAAAAGAGAAATGTCTTGGTATTGCTTCAATAGTGCACAGATCTTGAAACTTTCATGGATTTTGGTGCATATGTATATATGCTACATGACATTTCTTTCATAGCATAGAACTAAAACATGGATTTCCCATGGATAAGTTCATTCATGTTGTAAGTATGGTAAACCCACCTAACTAGGATACGGGTAGTCGACAAGGGACTACGTGTATCCGCCAAAATCAGAGAAGGACGGGTGAAAGGAGGCATGGATTGAGTGGCAAGGGGAAATAGAGTTACATGTGTTACATATTAGAATGGATGTCAGCCAAGTAAACATGATTGTAGGTGGCGCCACCTGTTATTTGAACAAGAAACTATCCAAGATGTACACACATGCAAAATTTCAGGTGGAAAAGTCAAACAACTGCAGAGATATGAGTGATTTTATCCCACAGCAGACAAAAAGATGGACGCTGTGCAAAAATGGCTGTAGGTGGAGCCACCATTTTTGTGTATGTTATAAAGCTATCCAAGGGCTACATTTGTGTAAAAAAATTTTCCTTATTGGTCGAAAGAGATATAAGCATTAATGTCTGCAGTGTGAACATGTATGTAGGTGGTGCCACCTGTCATAAAATCAAGAAAGCTATCCAGGATGTATACCCATGCCGAATTACAGGGAATTTGGTGAAACCACTGCAGAGATATGAGTGATTTTAACCCAAGGCAGACAAACAGATGGACGCTGTGCGAAAATGGTTGCAGGTGGTGCCACCATTTTTGTGTATGTTATAAAGCTATCCAAGTGCTACATTTGTGTAATTTTTTTTCCTGATTGGTTGAACGGTTCCCGAGATAAAAGCATGGATGTCTACAGCGTGGAAGTGAATGAAGTGGCGCCACCCGTCATAAAATCAAGAAAGCTATCTAGGATGTATACGCATGCCGAATTTCAGGTGAATTAGTCAAACCACTGCAGAGATATGAGTGATTTTAACCCAAGGCAGATGAACAGATGGACACTGGGCAAACATGGTTGCAGCTGGTGCCACAATTTTTTGTGTATGTTATAAAGCTATCCAA
Source organism: Sipunculus nudus (assembly GCA_026874595.1). NCBI lineage: Eukaryota > Metazoa > Annelida > Sipuncula > Golfingiida > Sipunculidae > Sipunculus > Sipunculus nudus. Next base: position 68,757,417 of record CM049310.1, read on the forward strand.
GGGCTAAATTTGTACAAAATTTTATTCCTGATCGGTCAAACGGTTCCCGAAATATGTGGGTTTATGTGTGAAAACAGACGCACAAACGGACGCTGGGCAGAGAGGAAAGGTCAGAGGTCAAGGTCAATTGGTTAGGCACCAGTTCACATGTGACCCGATAATTGGTGTAAGTTTAGGAAAAATCCGTCCAGTACCAGGGGAATCCGGTCAAAAACATAGTATCTGCAAAACTTTGTTTTTTTGCGGATACAATTAAAATACCCTAAATAAGTATATACTACTCAAATATTTGGTTAAATTATCTAGCTGAATATGTGGAGACTTTTTTTTATTTTCACAGCCAATAATTAATATTATAGAAAAAGTAAAGCATGAACTAGCAAGGTATTTGTTAACACAAGACAGTTGTAGTCCGATTTTATGTTGCCATCCATGAATAACTTTACTGGTAAAAGTACTGTTTATTTAAGACATATTGAATTGACTGCAATGCTCTGCAATCTCTATGACACATGTCCCATTCTTATTATCTGTGCCTACCGGGTATACTATAGCTTGAAAAACACGTTTGGCAGTCCTTACAAGGAGCATTAACTCTCATGGTATTTTTATTCTGGAAGGAGGAGCTGGTTTAAAAAAGATGAAATAAGGGGTAAGCATTTCTGTGTACTAGTATGAATTATATTTAGCATATATGTAGACTGACATCTCTATGCTGTACTTATATGTACATATATTCTTTTAGGGGGGAAATGGTACATTCCACAGAAATTAAGATTCTGTAGACATAATGGTAAATCTGATCATGTGACAGTCAGTTGGAAACCAACAGCCTAGTGAAATGTTTGTAAAATCACCATGATTAACCTTTTAAAAATTAAAAAATGCATCAGTTGGCAATTCATATTACGTATTTCCTTGATCAGGCGCCCGGGCGTTTATTTTTTTCAGCCCCTGCTTTGACCCGGGATCTAAACAAGGCTAGCTTCTGTTTAAGGCCGGTGTTTATAAAACATTATCAGGCTTTTTAGACAAAACTATAACAGAACACGTGGGAACAATATACCCGCAGGTCACCACCTAGGGACACAATTTAAACATCACCTGTACAAGGATTGTCTTTACAAAATTTCCTTAGATGGTATATGGATATGGGATACACATTCTCCACAATCACGCATCATAAAATGAATAAGGCAGGCAACTATTTAAGGCCTGGCGTCTGATCAAGGAAATACGGTATGTAAAATGCCATGTTAGAGAGCTCACCGTTTTGCTTTAGTCATAAATTTAAAATAAATACAATTGACAGATTTTTTATAATTTAGGCATGAAGAGTACAAATTAATTTTTTATTTTTCTCAGATTAAAATAGGCACATTACATACAATAGTATTTAGGAAGCACAATCATGATATTCCAGAATTGTTAAAATCAGGGATAGGCCTAGGATTCTGGAAAAGGAGGGTTTCTACCCAGGAAGACTTAGGAGAAAACCTTTAAAAGGTCCTTAGATCTAGAAACTATCAGTTCTAGGTGGCAAAAACATTGTTTGGTTTGAACCAATTGAAATATTCAATGGCTTAAAAAAGGAAAAGACTAAACCCCATGGAACCCCCCCCCCCCCCACACCACACATACACACACACATGCACACACCCCTCCTCCCCTGGATCATGTTCTGAAAACACCTAATCCCAATTTGCTTTATATTGTCGCATTAACTGCCTGCAGTGTCTGTGTTGCAATATCTACCTCCCCCTCCCCCCCCCCCCCCCCAGCCCTCCCCCCTGTTATTCTGTTTTGAGGACAAAGTTCTTAATGTGATCCTGATCAGTATGGTGTATGGATTACTGACTGTGTCTCCTGTACGGAAATCATAGCTCTTTAGATAAAGCATGAATTGCTTAAATGTTTACTTAATGTACTTTTGGTTTACATAAAATATCACATAGTCCTATTGTAGGAAAAGCTTGTTTCATGGTAACATGTGAGGGTGCTTCCACCAGGCACACCAGATAATAATACTGTTTAAGTATAGACCTGATCACAGATCTGCTTGTGTAATGCTGTAACATTAACCCATGGCTGCTGCTAAGATATATGTGGATTATAGGCTTAATGTTATCAGGAAATTTTAATGGCAGGCTTAGTTACATGGTTAAGGCTGTGTACAGGCAAAGTGCAAGCGCCTTTATAACAGTCTGAAGTGAAACCTGACTGAAGAACAGGTTTAGCTCTCTGTCACTCCTGCTATAGGAAGTTCCTCAACCTAATTCAAGGTAAGATGTATTTCTCTTGTAGTCATACCTCCTGCTATGGTGATATGGGTTACAAATGTTCATGATCAGTTATTCTCCAGTCTGCAGTAAGATTCTAAATATCACAGGTGTCCCCTTTTGTAAAGAAACATTTTATCTTTCAGACTCCATGACAAGCCTAAAGTCATCATCTGCTGCTTTCCAGAGTAGGGTCTCAACTCCAAAAGCACCTGTTAATACACCACTCTACAACCAATCTCTCAGAAGGTAAGAATAATACACCACTCTACAACCAGTCTCTCAGAAGGTAAGAATAATACACCACTCTACAACCAGTCTCTCAGAAGGTAAGAATAATACACCACTCTACAACCAGTCTCTCAGAAGGTAAGAATAATACAGCACTCTACAACCAGTCTCTCAGAAGGTAAGAATAATACACCACTCTACAACCAGTCTCTCAGAAGGTAAGAATAATACACCACTCTACAACCAGTCACTCAGAAGGTAAGAATAATACACCACTCTACAACACGTCTCTCAGAAGGTAAGAATAATACACCACTCTACAACCAGTCTCTCAGAAGGTAAGAATAATACACCACTCTACAACCAGTCTCTCAGAAGGTAAGAATAATACACCACTCTACAACCAGTCTCTCAGAAGGTAAGAATAATACACCACTCTACAACCCGTCTCTCAAAAGGTAAGAATAATACACCACTCTACATCCCATCTCTCAGAAGGTAAGAATAATACACCACTCTACAAACAGTCTCTCAGAAGGTAAGAATAAAACACCACTCTACAACCCGTCTCTCAGAAGGTAAGAATAATACACCACTCTACAACCCATCTCTCAGAAGGTAAGAATAATACACCACTCTACAACCAGTCTCTCAGAAGGTAAGAATAATACACCACTCTACAACCCGTCTCTCAGAAGGTAAGAATAATACACCACACTACAACCAATCTCTCAGAAGGTAAGAATAATACACCACTCTACAACCAGTCTCTCAGAAGGTAAGAATAATACACCACTCTACAACCAGTCTCTCAGAAGGTAAGAATAATACACCACTCTACAACCCGTCTCTCAGAAGGTAAGAATAATACAGCACTCTACAACCTGTCTCTCAGAAGGTAAGAATAATACACCACTCTACAACCCATCTCTCAGAAGGTAAGAATAATACACCACTCTACAACCAGTCTCTCAGAAGGTAAGAATAAAACACCACTCTACAACCCATCTCTCAGAAGGTAAGAATAATACAGCACTCTACAACCTGTCTCTCAGAAGGTAAGAATAATACAGCACTCTACAACCCATCTCTAAGAAGGTAAGAATAAAACACCACTCTACAACCAGTCTCTCAGAAGGTAAGAATAATACAGCACTCTACAACCTGTCTCTCAGAAGGTAAAAATAATACACCACTCTACAACCAATCTCTCAGAAGGTAAGAATAATACACCACTCTACAACCAGTCTCTCAGAAGGTAAGAATAATACACCACTCTACAACCCGTCTCTCAGAAGGTAAGAATAATATTCCACTCTACAACCAGTCTCTCAGAAGGTAAGAATAATACACCACTCTACAACCCATCTCTCAGAAGGTAAGAATAATACACCACTCTACAACCCGTCTCTCAGTAGGTAAGAATAATACACCACTCTTAAAGCTGTCTCTCAGAAGGTAAGAATGATAGCCCACTCTATGACCCGTCTCTCAGAAGGTAAGAATGATGCCCCACTCTACAATCCGTCTCTTTGAAGGAAAGAATGATACCCCACTCTACAACCGGTCTCTCAGAAGGTTAGAATAATACCCCACTCTACAACCCGTCTCTCAGAAGGTAAGAATGATGCCCAACTCTACAATCGGTCTCTCTGAAGGAAAGAATAATACACCACTCTACAACCTGTCTCTCAGAAGGTAAGAATAATACCACTCTACAATCCGTCTCTCTGAAGGTAAGAATAATACCCCACTCTTAAAGCTGTCTCTGATGGAGTAAGAACAGGCTGGAGAAATGTGTTCAGAAGGTTTTCATTAGTAATTGTTTTGTTACATAGTTAATGCAGTAACTTGATTTAAAAACTGATTTGGGTTGAAAGACCAGCTCCCCTTTGTTTTAGAATGGCCTAATCTTGACATTACAAAATGAGACGCCTAATTTCATAGACAAGAATGATCAGTCTTAATCTGTATTTATATTTTAATTTCTATGGTGACATTTTTCTAAAATAATATGTATGTTTGTAGTAGTACCGGTATTACTAATGTCAATACAATGCTGTATTTTTCACATCACTGGTACAGTCTAACAATTGCTGTATTTTTTTAACACATACAAGTATAATACCTGCCTTAACAAAGGTATACTTGTAATGATAACAAATATGGCGAGCTTTAAACCTGACAGGCTCCTTAAAGGTGGTTGTCACTGTACAACATACAACATTGTTGATCCATGCTTGGTTTAAATTAGCCCTGGCCTACAGGTATTAGAGTAAGCCCTGAGTGTGTGATTCAGGAACTTGTGGGGGGGGGGGGGGTGAGTCATTGTTGTTGGCACAATGGCATGCTGTGACTTAGGTATATGTAATGGATTAATATCTTCCAAGAGGAGTCATATACAGTGACAGACCTAATGTGTGTACTATTTTGAGCAACTCAAGTTGGATTAGCTGTATGGACTTAGTTAGACTAAATATCCTGAGGTTGGTATGTTGCTGTACATTGAGCACTTTGACATGTGATTATAAGCTGGTACTTTTATACTGTAAAGGAAGCAGGTTAATTTGTGCACAGAAATGAAACTTAAGACAGGCTTTGTTTGGCAGGTTTATAATTCAGTGTTCAGCATATGACATTGGACTTTACATCTCAAGCTTGAAGGGAGACAAGACCTTATATCAGAGAGAGCTCAGTCTGTTAATGTTCATTTCTATTACTGGCAGTATCTGTTGTAGTTGGCCTAATATTTTTTATCTATTTTCAAATTTATTGGTTTTCACTTTTACAGTTTTGTCCCAAAAATTCCATTTTGTAGATCCTACATAGATTATATACATTGTAATATGAATCATAAAAATTAAGCATAAAATTTAAAAAATATGACCTGAGATGATCAAAGAGAACACATTGAACTTGTGAAAATTCTTATTCATGTTAAGATAGTTTAATCCTGATATTTATTGTCTTATGAGGCTTTGATTTACTGTTACAGTTAACAACTAAATATATGTTATTGTTTAAGAAATGAGTGTTTTTTTTTAATTTGCATTACAACAACAGTTGTCTCACAGAAATGACTCTGTAGCAGTGTCATAAAAGAATAATTGCATCTTGGGATAGTTTGACAGACTGATGAATGTTGAATATCTGAAATATAACATTGTCAGACTACCACCTGATTGACTCTTGCCCTTACCATTATGTTTGCTGACCTCTGTGAGTTCACATTATGTTTGCTGACCTCTGTGAGTTCACATTATGTTTGCTGACCTCTGTGAGTTCAGATTGTCCACATATCAGTGAAACTGCAACAAACAAAAATGTGCCATCCAGCAGTAATAATTTGACGGAGGCCAGGTGAATAAACAAGTTCAGAGTAATCACTCATTCACACTCCTACATTTTATTGTGTGTTGTTTATTTGAAAATATTTATAATTTAAATTTCAAAAACTTATAGGGAGGTAATATTTTAAAAGCTTTCCCCTTAACAGGATTGGTCTTATTTCCTCTAGGTGTACATGTATTACAATAAAATAAACTTTGTGATTTGTAGCATTCAGACCTCAAACTGCAGCAGTGACTGGAATGCCCCAACTATGAAGGCTAGAAAGTATGCTCATGCAGCAAAGACAGCCCCTGGTGTCAATGTCAGAGTTAAAGCTCCTTTCAAACATGCAGTGTCCAAAGGGAACACAAAACAGCAGGTAATGTATTGGTCTTTAATGTTAATTAATAACAAGATATGTTTCTTTAAAGAAACATCTTTATTTTTTATGTTAAGATGTACACAATCTTTGTGTCTCAGCAGGAATTCCCTCAGCTACAGCCTGATCTGTAAACTCTGTATGCAATGGTATTACACCGCATTCCTCTTCTTCTTTTTCTGCATGCTTCAGTCGGATTTGCTGTGTTTCATGACCAGGGGGCTTAAGCAGGGTTTGCTCTTTTTCATGACCAGGGGGCTTCAGCAGGGTTTGCTGTGTTTCATGACCAGAGGGCTTCAGCAGGGTTTGCTGTTTTTCATGACCAGAGGGCTTCAGCAGGGTTTGCTCTTTTTCATGACCAGGGGGCTTAAGCAGGGTTTGCTCTTTTTCATGACCAGGGGGCTTAAGCAGGGTTTGCTCTTTTTCATGACCAGGGGGCTTAAGCAGGGTTTGCTGTTTTTAATGCCCAGGGGGCTTCAGCAGGGTTTCCTGTGTTTCATGACCCGAGGGCTTCAGCAGGGTTTGCTGTGTTTCATGACCAGTGGGCTTCAGCAGGGTTTGCTGTTTTTCATGACCAGGGGGCTTCAGCAGGGTTTGCTGTTTTTCATGACCAGAGGGCTTCAGCCAGGTTTGCTGTTTTTCATTACCAGGGGGCTTCAGCAGGGTTTGCTGTTTTTCATGACCAGGGGGCTTCAGCAGGGTTTGCTGTGTTTCATGACCGGGGGGTTCAGTCGGGTTTGCTGTTTTTCATTACCAGGGGGATTCAGTTGAGTTTGCTGTTTTTCATGACCAGGGGTTCAGTCGGGTTTGCTGTTTTTCATGACCAGGGGGCTTCAGCCAGGTTTGCTGTTTTTCTCGACCAGGGGCTTCAGCAGGGTTTGCTCTTTTTCATGACCAGGGGGCTTAAGCAGGGTTTGCTCTATTTCATGACCAGGGGGCTTCAGCAGGGTTTGCTCTTTTTCATGACCTGGGGGATTCAGTCGAGTTTGCTGTTTTTCATGACCGGGGGTTAAGTTGGGTTTGCTGTTTTTCATGACCGGGGGTTCAGTCGAGTTTGCTGTTTTTCATGACCGGGGGTTCAGTCGGGTTTGCTGTTTTTCATGACCGGGGGTTCAGTCGGGTTTGCTGTTTTTCATGACCGGGGGTTCAGTCGAGTTTGCTGTTTTTCTTGACCAGGGGGCTTCAGCAGGGTTTGCTGGTTTCACCACCTGGTGGCTGGCACAGGTCCAAGAATGTAATCAGGTGAATGAGAGAGGTATTGTTATTGTGGCATTCAGATTTTCAGTTTAATGCAAAATATGATTACACACTCTCATGGGGGTGTTTCCACACTTAGACATATGCCAGGTGCTTGGTGGTGAAATCCAACAAACCCTGCTAAAGCAAGCCAAGGTTAAATTAAAGGAGAATACAACATATAGCCACTGTGTATGGACTGTACCAGTTCAGAGGGTGATACATTGTTTATACAAGGTATCTTTGTGTACTTTGTAGACTTAAATTTCAGCTTTTCTACAAATAGGCACACCTAGGTATAATAATAACATACAATCAATGGGCATGCCCAAAATGCTTCCACTCAGACAATATAACAATACTTAATGTACATTGAAAATCCATTGTAGTTTGCAGATCGAGGGCATCATGTAAAATAAGGTACCCAGGTATATATGTAAATTCTCCTCCTAGATATATGGTGTATGAAGAATTAAACGTCTGACAAAAGTAAAAATGTGCACAATGTAATCATTTTAGTTGATTAAGGAACAGGAAATATGGAGAACCTTGACATTGCATTGAAGATGTATTGCTGTTACATTAAGCTGCACCAAGCACACTTTGAAGAGTAATTTAAACTGTACCGAGCATATAATTTTTTTTACAGTTAAGTACATTTTTAAGAGCTCAATTTAATATATTGGTTTGATATGCTTTGTATCACTCTGGGTCTGTTTTATATGACCAACAGGAAATGGCAGATTCATCCTGCCCAGCCCCTGACCAGGAATTGAAACACAGGACAGCTGTCGCCACCTATCATGTAGCCAAAACACTAACCCAGCCAGAACCACAGCCAAGCAACAAGACTGCAGGGAGACTTGTAAAAGGAAGGTCAGTTTACACAGGGTTTTTAAGTTTAAGAAAAATTCTGTTTTTTTTTCTACAGGCAGTCATTACATGATTTTTCAGTGAATATGATATTAGGCAATCAATCCACACTGTAATAAATCCACACTGCACAGATTTGGACTCACAATAGTACCACTCTGTTGGCTAGGGTTTGTGGGCTTTAAAATCTGCTGCCCACAATGCACTGGGGCTTCTACGTACACAGATGATGCAGGTATAAATAAAGTGGAGAGGGTAACATAGTCCATTCAGGTATGCTGGACAAGAAATGTTTCAAGGCAAATTTAATAAATTTTGGTGGTAATACCTCACAGAATAAGTAATATTTTGTAAGCTCACACATGTAAAATGTAAACAGGTGTTTCCTCATAAAAAAAATGTTGTTTTAAAGTTTGACAGTTGAGACAAGTGACCCTGGCCATCCCACAGTGCCCAATCAGAAGAGGTTTGTTTTGAGTAGAAACGAGGGTGTGATCATTCATGATTAAAGCTTCATTTATACAGCCTGTTTTTCAGTTCATTGTATCAGCTCAGTTGCACACTTTACCTTAGTTTTGAGATTATTTCTGTGTGCAGGTTGTTGTATTGTTCATGTATTTCTAGGCTGAAGCCGCTCTGTCCAGTGAATGTAACAGGACCTGCCATTGAACAGTGTCGTGGCATCAACCCTCGTAAGTTCATCTGAATTCATAATGCCGTACTATACAGGAACATGTACCACATTTTAATGATGGTGGATGGATTTCAGTATTATCAAGAGGATTAAATAATACATTATTTACAACATATTTCCAACAGCATGAACATTTTATTGGTGATTTCCCACATTTTAATTTTGCTCTCATTCAATTTAACATTATACTCATATTTCTGTGGCATTATACTCATTTTTTTTTCTTTTTGGAACTGTCCTAGAATATATGCCTGACTGGTGTATTTTCTGAAAATAAAAAAATTACAAGATATTCAGTTGGCATATGACACCATTCATGGTGGGTATATATATTCCTGATGAAATCATTTCCTTCCTAGAGCCAAAGAACTATGTACCCAGCCACAGCAGAACGGTCCAGAGAAGGAAACAGATCATGAATGCTATACCTCCAGACTACCTGTACAGCAGACCAGACACCCAGGAGTCTATACATCGCACGTCTATTGCATCAGACACCACCGAGATGAAACAACAGGAGGCGACTCCCCCGGCCCGTCAGAGGTAACAGACATTACATGAGGGTAAACCATTAATCCTGTGTGATGATAAACAGTTCTTTTCTTTTTCTCTCTGTTTTTGTTGTAAAAACAGATGGTACAATTGGAGATAACTGAATCTTTCATCAGATGTTTTAGAATTAATATTTCCTGTCTTTTCTTAAATCATAAATTTTGAATATGTTACAAACAGATGAATCAGTACAAGCTTATGTTGCTCATATTATTAATATTTATAATTTATAGTTCTGCTGTTGCTGCTCAGCCTGATGTTGATCAGCTGCTGGGTGGGGCCATGCCTGATGGTCTCTCATCCCCGCTTATTGTCTCACACCAAAGACCTAGTCCAGACAGCCCTGCTGCGGCCGTCCTCATGACAGGTCACTCCAGGGAACGACCAGCTTCCACACAGCCAAGGACTAGCCTGTGTAGTGGTATGACCTCACTATTTATGTTATATGATTTATTATTTCAGAATTTATAAGTGCCACTTTTACCTGATGTAGTAGGGGGTAGGGTGTAACCTAGTGAGTATGTCATTGCATTATGGAGAGGAATATCCCCATTCTTAACCCCACAAGGACTTCACAGGCCAAGCAGGGAAATATACTACAACCTTTAAAGTGTTAACAAGAGCTTTGACTTGGGGATTATAGCTAGCACCATGCAAATAAAACCTGATACCCTCAAGACTTAATAATAACATATCATTCTTATCATATATTACCTTCATTGTCATTCATTGGACCGTGTCAATGACAGGCCAAGGGTCTGTCATGAAAAATAAATCAACTAAATAGGAAAAGTTTGTTATGATAATTGAGTACAATTGTCTCACTTTTTAGGAGTTTGTATAGCAGTGCTTAAAATTAAAGGCATGCCTGAGATATGTAAAAAGGAATAAATGTATTTAATAAAAATGAATTGTGATATAGTGATAAAAATACATACTATATATATATATGTTGAACTCAGCCACACAGTCAGCCATGTTAGTATTTTTTGGGGGCCCATTTACTTATCCAGTTTTGGATGCATTGCTATTCAATTGTTAATTTTTAATTAACAGAAGGTGAGAGTATTGCTTGGCCTGCAGGTACAGAAGACTCAAGAAAGTTTGTTAGATTTGCTGAAACAACTAGTCATGAAGAGTTTCAACCAAGGTCAAAATCTGCTGGTGCGTTAGGTACACTCAGTGTACAGCCAGGTGTTCAGCAGGTACAAGAAAGTATCTTGGTTGACGTTAGTGATACTAAAGATGATGCAAAAACACCTAACAAGACATCTAAGGTACAAAAACACAGCTGTCAGGATGAAGTAATCAGTATTCCTGGCTGGAGAAATGATGATGATGATGACGATGATGATAGTCTGGGGGGCCACAAATATAAATCATATGGACCTTCATCCCTAGTACCTCTCAATCCTAACGATCAGCCGAGTACTGGTACTAATGACTCAAAAAATAATGGCAGCAGGAATAAAAAGAACAGTGGAAGTTCACACGGAAAGCAAACAAATAATGTGACATTTGGAGATAACATTCAAAGAAAAAATGCTGCGGTTCCAACTAGACCAAGAAGTCGACTTGGATACTGGGAAGATGCTTATCATCCTGATCCTGATTTTGAGAATGTGGCGACTATGGTTACAGGTAGGAAAAGCCCAGTGAAGGATAGCTGTTCACCGTCATCCACACAGCATCTAAACAGGAGGTTCAGACCAGCCAGCGCCAAAGCCAAACTAGAGAGTTCCCTCTATGTGCCTTCAGGAGCCAACAGAGCATTTGGTATCAAACCTCGTCCATCTAGTGCCGGACCTAAAGAGTTTAAAGAAGCCCAGCAAAAGAAGCTCCAACGTAGGCCCAGGCCCCCATCAGCCCCGCAGCAGACTGGAGGTACTGCCAACTTACAAGTAGGAAATAGCTGCTCACGCGATGTAAAACCAGCTACACTCCAACCACAAAGCAACAGACCACAATCTGGTCAACCAGCGTTTGGCCGACCAACATCCGGCAAGTCCCAGATGAAAGGAAAACTCAGGAAGTCCACAACTAGGAGGTCTACAGACCCAGGCTACAGCAGGTATGAGAGTACACGTGACAGGGATTGGACTCTCCATGGCAACAAAATGACCCAGTTAGAGAGATGTGATAGTGGTTTAGACATGAACAAAGAGGAGTCCATAGACTCAGGAGAGGGCAGTGAGGATGAAATCCTGGTGGCCCCAGGAGAAGTTTATCAGTCAGTCTCTGGACAAGAAGATGCAGGTCTTGTTACAGATGCTGAGGAACTTGAGAGGATGTTATTGGATGCTCAGCAGGAGGCCAGGCAGTGTGCAGATCAGCTTCAAGAATCTCAAATCCAGCAAAGTGATGAAGACAGCCAGATAAGCGATGAGGTGAAAACCATTAATCCTGAATCTGAGGAAAATCTCACCAGTCAGCAAGAAGATGATGTAAACAAAACAGACACAGCTGAGAAGACTGAGGAACCAGCTTCCTGTGAGAAGGAGAAACACCAAGCTCTGAAGGAGAACGTTGAACAAGAAGGTCTGAGTCCTGGTGGTTTCAGTACAACTGTCACATCAGAAATTACAGAGGGTAAGCATGCTTATCAGATGGTGGTGTATCATTTTAGTGAAGAGAAAATGTGTACTTCATCTAAAAATAGGAGTAGACCAAGCTCTGGTGTTAGGAGGGCCAGATCAAGCTCTGCTACCCAGGCCAGCAACCTGAACGGTAATGTTCCTCAGACAGACAAGGAGGAAAAGCCGTGTACAGGAGACGTGACATCATACAGCGTGACCATGATGAGTGACTCCGTACAAGATCGACCCATAGAGGATGAGGAGGAATTCCTGGAGATGGTCACACAGCAGTTCAAGAGACCGGAGGAAAAGGTAAGTCTGTGGCCAATCAGTGTCAGATGATGTAACATTTTGTATGCATTCAGATTTATAATACCAGATACAGAATGGTTTATATTTGCCAAATTAACATACTTGAAAAAGTTAATAATTAAATTAATGTTGACAGTGTCATATGATGCTTTTTAACAGATTCTGCTTCTGTTTATTGCACATTGGCACCTAATTAAGCTTAAACTAAATTTTAAATCAGGTAATCCTTAAATCTGTTTATTGGACATATGCCTGGTCTTAATCCTTGATTATCAGTTTTGTTTTTCATCTTTTCAGAATCCTGAACCTGTTCCTGAAAAAGAGAAGTAAGTGTAATGGCTGAAGTCTTTTTATTTGGTTTTGCAGAATAGAAAAATCTAAAAATATTTTCCTGGTAACTTACAGTTGACATTTTATAAAATGTACAAATGAATTTCATTGTGTTCCTGTATTTTTACAGGATAAATATCTATTATTTCACAATGGGAAAATCTATTTTTTACCCCTTTACTCATATAAATGCTGTGACTTTTTTTACAGAGAAGAGTCTGGGGATCTGCAAGTAATCGCTCAATCAAAACAGCTGCAGAAACCCAGGTATGTCATATTAAAACACAAAAAAAGCACTTTGTGAGGCCACGCCAAAAAGAATTAATTCTCTTGGTACAAAACAGACAGAACAAGGGTTTTAGATTACTCATTATTAATCTGTGTCACTCAGTATTGCAATATTACAAGATTATGAAAGTCTTCAAATGGAGCTGTAATGATTCACAATCTTACAATACACACATTCAGTTCTGGAATTCCGTTGAATCCAAAAGAGAGTACAATCCATCCTATGCAGGATAATTCTTGACAAAAATGAGCGTCAGTTTGGAGAAGTAAATGAGGTGCTGAATTAGGCTTTATTTATAATTTGTGAACAAACCTCATATTCTCTGTGCAGGTTCATGGCGAGATTATGGATATGAGACCTTCCTGAATGTACCAACCATAGCTGGTTGTCAATACCAAATCAAACCTTTTAAAAAATTCCAATAATAATTTCAGGTATGGATTTGAAGATGAAGACAGACAGCCCCTGGCACCCTACCCCCCAGTCTGCTTCAGAGTGAATGCTCGACCTCCAGCCGGATACATTTACTATTTTGCCTATGGTACTGATATGAACCCTTACAGGTAGGATATATTTCCTTTTTTGCCTATGGTACTGATATGAACCCTTACAGGTAGGATATATTTACTATTTTGCCCTATGGTACTGATATGAACCCTTACAGGTAGGATATATTTACTATTTTGCCTATGGTACTGATATGAACCCCTTACAGGTAGGATATATTTACTATTTTGCCTATGGTACTTATATGAACCCCTACAGGTAGGATATATTTACTATTTTGCCTATGGTACTGATATGAACCCTTACAGGTAGGATATATTTACTATTTTGCCCTATGGTACTGATATGAACCCTTACAGGTAGGATATATTTACTATTTTGCCTATGGTACTGATATGAACCCCTACAGGAAGGATATATTTACTATTTTGCCTATGGTACTGATATGAACCCCTTACAGGTAGGATATATTTACTATTTTGCCTATGGTACTTATATGAACCCCTACAGGTAGGATATATTTACTATTTTGCCTATGGTACTGATATGAACGCTTACAGGTAGGATATATTTACTGTTTTGCCTATATGGTTGTCACCAGAGAGAGGTGACAATGCTTTGTACTTTCTTCTTAAGGGGGAGTGATGTCACCAGAGAGTGGTGACATGCTGGTTTAACGGGAACGGGTTTTATTGAAGGTTCTTTTGTTTGTGGGCGCGTATGTGTGCCTGATCTAGGAAGCTGGGCTTGATAGGTTGGGCAAGGGACGCCACTGTATAAGACCCCAAAGGGGCAGGATAGGGGGATATCTGTTAAAAAACTACTTGCGCACAAGAGAGGTACTGGCTGTACGTGTCTTGGCGAGAACGATAGTCGCTTCAGTGCTTTGGACTGGGAAAGCATGGCTGTCGAAAAGAGTCAGCCGACAGAAAGCTTGGGTTAAGACTTTCGTTGCGGGTAAATTGCCCGATAACTGCTATTAATTAGTCCGAAAAATATGAGACTATTTTCCACGTGTTCAGATATCTCAGGAGAGAGCCGGACCATAAGTACCGGACCGGCAACAGGTCAGTGAGATTTGACGTTGGAAAACTCACGCTGTCAGGACCTGAAAACTAAGGACTGTGTAGGACTGCATGTTAGCATCAGGACCTCAAAGCCCTGAAAGTGAGAGATCTGATTTATGGGACTGACAACGCATGGCGGATGCCTGACTACTGAGCGTTTGGTAGATTGGAGCCTTACGCCTGTGCCCGTGCTGTAGGCCCGACAAAATCCACAGACTCTCAGTGTATAGAGAGGTATTCACGGGTGCCATATAAAAGGGACTTTCCAAGTTCGTGTGTTGTGTCGGTAATTTCATTCTGCGCGAGCGGATTCCTTAAGGGAGAACTTTGTGGTTATGTGTGTAATGTGACTCTGCTATAAGTGTCCTGTTTTGTTTCTCATGATGACAAACTACTTTAGAGCAGTGATGGTATTTATGTGGCTCTATTAATGTGAGTATACGTTTAGTGTATATTTTTCTATTAATTATATTGTTTCTGTTTAAAAGGCGTTGTTTTGCATCTTAGACGTGAGTGTGCATGAACCAGGGTTTCCTTCCGGGGTTCCCTTGCCTTAATTTACAGTTTAAATTTACATTGCCCTAATATCTTTTAACAACCTGGAACCACATGGAGAACCATGTGACAATGGTACTGATATAAACCCTTACAGGTAGGATATATTTACTATTTTGTCTATGGTACTGATATTAATGCTTGCAGGTAGGATATATTCACTATTTTGCCTATATGGTACTGATATAAAGCCTTACAGGTAGGATTTGCTTTAAATTATATTCTTACACAACAAGAGAACCTGAAATTCACAGGCAATTCTAGATGTACGAATGATAACTATAAAAAGACCAAGTGTTGGGTATCAGTAAGTTAGATGAAGTTCTCTCTTAAACATTGATTCAACAATAACCATATCAATAACTGCAAAAAAATTGTAAAATCAGACAGGAATATTCTTTACTTTACTTTGTACACAGATGGGACAGTGATTCTACTGTGTTGGCAGAACAGCAGTCAATACAAGTGTTTAGAAACTATTGTGGCAGTCACAATGTCAGTTATCACACAACAAGTATTCTTGTTATCTTCCAGAGTTGGATCATACATTGGAAGAGAGGTTGTGGACCGCCAGTGGGGGCTCCTGTTTGGATTCAAGCTCCTGTTTAACAAAAGAGGTAACAAACTCTTCCCCTGTAGTTATTCATTAATCAATCTTTGTTATATTTTGCTTGCTTTGATTTACTTGCATTAATAACAGGTAAACCTAAATAAATAGAAATCTGAATTGTAAGGCATGCAAGCCTCTGCCATGTGGGGGCTTCCTTATTGTTGGATGCTCCCAAAACTGGGTTTTTATTCACTTATTCCACTTATATTCCAGGGTTTATTCTTGCTTAAGTTACCGTACATTTGTGTATATACCTTGATGGCATTCCTGAATCAGGATAATGTCAAAATCTAATTGATTCATTATTGGCAAATTTCCTTAAATGCCCTGAAAATTTCAGGAGATTTTGTTCATGATCGTGTAAGTTGTGTTGTGAACAAACACACATACAGGAACAGGGATGAATGTATACCCTCCTGGCAGGGGCAATAGAGGGTTTTAGCAGTCTGGTCCATATAAAAATCACTAAGGGGAGTAATTGAACTTGTGTATGTAGATCAGTGAATGCTGTCATGAAATTGAAGCACTTGACTCAGCTGGTGTGTATGATTGAACATCAGCTTTTAGTGAATATGTAAATGCATGATTAAGGCCCCAATTGAAAAGTGGTGCCCTATAGTGATCGCCTGGCCAGTCTGCCTGTCTGTCATGACATCAGTCTGTCTGTCATGGCATCCGCTTTCTTTCTTGTGCATTATCTCAACAAGAATACATTTGATCTTCCTCAATTTCATACTGTGGATTGTGTCTAGGAGGGCTCCAGACGTATCAAATAACACACCTGAATGAATTCCAATGTGGCCACCACAGCACAATCAGTGATTTTATTTTGCATGTAATATCTCAACCAGAATATGCTTTGTTTTTCTCAAATTCACAGGTGCAAAAGATGCCTATGAGGGCTCCAGACCTACTCGCTATTATAGAACATAGTACATGTGCCCATTTTGACAAACTAATACTGCATGTGGTGAGAGTGAATTGAGCATGTCAGGGTTTTGATCACTACCTGATGTCCTGTGCCATCTTTTGTCATTTTAAAAAACTCTTGTTCCTTTATTTTTTCACAGAATGTCATTCTTGGATATTTTTGTACTACATTCCCAGCACTCTACATTTAATCAAAACATTGATTTTAACAAAACAGAAAACCTGTGAAACTCATGATCAGCACTTTTTGAATGATTTCTGTCAAATTTTCAAGAGATTTTCTTCATGTGATACACACGAGCTAATTGAATTTACCCCTTCAAACTTAACTGATTTCTCCCTAGACTTTCAGCATGCCTACCTTACATAGTGCATAGAAA
Source organism: Sipunculus nudus (assembly GCA_026874595.1). NCBI lineage: Eukaryota > Metazoa > Annelida > Sipuncula > Golfingiida > Sipunculidae > Sipunculus > Sipunculus nudus. The sequence continues at coordinate 68,774,547 of CM049310.1, forward strand.
CTGTTCCTGAAAGTTGAATTGATCAGATATCATCAGCGTATCATTACAGGGACATCTGATGGTAGCAATCACATAATTGACTTTGTATTTGGACATATCTGTGCACCAAAGTGTTGTTGTTGATTTATACACTGTTGCTTACAGATAGATCTCTACTTTATACTACATAAATCTGGATATGACTATATTTTAAATGTGCTCTCAGTTTTGACTTGTTTTCTTTTTTGTACAGGGGAGGATGAGGAGGCAGGGGGCTTTCCCAACCTTGAGTTCAATCCCTACTCATCTGTGGAAGGATGTTTATATTTACTGACTCCAAGTGAACTACAGAGTCTTGACACCTGCATAGGCTACCCTGAGGTAAGAGTATTATAGTCTGCCTCAGCAAAGTAGATGATTGGTTGTAGCAGAGCAGATTCCAGTTTTGAGCTATAGCAATGCAATGCTGTTCACTCTGAACCTTTTTACCTTGTGTATATATATATATATATACTGTAATGATCCTGACTATTATATTATCAGCACTATGAACATGTGATGCTGCCTGTGTGGCTAATGAACTGTAATGATCTTAACTATTATATTTCCAGCACTATGAGCATGTGATGCTGCCTGGGTGGCTACTGAACTTTAATGATCTTAACTATTATATTTCCAGCACTATGAGCATGTAATGCTGCCTGGGTGGCTACTGAACTGTAATGATCTTAACTATTATATTTTCAGCACTATGAGCATGTGATGCTGCCTGTGTGGCTACTGAACTGTAATGATCTTAACTATTATATTTTCAGCACTATGAGCATGTGATGCTGCCTGTGTGGCTACTGAACTGTAATGATCTTAACTATTATATTTTCAGCACTATGAGCATGTGATGCTGCCTGGGTGGCTACTGAACTGTAATGATCTTAACTATTATATTTTCAGCACTATGAGCATGTGATGCTGCCTGGGTGGCTAATGAACTTTAATGATCTTAACTATTATATTTCCAACACTATGAGCATGTGATGCTGCCTGGGTGGCTACTGAACCATAATGATCTTAACTATTATATTTCCAGCACTATGAGCATGTGATGCTGCCTGGGTGGCTACTGAACTTTAATGATCTTAACTATTATATATTTCCAGCACTATGAGCATGTAATGCTGCCTGGGTGGCTACTGAACTGTAATGATCTTAACTATTATATTTTCAGCACTATGAGCATGTGATGCTGCCTGTGTGGCTACTGAACTGTAATGATCTTAACTATTATATTTCCAGCACTATGAGCATGTAATGCTCCCTGGGTGGCTACTGAACTGTAATGATCTTAACTATTATATTTTCAGCACTATGAGCATGTGATGCTGCCTGTGTGGCTAATGAACTGTAATGATCTTAACAATTATATTTCCAGCACTATGAGCATGTGATGCTGCCTGGGTGGCTAATGAACTTTAATGATCTTAACTATTTTATTTCCAGCACTATGAGCATGTGATGCTGCCTGGGTGGCTACTGAACTGTAATGATCCTGACTATTATATTATCAGAAATATGAGCATGTGATGCTGCCTGGGTGGCTAATGAACTGTAATGATCTTAAGTATTATATTTCCAGCACTATGAGCATGTGATGCTGCCTGTGTGGCTACTGAACTGTAATGATCTTAACTATTATATTTTCAGCACTATGAGCATGTGATGCTGCCTGTGTGGCTAATGAACTGTAATGATCTTAAGTATTATATTTCCAGCACTATGAGCATGTGATGCTGCCTGTGTGGCTAATGAAATGTAATGATCTTAACTATTATATTTCCAACACTATGAGCATGTAATGCTGCCTGTGTGGCTAATGAACTGTAATGATCCTGACTATTATATTTCCAGCACTATGAGCATGTGATGCTGCGTGGGTGGCTACTGAACTTTAATGATCTTAACTATTATATTTCCAGCACTATGAGCACGTAATGCTGCCTGGGTGGCTACTGAACTTTAATGATCTTAACTATTATATTTCCAGCACTATGAGCACGTAATGCTGCCTGGGTGGCTACTGAACTGTAATGATCTTAACTATTATATTTCCAGCACTATGAGCATGTGATGCTGCCTGGGTGGCTAATGAACTGTTATGATCTTAACTATTATATTTCCAGCACTATGAGCATGTGATGCTGCCTGGGTGGCTACTGAACTTTAATGATCTTAACTATTATATTTCCAGCACTATGAGCATTTAATGCTGCCTGGGTGGCTACTGAACTGTAATGATCTTAACTATTATATTTTCAGCACTATGAGCATGTGATGCTGCCTGTGTGGCTACTGAACTGTAATGATCTTAACTATTATATTTTCAGCACTATGAGCATGTAATGCTGCCTGGGTGGCTACTGAACTGTAATGATCTTAACTATTATATTTTCAGCACTATGAGCATGTGATGCTGCTTGGGTGGCTAATGAACTGTAATGATCTTATCTATTATATTTCCAGCACTATGAGCATGTGATGCTGCCTGGGTGGCTACTGAACTGTAATGATCCTGACTATTATATTATCAGAAATATGAGCATGTGATGCTGCCTTGGTGGCTAATGAACTGTAATGATCTTAACTATTATATTTTCAGCACTATGAGCATGTGATGCTGCCTGGGTGGCTAATGAACTGTAATGATCTTATCTATTATATTTCCAGCACTATGAGCATGTGATGCTGCCTGGGTGGCTAATGAACTGTAATGATCTTAAGTATTATATTTCCAGCACTATGAGCATGTGATGCTGCCTTGGTGGCTACTGAACTGTAATGATCTTAAGTATTATATTTCCAGCACTATGAGCATGTGATGCTGCCTGTGTGGCTAATAAACTGAAATGATCTTTACTATTATATTTCCAGCACTATGAGCATGTAATGCTGCCTGTGTGGCTACTGAACTGTAATGATCCTGACCATTATATTTCCAGCACTATGAGCATGTGATTCTGCCTGTGTGGCTAATGAACTGTAATGATCTTAACTATTATATTTCCAGCACGATGAGCATGTGATGCTGCCTGTGTGGCTACTGAACTGTAATGATCTTAACTATTATATTTCCAGCACTATGAGCATGTAATGCTGCCTGTGTGGCTAATGAACTGTAATGATCCTGACCATTATATTTCCAGCACTATGAGCATGTGATGCTGCCTGGGTGGCTACTGAACTGTAATGATCTTAACTATTATATTTCCAGCACTATGAGCATGTGATGCTGCCTGTGTGGCTAATAAACTGAAATGATCTTAACTATTATATTTCCAGCACTATGAGCATGTGATGCTGCCTTGGTGGCTACTGAACTGTAATGATCTTAAGTATTATATTTCCAGCACTATGAGCATGTGATGCTGCCTGTGTGGCTAATGAACTGTAATGATCTTAACTATTATATTTCCAGCACGATGAGCATGTGATGCTGCCTGTGTGGCTAATGAACTGTAATGATCTTAACTATTATATTTCCAGCACTATGAGCATGTAATGCTGCCTGTGTGGCTAATGAACTGTAATGATCCTGACCATTATATTTCCAGCACTATGAGCATGTGATGCTGCCTGTGTGGCTAATGAACTGTAATGATCTTAACTATTATATTTCCAGCACGATGAGCATGTGATGCTGCCTGTGTGGCTAATGAACTGTAATGATCTTAACTATTATATTTCCAGCACTATGAGCATGTGATGCTGCCTGTGTGGCTAATGAACTGTAATGATCTTAACTATTATATTTCCAGCAAGATGAGCATGTGATGCTGCCTGTGTGGCTAATGAACTGTAATGATCTTAACTATTATATTTCCAGCACGATGAGCATGTGATGCTGCCTGGGTGGCTACTGAACTGTAATGATCCTGACTATTATATTTCCAGCACTATGAGCATGTGATGCTGCGTGGGTGGCTACTGAACTGTAATGATCTTAACTATTATATTTCCAGCACTATGAGCATGTGATGCTGCCTGGATGGCTACTGAACTGTAATGATCCTGACCATTATATTTCCAGCACTATGAGCATGTGATGCTGCCTGTGTGGCTAATGAACTGTAATGATCTTAACTATTATATTTCCAGCACGATGAGCATGTGATGCTGCCTGGGTGGCTACTGAACTGTAATGATCCTGACTATTATATTTCCAGCACTATGAGCATGTGATGCTGCGTGGGTGGCTACTGAACTGTAATGATCTTAACTATTATATTTCCAGCACTATGAGCATGTGATGCTGCCTGGGTGGCTACTGAACTGTAATGATCTTAACTATTATATTTCCAGCACTATGAGCATGTGATGCTGCCTGGGTGGCTACTGAACTGTAATGATCTTAACTATTATATTTCCAGCACTATGAGCATGTGATGCTGCCTGGGTGGCTACTGAACTGTAATGATCTTAACTATTATATTTCCAGCACTATGAGCATGTGATGCTGCCTGGGTGGCTACTGAACTGTAATGATCATAACTATTATATTTCCAGCACTATGAGCATGTGATGCTGCCAGGTAGGCTACTGAACTGTAATGATCCTGACCATTATATTTCCAGCACTATGAGCATGTGATGCTGCCTGTGTGGCTAATGAACTGTAATGATCTTAACTATTATATTTCCAGCAAGATGAGCATGTGATGCTGCCTGGGTGGCTACTGAACTGTAATGATCCTGACTATTATATTTCCAGCACTATGAGCATGTGATGCTGCCTGTGTGGCTAATGAACTGTAATGATCTTAACTATTATATTTCCAGCACTATGAGCATGTGATGCTGCGTGGGTGGCTACTGAACTGTAATGATCTTAACTATTATATTTCCAGCACTATGAGCATGTGATGCTGCCTGGGTGGCTACTGAACTGTAATGATCCTGACCATTATATTTCCAGCACTATGAGCATGTGATGCTGCCTGTGTTGCTAATGAACTGTAATGATCTTAACTATTATATTTCCAGCACGATGAGCATGTGATGCTGCCTGGGTGGCTACTGAACTGTAATGATCTTAACTATTATATTTCCAGCACTATGAGCATGTGATGCTGCCTGGGTGGCTACTGAACTGTAATGATCTTAACTATTATATTTCCAGCACTATGAGCATGTGATGCTGCGTGGGTGGCTACTGAACTGTAATGATCTTAACTATTATATTTCCAGCACTATGAGCATGTGATGCTGCCTGGGTGGCTACTGAACTGTAATGATCCTGACCATTATATTTCCAGCACTATGAGCATGTGATGCTGCCTGGGTGGCTACTGAACTGTAATGATCCTGACCATTATATTTCCAGCACTATGAGCATGTGATTCTGCCTGTGTGGCTAATGAACTGTAATGATCTTAACTATTATATTTCCAGCACTATGAGCATGTGATGCTGCCTTGGTGGCTACTGAACTGTAATGATCTTAACTATTATATTTCCAGCACTATGAGCATGTGATGCTGCCTGGGTGGCTACTGAACTGTAATGATCCTGACCATTATATTTCCAGCACTATGAGCATGTGATGCTGCCTGTGTGGCTAATGAACTGTAATGATCTTAACTATTATATTTCCAGCACTATGAGCATGTGATGCTGCGTGGGTGGCAACTGAACTGTAATGATCTTAACTATTATATTTCCAGCACTATGAGCATGTGATGCTGCCTGGGTGGCTACTGAACTGTAATGATCCTGACCATTATATTTCCAGCACTTTGAGCATGTGATGCTGCCTGTGTGGCTAATGAACTGTAATGATCTTAACTATTATATTTCCAGCACGATGAGCATGTGATGCTGCCTGGGTGGCTACTGAACTGTAATGATCTTAACTATTATATTTCCAGCACTATGAGCATGTGATGCTGCCTGGGTGGCTACTGAACTGTAATGATCTTAACTATTATATTTCCAGCACTATGAGCATGTGATGCTGCCTGGGTGGCTATTGAACTTTAATGATCTTAACTATTATATTTCCAGCATTACGAGCATGTGATGCTGCCTGGGTGGCTACTGAACTGTAATGATCCTGACCATTATATTTCCAGCACTATGAGCATGTGATGCTGCCTGTGTGGCTAATGAACTGTAATGATCTTAACTATTATATTTCCAGCACGATGAGCATGTGATGCTGCCTGGGTGGCTACTGAACTGTAATGATCTTAACTATTATATTTCCAGCACTATGAGCATGTGATGCTGCCTGGGTGGCTATTGAACTTTAATGATCTTAACTATTATATTTCCAGCACTATGAGCATGTGATGCTGCCTGGGTGGCTAATGAACTGTTATGATCTTAACTATTATATTTCCAGCACTATGAGCATGTGATGCTGCCTGGGTGGCTATTGAACTTTAATGATCTTAACTATTATATTTCCAGCACTATGAGCATGTGATGCTGCGTGGGTGGCTACTGAACTGTAATGATCTTAACTATTATATTTCCAGCACTATGAGCATGTGATGCTGCCTGGGTGGCTACTGAACTGTAATGATCCTGACCATTATATTTCCAGCACTATGAGCATGTGATGCTGCCTGTGTGGCTAATGAACTGTAATGATCTTAACTATTATATTTCCAGCAAGATGAGCATGTGATGCTGCCTGGGTGGCTACTGAACTGTAATGATCCTGACTATTATATTTCCAGCACTATGAGCATGTGATGCTGCCTGTGTGGCTACTGAACTGTAATGATCTTAACTATTATATTTCCAGCACTATTAGCATGTGATGCTGCGTGGGTGGCTACTGAACTGTAATGATCTTAACTATTATATTTCCAGCACTATGAGCATGTGATGCTGCCTGGGTGGCTACTGAACTGTAATGATCCTGACCATTATATTTCCAGCACTATGAGCATGTGATGCTGCCTGTGTGGCTAATGAACTGTAATGATCTTAAGTATTATATTTCCAGCATTACGAGCATGTGATGCTGCCTGTGTGGCTGTTGAACTGCAATGATCCTGACAACTTTGGGATGGCCCAGTACTGTGTGCCAGCACTGATGTATGTGGCTCAGGACAAGTGGACAGCTCCCGGTAAGAGTCAGTTTGTTGTCATAAAAATTATAGAGGAGAAAGTGAATTTACTTTATCTAGTTTAAACAGCCGTATGTTATTAAGGAACAAAAAATACAGAATGTCAAAAAGTGGATTTGTAAATCTGGGAACCTAAAAATTGTATACATTGTGCCTCAAGTGTTCTATATTTTTTCCTCAAATTTAATTGAGTTTCGAGAACATTTAGAGATATTATTGAGGCAAACAGGTGGACTGTAATGAACATGTTATCTCTGTTAGAGCATGATGTTAGAACATTCTGTTCATCAGATAAGCAGAATAATGAGACACTTCTGCACCCAGACACCAGATTGCTATTTGTTCAGGCTTTGGTTGTTGATCAGAGATCCTCATTTTTTTATAACGTAAACATAATTGTGAGCTGTTTCTGAATTAATGAGAATTTTCTCTTTTAAAAGTTTATATGCCAGAGTAAGCCAACTAAAATTTTTCCCTTATTTAATATTGGGCCTATTATCGCAGATTCCACCTCATTCCTGTGCATCTAGGTCACACTTCTGTTTCTGGTAATCACTTTTTCTTCTGGCATTCTGCCATATTGAACGTGTGAACTCACCTCTGCAGTTTTTTGTCCACTGTTTGTGCCACAGGGTATGCCAACTGACTGTATCTTGTGTTTTTCCCTCCCGCCATGGAGATTCCCTCATATTGTGCTGGCTGTGGTTGCTTAATCCCTGCTTGGGATTCCCACCCAACTTGTTTCCTTTGCCGCTCTCAGACTGACACGTGCCATGGTCCTTCTGACCTTTGTTTTTATTGCCAGACATGGTCCACTGATAAGTTGGCCGTATTTTCTGCCTGGTCCCACTTGCCAGTTATTGGGGTTTCCCCTTCACCTGTTTGTATCTCAGGTGCCCCTGTGGGTCAGGGGGGGGGGGGGGGTCCTTCCTCAGGGAACCACCACCCTGCTGGGTTGCACTCACCCTCTGTTCCCACGTGTAGTATACTGGAGTGTGCTGGAGTTCGAGCTTGTTAGATATCATTAAGAGTATTAGGGTTACGAGAGACGGTGAGAAGGCTGGTAACAGCCCGGAGATCATTAAGGATCCCAGCTGCCTGACGACCCAAACCCTCCAAATCGGCGAGTTGGTGGTCTGACACAGGGGCAGTAGGAGAATAAAGGGTTTTTCCGTCTCCAAATGATTGATCAACGCCCAATTCAAGGTGCATAGCCGTCGCGGGAACCTCAGCCACGGGTGGAGAGGGAATTAACCGGTCAAAGCAGGTCGCCCGGTAACCCCGGGAGAGCCCAGAGTGTGCCGGAGGACAAAGGTTGGCGGAACCAGGAGACCCCGCCACACCTGAAAAATTGTATTCTTCTTCATCCACACCTGTTATTCGAGCACTTTGGAGCATCAGGCTCAGCTCCACTCTGCCCTGTCTGCCTCTCAGTCGTAAGTCTGCTCTGCTCAGGCCTCGTCCGGCCCAATCAAGGCAATCATTTCCTCGTCCCGGCACTTACTCGACCGTCATATCCTCATCATGACTTACAACACCACGGTGGTGGCCTATATCAACTAGCTGGGCGGTACTCAGTCTCCCTCACTCTTTCCGGAGGCCTACCTTTTGTTCGAGCTATGTATCCCCCTGCGGGCTACGCGTCGAGCTTGTCATGTTCCCGGAGTCTCAAACAATCTCGTGAACAATACCTCCGCTGGTTATTTTGCCCCTGAATGTTCTTCAGTGTCTGTTCAATCACCTCTGATCCCTGGAATTTGATCTGTTCCATTTTCCGTCCCCCCGGCACTGGATTTTTCAGTGATGTAGCTGCATCATCCTCATGCCCCTCTCCTGGACTCTCCTGTGTCAGTCTGGTCACAATGGTTTTATTATGCATTTCCAGTGCCCATTCTCATACCGGGATCCTACTCCATCTGTCTGTTCAGTTCAGACCGATCTACTCATCATCCTTCAGTTTCTACCTGCCTCTCCCTGGATTTCCTGGTGCCGTTAATTTCTGTCCTGTCCACATGTTCTTCTCCACATCACAATCGATCTCCCGTCGACCCGCCGGTTCCGTCCTCCATATTGGTCATGCACTCTATGCGCATGTGTGCTCTCATCCAACGCCCCAAAGACCAGGGCCTTTCAAGCCCAGCTGTGCCCCTTTCCTTCGCTCCCCGTTGACGTTCTTCGGATAGAATCTATGCTCATCTTCTCCAGATGGGCTGATGAACACGGGATCTCTCATTTCAATCTGTCAGTTGCGGCAGTCTTAAATTTTCTACTTTTATTCCAGGTCAAACACTTGTCCTATCCTTCCCTCCGCGGCTAACATGCCGCCTCGTTGTCAGTACTTTCTCCACTGGGTCATGATCGTGTTCTACACCATCCGCTCATGACTGACTTTCTCAAAGGGGTAAGGGCACGGTCTTCTCCTCCTTGCTATCTATCCCCTTCCTAGCGTATGGATGTTGTTTAAAGTCATCTCCCTGTGAATGGTGGTTTTGTTAGTAAACTGTTGTGAGTGTGACCTAGATACATGGGAATGAGGCAGAATGGGCGATAATAGACCCAATAAGGGAAAAATTTTAGTTAGCATAATCTGGTGTATAAACTTTTAACAGAGAAAATTCTCATATATACAGAAAAGCTCACAACAGTTTACTAACAAAACCACCATTCACAGGGAGGGAATGGGGGGATTTCCTACAAACTAGAATCAGCAGTAACATGAAATATGTAAAACTAATGAAAAGGCTGTTACACTTATAAAAGTCTTTCGTGTAGACAATGGTTTTGTATGTAACTTTGTACTTATTTCCAGGACTGAGGCCTACAGAATTCACGATGGACCAATGGAATAAAGCTGCTGATGTCCTGACTCCTAATTACAAAGACAGCGTATCAGGTACACCTGTATCATGTCCTGTCCCTGTGCAGTAAAGGTACACCTGTATCATGTCCTGTCCCTGTGCAGTAAATTAACTTATGCTGTACAAAAATCGTCATGTTTTAGCCGATCTCACATTTCATGCTCACAGACACAAGTTTATCACAAGTAATATATATTATGTTTCTCAGATGTATTTGTATCAATGGAAAAGGGTAGCTACTAAAACATATACTCTTCCATCATGTTTGAAGAAATAATATGAATGTACAAACACCTCTTTGGTGTTTGTTTCATCTACAAAGATGTAATTAATTTCTTTGTTTTATGGGAGTTGTTTACAAAATAATACTGTCAATATTATGCATGTCATTCTACCAGATTGTTCACTCTTGTTCAGATCATTGGAGGCACATGAATGTCCGGACCTTAAATGTATAAGGTGTAAAAAAGCTGATATTACTTGTATATTAATTCAGTGTAGCTGTAGATTTGAATAGAGTAAGAACTAGAAATCTGCATTCTAAGGAAGGTGTGGGAGAGGGGAGTGTCCAAATTGTGGGATGCGCCCAAAAGCATGTTTGCATGCATTTATTTAGCCCTTTTTCTCATGTTCATTCATGCGTAAAAGACTGTACATTTATGAATTTTCCTTGAGGATCTTACAGTTCCACACCAAACTCTTATTGATTCTTTATCTGTGCAATCCCGAAATGCCCTGAAAATATCATGAGATTCCATTCATGATAAATTGTTGTGAACAAACACACAAACAGGGATGAACACATACCCTACTGGCTGAGACAATTTCATGTTTTTATGATGATATTAATGGAAGGGCACCTGCCAAAGCCATTCAGAGTGTGTCATGTGATTCAAAATCACTACCATGAAGGAGAAATGACAGATCCAAAGGTATTTCGAAAGTTTCAGTCATATTTAAGATGGCAATTCATATAGGAAAACAAGGACCCTGGAAGTATATTGTATTGTGTGTCTGATAGTTTTTGTGTAATCCTTTAATTTATAAATTACGTTATTGTAAAATGTGGTCTTCTTTATCTGTGATCTGTACACTTGTATACACTGATACCAAATCATGTGATATTTACCTGTGATGCAAATCCATTTATTGTATCGCCAGACATAGTCTAGAGATACTATGGTTTAGGCACGGTCGCGCCGCCACCGCAGAGATTTCTTTTGGACACAATAACTCAAAAAATATTTCACGGATCTTTACCAAACTTGGTATATGTATAGATATGGGTGAGAGGACGACGCCTATTTAAAATGAGGTCATGACCTCAACTAGGAGAGTGACCTTGACCTTGAATAGGTTCAATTTTGGGGAAAATCACACAAATTCTTAAATATCTCAAGAAAACTTGCATGGATTGATCCCAAAATCAAGTTGATCGAAGATCATGGATAGGGTTGTCATGTTCAAGAAACTGGTGGCGCCACCTATTATTCTTTACTTGTTTTCATGCCGTTTAATATCCCCAAAATTGCTACTTGACAGTACTGTGAGCATTATAAGTCAAAAACTAATGGACAGATTTCTTTCATATTATGCAAATACATAGATATGGGTTATGGGATGATGTTTTTTTAAAATTGGGGTCATGACCTTTCCTATGAGAGTGGCCTTGACCTTGAATATTGCCATATATGGTGAAAATCACACAAAATCATTAATTTCTCAATAAGGGATGCATGCATTGGTCCAAAAATCAACTTGACCCAAGATCTTGGATAGTAATGTCATGTACCGGAAACAGGTGGCGCCACCTGTTATTCTTTTACTTGTTTTCGTGCCGTTTAATACCCCATCATTGCCACTGAACAGTACATTTATAACCTGTGAGCATTATAAGTCAAAAACTAATGGACAGATTTCTTTCATATTATGCATATACATAGACATGGGTTATGGGATGATGTATATATAAATTGGGGTCATGACCTTTCCTATTAGAGTGGCCTTGACCTTGAATATTGCCATATATGGTGAAAATTACACAAAATCATTAATATCTCAATAAGGGATGCATGCATTGGTCCAAAAATCAACATGTTCGAAGATCTTGGAAAGTATTGTCATGTACTGGAAACAGGTGGCGCCACCTGTTATTCTTTTACTTGTTTTGTGCCGTTTAATACCCCATCATTGCCATTTATCAGTACTGTGAGCATTATAAGTCAAAAACTAATGGACAAATTTCTTTCATATTATGCATATACATGGATATGGGTTTATAGGATAATGTTTATTTGAATAGGGGTCATGACCTTTCCAATGAGTGGCCTTGACCTTGAATATTGCCATATATGGTGAAAATCTCACAAAATCATTAATTTCTCAATAAGGGATGCATGCATTGGTCCAAAAATCAACTTGACCCAAGATCTTGGACAGTAATGTCATGTACCGGAAACAGGTGGCGCCACCTGTTATTTTTAACTTGTTTCGTGCTGTTTAATACCCCATCATTGCCACTTAACAGTACTGTGAGCATTATAAGTCAAAAATTAATGGACAGATTTCTTGCATATACATAGACATGGGTTAGGGGATGATGTATATTGAAATTTGGATCATGACCTTTTCTATGAGAATGACCTTTTCTATGAGTGTGGTCTGATATTAATTGTTGCTGAAGATGGGGGGCCTATTCTTAAAGGGGGGGGGATTAATTGTCTGGCGATACTATGGCACCTGCGGTGCCAAGAAATATCTAGTTCATATAGTATTTTTATCTTTCTGTGATATGTCCTGGAAGACACCAAGTACCTGTTATCACTTTTAATCAAATAATAATAATGTTTTGTTACATTTTAACACTATATATATTACATATCAGACTTTGTATTATTATGACACTAATTTGTCATGTTTAAATGTAGTAGAATATGATAGAGGAGGGTACTTGAGATTATTTTTACAGTTTAGAATTACCTGAAGTATAAACACCTTCATATTTTAGTTAATATACAATGCATGGAGACTGTTTCCTCCTGAATATATTCACATATCATTGTTGTTATTATATTATTGTTTGTACTAAATAGCATAATAAAATAACTATCCAATTTAACATCTTTGTTTCATTGCTCTGTGAAACCTTACTGAATATATTATTGGTCGCCAACTCTGTAGGAATACAGATTACAGTCTAACCTCACCAGCCTTGGAACTAGGGGAGTCCTCGTATCTATTTTAGGGCCACCCCTATTGTAAGAAGACTGGCCTACAGCAGGGTGCCACTTGCTCACTGGTGCCTGAATGACCCAGACGTGGGCTAGCACTTGGTCAAGTCATTTTGACATTTAAAGGGGCTAAATGTAAGGCGACATAAGGTTAAATTCAGTAGCCACCCTGATTGTTCTACATAGCTCCCTGTTTATTACGTTAAACAAATAGACTGGCAGTATATGTTGCAGACAGACATTTCAGCCATTTGGTGATTTTAAACTTAAATCCCAGTGTTGTTTTATATTTTCTGTAGGGAAAATCCTACAATGGCGAGTATGCCTGCCTTCAAATCTAATTATTAGCAGGAAGTGATTTGAATCTGCATTTTTGGCAATATTTGTGTGTAGAAATTGTACATCAACTGCCACACATAAAGTAAACAGATTGTAGAGAAGATGAAGGAAAACGGCCCAATTAGAAGTTACAGATTCCTGGAAATACTAAGGTATGTTAATGTTAAGTCTTATGAGTTATGAGTCATAGAGGAGAGTAGTCCATCTCAGGACCCTTGTGTCCAAAGTTAGACCTGATGGACGGACACCTAAGAGGAGAGTAGCTTGTGTAAACCAGTGATGGCAGGAGAAATGGCCCTATGAGGCTGGCTAAACAGAATTGCGGTAGATGCATGAGAAATTGTCCTGTGTGGCTTTAAAAGTGAATTGCCATAGCAAATGGTAAGTGTGGCCCCTTTCCACCCAAATGAAAATGAAAAGTAGTCACAGAGACATGTTTGTACCTTATATTATCACTTATAAAGGCAATCACCATGATTAACAATGAGGCTGAATTACTTTTGCAGTTAAATATTGTGCTACAGATATAGTTGTTGCCACCAAGAGTTAGTGTGTCATAGGTCACAAAGAAAAAGCAGGAGATATTTCGCACAAGAAGTAATTGTGAAAACTCGCGTTAGGCTGCTTGTCAGAATTGTGGCACCATCTGTGAGTTGACTATATATATACTTGGGATAAAGAATAGCACAAGTGGTGTGCTAAATGATTGGCCCAGGGTTCGGCTTATATTCTGAGGAAATGCATTACTGTACTTATTGACACAGGTCTTTGCAACCAGAAATTTCAGACCAAGTTTATTGTACACTAATTGTATAGACATGAAGAAATGAATACATCAATTTGAGTGCATCAATTGATACTACAGAATAAGAGAGCATTGATTAAATGTTTTGAAAAACAGCAGTGTGTTAAGTTTATGAGAATCCGGAAGATTTCTGGTCGTTGTGTAAAGTCAGCTTTGATAAATACTGTGGATTCAGAAAATACCGTTGGTTTCAAAATTTGGTGGATTAATCGTTTCTGGTTATGCATTTTATTAAAATTTCATTTATGAACAGACCTTAATTAAGCAAAAGATCGGCGATCGGTAAAATTGCAGTGAAAGTTAACAACTTTAAAGACTTAAAATCAAATATCACATCCATGCAGTACCGTGCAAGCGGGCTCAATGACACAACTAAGATATTGTTTGACTTATCTAAATCGTGGGTGAAAATATTCAGATAAATCTCGATAGATTTCTTAGGGATAATTACATCTGAGTTCTTCAAATTAAGTCATGCAAGTCCCGGCGCACGAGATTGGTATGTCGTTCGTTCAGAAGAAACCCACTCCAGTGGGGACCAGTGCACCTCCGGAACGAGGCCACAAATAAAATGGGCCCCGGCTCAAAATTGTGCTGAGCTGACTTAGCCCATAAGAATGAACTCCTCAATTGCTTTTTTAGCTCAGCTGACTATAAGTCATCTGAGCTATAGTCGTGGTCCATTGTCCGTCGTCCGTCTTGCCGTCTTGCCGTCCGTCCGTAGATGTGGCACGTTTTGAAACCGTAAGACTTAGGAATCCAAAATTCGGCATAACGTTAGATGTCCCCAAGATCTCCTAATTTTCACAGCATGTTTTTTTTAAGCATTTTGTCTGTAAACACCAAAAATTTGAAACCAGTTGATCAAAAACTGTAGATTTTATTCAAGTTTTCAAACACCATGTAACATATTGTTTACATCAAGCTAGTGTCATGCAGTTTGCAAGTGCTCAGCTCCCCAGCTTCAGCTCTCAGTTCCTAAAATTTGGCATGCAATTAGATGTCTCAAAAATCCCCTACCATGCCAAGAATTTGGTCACTAGGACTTAATACCTTCGAGATATTAATGAAAAACTTCATTTTTCCATTCAAAACCCATTGTTACACTTCAAGACTGCCTAATATCAAAACCACTGATCTGACTTTAATCATATATAATATACATATTTTTCTATACATTCTCTATGCACATGCCAGAAATGATGTCAGTATTGCGTAATTGTTTTAAGTTATGGACCCAAACATAATGCACTTTGTAAAAAATCAAGAAATATATTTACTCCCTTAACAAGAGGATTGCTGAAGCTAGAGATTTTTTGTCAGGGATGTAACATTATTTAATCAAGATTCAATTGAATACCCAAAATTAGTTCTGAATTTTTCAAATTTTATAAGTTATTAGTATAAATATAAAATTAGTACTTTAAATTTTGCCCAACTTTGACCATGGCATGTTTGTTTCCTGTGAGCACTGTTGATATAATTTTCATATCATGCACACATAAAGATTTCAGCTTTTTAGTTTAAAAAGCTGAAAGAAATTGGCCAAAAATTGTAGCTTTTATTAATGTTTTATGAGACCATGTCAGACGTTGGCTCCCTGTAGCACCTCTTGAGTCACCTGTATGTTGACCTTGTTGAACTTTCAGCAAATTATGCATGCTTGAGGCGAGGCATAAACTGGGGCTCCAGGCAGCTTATTATATAATGGCCAGCCACAGTTGATCCAGGTGTCCAACCCAACTCATCTAGTAGTTTTAACCAACAACATAACAATAAACAATAAATTAATAAATTTTTATTGGTTTTTAATAACAAATAAAAGAAAAAATAGAAAAGGAATTTGTTAGTTGATAAAAACAGGAAATTAACTTGCAGTTACCGATGATATAAGAATCTCGTATCGATGGATAGAATGTCACATATTCCAAATAACACCATGCAGTCACGTATGGTATTTTTCAGTTCAATTTTAATGATAAAAAAGGAAATCATATTATCCATTACTAATCATTAGGGATCATATGAAGGAAATTAATGATAGACAAAGATGCAGTTGATAATATTATTATCTAGATTCCTACTGTGTCTATAGTTAATACATTGATGTGAAATTAGTCCAAAATGAATATATTACATTTTTTAAATATAAATAAAAGCCATAAAACCAGGTACTTATGATCATTATTTAAATGTGTGAATTTTGTATATTCTGGATTCTAAACATCATTGTTTGGTGAAAAATGAATAAATAGTAGACATGGTGCGAATACTTTGCAATTGTATTTACACACGAATATGAATATGTACTCCATTATAAAATTTCTTTCATAAGAATGGGAATTCAGGTAAAAATGAAAGTATATGAATACCAGTGCAAATACTTTCAAAATGTATTAATGAATGCATTCATGAATATATTCTTTAATATTATTTAAATAATCATTTCAGTTATATTTTATTTGAAAAAAAATCATACTATTCTCTTATTATTTTTAATAAAAATTAAATTTGGGACAATATTTGTAATTTTTTTAATAAATAGTTAAACTCATATTATATGTTCTGCTTATAAGTTATATGGCCAAGTCAAAATCTGTGTGACATTCGCACTCCATTTGTTAATAAATGAAATTAATCCTCTTTCCTGTCTCCAAAGGTACTATCAAAATCATACATAAGCTAAACAACAACAACTCATAATACAGCTTATTTTTATTACCACATAAAACCAGCATGTGTCTCATTTCTAAATCATATTTTTTATCATATATAACAGCTGAGCGCCGTGACCCATAGGTCCCTTGTTCATTGACTGACGCAATGTGGAGTCCATAGATTGCACCTGCAGTTAACTGTGATTACAACTCTCCATACACAACTGTGAGATTTAACATATATCCACTGATATCATCTATGTGTATTGTATTTGACCACTAGAAAACATTACTGTTCTGTTCTCAGCCCTATTTTGGCACCAAGGAAGTTTAAATATGAACATAATAGTACACAGGCCTAAAGCCTCATACAGGACTGCCACCAAATGCAAGATGTCTACAGGGGCTGTTAATGCTTCAATTCTCTCTGGACAAATAATATCAGTTGTTGATGTTACAGGTGCTTCATGCTCTCCAGAATGGTTATTTTTTATTACAGGCCCTTCGACATACAACATTATGTGAACATTGGTTTGTTAAAACCATAGGAAATATTTTTTTTTTTCAATTTCCTTTATATGAGTAACATCGTATCGTGCTACAACCCCAGTTAGCCCTTTGGTGGGCCGGCTAACAGAAACCTGAAACTTGTTGCGTCGCCGTCGGCGGCTACAGCTGACCGTGACTCATCACCTAGCCGCCTGCATCGACGAAACGTCTTGCACTGTTAACGGACGACTGATTCGTCGCCTCCCCATATATAGAGATAAGTGGTATTTGACCACGATACGATCGTATTTTCCGGAAAAGACTGTTTTATTTTCAGTTTCACGGATGAACTGACATTAAAAATTCTTCACTATGACAAAAGTATCTTATTTTCAATACAACTGCAACATATTGACAACTGTAAGTGCATTTTACTTTAGTTATTGTGTATTTTGGTCTAAGAAGACACGGGTCGTTCTGCTCATAACCGCCATGACAGAAGCAGTTAGAGTGTGTATGTAGCGGCGACACTGTTATGTGTACTGGTCCAGTTTTGCAAGAGTTATAGATTAAGCAGGGTATTTATGCAATTAGCTTATCATAACAGAATTTTGTCTTTAAAATGAGATGCTCTAGTTACTGAGGGGTTTTCTCCCTTTTATAGATTAAAAATTTATTAAGAATTTGTTTTAATTTTTAGGCTACATATTGCTTTCTGTGCGTTTTATTGACCAATGCCACTGATAACATGGAGGGTCATGGACGGTAACTGGCAATGCCAGGGGCGGATCCAGGATTTAGGAAGGGGGGGGGGGGGGGTCTTACGCAGGCTGACTAACGAAAAACCTAAAAAAGGTCGCCAGGTCCGGGAAAAGGGGGGGGGGGGGTCCGTGTCCAGGCCGCAAAATTTTGTCTGAAACGCTTCAAAAAGGTTGTTTCGGATGAATAAGGGGGGGAGGCGTCCGGACCCTCCCCCTGGATCCGCTTCTGAATGCTGAACTTTTATCATTGTTATGTTAAATAAGGGGACAGGTAATCGTCCATTTATTGAGATATTTTGATAAAATTACTAAATATACAGATACAGCACATTGGATAATTTAAAGCGCAAACCCATCAGATTAGAGTTGTACATAAAGACATAAATTGAGCAAAATTTGTTATATAAATATATGTCATTACTAATTACTGAACCATTCAATCATTTCAATGTTTGAGCTAGCGTAAAATATAGCTTAAAGGTAATAATATCATTTTTTGTATGTATTTGTTACATATATAAGGCTGGTTTAAATGGCTTATTATGGTATCTGAACAAGATTTTACATTTTAAAATTTTTAAAGATATAAGCAAATAAGCCTTAAAATAATTATTAAACAATGATAAAAAAAATTAATAACAGCTGACAATGAGCCCTATAATTAGTGATATGATCAGCCACTTACCTTACAGAGCCTATCTCCTTTGATACTAACATGTTTACAGTATCATTAACGATTAGGTCAATATGGTGAGGGGAGCCATATATATGTTGGAGCCCGTTAGCGGATCTGGCCCATCTGCCGATGGGCTTTGCCCATATGAGGATCCGTTATTGGGCTGCCCATCTGCAGATGGGCAGCTCAATAACGGATTTGATACCATGCACTTTCTTGCCCATCTGCAGATGGGCTTGGCCCAATGACCGATTTTAGTTTTTGTAAGTAATACGTTATTATTTTATTATCTGGATGACTTTTGTAAGAAAATCAGCGATTGGGCTGTGGTGGCCATATTGAAATTCTGACAGGTCTGTAATTCAATAGGTCTAGAGCCCTCATAAGAACAGGAAAAGTAGACAGGCAGAGTTCCGA
The DNA here is from genome assembly GCA_026874595.1 of Sipunculus nudus. Classification (NCBI taxonomy): domain Eukaryota; kingdom Metazoa; phylum Annelida; class Sipuncula; order Golfingiida; family Sipunculidae; genus Sipunculus; species Sipunculus nudus. Next base: position 68,793,887 of record CM049310.1, read on the forward strand.
AACATTTTACTGAATAATTAACTTGCTCTTTAGTAGGCTGATTTACAAACATAAATAGTTATAATTATATCCATGTAATAATTCATGCTGTCACCATAACCTTTATTTAGTTAATTATTCAATTAATGGTAAGCCTACGTTTGTTATAATTTACATGAAACATGTTTGCGATATATACATGCTAACAAAATTAAAAAGGCGTGCTAAATCGCGTTCTGCACAATACTTGATAAATAAATACATCTTGCTCCATCAATCTGGTCGCTTGTTAAACTGAAATAACTTCACTTGGTAGTAAAGTTTGAGATTCAGCAGACTTCTGTATTCCATGTGCTGCAAAAAAAGGCCTTGATCGAACACTTTTAGAATAGACATTATTTATCATTATTTAAGGTTACGTCAAAAGTGTCACCGGGTACAGTGAGGCGTGATATGTAAAGACAGACGAGCCCTTATCAGCGAAAACACATGATCACTCACCAGCTTGACGAAATATACCCGACTTGTTCGAATCAGGAATATTGCGAATGATGAAGGCAAAGTGGCACAGTGGGGTACAAAAACACCTGGTGGATGGCGGATAACGAGGTTGGCAAATGAACGAGGTAAATTGTGGGGAGGAAATCGTGTATTTGTCATTTGTTGGCGGTAGGCAAGGTTGGCGGATGAACAAAGGGCAAATAAAAGAGATAAGAGTGTATTTACTAGGAGAACTCGAATGCCATTGCAATTTGCATGGATCTGTTTTTAGCTCAGCTGACTGAATGTTATCCTAGCGATCACTGTTTGTCCGACCTTTCCGGCCTTCCGGCCGCCTGCGTAGGCAAAAATCTTTTAACATGACATGCAGGAAGCTGCTCCATACACTTAATGAGTAAATGGTTGTGCCTTATGATACAGTCCCACTGACACTCGCGAAGACTGGCGAAGTATTCGCGATGGAAAAACGATTATCGCAAGACCTCTCCATATACAGGTCGCCGAAAAATCGACGAAGTTCGCCGAGCATCACAAGCCTGGCCTGGAACGCTCGTATCATTGTGTCGGTACCACGTACTCCACTGGATTCATGGACATGCAGTGTACTCCACTCCGTTTACTGGCCAATGAGCTGAAGAGACGGCTGATTTTACCCCGACACATGCTAGGTTAAAGCCCACATACAGCGTAATATACACTGTCGTGATATCATCTGTGTATGCTCATGGCTGACCAAAAATCACGGGCAACCCATTAGCGTTTACACTGATGAGATTAACACGATAGGATCTGGCCTGTACAACAAGAGGCCAAGTGATCATAGCTAGGAGATTATTGTTCGTCTTGCCTAATGATACTGTCTGTATGGAAAGCCTGATTCTATGCTTGACCCCTTATAAATTAGCACTGCGACTCTCTCACCATTAAATTCATCTTATTCGTCCCGCCTACACAGTCAGCTCTAATATTCAGGAGACTGCCAAAACAGTTCACAACATTCAGCACAGAAGAGCATGATAGATGTGAGAGACAGCTACACATGATTCTTTTTTAACTGATTAAGAATTTTCCATACGTTTTGGTGTATACATATATATTTTACCAAATAAACAAAACATGTAGCATTTAGATTTTTTCTTCGAAAGCCCCAGTCTGTGTTGCCAGAAAGGAATCTGTCCCACACATCATAATACCCTGGCTTTTGTTCTCTCTCTCTCATTGGGGTACAAATCATTCAGGTCACCCAATTAGTTGTGTTATACACCATCCCCCGCCACCCCGGCGTGTGTCAGTAACATGAACATAACTGATTTGATATCTGTAATTTACACACAGCAGTTGTCTTATATAACACCATCCCCCGCCACCCCGGCGTGTGTCAGGAACATGAACATAACTGATTTGATATCTGTAATTTACACACAGCAGTTGTCTTATATAACACTATCCCCCGCCACCCCGGCGTGTGTCAGTAACATGAACATAACTGATTTGATATCTGTAATTTACACACAGCAGTTGTCGTATATAACACCATCCCCCGCCACCCCGGCGTGTGTCAGTAACATGAACATAACTGATTTGATATCTGTAATTTACACACAGCAGTTGTCTTATATAACACCATCCCCCGCCACCCCGGCGTGTGTCAGTAACATGAACATAACTGATTTGATATCTGTAATTTACACACAGCAGTTGTCTTATATAACACCATCCCCCGCCACCCCGGCGTGTGTCAGTAACATGAACATAACTGATTTGATATATGTAAATTACACCCAGTAGTTGTGTTATTACACCCTCCCCGCCACCCCGGCGTGTGTCAGTAACATGAACATAACTGATTTGATATCTGTAAATTACACCCAGTAGTTGTGTTATTACACCCTCCCCCGCCACCCCGGCGTGTGTCAGTAACATGAATATAACTGATTTGATATCTGTAAATTATACCCAGCAGTTGTCTTATATAACACCATCCCCCGCCACCCCAGCGTGTCAGTAACATGAACATAACTGATTTGATATCTGTAAATTACACCCAGTAGTTGTGTTATGACACCCTCCCCCGCGACCCCGGCGTGTGTCAGTAACATGAACATAACTGATTTGATATCTGTAAATTACACCCAGCAGTTGCCTTGTATAACACCATCCCCCGCCCTCCCGGCGTGTGTCAGTAACATGAACATAACTGATTTGATATCTGTAAATTATACCCAGCAATTGTCTTATATAACACCATTCCCCGCCCTCCCGCGTGTGTCAGTAACATGAACATAACTGACTTGATATCTGTAAAATTCCCCCAAATAGTGAGTTTTGTAATTACCCCATCCCTTACCACCACGGAGTATGTCAGAAACAGGAACGTAACTAACTTTATATCTATAATTATCGACCGCTGAGTGGTAAAACGCTCGGCCTTCTCCGCTGGCACCCGGGTTAGATTCCCGGCGTTGCTATGAGAGTGCATGGGTTGTAGTTGCCCGTCCAAGGTCTGCTGTTTTCTCTGGGTCCTTCGGTTTCCTCCACCTTTACAAAATACCAAGCGCCAACATCCGAGCCATGGAGAGTTCTTCGCATTAGTTATTATAACTAGTTGTACAATCCATGTGAAATAAATAAAGTTTATATTTAAATACACCCAGTAGTTACCTCAGTATACATGAATTGCCAAATGGCCTTCGATAAAATTCGATTATATTGGTTGTTGCATTTCGACTTCATTCTCGAATCGGTTATTGTGAACAGCCGGAGAAGTGTATCTATTGCAAATTTGTTCCAAGATGATTGGATTATTAACATGAAATATACCTAATGGGTTGTATTAACCATTCAATAACTAGGAAATCTTGCATCAGAGACATGGGGCATTATGCCCTTGTAAATAGGCCCTCTTCTCGTGAAGCATAAATTAATGCTTTACAAGGTCAAGGTCCCAATTTTTAGATCAGCTGACTATAAGTCATCTGAGCTATAGTCGTGGTCCATTGTCCGTCCGTCCGTAAAAGTGGGGCGGGTAGGTCGAAAATACCAGCAGAATAGTTCAATACAAGCATTAAATTTGGTTTTATTTAAGTTTATTCTCCATTCCCTCTTGAAACAATATCAACCTCTGGCCACCAAGGTTTCGGCAGTTTTTCCAATATGGCGGCAATTTTCCAATATGGCCGCCTGAAATATGTGATTTTTTTCAAGATGATTGTCTATGAACCAATAAAGAAGAACGAAATGTTGTTATTCAGTCGCAAAACAGCTGTTCTATACCAAAACAATACAGTCCATGTGAGCGGATAACTTTAACTTGTTCTCTTGCCTCTTTATTCCATGCCAGACAAGACAATTAGATTTAGATGAATTCTTCCAGCATAAAAACCAGTACCGTCCTCCGTTACAAGCACAACATGGACAAATGCACCAAGGGACAAAATCAAAGTTGCTACCTATTGCCGGAGAAAGAAGCATCTTGAACCCAGCATCTGCTGCAGATGTTATCATAGTTGATGGTGCAGCACTTGTGAATGCTGTTAGACCCACTAAGGGATCAACCTTTGAGTCATATAACAAGAAAGAAGTACTCCCAGAAACCCTGAATATCACATAGAAGCACAAGCAAGTACACATAGTGTTTGACATTTATAGGGAAAACAGTTTGAAGTCGACAGAAACGATGCACAGGAGTTCACTGAAGAGTAGTTAGGTCAAATGATCAAAACAAAACTGACCTCTTTGAGTTTCTTGCTGATGCAGTTTTCTCTTCAGAAGCTGATATTCCAGAATGCATCATAGTCACTAAAGAAAACTCAGTGCTCTTCAATGTGACTAAACAGGAAGTTTACAAGGCTGTACACACGAAGAACAGACACAAGGCTCTTTCTACATGCTGCTTATGCAGCTACGCATGGCAGAATGACAGATGCATTTAAATGCAGTTCAGACAAGTCGTTGTGGTCATAGCTGTCTCACTTACGGAAAAAAAACTGGTTTGGTAATACTATGGATCGAGTGTGGAAAAGGCAGAGATTTGAGGTGGATTCCCATTCATAAAATAGCTGAGGCTATGGGTCCAAAAGCTCCTGCTCTTCCCTTCTTCCATGCATTCAGTGGGTGTTACACTGTGTCTGTCTGCAAGGCAAACCTAGTCTTTGTTCCAGTGTGTCCCACCAATCTTTACATAACTAAGCCTCACACTTACAGCTGTAGATGATTAAGACTTCCAGGTAATAGAAGAGTTTGTTGTACGACAGGAGTAGTTCCTGTAAAGGAGTAAACTAAGCCAGGCTTGACCTCTTTGCAAGAAAGCCGAGAGCCCATGACAGTATGCCGCCCACAAAGGCTTCTTTAAGGGAGCATTTTAAGATGGCAGCATATCAAGCAGGACATATATGTAGCCAATCTCCTGTAGGCAGTCAAAATTTACCAAGCCCACATGAATGGGGATGGCAACAGACTGACAGTGTCTGGCTTCCATTTTGAACAAATATGCCAGCAGTAGCTAAATCTTGCCAGGAATTGAAAAGATGCAGATGCAAATGCTAAAAGTTTGGACTTCCATGCACAGCTCTTTGTTGCTTCCCTTTGTAAGATGAATTCTAATACTTAAATAAGGAATTCGATCCACCTTTGTTCAAAATGTTCTCTGAAACCGCTTTGCGTATGACACTGTGCCATACCTCATTTTAAAGGTTATTGTTCCCGCAGTGACGTCGCCGATATAAGAACAAATCATTTTCAATGTACACATTATTTTGAGTTTTTTCTGACTTGCGTGGTAACTACCACCGAAAACAGCCGAACTGCCTTCAGCAAAGACCAGGTTTTTTTCGTTTTCACCTCCAGTGCAGGATTAAGGACTATAAAGGACGTGATTAACCTTGCTTTCAGTGAGGGATATATGCATGATTGGCCTGACATTTGACAAAGACTCTAACCCACGTGCGTGGTCAGTCTATGTGAAAACACATCACTCTCGCTTTATGAAAGTAGGGGTTGAGCCCAGGAGGATTAATGACAAACCCTTATACAAGATCCCTGTTCCAGGAAAAGGGTTGTGGTTTGGATTGGTTCAATATTGGTCTGATACAACTTAAAAAAGGTCGTGGCTGGAAAGGGCAACGGACCCCCTTGACTTCCTTTTGGTCCGCTTCTATTGAGGTATGCTACTTATAAAGTATTTCCGTTTCTTTCTTCAGTAACAGTTTCTTGTCTTAAAACGTACATTTAAGTAATCTTTTATGTCTTCCTAACATCAACCTATTCTTTAAAGTCCCACATTAGTAACCAGTGAAAGATCATCGAAAACCTGAGTGACCCGCGTCCCATTCCGGTTTGCGAATGTAAACATCATTACTGACCAAGTCTTCAAGTTCAACATACCGGTGTGTGAATTTCTTGTCGCTAGCACAACGCCACAAAAGAGATGTTGAGAGAGTTACCCACAGAAATTCTTTATTTTCTTTTCTTTTATTTTATTTAAACAATGACACAACATTCCTCCTCTCAGGTAAAAAATAATACATCTCCCCAATTATATATGATATGTTGAAATGAATATTCATCATTTTAGTAAACTCTAATCATATATTAATTGGAAAATACAGTTTGCTTCAAGTCCATATGAGACTTATTGCATTATTTGCAATGTATGCACTAAGGCAGCAACTTTGTACTTTTAAGCTTTTAGAATGGTTCATCCTCCATACAAATAGGAAGGATTTTCTTACCGTCCTTCCTGTCAGGCTTTGTCAAAAGAATGGGCCCATGGGAGGTTTTGTGGGTTTGTAGGCTCTAAGTTTTGATAATGGTTCGTCTCCATTGAAAAACAAGGCGGCATTGTCCTTGGCCCCATCTTTTCATTCAAGCTTGATTTTCAAAGGAATGGATGGGCCGGTGAGTGCTTGGTTTGTGAGATTTGAAAAAAAAGACGGCATGTTCCGAGGTCCCATCCTTTCAGGCTTTAGGTGTGAGTGGCATGTTAGTTTTGTTTTTAGTGTTAGCGATCACTCTTTGTCCGTCGTCCGTCCGGCCGTCCGGCCATCCGGCCGTCCGGCCGTCTGTCCGTTAACAAGGCACAAATCGTAACCGCTGGACCTTGAATCTTCTTACTTTACATCCAGAGAGGTCCATGAACAAGGGACCCATGGGTCACGGCGCTCAGCTGATCGTGATAGGACTATAAATGTTTCTCCACTGTGATACTATATCGAGTCGATAAAGCTTATGAATATCATGTACATGTTGGGCTATTATAAAGGAATGTAATGTAATATGTGAGTAAATGATAAATGAAATTACCTGACTGATGGATAAATAGAGTCAAATAAAGTTGTTTATTTTTTATTTATTTAGGAGGGGTTGAAAATTGTGATATATTTGAGCAAATATGAATGCAATGACAGCAGTAATAAGCAGTAGTAGAATGATGATAAGGCTATTTGTTGAAGGATCTAAAGTGTATGGTAGTCTGCAAGCGTTCAATTTGACAGATATGATGTTATGATTAACTATGCTGATGAAGTGATTTATGAATATGTGACTGTATGACACAATATCTCTTTAGTCTTGACAAGGTACATTATTGTGATGCCCACCATGTCTACATATTACACAATATTGACATAATTTCTGGCATGTACATAGGTACCTATGGACGAATAGTTATACAAAATATTAGTGTATGAATATATCTGATTCATCTTGTTCTTGCTTACTGAGGCTGACTTTGGGATCGGGTTCGGAGAAGGGAAAAGTGAGGGCAGCACGAAGGTGGATGTAGAAATATTCTATTGTAATGTTTTTCATTTATATAAGAATATGAAAAGCTAAGAGGAAAGGGGCCCTCCTACTTGGTTATAGTAAAGTTCTAAATATATGATTGCAAACTAATACTCTGACAAGACTGTCATGAAGAAAAACAGTAAAAGTTTTGAGATACTGAGTTGCATACGAAAATTTACAGATGGACAGGCAAGTGGACAGAATGGACTAATACCTTTATTTCACTTTCAAGAGAATAATGCATTTAAGTTTATATATAATCCTATTTTTTTAAGCAGATCCACTTTTTCATTAAGAAGTTTTTATCTGAATAATTTTTTTATTTACAGGTTTATAAATTTTTAATTAAAAAACCTGAAAATATAAGTTAAAATATTAGAATTGTTGCAAAAGTTGCAATCATTATATATACAGAGTAAAAAACATTGGGTCATATCATGCATACACATATATTTCATTATTATTATATCATAAATGTTTAAACTGATTTTAAAAGAAAATAATGCCACAACATGGCATCTTCAAGAATATTCCTTGAATCACTATTAAAAAGTTTTGCACATTGGAGTTTTCAGGACATGCTTAATTTTATTCACCAAAATAAAATAAAAAGTAAATTTGATAAAATAAAACATCTTTTCAAATAAAGTATACACACTGTTGGTTGAATGAGGGACAAACAATATCATTGTGCTAATTACTATCCAAGTTTTAATTAATTACTGGAATTAATAGTCAATTTCACACCTGGTGAAGTTTTTACTCTTCTGAAGTAAGGAATTACTTATCTCATGAATATCCACACTTTCACAGCAATAGACCACTTTGTGGACACAATTAAATGTACACTTTAATCATTGTAACCCTGGTGGTTCAATACAAAATCTAAAATGTAGCATGTCCAAGAATAAAATAAAATACAGAAAAATTATAACATTCATCTAGTTTATGCACCAGCTGGGGGGGGGGGGGGGGGTTTGAGTGCAGTGCAGAGGGGAAGCCTGCTAGTAGTGGCCAAGCTGGGCCAAGGTAAGCTGCTTTGGGTGGGTTACATAATGCAAGTGAAGGCGGTACTACTAGGTGGGCTAGATGTAAACAACACTTAACATGGTGTATGAAAACATGAATAAAAGCTATTCATTCCAATTAATTTCTTTTGAAAGTTCAGATTTTAAAGATTAAATCCTTATGCATATATGCTTGGAAAATTAAATCAACAGTGCCAAAGTTGGACAAAATTTAAGGCATTGATTTTTTATTTATGCTAATAACTTGAAAAATTTGCAAAATTCAGATCTAATTTTGGGTAAACAATTGAATCTTGATTAAATAAAGTTATATTCCTGAAAAAAAGTCTCTAGGTTCAGCAATTCTCATGTTATGTGAGTAAATATATTTCCTGATTTTTTAAAAAATTGCATTATGTTTTGGCCCATAACCTCAAAATAATACCCAAAACTGACCTAATTTTTGGTATGTTCATAGAAAATGTATAAAAGAATGTGAATACTATATACGATCAAAAACAGATCAGTGGTTTTGATATTAGTCAGCCTTGAAGTGTAACAATGGCTTTTTTTTATGGAAAACAGAGTTTTTTTCCTTAATATCTCGAAGGAACAAAGTCCTAATGACCCAATTTTAGGTATGGTAGGAGATTTTTGGGACATCTAAAATTATGTCAACAGCCTGGGGAGCATAGAGATGTGCACTGAATGACCTACAGTCATCATAGAGGACTGCTTGACAATGTAATGGAATACAACAAGAGCCTCCAAAAAAATTCAATAACTAGCCTAATTTTGCAGCTTTTATTTTCAAATTTCAGATTTTAACAGATTAAATCCTTATGTATACATGGTGTGAAAATTAAATCCACAGTACTTACAGGAAAAAACGTGCCACGGCCAAAGTTGGGCAAAATTTAAGGTACCTATTTTATATTTTTGCCAATATTTAAAAAAATTTAACAAATTTTGATCTAATTTTTGGTATACAATTAAATTTTGATTAATTAAATTTGTATTACTGGAAAAAAGTCCCTACCTTTAACACTTTTGGTCTTAAGTGACCAAATATCTTCCTGATTTTTTTACAAAGTCCATTATGTTTTGGCCCATAACTTTTTTAAATTATATAATACTGACTTAATATCTGGCATGTACATAGGAACTATATGGAGGAATATTTATGGTAAATATGAAGAAAACCAGATGAGTGGTTTTGATATTAGGCAGTCCTGAAGTGTGAAAATAGATTTCTAATAAAAAATTGAGGTTTTTCCTTAATATCTCAAAGGAACAAAGTCCTATTGACCCAATTTTTGGCATGGTAGGAGATTATGGGGACATCTAACTGTATGCCGAAATTCAGATTCGTAGGTCCAACGGTGTCGAAACGTGACAGTCTTACGGACGGACATCCAGACGGACGGACGGACGGACGGACGGACAGACAGACGGACGGACGACGGACAATGGACCATGACTATAGCTCAGATGACTTATAGTCAGCTGAGCTAAAAATCTCCTTGGAAACCAGGAATTAGTTCTCTGTTACCCATATCCTTTGAGCTATGGGCCCCCAAATAACCCAAAGAATAGTCAAAAATTTCATACAAAAACTTCAATATCTCATTAACTACATCACTGATGGTCATGATTTTTGGCATACGTATTGATCATGAGATGTTCCATCAGTTTCTGCAGATTGGTGGCGCCACCTGTATTTTTTTATTTTTTACGAATATTTTTCTCTATTTTTGAGACCTTTAAAAATGTGGACATCTGTTAACAGGGCACAAATCGTAAAGACTGGACCTAGAATCTTCATTCTTAATATTCTGAGAGACCTATAAAAAGTCTCCATGGAAACCAGAAATTAGGTCTCTGTTACCCATATCCTTCAAGCTATGAGGCCCTAAAGTACCCCCCAGAATAGTAAAAAATTTCATTAAAAAAAACTTCAATATCTGATTAACTACATCACTGATGGTCATGATTTTTGGCATACATATTGATCAGGAGATGTTTCATCAGTTTCTGCAGACTGGTGGCGCCATCTGTATTTTTCAAATTTTTACAATTTTTTTTATCTATTTTTGAGACCTTTAAGGATGTAGTTATCTGTCAACAGGGTTCAAAATGTAACGACTGGACCTAGAATCTTCCTTCTTGACACACAGGGTGACCCATAAAAAGTCTCCATAGAAACCTGAAATTAGGTCTCTGTTACACACATCCTTCGAGTGTGGCACTCCAAAGTACAGCTGATAATAAAGGAAAGTTTGATACAAAAGCTGAAGTATCTGAACAAGTAATGCAAAGATCACCATAATTATTTGCATGGATATTGATCATGAGATGTTTTATCAGTTTTTTGCAGACTGGTGGCGCTACCTGTATTTTTGATTTTTTATGAATTGTTTTCTCTATTTTTGAGACCTTTAAAAATGTGAACATCTGTTAACAGGGCACAAATCGTAAAGACTGGACCTAGAATCTTCATTCTTGACGTTCTGAGAGACCTATGAAAAAGTCTCAATGGAAACTAGAAATTAGGTCTCTGTTACCCATATCCTTGGAGCTATGGGGCCCCAAAGTACCCCCCAGAATAATAAAAAAAAATAAAAAAAAAAACTTTAATATCTGATTAACTACATCACTGATGGTCATGAATTTTGGCATACATATTGATCATGAGATGTTTTATCAGTTTCTGCAGACTGGTGGCGCCACCTGTATTTTTTAAATTTTTACAATTTTTTTCTCTTTTTTTGAGACCTTTAAGGATGTAGTTATCTGTCAACAGGGTTCAAATTGGACATAGAATCTTCATTCTTGACACACGGGAAGACCTATAAAAAGTCTCCATGGAAACCTCAAATTAGGTCTCTGTTACTAATATCCTTTGAGCTATGGCACTCCAAAGTACAGCCAAGAATAATGGAAAATTTGATACAAAAGCTGAAGTATCTGAACAACTAATGCGGAGATCACCATAATTGTTTGTATGGATATTGATCATGAGATGGTTCATGAGTTTCTGCAGCCTGGTGGCACCACATGTATTTGTTCGGGCTTTTTTTCGAATTTGTTTCTCTATTTTTGAGACCTTTAAAGATATGAACATCTGTTAACATGGCACAAATCATAACAACTGGACCTAGAATCTTCATTCTTTACACACAGGGAGACCCATAAAATCTATGGAAACCTGAAATTTGGTCTCTGTTACCCATATCCATTAAGCTGTATGGCTCCAAAATACCCCCCAGAATAATGAAAAATTTGATACAAAAACTCCAGTATCTCAATAACTACAACACTGATGCTCATGATTTTTGGCATACATATTGATCATGACATGTTCCATCAGTTTCAGCACACTGGGTGCGCCACCCCTATTTTTTTCTAATTTTTACGAATTATTTTCTCTATTTTTGAGACCTTTAAAGATATGGTTATCTGTCAACAGGGTACAAATTGTAACAACTCAACCTAGAATCTTCATTCTTGTCATGCAAGGAGGCCCATGAAAAGTATCTGTGAAAACCTGAAATTAGGTCTCTGTTACCCATATCCTTCAAGCTATAGGGCTCCAAAGTATCCCTTAGAATAATGGAAAATTTGATACAAAAGCTGAAGTATCTGAGACCACCATGCTTCTTTGCATGGATATTGACCATTAAGTGTTTTCATTAGTTTCTGCAGACTGGTGGAGCCACCTGTATTTTTTTTAAAGTTTACGAACTTTTTCTCTATTTTTGAGATATATTAATACAGACACAATCTCAGTCTGTTGGTTAATCTGTTTGATGCTTCAGTTGAATGGTTATTTACTACCATTCAGATGATAAAATTCCTTCTGCAAATCTCTTCCCAGTCAGTTGAGCGTCATGACCCATGGGTCACTTGTTCACTATTTGTGCTCCTTATATGCTTTTATATAACATTTGTCGATCAAACTAATGGTATGAATAAATTATATGATTCAGAAATGAATTTGCAATCCTCACTAAGTCAGGTTCTTGTGTTACAAGCTATAATGGCAAAAGATATATTATTCTGGTAAGTTGACGGCCATCTTGGAAATGAAAACAGCAGCCATTTTGAAAAAAAATACAACAATAATTGTGCCTAGATGTTAGTGAGAATACTTAAATAACTAATAATTCCATAAACTATAGACCCCTTCAGGTAACCTTTCTGTACTCTCTGACGCTCGTACTGGCAGTATTTGTTTCACATCAGATGCAATTCTTAAAAATGGGGACCATTCTGTAATATGGCGGCCATTTTGTGAAATGGCAGCCTTATAAATAAATTTGTTTATTTATTATCTTAACAGTGTTCACGTCAAGTTATTTTAATTGAGTGTTATCAAAATAATGTGTAGAAAATTGAGACAAAACCTGTGAAATCTGATAACTTTAGAAAAAATATGCTGTCTGAGGCGGCCATATTGGAAAATGGCCGAAACCTAGGTGGCCAGATGTTGATATTTATTTATACAGGTACAAAAAATATGCATGCCAAATTTCATGCTTGTATCACCATTTGAACTATTTTCTGGCTACCCCGCTCCACTATAAGACGGGTACGTTTCGACGCTGTCGACGAATAAAAAATTCGGAATACTGTTAGGTGTCCCCAAAATCTCCTACCACACCAAAAACTGAGTCACTGCGACTTCGTTCCTTCGAAAAATTAAGGAAAAACCTCAAATTTCCATAAAAATCTATTATCCCACTTCTAGACTGCCTAATATCAAACCCACTAATCTGTTTTTCTTAATATTTATCAGAAGTATTCTCCTGTATATTACCTATATACATGCCAGACATTAAGCCTGTAAAGTGTTATTTCTTCAGGTTATGGCCCAGAATATAATGGACTATGAAAAAGAAATCAGGAAAAATATTTACTCACTTAACATGAAGATGTTTGACGATAGAGATTTTTTTCAAGTATATATCTTTGTTTGATTAAAATTCAATTGTATACCCAAAATTAGAGCACTGAATTTTGTAAATCTTTTAAGTTATTAGCATAAAAATAAATTCAGTACCTTAAATATTGCCTAACTTTGACCATGGCACATTGTTTTCCTGTGAGTACTGTTAATTTAATTTTCACAGCATATTAACATATGTATTTAATTAATTAAAACCTGAAATTTGAAAATAAAAGGATGGAAATTAGGCTAGTTATTGATTTTTTATTTCTTGAGGCTTTATTGTGGTCACTTGGTTTGTCCAGATGCAGGTTGGCCACTCCTGGTCAATGGAAGTCAGCTATGCCAGGGCTCCTAATTTGTTACAGTCACTGTGGGAGATCCCCTGCTCTGACAGGTGTAAAAGTTCTCATATCAACCCCCCCCCCCCCCCCCAACCCCACCCCCATCCCTCAGTGAATATATAAATATACATTTGTATGCATGATGTGGTGTTATATGACAAGATTGAGATGATGCAATTTAGAATTATGAATCGACTTTTATATTCAGATATATATATGTTTATATATATGTATAGAAATATAAACTTAAAATAAAAAAAAATTGAGGATCTAATACAAACATGTGTTCATTATTTTCCAGCCTCAGCAGAATTTGAGATCAGGCTTCGTTTGCCTTGATGTATATGCAGAAATGTTGTTAATCCCCCCCCCCCTTTGATTCATTTGCACCTGTGCACTGGGACATGAGTTTTTATTGTAAATGTGTAAAATTTATTTAATTGAAAAAATAATTGGATTAGAAAAAATAAAGATCTAATTTAAACATATTCTTGCCTCAGGAGAATGGAACATAAAGTGATCAGCTCTTCTGTCCATCATCTCTCAATTAATTATGAAATTTATCCTATAACCATTGTTGAAATAACTTTCATATGCTGTATGTGTATAAGTTTTAGCTATTAAAGTCTGACATTTGAAAGCAACTTGTATATTCAGTTATGTTATATTGCAGTGGTAATACTTTAAAAAATGGATGTAATAAAAGAAATTAAGAAATAATTGAAACTTCATATATTATCAGCTTTGTTTGTTTACAAGTCTGTCTGTATTTTTTAAATATTAAGTAATTGTGAATTAACAATTTTATCCTTTAAGCATTGTTGAATGAAGTAAACATCCTATATATATACACTATAATAATTCAGAGATGTTGATACTCCAATGATTCCATACCCCTCCCCATCACCACCAACACCATGTCCTTGCATTTGCAGACTGGAAACATTAGTTATAATATGTATTATAACAAAATACATTCCAATTGAGCAAATGGGTAAACTACTGAACTGTCAACAATTTATAAAAAAACAACCAATGATCATAGTAATAATATACACTTTATGTTCACTAACTGCTCATATGCTTCAATTTTAACATTAGAGAATGCATTGTTTGGTCACAAAATATTATTCGCAAAAACTTCTTACTCATCAATGCAAACCAATCATGCCAACCAGCCATGGCCTATATTACCTCTTCCTCTATCACTTTATTTCCATTTGATATTATTTTAGATTTTTATCTTCAAGGTCAACTTCAGCAGACCACAGTGACCCATGAGTCCCTTGTGGATTAAATGGATGAAACTTTTTTGTATATCGAACTTGATAAAAGAGTGTGCAATACTTAAAATAATATGAGGCACACAAAAATTTGATATTATCAGTGAATGACTTAAAGTCAAGGTCACATGTTTTTCATTCATCCAAGGTCACTTTTTTCATTCATCCAAGGTCACGTTTTTTATTCATCCAAGGTCATGGTTGTGAATCAAATTCGAGGGGGAAATATGCAGTACAAATGTTATTGGGTCTCAAAAAATTATTTTCGCAGATTTGACCCTGACGATCAGGGATAAGGTCACCAGTTATCGAAAACGCCTGACAACTTTGTTGAAACAATTTAACCTTGAAGATTAAGGCCAAGGTCAGCAGTTTTCATACTCATATGAGAACTTCATACATTTTGTTTATGAAATTTAAGGAAAAAACATGTGTAGTACATGTACTTCAAAAGTTATAGGGTTGACAAAAACTATATTTCAACGATTTGACCTTGAAGATCAAAATTTCAATTTTTTTACACTTGTCCTAGGGCACATATGAAACAATTTGTAAATTAAATTTGAAGTGACAAAATATTTAGTACTTCAAACGTTCTGGGGTTAAAAAAATCCTATATTTCCACAGATTTGACCTTGAATATAATTAAAGATCATTATTAAACGGGGCTAAATAAGATGAAGCTATCTTAGATCTTCGGTCTACTCGATTTTCAGACGAATCCGTGTAGAATTACCCGAGATATTTGTATCCGCCAAAAACAAAGCTTTACGGATACTATTTTATCGACCGGGTTCCGCCGCCGCAGCGTTCGTTTCCGGAGAACTCCTCTGAGACTACTGGACCAATTTTTCCGAAACTTACACCAATTATCGGGTCATATGTGGACTGGTGCCTAACCATTTTGCGTTGACCTCTGATCTATCCTCTCTCCAGTGCGTCCATCTGTGCGTCTGTTTTTACACATTAACCCACATATCTTCGGACTCGTTTGACCAATCAGGAAAATTTTTATTGATTCCAATAGTGTGGCACTGGCGATGTTCATACACTAGACTATAAGGCAAAAAGTGTGATTACGCAAACAAACTTTGGGATCACAAGGGCTCATGCCTAAGAAGTAATTAAATCTCAACAGGCTTAAATCTCTGTGGCCGACCGTGCCGCTGTTTACTATAAAGGCGTCTAAATATGTTGGATTACAGGCCAGTGAAATCACCATTGACGCTTGGATAACTACAAATATTTACCTTGGTTAAGTATAGAATCTGGTCATCACTGTATCCGTCACGGTGAGCACGGTGTATTTGCTATTGTTAATAGTGATTTCAGGGACTGTGAATTTGTGTTATTTCGGCAGAACTTAACGTTCATCCGTTGCTATGCATTTGTGTGGCCTTAAAATAAAAATCTGAGGTTTTCTTCGATACTGTACGGACAGCCGGTTTCTCGTTTAATTAGGGTGTAGTAATCACGTACTGAAACGCAAGGTCTCCATTGAGAAAGGAGTTGTTTGCTCTGCTTTACGTACCGGACCTAACTGTAAGTATTCTTGAAGTTGTGTTTTATGAACTTTATATGATAATGTACACAAATATTGAAAGCAATATATGTTACATAATCTTACATAATATTATGTAATTTACAGACCAAAGCTTATTCGAAATAATATTGGATTTTAATCCCTTATGAAAACAACCATTCCTTATATATAGACTGTGTAGTGGAAAAGAGGCAGCAAGATTGAATGCCCGTGTAGGAACAAGATTTCGAATACATTTATGCCATTTGAATACCATTTGAGCGCGGGTAAGAGATATACGAAGTAAAACAAGTACAAATATATGTTTGCTGCTCGTCAACGGCTCTGACATAGAATATGACCATAAACAAGTTATTCAGGTTTCTTTTGTTGGCGTTAGTTTGGTCCAGTTTTCCAGACAGACAGGACTAAGTGTATTTTGTGACGATTTAGGTAGCATAATCTTTATGTTTAGCACCCAAACAACGTATATGTGTGTCTTGCGCTTTGGAAACTTTACTTTTTTTTACCATTGTGACTGCTCTGAGGTCATGGTGTGTCTAGCCAAAATGAAAGGGTATGCATCACCCAGACATATATGCCTGAAATCCTTAAACTTTTCAAGAAAAGAGCCCAATTAATTTTTCACAACTATTGAGTTGAATAGGTGCTGATTTCTGTAAACTCATATTTTCGCTTTAAGGATTTGAATCTTGGTAAAAGCAATTCGTGCGTTGTTCTGTATAAAGAGAGGACATTTTTGAGAATTTTATTAGTTTTTTTTCTATTTGAGCACTTTTAAATTAACTGTGTGTACTCAAGCATGATATACAGGCATTTATTTCTGTATTATTGGAATAAAATGGTTTGTGCATCATCCTCACATATATTACTGTCACCTGCATGCATTGTACACTCGGAAACAAGAAACCGGCTCGTCCATGTAGACGAGCTGTGGCGCAGAACTGACATCTCAAAATGGAACCTAGTGAATGTCAAACCCGTTTCTTCATAGTACACATCACTTTACAGATCAGTGAGAAGATTTTCTACTTATACAGAAGAACTGCCAACATTCGTTTAACATAAAACCTTCCACTTATTATATCTTGAGGTTTTATATTTAATGAAATAATCAAGTGAAACAGGTTTTAATGACGTGATCAACAAATAAGAAATTTCACTCAAATGGGTATATTTTGAATACACTGTCATACTAAATGTCATTTTTACTTCACACATGGTCTGCCTTTTTGACCTTAATCATCTCGGATCGCTTTTTTGTTGTATGGGGCAAGCTGTAATGTTTGTGTATATTCATGACCCTATTTATAGGAATATTCGGCATGGAATGAGCATGTGTATGTAATCTACATTTGGCACCCCATTTGTTTTTCTGATTTTTGCACTGCTTTCCATATAAGTCTGAAAATAAAACACTAAAAATTTATAATAGTTCATTTTTTCTTTATACCAAGGGAAACTGAATAACTATACATTGAATTGAATTGTCTCAATTCTCATTTTCACAGCAACTTAAAATTCGGTTATCAAACTTTTAAAGATTTCACGTGTTTGCACCAATAACAATACGTCTGTCAGAAATATCTCCGGATTCGAAACATTTTTGCCAGGCAAATGGATTGTAAAGGTTAGATGCAGGCTTCTCCATCTGTGTTGACCTACTCCCAGGGAACAAAAATGTATTCTCCATTTTTTCATAGACATCATATATGTATATAATATCCGTCTGAAGCAAAAGGTCGATTCCAGTTTCAAAATAGATAATGTAATATATTTGCAAGTGCCTGCTGTGAAGTGAAGCTTACTGGTCTCATTAAATATGTCATATTCACACGCAATAACCAAATTTGATATGTCTGGAGTTGATTGCCTTTAATATATTTAATATTTTAATAAAATTGCCTTTTAGTGGTTCAGAGTTAATTGCGGTATAGGCCTTTGGATACAGTTGGAATTGAACCCATCCAAAGTAGTAATAAAATTTCTAAACAGTAGTAACAGTGAAAAAGATTTGACAACTGAGCTTTTAGAAAAATCGAAAATCCTTTATTTTGCAAGATGAAGTTCGGGTTTCCAAGGAGATTTCCACAGGACAGTTACATTTCTCAGTATCACAGATGTGAGTGGTACATTTGAATCCCGCTGTGTAGAACAACCCTTCATTGTTTTGTTTAATCATACTCACAGATAGAAATTCTTTTCCTCACGATGCACTGGGGCTTCTACATACACAAATGGCGTAGGTATACATGTGGTAAAGTTCGTTGATATATAGGCCAACAAAACTACTAATTTCAAGGCTAATTATATGCATCTGAACGTTTGTGTGATATGGAATTAATGAAATCATTAATTTCTGGTAAGCATTACGAGGATCGTTGTAACAAGAAGGCTTTTACCTGTTTTATAATGAGCATCGGTGTTGAGGTTTGACATCTGATCGGGGCAGATAGTTCCGCCAAGCGCCACTGTCCCTCTAACTGGAAGCACTATTTTTTTTTTTTTTTTGCTCAGCTGACTGTAACGTCATCTGAGCTATAGTGACCACCCTTTCTACGTCGTCCGTCCGGCCGTCCCGCCGTTTTCAGGGCACAAATCGTAACCGTTAGACCTAGAAACTTCTAACTGTACATCAAGGGAGGCAAATCTCCTTGGAAACCTGAAATTAGGTCATGATGTACTATATTCTACCACCTACAGGCCACAATTTTATTTTTGAGCACCCAAACAGTCAGATGGGGCACAAATTATATCCATTAGGCCTAGAATCGTCTAACGTTACTTTCTGAGAGGTCGAAGGCAAATGTCCTAGGAAACATGAAATGAGGTCACTGGGACCTAAACTCTGTGACCCATAGGAAAAAGATGAGTAACCTGAATGTCAGATTGGCACAAATCGTATCTGTTAGGCCAAGAATCTTTTAATGTAACAACCAGGGAGGTTCTAGATAAATCTCTTTGGAAACTTGGAATTAAGTCATGGGGAATTAAATTTTGCGACCTACTGACCAAAAACATGATTTTGGGCACCCGGACAGTCAGATGGGGCATACATTGTATCTATAAGGTCTATTATCTTCTAACATAACATTCTGGGCAAATATCCTTGGAAACATGAAATTAGGTCATGGTGACCTATGATCTGCGAGCTATAGGAAAAAGACGCCATTTAAGCACCCTGGATATCAGATGGGCACAAATCGTTTCTGTTAGGCCTAGAATCTTCCAATGTAACATCCAGGGAGGTTATAGGCAAATCTCCTTGGAAACCTGAAATTAGGTCATGGTGACCTAATTTTGCGACCAACGTGCTGAAAAATAACTTTTAGCACGTTGAATGTCAGATAGGCACAAATTATATCTGCTAGAATATATAGCATATATATATATCCTAGAACTTTCTATCGCAACATCCATGTGGGTTCTGGGGAAAAAAACTCCTTGGAAACATGAAACTAGGTCATGGTGACCTAATAGGCTATATAGTGTGAGATGTGGGACAAAAAATATGAATCTGAGCTCTCGGACATTTAGACGGTACATATCGAATCCATTTTCCTTGGAACCTCCTAATGTAAAATCCAGGTCCTTGGCAAGTCTCCTGTGAATCCTTAAATGAGGTCAATAAATTCTTATAATACATGTCAAAGTCAGCTAAGCGTTATGACCCATGGACCACTTTTTTGGCGCAAAGGTGGCGGAAGGCAGTTAACCTGTTATATTGTCTTATAACCTGTTATATTGACTCTTTCCACACTAGCCTGCTGTTCAGGGGCTTCTAAATACACCAGCGGCGAAGGTATAAATGTAGTGAAAAGGACAATTAAGTCCGTTCAAGTGTGTTGGATAAGAATAGTTTCAAAGCAAATTGCATAAACATGGGTGTTTTAGGAGTAAGGACCTTACGGAATAAGCATTTTGTAAGCATGTGCATGTGAATTGTAAACAGGTGTTTCTATAAAATGTAACAAACTTGGATTTTGAAGTTTGGCAGTTGAGACAAGTAGTCCCGACCGTCCCACAGTGCCCAAAAAGGAATAGGTTCGTTTTGACTAAAACGACATCTTTCGGAAGGGTTGTCTCTTTCAGGAATGGCCACAAGTCGACGGGGCCAGTACTGGTCTCCAAACAGTAGACATATTAATATAAGACTTAAAACAGCATCCAATACAGTGCCACACGAATAAATACACTCAAATGTATTGGAATTTCTGGACAAATTTAACAATGGACAAATATATATATATATATATATATATATATATATATATATATATATATATATATTTAAATGATGTATCGTCAAATATTTTGCAAACCGTTTTAATCGACTGTGCATGTATGCTGCAGGGGCATTAGGTACAAGACTCACTGTGAACAACTACACCACATAAACACTATATAGGTAAGTGGGCCATAAAATTTGGCATGAAATTTCAGCCAACCGAATGCAGTTAACTCGAAAAAGAAAACAAAAACAGACCACATCTACATACCAAAAGGAACTAATCTTGAATTCAGAATATTGGGCGTTCACATCTCCAGCGACTTAAAAATGAAGCATTCACATCAACGAAATTACTAATAAAAACATTTCGAAGGTACTCGGTTTACCTAGGCGAAGTCTTAAGATTTTGTAAAAAGAAATTTAAAGAATCTTGCATTTCTCAATCTAGGGAGATAAACACAATGTTCGTTCTCCGCTCGGGACCCTCACTGTCACCCTCACAGGTTTATTTTGCGTTGAGGTTGTTTTATGCACTGGTTGTAAAACCTTTGCGGATGGACCGGACAGCTGTAACATTTGATGGATTTAGTTTTCATGCTGTTAGTGAATAGATTTGCATATGTAAACTTTTTTAAGCTGAGAGCATTTTACTAAAAGAATATTCCCGATATTTATGTGGTACTCGTTGGCTAGCTACATGTTATTTTGTACCATCAACCTTTTGATGATATTGTAGATTATTTTATGAATTGTAGGGTATCTTAAAACCGATTAATCTTAAGTTATCCTCACTTTAGCTTTATCTGGTCGAAATATAAAGACTAGATAAATATCCATTTCCGTATAGCATAAATGAAGCCACACATAGCGCACACATGCGAACCACTCAGTTATAGTGGAGCGAGCAATGATGGCTCACATAAAGTAGGACAACGTAAGTGGCTCCACTTGTACTTTACATAACTGTACAAGTCACATTATCAATGTTTGTAACGGACAATACATTACATGAACAAATGCAGAATCGAACAGGTGACCCATGTGTCATGATGCACAGCTGTCAAATATGACATTTTAGCCTAATATTCGCAACAGGAATTTTTAATCTAAAAATCAAATTTAGACCTCACATATAAAAACTGACTTTTGACCTTCGACACCAAACTAAATAGGGTTCTTCCTTGAGCGACAAGTCTCACATATGTGACATTTGAATTCTGTTCACTACTGCAAAAACAGCCATCACTGCTATATATACATATATATCTTTATATATATATATTTATATATATATATGTATATATATATATATATATATATATATATATATAAAAGAATAAATATGATTTCTGAAGAACTGGGCAGGACAATTTTGTTCCAATTGTGCATGCTAACTGGGATAATTGTTAACTGGGATGTCTGTATTCGCAGAAGCAAAGCATTCAGAACTCTCCGAATGTGCTAACATCCCTGAAATTCAGGGGAAAATATAAAATATTTCCGCAGATTTTATCTTGAACTAAGATCAAGGTCGACTTCACCCGTTTTCTTAATCTCCGACAAACTGGTTGTAAATTTTTTTTGGTATTTAATTTGAAAAAAAAAAAACAAATTTACCACGTATTGGCAGATTTTACCTTTAAGGTCAAGGTAAACTCGCCTAAGAACATTTTTAAACATTTTGTCTATTAGAGTTTAAGGAAACATATGCAGTACTTCAAAAGTGATGGGATTTTCAAGAAATCATGGATTTTCTCAATTCGACCTCGAAGATCAAGTTCAAAGTCACCAGTTTTCCATATCGTCCGAGATATTTGTTTCAACGACCTGTGTATCAAATTTGAGAAAAAAATATGCAATAATTCGAATAACCTTACATTCATTGTGCTCAAATCCATGTATTCGCCGTGAAGTTCGCAGAATATAGGTCGCTGTGATCTCATGTATTGGGGTATAGACATCACTAGGACCGTCCCAGATTCTGTGTTAAAATTTTCCAGGTCAAACGGTTACGATTTGTGCACTGCTTACGGATGAACGACAAAGACCCATTGATATAGCTCAGCATGACTAAAGGTTAGCTTAGGTAATGCTCGAAATACCTTAAAGTTGCTGTTAAAAAAATGTTATTCAATTGGTATTGGTTTAATCCAACTTACTCTGAGGAATACTTAACCTTCAAACAAGTGTTAATATGATAGGCTCGAATGGGAAGAAGTGGAGATCCTTTAAGCTCACACAGACTTCGTCAATATTAGTGGCCCCCGTTGTGGCTTACACTGACATACCAAACATACCAATCTAAATGTATGGTTCCTCCTGGGGCCTTCTAAAAGGATCTCTGGTGAGAGAGGTAGTGTTCCGGGTCGTACATTCTTTAACAAACATAGCGATCAAGATAAAGAACTGGCGCCCTCTCTCAATGTTAAACACTGATTATAAAATTATTGCCAAAACCCTCGCAAATCGACTAAAATCAGTGTTACACATTTTAATAAGTCCAGACCAAACAGGTTTTATTAAAAATAGATACATTGGGGAGAATATAGTAAAAGTTATAGATTTATTTGCCTATTCAAAGACACATGATATAGAAAGTTATCTCTTGTCAATAGATTTTGAGAAAGCTTTCGACTTTTTAGAATGGTCCCATATTCAAAACACTTTACATATGTTTAATTATGGATCTACTTTTAAGAAATGGATTAATATATTATATTCAGACATCAGTAGCTGTGTAATGAACAGAGGATGGGCAACAAACTATTTTCCAGTAACGCGTGGTGTTAGACAAGGATGCCCTCTTTCTCCATACTTATTTATAATAGCTTCAGAAATATTGGCAATTAAAATACGAAACAATACAAAAATAAGAGGGATAAATGTTGCTGGTAAAGAACATTAATTAATCCAATATGCAGATGATACTGCTCTCTTCCTCACAGGTGGGCAAGAATCAATAAAAGAAGCCATTTTAACATTTCAAAATTTTCAAAAAATATCTGGACTGAAGGTGAATTTAGATAAAACTGTTATTATGCCAGTAATAGAAAACACTAAAAATATAGGTGACAGTATGAAAAATTTAGGACTTGAGTGGTGCACAGAACCCATAAAGATTCTTGGTATATATATACACCCAGATTGGCGAAAAATGAAAGATATCAATTACAAAGAAATATTAAGTAAAATCAAAGCCATTTTAAATATATGGGCAACAAGAACAATGTCTCTCTCAGGTAAAATTACTATTATAAAAGCCCATATCTTGTCACAATTAACTTACGCATTTCAAGTTTTACCAAATCCTTCGCTAAATTATTTAAAAGAAATTGAAGCACTCTTGTATAAGTTTATCTGGGGAGGTCAAGAAAAGATAAAAAGAACAACCTTAATTGCGCCAATGGATAAAGGGGGGCTCAATATGATACATCTAAAATCCAAAATGGAAGCATTAAAAATTGGATGGATTAAAAGATTTGTCTCGGGACAAACAGATGAGGGATGGAGACAAATAGTCAATGTTCAGTTTAAAAAATTAGGACCCCTTATATTCCAATGTAATTTAAAATCTGATGATTTTCGCCATTTTAGCAATACATGTCATCCATTTTGGAGAGAGGTACTCAACATTTGGGGCAAATATAACTTTAAACATGTAAATACTTGTGACGAAATTCTAAATAAATATTATTTTTCAACTCTCATATAAAAGTTGGTAACAAAATAGTTTATAATAAAACTTTGCATATAGCTGGAATAACAAGTATAAAAGATATCACAAAGTATAATGGAGAAAAATATGTCTTCCTGTCCCACAGAGAATTAACAGATAAAACTAAAGTAAATATCAAGAAAACGCAATACATGAGTATAGTGGATGCAATCCCATTCAGGTGGAAGAAAGAACTGGTAACAGATAAAATAACAAAAACAGTCTATAATTCAAATTTAGAAATAGTTAAGAAAATGAAAAAAGTAACAAACACAATATATAAAGAATTAATACTCAAGATATATACAGAACCTTCAAAAGTTGTAGAAAAATGGAACAGAGATATGCAAGGAGATTATCAAGAAATAGTATTTGAAGCATTTCAGAATATTAAAAAAATAACCATATCAGAAGAACTGAGAATGTTCCAGTTTAAACTACTTCATAGATGTATTGCTTTGAACCCATTTTTATTTATCATTGGGAAAAAGGAAACAACACTTTGCACCTTCTGCAATTCTGAAAAAGAAACATTGTTACATCTTTTTTATCATTGTAGAGAAACTAAAAAGATAATATTTCAAGTAAAAAATTGCGTATCAACTCTACATAATGGGATAAATGAAGAGATGTTTGATATAAAATCTGTTATATTCAACACAACAAAAAATAGCCTGATTGATATGCTACTTCTGTTAATAAAAAAATTTATATACAATTGCAAATGCAACAAGACAATGCCAACAAACATTAGTTTCAAAATATACGTAGAACAAGTTCAAAATATAGAAAGGAATATTGCAAGGAAACGCGATAAAATCAAGAGTCATATTGAAAAATGGGACAATATTCATATTATCTTTTAGAAACAAAAAAGAGTAAAAATAAATCTATTTTCTTTTCCTGTTTTATTTTTTAGAACCCTTGTCAACACGTATATGTATGTATGCGTGTATATGTATGAACAGGAGTATATATATGTGTATATGTATATATGTATCATTCTCAATTAAACACTGTAACTAACATCTGATTATAGATCTATGAGTTAAAAATATGTGATATAGAAACATACATGTTTTGCTTTATGTCCGTCTATGTGAATGTATTTGTATCTTTTCATATATGTCTATTTGTATGTTCTTTTGTATCTGTTTATAAGTTGTTTCAATAAAAAAAAAAAAAAGAAAAAAAAAACATAGCGATTAATTGATGAAACTTCGAATAGTATTCACTTTATTTCATTCAGAAGAAGAACACAGTCTTTGGTTCACAAAAATACATAATAGTCGGGCACGGATCCGGGGGGGGGGGGGTCGAGACCCTGCTCCAAACCACCAGCTTTTTTTAAACCAATTTTAAACCATGATAGGTAAATTCCTCGGAATAATCACACAATGACACCCGTTGTCCCCCCCCCCCCCCCCACGCCCCCTGCAAAAAATCCTAGATCCGCGCCTTTTAATACATACACAGAGAGTTCACGACGTTCCAGTAGATCTAGAGAACACTGTGTTATAAGCCAAATGCAAGTTATACAATGCAATGTCCATACAATGTCTAATGACCGGTAATTGATGGCGTTGGTGCGTCGTTAGTCATCATTTCTTAAGTCTTAAAAAATGGACTCCTGCTGCTGTCCCGAATGTTGCCGCCCGACTATAAAAATGTTGCGTGCCTTTTATATGGGGAACCAACGGCATGTCTCCCTTAGACCTGGATTTTTCTTGGAATCGACAAATCGCATATAACAAAGGTAGACACATGATCACATAAATATATAATTACATGAAGCAGTCAAAAGTTTAACACACTTCACGTCATCACCATCCATGAGATATTGTCAGGAGCACTACGTAAGACGGGTTCACCCTGACACGGCCACCTATTGCAATATAAATCAAAAGACACAAATCGCTGCGTGTATCAGATGCAGCTGTGACCAGCTAACACTTTTACTAATATTAACGTGCACAAACTGTCCTGACATACCGTGTTCACAATGTCTCAATGCTGGTATACCTGTGAGGAAACTGTCCCCTGCTCACTTCAGGGGTGAACGTGACATACTAGACATTTCGTCTCATTCGTCAAGCATCGTACATCTATGATGACCATCAATGAAATAATATCCCTTGATATGCTTTACTGGAAATGGAACATGTATTAAAGAGCTGTAATGTGTACAAATCCTATCTCAGCGACTTTAGATTGTATATATGTGTATAGAAACGTCGTTACAAAAGAAAAGTTATACAAACATATATCTGGATACACATTCAACGTTCTCGTTAGTCTAATTTTACTTGTTTTTTTCTGAGCGAACAAATGCTCCCTCTTCATTGAAAAACACCCGATCAATCAGTTTATCTGTAATGTTAAACTGAAGTATTAATGGCAATTATCATTACTAGCTTGAGCTGTTCTTTGGAAACGTATTTAAGAATGTATAAAAAAAATTCTAGAAGGCTAGAATCAAATTTAAGGAATGGAAGGTAATCATAATTATATCTATTTGTTTGTTTAAATGTTTATATGATTATAAATATATAATTTATATACATATATGGGAGAAGATTAAATCGTTCATTGGCTAAAAGATTCAAAAATACAAATATATGAACTTTACTGGTACATTCATTTATAATAATATGTGAATTTGTCTGCAGTTATTGTATCTTGTATCAAGATCACTTGTTTTCTTCGCTTTTGAACCCTTAATAAATGTCAGATTAAGAAAATTTTGGATTTATTTATCTGCGGGTAGAAACAATGTATTCGGGATGCTTTCCACTTAATCAAATGTATTAAAAACTTTCATTTTTTAAGGACGAAGAGCTTTGAAAATTGAAAAAGTTTGAATGAAAATCTGATTAAATCCATAAAGAAGACCGAATCCAGCATATATATATGATCACTTCTTTCGGCCAATCATTTTTAGCTCAGATCTGAGCTATGGAAATTACTCTTTATCCGTCGTCTGTTGTTTCAACGACCTGTGTATCAAATTTGAGAAAAAAATATGCAATAATTCGAATAACCTTACATTCACTGTGCTCAAATCCATGTATTCGCCGTGAAGTTCGCAGAATATAGGTCGCTGTGATCTCATGTTGGGTATTGGGGTATAGATATCACCAGGACCGTCCCAGATGCTGTGTTAAAAGTTTCCAGGTCAAACGGTTACGATTTGTGCACTGCTTACGGATAAACGACAAAGACCTATTGATATAGCTCAGCATGACTGAAGGTTAGCTTAGGTAATGCTCGAAATACCTTAAAGTTGCTGTTAAAAAAATGTTATTCAATTGGTATTGGTTTAATCCAACTTACTCTGAGGAATACTTAACCTCCAAACAAGTGTTAATATGATAGGGTCGAATGGGAAGAAGTGGAGATCCTTTAAGCTCACACAGACTTTGTCAATATTAGTGGCCCCCGTTGTGGCTTACACTGACATACCAAACATACCAATCTTAGCAGTCCCGAACATTGGAAGCAAACATCACATTATGTATGCAAAGACTTGAAATCTTCAAAACAGGGAAATTGAAAGTTCCGTTATGTCCACATTTCTTGTTATAATTCAACTAAATTTATACTCGTGGTTTCTGTTTGGGAAAACTGAACCATACCACTAGGGTTTGTTACGTTGGTATCACCACCCGCATCTTACATACATATATCAGTCATGTTAAATTTAGAGCTAGCCTTTTATCATTTTGTATAGAGTCTTAAAGAAAACCTTTAATTTAAGTTTATATGAAAAAGTTCATTGTGTTCTTCATGTTTCTACCATATAGGGTTTGGTGTTTTAAAATTGGTTTGCTTCTGTTTACATTTATTAAAATCTACAATACGGGCCAAAGATTAGTAAATTAAATAATGCTTCCAAAATATGCAAATTATCACATTAGCTATGCAAATAGGTCTTTGAAGTATTGGATTATACAAAAGACAAACACGAGAACCAACCAAAAGACCTTTGACACTCCTTTTAAATTTTTTTGGATATATCCTCGCTCTAAATATAGTTATTTACCAACACATATAGACGCCGATAAATAGCTTTGTTTCAAATGTTCATATTGCTTCAAAAATATTATAAGACATTGGATCAGTCCTGTTTTTGTCCCGTCAGTTGGTATTTCTTACGGCGGGTGTTCAAAGTTTTCACAAGGGGATCGAAGTTTTGTTGAATTTCCTAAAATGTGGTTTTTCATATAAACCTCTGTATTCTATTATATAGGT
The DNA here is from genome assembly GCA_026874595.1 of Sipunculus nudus. NCBI lineage: Eukaryota > Metazoa > Annelida > Sipuncula > Golfingiida > Sipunculidae > Sipunculus > Sipunculus nudus. The sequence continues at coordinate 68,822,472 of CM049310.1, forward strand.
CCCAGTCCCCTCTATATGTCAGAGGTGACAGTAGTCGCCAGCTTCCGGTGGTGACTAAAGGCATATCGTTCTCTGTTTTGTGTGTATATGTTCTTATTGTGCTCACGCCGAATGCCTTATTATGAATTTGAAAGCGGCTTTCACTTCTTTGGACAATAATCTAATCGGATCATATCGAACATGTTAACCGTCAATCCCTCCTTTGATTTTGAGCATTTTAGGGTTTTATTATGACTGCTGTGAAGGTCGCTGTTGCTCGAGACACCCAACAAACTTCACACAGGATTGTGAAGATTTTATTCCAGTTTAAAAATTTGCTCAAAAAAGGAAAATATCTTATTGCTTTAGGGTTTTTATTTAGGCACCTAATAGTATGTTTTCACAGCAGAAAGCTTCATCGTGAGTCTGGTGAAAACATATGTCTCAATTGACACTTTTTTTACACATTATATTTACAGGTGCTGCCACCATCCCCGGTGACAAGAAAACAATGAACGGAGCAGTGCTTCGGAGATGGTTATTGCTGTCCCTGACAGTGATCGCGACAGTCATGTTCATATACACGTTCTATCAGAGGAGACAGCAGCTGGTGATTCCTGTAGATCAGCAGCACACGGGAATCATAGACCAGGTACTCCAGTTCGTGCCAAACGACTTTTACGGGGACTGCAAACAATTATTCCCCAGTGGTGATGATTTTCCACTGACGCCGGCGCAAATGCAAATACGACGCGAGTTCGAGTCAGAACTGAGAAGGGTGGAACCGAAGATGGAGCTAGAGGGACATTCGGGCCAGCTTCCGCAACAGATCCGTTGTTACTTCGAAATAGCTAAGCATGATTTTATAAACACCATATGCGAGGTTGGTTTTAATGCCGGACACAGCACACTGGTTTGGCTCCTCGCAAATCCTATAGCGAAAGTGTACTCTTTTGATGCCGGTGTTCACAATTACTCCAAACCAATGGCACAGTGGATGATGGACAAGTTCCCTGGACGTTTAACAATGACATGGGGCGTTTCGCAGCAGACCTTGCCTGGATTCATAAAAAAGCCAGATTCGCCAAAATGTAATTTGCTTATAGTGGACGGTTCTCATTTGTACGAAGTTGCGGTGCAAGATTTCGAAAACATGCGCCAGATGGCGCTTCCTAATAATATACTTATATTTGATGATATTCCGACCAACTGGTTTAAACAGACTTTGGGCAAAATCTGGGAAGGAGCTAAAGTCAAGGGGACAATAAAAGAACATTTCGCATGTGGCTTTGATAAAGGTGAATACAGGGGGTTTTCTGTAGGATCTTATCTATAGCTAATAGATAAAAAAATGTGAAATCAAAAAGAAAAAAAAACAAAAAAAAACATACGTGTGTATTTCATGAAAGTAGTTTATTCTTTGTAAAATCTTACTTGAATTTGTTAGGGACTTCCAGTGTGGAGAATCTACTTTTAAAGCTTCCAGCAAGAACCTTAAATGTATGGTTCCTCCTGGGGCCTTCTAAAAGGTTCTCTGGTGAGAGAGGTAGTGTTACAAGGCCCCTTGTGGACAGGGAACAACGTGACACGGGATCATAAACTCTTTAACAAACATAACGATCAATTAATTAGACTTCGAATAGTATTTTATTTATTTTTTTAGAAGAAGAACACAGTCTTTGATTCACAAATATATATAGCAGTCCGGGGAGACCTTTTTTTAGACCAGTTTTCAACCATGACAGGTTAATTTGTCGGAATAATCACACAATGACACCCTTTGCCCCTCCCCCCCCCCCCCCCTGCAAAAAATCCTAGATCCGCGCCTGGTAATACATACACAGACGTTCCAGTAGATTCAGAGAACACTGTGTCATAGCCCAATGCAAGTTATACAATACAATGTCCATACAATGACTATAAAAATTTGTTGTTATAATAAAAATGAGTATCACCCAAGTTTTTGAGGTGTATAGGTTCTTCGCAACATAATAACACTACGGCCAATGTTTTATGTGGTCAGTAATTGTATGGCGGTGGTGCGCCGTTAAGCCACGGTCACACTAGAGAAAGACCAGGTTACGACCTGTCCACGACTGAAAATTTGAGGAATCGCCGGACAGTCGTGACAAGAACGTGCGACCGATCGCGGAGGTCATGGCTGATCACTGGGTGAAAAATCAGTTGCAGGTGGTTTTCGAACATGTTCAGAAATCCAGTTGCGACTTATTTGTAAATTTTGAGGTTACAAGTACCACCAGTCTTTGGTCATCGCACGACCAGTCGTGCATCATCTGTTGCATGATTGGTCGTGCCACTACTCGTGCCACCTCGCGACTGCTGGCACCACTGGTCGTCCGACCTTGTTATCAGAATTACGACTCGCCAAGACCTCTCCCGACTTGTGGCACGACCATACGACTGGTCGAGCTATCAGCTCGGCAATCGTTATAAAATTGTTGGGATCTAGGGCGAAGCTACGTCAGCCGTATTTACCTCCAATTGTCAGTATGGATCAGCTGATGCCACCCTGTAGACTCGAGTTTATGCTGGTTCGGTTTCAGCTGAAGCAACAACAACAGCTTGGCGCACCGAAGAAACCAGCGAAGACAAAAAAGAAAACGTATTATATATCATATCACTATTCTGTACTGGAACTAGTTAACGAATGACTAGGGCTGGCTTGGGCCCAGGCATATATATCCATACGATCGGTGGAACGACCAATTGAACGACTAGTCGCAGGTAATTACGACAAGTCGTACGATTGGTCGCTGGTCACTAAAAAAAGATTTGTCGTACGATCAATATCAATCGCAACGACTTGTCGCACGACTGATCTTGCGACCGATCGTCACTAGTTCTAGTTGATCGTGCCACCGAGCGTGCCACCAGTCGTACGATTACCTACCACAAGTATTAAGTACTCACGACCATTTCAGAATCAGGACAAATTTGTCAATCGCACGATTAAACAGTCGTACGATTTAGTGTGACCGTGGCTTTAGACATCATATCTTAAGTCTTTAAAATAAAAAGTTGACATCTCGGAATATGGACTACTGGTGCTGTTCCGAATGTTGCCGCCCGATTCTAAAAATGATGCGTGCCTTTTATACTGTTTCGGAACCTAATATAAACAGATCACGTATCCGTGATGAACACAAATTTTGTAATGGAGATTAAAAAAAAATCAGATTCTGTAACACTAGGTAGCGTGAAATGTCTAGGGGAACAAACAAAGAAGTCAGCGGTCTTTTGTTAACAAATAACTATAATTTATTCTTAAAACAACCCTAACAATACAATACACTTAATCAATACAATTATACAGTAAACCAGCGTTAAAGCAACAAGTCAATATAATCACACAGAAAGATAATGGTACAATACCTGGATACCAACACCATCACAACGATAAGTCCTTTGAATGTAAACTCTCTCGGAGAATGACAGTCCAGTGGAAAGTTCTTGCAACAACACAGAAAGTAAACTGAAGTCCAAATGTATAAAGTCCAGGAGAAAGTTCTTGAAAATCTATAATTGCCGCATTCGTCGGATAAGGTCCTGACACACGCTTCTGCGTCCGCTGGTATCTGCTCTGCTCTCTAGTTCTAAAAAAACAGTCCCTTTATATACCTTCACACCCCAAGCCGGGAATTTTCCACTTCTCGAACAGTCTATAAGGACCCTACTCAACAGTAAACACGCGTTTCGGGAATTCTCTAGAAATAACAGCGCTGTGTATCTTCACACACCAGGCTCATCACGTGACCCACGACCAGGCGTGAAAACTCAAGGCTCACATGACAACGAGAGTTCAACCAGTACGGATAATACATAAAATGTAACAACAACGCGAGTTACGCCCGTGTCACACAATAAAAAGAGCACCTGTAACACTCCCCCTCCTGTAAGGAAAAAAGAGTTTTCTCGGAAAACTTTCTTTTTGCGATCACAATCACTAAAATTTTACAACATCTCAAAAATCATCTCATTTACAACATTACATAAACATCTTGTTTACAACATTTCATAAACATCTCGATAAACAATCAGCAAGTACATTGTCTTTCCCTTTAATGTGTATGATATAAAGATTGTAATCCTGTAGGGACAAACTCCATCTCAACCATCTTTGATTTTACACTTCAACTTGTTCATGAACGTGAGGGGATTGTAATCACTGAAGACAATGATAGGCCTGACTGATGAAGTAACATAACCTTCAAAATGTTGGAACGCCAAAATCAAAGCCAAACATTCATTTTTAACAGTGGATTAGTTTCCTTGTTTGCATTAAACTTTCTTAAGAAAAACAAATTGGATGATCTATGCCATCATTGCCTTCTTGTAACAACACAGCACCAGCAGCAGTATCACTAGCATCTTAAAGGGTACAGAAAAGTCTGGAGCTGCTAAAACTGGTGAACTTTGCAGAATGGCTTTCAAATTCTGAAATGCATTTTCACACTGAACATTTCATACAAACTTTTATTTCTTCTTTAACAAATTAGTCAAAGGTTCAGCTACAGCAGCAAAATGTGGACAAAACTTTCTGTAGTATCCAACCATACCAAGAAAACGCATTATTTGCTGTTTGTTCTCTGGTCTAGAAAATGCAGAAATAGCACTTATCTTAGCATCAGCAGGTTTTACCTGACCCTCCCCTACAATATGACCCAAAAATGTTACTTGTGCATGACAAAACTCAGATTTTACTAAGTTGACGTTCAGACGTGCTTCACTGAGTCTTTCGAAGAGGTTGCGAAGATTTTGCAGATGTTTCTCAGAGGTGTCGCTGTACACGATCAATATATCAATAGGGTCATCAATATATGCGTCGCAGCCCTGAATCCTTGACAACCATATGGATGAGGCGCTGGAACGTGGCTGGCGAGTTCTCCATGCCAAATGGCATAACTTTATACTGGTAAAGTCCTTGCGGCGTCACAAATGCGGACACTTCTTTTGCTCGTTCTGTCAGCGGAACTTGCCAGGATCCTTTTAGCAAGTCAAACTTGGAGACATATTTGGAGCTTCCGACTTTATCAATACAATCATCGATCCTCGGAATCGGGAAAGTGTCAGTTTTGGTGACAGAGTTCAGTTTTCGATAATCTGTGCACATACGCTAACTTCCATCAGGTTTTGGCACAAGAATACATGGTGAACTCCAGTTACTGTTACTAGGTTCAATAAAATCATTGTCCAGCAAATATTGAATCTCATCCTGTAGACACATTTGCTTTTCTGGATTCAGTCTATATGGATGTTGCTTGACTGCGCATGCCTCGCCAACATCGACGTCATGGCACAACATGTTAGTTCGCGTTGGAATGTCACTAAACAAATGTTCATAATTCCGCAGCAGGTTCTTTAGGTCTTGTTGTTGTTGTGCGGTAAGGTGTGACAGTTTGGCATCCAGGTTTTTAAGCACGTCTGAGTTTTTTAATGGTACTGTACCACACTGAATGTCTACATCACACTTAAAATCGGTATCTACTTTAACTGGGTCAGGGTCAGTTTTTACACAATTTACAGCAGTAACATTATGTTCAACATCTGATGTGCTATTTCTGTCATAATATGGTTTCATCATGTTAACATGGCACAGTTGTTTCTTCTTACGTCTATCTGGTGTCAACAGTATGTAATTTTAATCACTAACTTTCTTGTCAACAATGTAAGGACCAAAGTACCTTGCTTGCAGAGGTCTGCCAGGGATGGGAAGTAAGGCAAGGACCTTTTCATCAGGCTCAAACGTCCTACTTACAGTTTGCTTGTCATACTCTGTTTTCATTTTACTTTGTGCAGTTTTTAGATTTGACTTTGCAATCTCACAAGCATTGTGTCGTTCAGTGCGAAAGTCTGAGACATACTGCAGTAAACTAAGAGAATCAGGATTTTCACACAAGAGTTTTTCTTTAAGCAGTATTAATGGTCCGCGAACGGAGTATCCAAAAACTAGTTCAAAGGGACTGAAACCCAAGGACTCTTGAAAGGATTCTCTGACAGCAGACAACAATAGGTGGATTCCTTCATCCCAGTCTTTCTGTGTGTCATAGCAATAGGTCCTGATCATGTTTTTTTAATGTCTGGTGAAAACGCTCGAGGGCGCCCAGACTTTCAGGATGGTATGGCGAAGAGCTGTACTGTTTTATACCTAGCTCAAGCATAACTTGTTGGAATAAGCCAGACATAAAATTAGACCTTTGGTCAGACTGGACGGATTTTGGTAATCCAAAAGTTGTAAAAAACTTGGTCAGAGCTTTGACAACACTTTTAGCATTAATTTTGCGCAGTGGTATTGCCTCAGGGAACCTGGTAGATGTGCACATGATTGTCAGCAAGTATTCATGTCCAGATTTTGTTTTGAGCAGTGGTCAAACACAATCAACAATAATCCTACTGAATGGTTCATCGAAAGCAGGAATAGGCCTAAGTGGGGCCTTAGGAGGATTCTGATTGGGCTTGCCTACCATCTGGCATGTATGGCATGATTTACAATATTGTACAACATCTTTCCTGAGGTTAGGCCAATAGAAGTGTGTACTAACTTTCTGATAATTTTTATTTATACATAAATGGCCAGACAAAGCAGCCTCATGTGCCATGCTTAGAACTTCACTGCGAAAGCTTTTGGGCATTACTATTTGATGTTTGATGGCCCACTCATCATCAGCGCATACATCAGGTGGTCACCATTTGAGCATAAGCACTCCATTCTTGACATAGAAACAAACTGGGTTCTGTGACAGCTCACCTTTAGAAACTGCCCAGGGAAACAAACATGAAATATCAGGGTCCTTATGCTGCTCCGCAATAAGTTCTGACCTTGAGAATGCTGCATCCTGTGCGGGCGAGTCATTAGACAAGTCACTAGTGACTCCCAGAGTGTTATTATCTGGACCATTATCCTCATGTGTGTTTTTCTTGGCCATAGATCTAGTTACAGCACATAAAGGATAGCAACCAGGAATTTCCTGACTTTCCGGATCAGTGTCCTGATCAAGTGACGGCTTTTCTGTCACTATTGGTACAGGCTGTACTTTATCACCTGCAACATCATTGCCTAGTAGTAACTGAATTCCCTTAAAGGGTAAAGTAGTTCTTATGCCCACAGTAATATTCCCAGAAATCAAATCTGACTTTAAATGGATACTGTGAAGCGGGACTGAAGTGTGCCTGTCTGAAAACAAGTGCATGTGCACCAGTAAAGGACCTATTAGAAAATGGCAAAGTGTTTGCTAACATGAGAGTCTGGCCTGAACCAGTATCCCTCGAAATTCTAATAGGGGTAGAATCTGAAAAATCACTTGAAAGTGATACAAAACCATCATGTATGAATGGCCCAAATAACTCCATTTAAGAGTCAAGAGAGGAATCTACTACCTCAACCTCATCAAACAAAGAACTGACATTGACAATGTCAGTCATAAACGCTGTTTCAGAGTCATCTAAGGAATCTACATCCTTACGAAACTCCTCATGGGAGTCAACAGAGGAATTTTCCTCAGCAGAAACAAACTTCTGTTTGTCATAAGAGGACCTGGCCTCATTTGAAATACTCTCACAAGAGTCATAAAAGGACTTTGCCTCATTTAGAGAACACTCCTCGCAGGAGTCTTGAAAGGACCTAGCCTTATTAAATTCCTCGCAGGAATCAACTGAGGTTTTTACCCCGCAAGCTACGGATTCTTCTTTGGATTCAGACGGCACTTGGGCCTCCGTAGCATAAAACTCTTTATTTGAGTCAACAAAGGAGTTGTACCCCTTATTTACACGAAAAGAGCCTGGCTCTTGTACTATGCTATGCATAGATTTTGAAACAAAACCAGAAGGTTTGCAATTTGGTCTATTCGCAAGTTTCCAGCATTCAGATATTAGATGACCTTCCTTCTTGCAGTAATTACAGATTTTCTTTGAAAATGACTGGTCTTTGTTGGACTTAGACAGAATGGACGTGGACTGAGATGTAGCAATGGACTTTGCTGAACTATCAGGACTACTAGTACTGGGTGACTGCGCTTTAAACTTCTTTTGACCATACTGTTTTACATTCTTATTTGTGGATGACTGGTTTGATTAGCTAGTAAAGGAAATTTTGTGTGTCAATGAATAATCATCAGCTAATTGAGAAGCAATGTCAAGTATTTCAGGACTTTTCTCATCGAGAAAAGTTTTAACATTTGCGTTAATGCAGCGCTTAAATTCTTCAAGCAAAATCAACTGGCGCAAATTGTCTTAATCTTTCATTACATTTTTAGAACTACACCAGCGATCAAACAACTGCTCTTTTGTCATAGCAAATTCGACTTAGGTCTGATTTTTGCGCTTTTTCCAATATCTGAATTTCTGGAGGTAAGCTTCTGGAACTAACTCATAACCTTTTAGGATTAACCGTTTTACCAGGTCATAGTCAGCAGCAGCTTCTACTGAAAGCTCTGTATAAATTTCTCTGGCCCTGCCAGTCAATACACTTTGTAACAGCATAGTCCAATTTTCCTTAGGCCATTTTAAATTTTCAGCTACCTTCTCAAGGTGTAAGAAATATTTATCAACCTCTTTTTCTTGAAAAGGTTGGACAAGTCTAATGTGTTTAGTAACATCAAAACAGTGAGTTGGGGCAGCACGTAGACTATGTTCTAGTTTAAGTCTTTCTAACTCCAGTCGTTTTAACTCAATTGCTATTTCTTTTTCTAGTCTGTCTCTTTGTAACCCTTCTTCCCTCTCTTTTAATGCTAGCTCATGTTGCATTTCCAACTTTTTAAATTCTAATTGCATAGCAAGGCTATCATTTTTTTTATGTTTCAACTTCAGTCTCTTCTATCAAACCTGTGCTAATAAGATCTTGCATGATTTTAGCAATGATATCAGGCTTTCTCAAAGCTTTTTTCACACTTAGCCCCAAGTGTTGTCCCAAACGCAACAACTGGTCTTTTGACAACCGTTCAAGTTGATCAGGGTCCGGATCGTCAACAAATGTCTCAGGTTTGAAATCTGCCATGTTAAGATGTTAAAACAATAACAAAAAACCACTGAGATAAATCCTGTAAACAATGTACTGTAAACAATATGTAATCCTGTAAACAATGTATGATAAAACAACCGGTCCAGGTCAAGATCAAATAAATTTGAAAACTATTAAGCTTCCCGACGAGAGCCCCCAAGTTTATGTTACGGAACCTAATATAAACAGATCACGTATGCGTGATGAACACAATTTTTTTTTAATGGAGATAAAAAAAATCCGATTCTCTAACACTAGGCAGCGTGAAATGTCTAGGGGAACGAACAAAGAAGTCAGAGGTTTTTTGTTAACAAATAACTAATTCATTCTTAAAACAACCCTAACAATACAATACACTAAATAAATACAATTATACAGTAAAACAGCGTTACAGCAACAAGTCAATATAATCACACAGAAATATAATGATACAATACCTGGATACCAACACCATCACAACGATAAGTCCTTTGAATGTAAACTCTCTCGGAGAATGACAGTCCAGTGGAAAGTTCTTGCAACAACACAGAAAGTAAACTGAAGTCCAAATGTGTAAAATCCAAGAGAAAGTTCATGAAAATCTATAATTGCCGCATTCGTCGGATAAGGTCCTGACACGAGCTTCTGCGTCCGCTGGTAACTGCTCTGCTCTCTGGTTCCAAAAAGCTCCTTTATATACCTTCACACCCCAAGCCGGGAATTTTCCACTTCTCGAACAGTCTATAAGGACCCTACTCAACAGTAAAAACGCGTTTCAGGAATTATCTAGAAAGAACAGCGCTGTGTATCTCCACACACCAGGCTCATCACGTGACCCACGACCAGGCGTGAAAACTCAAGGCTCACATGACAACGAGAGTTCAACCAGTACGGATTAAACATAAAATGTAACAACAACACGAGTTACGCCCGTGTCACACAATAAAAAGAGCACCTGTAACAATACGCCATGTCTCCCTTAAACCTAGATCATCCATGGAATTGACCAATTGAATAAAACAAAGGTAGACACATGACCACATAAATATATAATTACATGGAGTAGTCACAAAGTTTAAGCAGAAGAGTACTATATAAAACATATATATACGAGTAATACACATACGAGTAACATTAGGCCTTCTATTTTAAATTAAGTACTAGCTTGGAGAACCTTGAACCTTGGTCCTGCACTGTTGCTGCATGATGGACATGGTAAATGGACAAGCTTGGTAGAAAAGTGTGAAAATAAACTCTGAGATATAAAATCAGATGGCTCGTATAAACGTATCCCGAGGTATGTTTATGAACGTTGAACCTGTCATATTATGAACGTTGAACCTGTCATATTATGAACGTTGAACCTGTCATATTATGAACGTTGAACCTGTCATATTATGAACGTTGAACCTGTCATATTATGAACGTTGAACCTGTCATATTATCGATATAATATTACAATTCTGAGTGTGTGTATGTATGGGTGTTGCAGATAACAATCATTACACTCCTCACCCAGCGGTTATACACCAGGGCTAGCCAAGAAACATACCAACGAGACCGGGTGTCGCGGACGTAAAACTTGCAGCTGGGTGCACAATCAGATCCCACGCACTCATTAGTCTTATTTTAATTGTGTTCTCTGAACGAGCAAATTCTCTCTTCATTAAAGAACACCCGATCATTAAGTTCATGTGTAATGTTACACTGAAGTATTAATGGCAAGAAGATGAATCATTACTAGCCTTAGCTGTTCTTTGGACACGTATTTAGGACTGTCTTGAATGTAAACCGTATGATAAGAATTCTAGAAGGCTAGAATCATATTTAAGGAACGGAAGGTAATTATAATACTGTCTCTATTTGTTTGTGTAAATGTTCATATGATTATTAATATATAATTTATATACACATGTATATGGAAGATTTTATCAATTTGAATCGTTCATTGGCTAAAAGATAAAAAAATACAAATATATAAACTTTAGTGATACATTCATTAATGATAATACGTGAATTTGTCTGCAGTTGTTGTAACTTGTATCAAGATCACTTGTTCTCTTCGTTTTGAACCCCTTAATAAATGTCCGATTTAGCATATTTTAGAATTTATTTATATGTGGACAGAAACAGTGTATTCGGGATACTTTCCACTAAATCAAACGTATTAAAAACTATCAATTATTAAGGACTAGGAGCTTGCTAATGTTTTGAATGAAAATCTAATTAAATCCATTAGGAAGACCAAATCTAGCATATTATATATATATATATATATATATATATATATATATATATATATATATATATATATATATATTTATTTATATCGTTTGGAATGCCCATGTTTAAAAGCATCTGGTCAGGAAAAACAAAACCTTTCTTTCTTCATTACATACTCTGTGGCATTGGTGATAAGATTTTTTTTTATAAATTTTATTAAATCGGTTTCTGTTCCTTAATTTCGGATTTGTGCATACATTTTAAAGATAAACCGCTTCTCTGTGACATAGATACCCACCACTTGACGATTCTTTCATACTTCAAATATTTGACGTTTACTTCATAGAGGATGGCTGAGTGTCCGAGTTTAATTTTCTATATTTGAAAAAAAAATTATGCCTTTTTGGCCTTGACTTTCAGGCAAACATGTATGACCTGCAGTTTATTGCGGGATATATATGAGTCACCAATTTGTGTATATACACATTTTTGGATAACTACTTATGTTCACTACATTCAAGTCATCTGAGCTTTAGCAATTAGCGATCGAGCGTTTTATTGTCCGTTAACACTGCACAAATCGTAACCGTCAAGCCCAGGAAGTTCAAACTTCACACGCAGACAGGTCCTTATAGGTTCCCTGAAGAAACCGATAAATAGGTCTTGGTGACCTTTAATATCCGAGTTATGCAGCAAAATCATCGGCATCCGTCCATTAGTCTGTTAACACTGCACTAATTATAAACGATAGAGTCAGAAACTATTATCTTTACTCTCCTAGTTATGGCGTGAAAACAACAGAAGCTATCACCCTTCACAAAACAAGGCACAATCGTAATCGTTAGACCCAGGAAGATCATACTTCTCCTCTGACTCTATGTTGAAATTATCAAGTAGGTTATACCTATATTTTCTGAGTTATATAGCAAACACCTCAGAAGCTGAGAATAAGTTCATTAAAATTCGTACAAAAGGCTGGATTGCTGAGGAATGGCTGGATGGACTGTCTTGAATATTGATCTTGAACTTTAACTGCTGCAGCAGACTGGTAGCACCATCCGCATGTGTTTCTATGTTAATGCCTTTTAAATTTTTAGAATGACATATTACAGCTATTAGTTTAGCAGGGCACAAATCATAAAGCCCAGGGATTTCAAACTTCACATGCTGATGGGTCTTCTGTGGAATTTAAATTACTGTGACCTATATTTTCTGAGTTACAGGGCGAAAACATGTTGGAGACTTCAGAAGCTAAGACTTAATAGAAAAATAACAAACAAAAGGCCAGTTTCTTTAACTCAGCTAACTGAAAGTTATCTGAGCTATAGCGATCACTCTTTGTCCGCCGTCCGTTAAAATCGTAACCGCTTGACCTGGAATCTTCTTACTTGACATCCCCTTTGAAAACTTAAAGTATGTTTTGGTACCCATATTCTCCGAGCTATGGGGCTCATAATTACCCCCCAGTGTAATAAAAAATTTGATACAAAAGCTCAAGTATCTGAATAACTACTACATTGATCACCATGATATTTTGCATGAATATTTATCATGGAGTGTTCCATCAGTTCCTGCAAACTGGTGGCGCTATCTGCATTTTTTCTAATTTTTACGAATTTTTTCCCCATAATTGATTCCTTCAAATTAGCTGTCACCTGTTAACAGGGCACAAATCGATACCACTAGACCTGGAATCTTCTTACTTGACATCCAGGGAGGTCCATGAAAAATCTCCTTAGGAAACCTAAAATTAGGTCTCTGTTACCCATATTCTCCCAGCTATGGGGCTCGTAAGAACCCCCTAGAATAATAAAAAAATTATACAAAAGCTCAAGTGTCTGTATAACTACTACATTGATCACCATGATTTTTTGCCAGAATATTGATCATGAAGTGTACCATCAGTTCCTGCAAATTAGTGGCGCTACCTGTATTTTTTTTCTAATTTTTATGAATTTTTTTCCCCTATGTTTGATTCCTTCAAAGAAGCTGTCATCTGTTAACAGGGCACAAACTGTAACTACTACACCTGGAATCTTCCGACTTGACATCCAGGGATGTCCATGAAAAATCTCCTTGGAACCCTGAAATTAGGTCTCTGTTACCCATATTCTACGAGTTATGGGGCCTTATATTTGAAATGAAAGCTTCAGTATCTGAATAACTTATGCCTTGATAGCCATGATTCTTTGGATATATATTGATCATGGAGTGTTTCAATTGGTTTTTGCAGACTGGTGGCGCTACCTGTATTTTTTCAAATATTCATACTTTTTTGTTTCTATTTATGAGACTTTCAAATGAAGTGGTCATTTCTCCAAAAGCCCACTTTCACCCATTTCTAAGGACAATTCACAAATTCATGATTATTTTGATTTCTGGCTGTCATTTTGCTCATTGTTCAACATTCGATGAATTCAGCTGAGCCTCATGGCCCATAAACTGCTGGACTAATTGTCATGAAAGTTGTGCTTATCAGGCTATAAATATTTAAAAGCTAGAGCAGAACTACAATGTCTCATAATTTTTGTATTTGTATTTTTGAATTGAACTTGTTTTTAGCTGAGCTGACTGAAAGTCCTAGGAGCTATAGCAATGGCCCTTATCCAACAGGTTATCTGTAACAGGGCAAAAACTATAACCGTTGAATCTGGGATGTTCTAACATATTATCCAGATAGGTCTTTTGGAAGTCTCCTAAGAAACCTGAGATTAGGTCTGTGTGACCAAGTTTCAGAGCAGATACTCTGATTTCAGCTCTGCTGCTGCTTATGAAAATTACATAAAAAGGCAGATTTCTCAGGAACAGCTTCACAGATTGCCAATTTATATTTGTTAGTTGATCCTGAGAAACTTCAATTGCTGGAGTTGACCGGTGGTGCCATTTTTTTTTTTTTTTTTTGCAATTTTTCAGAATGTCAGACCATCCTTAAGTAGGGTACAAATTATACCCTAGGAAGGCCCAGCTTCAAATGTCTTGATAGCTTTCCAAAGGAAACCTTAAATAGGGTAACACAGACATTTACTCTTTAGATTATTGGATAAATTCATGGGTTTGAGCATCTCAGAAGTTAAAAACCTTTTAGTAAAAATACAAAAGGCTTGATCTCTGAAGAAAGCCTGGAAATATTTACATGACTTTTTCTAATTTGTTTACCAATTAATCATGAAGAAATACAGTTGTTGCAGTTGACTGGTGGCACCACCTACAAGCTCTCTATTGTGTTTATTTTTACTTCTAGTTCTGATAATGAAAGGTAAGCGCCAATGAGCAGTTTGTGCGATCCTTTAACAGGGTACAACTTATGACCACCATACTCCTAACACTACAATTTCACGCTTGGACAGGTGATGGGATATCCCAAAGGGCCTCAGTCACTGTGACATATATCCTCTGAATTATATGGTAAAAGCATAGGTAATTTGACCTAGAACCTCTAACTGCAAATCCAGAGCTATCCTGCAGAAATCACCATTGAAACAAGAAGAAGGATGATAGTGACCATATGCTGTTAGTTAGGGGAAAAGGACACCTTTTTTTATCTCTGTGAAAGTCAGACACTTCTTTGTTTCTAAATTTTAAGGTTGCTGAACAAATAGTTTATGTTGGTCCATAAAATGGAATTATTTACCCCTATAAGACTAACAGCATGTTGGTCTGAACAGAATTTGTCAATCCGGTTCTATAGTAATGTCATAAAAATTATTTAATGTCACTCTTATTTTTCAGCATTGAGTATATATTCAAACAAAAGCACCAATATCTCAATTGTTCATACATGGGTGGTCCTGAATGTACAAGTTCTTAATTTTCATGCAAATTTTATTTAATTTTGAAGGTTAAAAAATGTAATGATGTTCCGGTTATTTTACTTATCAGATAAACATTTTTCAGCTGTTCACAGCTTAGATTAGAGCAGTAATGTGTGGATGGAAGTTCCATAGGAAAGAGGACTATCAGTAAAGAAGTGTCAGAAAGTGATGAGGCTGCCCTTCTATCGGTAGAAGAGTCAAACTGAGAGAACAAGACTGACCAAACTCTAAACAGCTGATGGAACACACAGGAATGTTCTGTTATGTGGATAAGGCAAGGACTGTGTTTTGGAGAAGTACAATATATTAATAGCATGCAATTCTCATGAATACACCCGAAAAATCATTGGCTGAACTGGGTAAATGCGAGAGTGACTCGCATGAACGACGGTCTGATGGGCCCTTTTTTACAGGAACATTATATAATAAAAATGTCTAGTCCCTGTGAGTTATGTGCTGGCTTGTGTTTTGACTTTCAGACAAATATCATTTGTGTAAATAAATTATCACATACATGAATTGTATGCATATGCCTAGAAACAATATATTTTCACAGAAATGGTATATTTAAGGTCTTCATATGAAATACAAGTTCTTGTGTCCAACTGTTTTATCAAAAGTGCTATAATTTCAATATAGTTTTCTGCAAATTGCAGGAATATTAAATATATAATGATTGTCTGTCTGTTGATTTGTTTGTCTGCGGTATTATGATCAAAAAGTGCATATAGACCTCTTGGAAAGCTGGAAGTTTTTTACAGGGTCGACTTTCAGCAACCTAGCTGGCTTGCCTCATATATTCATATGCCCATGTGGATCGAGAGCGCACTCATATATGGTCAACGTAAAGAAGATACCGTCATCAAGTTCATAGTTCAGCATGTTATCTACTACAAGAATGATGAGGCCCAGCAAGTAATGATGGATTTAAAGACTCACAAACATTCCAGGCCTTGTAGAAAGAATTTGATGAAAGCCAATTTTTCGTTTTATTTTGTCAATGCCAACTATGCCAGAATTTAAAATCTTGTAACCTCATGACACCGAAATTGAAGAAATAAACAAGAAGAACTATCAGAATATCTCGCATACAGTTGCGACATAGAATGTTGACAATAACCTATCTTTCATAATTTCTTAAACTCTATAGAGCTATCTCTCTATATGACTACTACATAACCTTGCGTACATCCAGTAGAGGTCCAAAGTATTTCTAAAATTTGTCCCCATCTGAAATAACATGAGACTTTTATTAATTGCATGGAAAGATAACCATGACCTTGCCTTTATACTTGATCCTTATGCATGTACAGCATACATTGTTACCTATGTAAGCAAAAGTCAAACAGGAATGAGCGCTTTGTTAGACACTATTTGCATGATCTTCAAAAGGCTTGAAAAAATCTCAGATACCTGATGAGAAACAGAGAAAATCAATGTAGAATTTATGTTGCATTTGGCATGCAGGGCAAGCAGTATGGATGGCTTGCATGTATGAAAACAAAATATTAACTGATCCACAGATGACAAATAGAATGGCCAGACTACTTAATGTTGCTAAACTTCTCTTAATTTCATACCTCCAACATCTGTACCGACTGATAAACTCAAAATAATATTCAGTAGATCCATGAAAATCTTAATAGTTTGAGGACATAAATTTGTTAGGGTATTTGAGGTTACGGATACACCAGGTACAGCATTTTTCATATAGTATACTAAAATATTACTAAGGGCCAGTACACGTAAGCAAATCAAGGTTCCAAAAATGCTAGCTAATCTTGAAAGAAAACTTTCACGTTCTAAGTTTGTGAAACCTGACTTGGTTTTCGTTCATAGACTGATGACATGGGAAAAAAGAGATACCTGATGACATGGGGATAAAGAGATACAGATCTTCGAGGTTCTACTGTACCATTACACAAGATCTCTTCATTTGCATTTCAGATTTTTTTTTATTGTCATATCCTTAATAGAATATCATTGCTTTAGCTGAAATGCGTTTGTGTTCTTTTGATGCTGATTATTCATGATTTATCCTAAAATCAGGGGCGTAGCTTTAGGCGCAGGGGTCCATGCACCTATCCCCCCCCCCGGTCACATCCAGTACTCCCCGTCTAATAATGATTAAATTAATAATGATTTTCTAAATTATCATATTGAAATTCCTGCCGTGTGTGGGGGGATATGTGTGTATCAATTGCCTTTGCAAATTATTTCGACCCCCTCCCCTCCCGCAATCCTGGTTAAATTTCACACTGATCCGAAATTATCAAAGACTGTGGTACAGTAACATTAATTGGAAGCGATTTAGAGTTCACAAAATTAGAAGAATTCAAAAGTGACGATGGACATCTTGTTATTTTATACTGTTTGTTGCAAGGTTCTTATTTTCTCTTTATTAATTCATAGTTTCCAAATATTGAAAAAAAATCAAGTCCCCTTTTTATGCAAACTGCAAAACCATTTATAGGATATTGATATTAATGATAATACAAATATCATTTTGGGCGGAGACTTTAATTGTGCCTTGTCATTAAGGGATCAGGATTCGGATACTTTCCTCTGTAAGTTCGCACAATAATGACGCTTGAAAATATTATAAAATCTCTTGATTTGTGTGATATCTGGAGACTGTGAAACCCGACTGTTCGTCAATTTACATGGAGGTCATTAACACCTCTGTGACAAAGGGGACTGGATTACAATCTTGTGTCAAATAGTCTGCAACAATGTGTGACATCCACTGAAATAATTAAAGGTGTGTCCGCAGACCATTCGGCTGTTACCATTAGTCTTAATAATGAACATAGCCAAGGCCATGGTCCTGCACACTGGAAGTTCAACAATTCATTAACTCGGGATAATGATAATTGTCAACAATTATCAGAGAATGTTCCTTTGTTGAAGCAAGAATTTACTAAAAGTTACGGAAAGGTTGACAACAGAAAGTTGCGGTAATTCCTTAAATTTAAAATTCTCGAGTTTACTATTCGTTTCTCAAAGAAAAAAGCTAAAGTCAAGAGAGAAAAATAATTTGCCTTAAAAAAAATTAAGAAAATAAAGAAAAATATTAATTCTTAACCAGAGGCTATGGACAAATGCATAAATCTTCGAAAACAACTTGATGATCATTATAATTACATTACTGATGGCATAATTTTAAGGTCAAGGGCGCAATGGTATGAAGAAGGTGAAAGGAACAGTATTTTACAGGTCTTGAAAAGAGCCGAAAAGCACAAACGTTTTTGAGAAAACTTATTAATGAAACAGACAAAGAAATTACAGATCCACAGGATATAACCAGAAAATTACACTTGTATTATTAAAACCAGGGACCCATGGGTCACATCACTCAGCTGAAATTTCGAAAGTATTAGTAATTGCAAAATATTTTTATTTCTTTTGGTTTTCATGTATATTATCATTAGAAAAGCTATGACAAAATGGCCCTGCTAAAATGAAACTCTGTAAATTATAGAATAATGGACATGAGCTAACCATTTAGTGATGCACCAAGGGAACAAATAGGCCTACGGTAAGTGTTATTTAAAAGTAATATTTCAAAAACAAATAATGTATGAAGAAATTAAGTTTTCAAAAGTTAAATACATGGCCATATCAGTTAAAAATTAATCAAAACAAAGTTTGACCAATATTCCTAATTTTAATACTAAGTTAAAAGTGATATTCACACCTAGCCCCCCCCCCCCCCCCCCCCCAACTTTAAATAATATGAATGAAATGCTACAAAGTATTTATATCTTCTTAAATCTTGTCGGTTAGCACTTACATTAGATCCTAATATTTTATCAGAATAGAATATTAGGTTTAAATTCCCGAATTTTTTTTCTTTAAAAAATCAAAATTGTCCAAGTCTCATCAAAAAGATTTTATTTAACTTTAAAATTATAAGATTCATCTTGTTTATTAGTCCTGTGTATTGAAGGGGTGGGTGGGGGGTTTAAGATTCATCTAGTTCATAGTACAGGTCTACCAACAGAATGGGGTCGGGGGGGGGGGAGAAAAAGGCTTCCTGTGGTATAGTATTAACTGCAAACAGCCTGATCAAGCTCAGCTCAGTGGAGAGAGAGCTTGCCCCATAGTGATGGGATTGCATAACATTATGCCAACAGCCTTAGGAGCATAGAGGGCTGCACTGAATGACCTACAGTGACCAAAGTGGACTGCTTGACAATGTAAGGGAATACAACAAGAGCCTCCAAACAAGGGACCCATGGGTCACGGCACTCAGCTGAAGTTTGAAATTTTTTTTCAAAGGCAAAATATGCAAAATATTCTATTGTAATGTTTATCATTTATAAAAGCATATGAGAAGCTAATAGGAAAGGGGCCCTCCTACTTAGTTATAGTAAAGTTTTAAATAAATGATTACACAACTAATACTCTGAAAAGACTGTCATGAAGTAAAACAGTAAAAGTTTTGAGATACTGTGATGCATATGAATAATTTACAGATGGACAGGCAACTGGACAGAATGGACTGATACCTTTATTTCAATTTCAAGGGAATAATGCATTTAAGTTTATATTAAGGCCTATTTGTTTATGTATCCTCTTTTTCCATTAATAGTTTTTATCAGATTCATTTTTTTTTATTTAAAAGTAAAAATCTGAAATTATAAGTTCAAATGTCAGAGTTCTAAGTTGCAATCATAATTTATCCAGAGTGTAGCTCATATAAGGGTCATATTATGCATACACATATATTTAATTATTTTTAAATCACAAATGTTTAAACTGAATTTAAAACAAAAAAAATGCAACAACTTGGCATCTTCAAGATTATTCCATGAATCACAATTAAAATGTTTTCAGTGTACATTGGAGTTTTCAGTACATGCTAAATTTTATTCACCGAAATAAAAGATTCAGTACATTTGTTAAAATATAAGCATCTTTTCAAGTATACACAATATTGGTTGAATGAGAGACAAACAATATAATGGTGCTAATAGGGTAGGGTGGGGCAAGGCGCCTACCCTAAGCAAAATGAGGTCTATCTTATAAAATAATAGGTCTGTCAAGACACTATTCTGCTGGAGCATATGTTTACCTGGATAGTAAATGATGGACCGGAAGTATATAATGTATCATAATCTCTCTCTCGTGTAGGCGGAGAAAAAGAAAAATTTACAAGTGGGCGTTTTGCCTATATACATGGGGCATAATGCCTTTCATATGAGGCAAAATGCTCACAAGTGGGCGTTTTACCTCAGTGAGCTATTTGTTAAAGAAATATTTTTTTGTTCTATCATTAATATTTAATAAGTTTAGCTCTACCTATAGGTGGCCGTAATGACTACCGGTACTCATTTATCACCTTACAAAAATACTAATGGTACATTCTTCTATCATGATTAATTTTTCATGTTGTTTTTACTTTTCATCACAAGATTATGCAGAATCAACGACAAGCTCATGAAAAACAGTTTATTCCTTACCTATAGGAACAAAGCTTCATTGAACATCACTAAATGTCATCAGTATATCATATGGTGGATGCCTTTATGAAAATGTGCAAAAGGATCTTTTCTCAAAACAATGCAAAATCCTTATGTAGTGTCCTTACAGTAAAACATGGTTTAATCAGTTTTATAACGGAATAAGCCAAAAAAAAAAACATACCTCAGAAAGAAAACAAAACGGAGGACTTATTTTGGTCAACTAATCAGAGTCATCAGAGGGCAGGTCTGACTCACAATTTGGGCATACAAAAAGAGATTCTCCAGATGTGCATTCTTCGTGAGCCCATTTGTGACATGACAGGCACTGTACCCAGACTTCTTTGGATTTAGAATTGGCAAATGGCTCCGCACATATTAAACAAGGCCATTCCTCATCCTCGTCTTCATCACTGCTGTACGTCTCACGGCTGGTCGATGGTCTAGGTTTCCGGGTACCTTTGTGGGTGTTTTTCTGGCCCTTTGCTTTCCTTTCTGCGGGTTTTCCTCTCCTCTTTCCTCTAATGCTCCGATTCATTGACGGTTTATCTTTAACTGGTCCTTTCTCTTTCACTGATTTTGATTTTTTTGCTTTAACTGCCGATTTTCCTTTGCTGGTGCAACCTTTTCTTTTTTCTTTTGCCGTGTGTCTTTCCTGCAGCATTTTCTTGTAGGGCGATGATGTCAAAAGGACAGCACCCTCGGACTTCCTTTTTCTGGTGCGTGCTGTACCAAGCTTGGGAATTGGTGACAGACTGCGGATGATATCTTGCACCGAAGAGCCTACAAACATTTAAACGTAAAGATAAGTCAAAACATGATAACTGGTTGCAAGATTTTGTTTTTGAAGGCACATTTGTAGATAAAATGTATATCTCACCTGAAGGCCCTTCTACCGGCGACGCATCTTCCATGATTTTTGTTCCATTGCTGTCTGATGTGTAGTCAACAGGATTACCAGCAACAGGTGGTTGGTCGACAGCAGGAGGGTAACCAGCAGCAGCGGGTGGTTGGTCAACAGCAGGAGGAGGGTTACCAGCAGCAGCAGGTGGCTGGTCGGCAACAGGAGAGTTACCGGCAACAGCAGGTGGCTGGTCGGCAGCAGCAGGAGGGTTACCAGCAGTAGCAGGTGGTTGGTCGGCAGCAGGAGAGTTAACAGCAGCAGCAGGTGGAAGGTCGGCAGCAGCAGGAGGGTTACCAGCAGCAGCAGGTGGTTGGTCGGCAACAGGAGAGTTACCAGCAGCAGCAGGTGGTTGGTCGGCAACAGGAGAGTTACCAGCAGCAGCTGGTGGTTGGTCGGCAACAGGAGAGTTACCAGCAGCAGCTGGTGGTTGGTCGGCAACAGGAGAGTTACCAGCAGCAGCAGGTGGTTGGTCGGCAACAGGAGAGTTAACAGCAGCAGCTGGTGGTTGGTCGGCAGCAGGAGGGTTACCAGCAGCAGCAGGTGGCTGGTCGGCAGCAGCAGGAGGGTTACCAGCAGCAGCAGGTGGTTGGTCGGCAACAGGAGAGTTACCAGCAGCAGCTGGTGGTTGGTCGGCAACAGGAGAGTTACCAGAAGCAGCAGGTGGTTGGTCGGCAACAGGAGAGTTACTAGCAGCAGCAGGTGGTTGGTCGGCAACAGGAGAGTTAACAGCAGCAGCAGGTGGCTGGTCGGCAACAGGAGAGTTACCAGCAGCAGCAGGTGGTTGGTCAGCAGCAGGAGGGTTACCAGCAGCACCAGGCGGTTGGTCGGCAGCATAAGAGTTACCAGCAGCAGCAGGTGGCTGGTCGGCAGCAGCAGGATGGTTACCATGCCCGGGTGGTTGGTCGACAGCAGCAGGAGGGTTACAACCAGCAGGAGGTTGACCAGAAGGAGCAGACATTAGACCTGTAAAGGTAGGTTGTCCAGCTGCAGCAGGTGATTCACCAGCAGAAGGATCCGCTTCATCAGTTACCATGGCAGCGACGAAGTCGTCGTCTGAAAACACATTTGCAACAAAAGGCCAGATACCGCAAGTTGCAAATCCATGTACAGCTTTTTCAGGCGAAGCAGACCTTAGGAAAGCTTTCCCAAAGATACTTGCAATATCAAAGAATGATATCCTCTTCCCAGGATGTGCCACCATCCAAGAGTCTGCTGCTGCATTGTAGGCACTTTTGAGAGATTTGAAATATGTTCGGTCTAAAGGCTGCATTTTATGTGTGCTGTGTGGTGGAAGTGTGAGCAGGTGGATGCCATGTTCACGTGCATAGGTCACAGCTGCCAGTGTTTTATGGCTGTGATGGCCATCCAGGATGATGATGTGCTGCATCTCTGTGGAAGAGTTTGTAAATTTCACAAAGTGCTCCAACCATTTCATAAACAGATCCGAGTCCGTCCAGCCACTGGGATTAGCATAACCGATCGAGTTTGGAGGCGCCCCGACCATCAGTGCATCTGCCATTCTTTTTCTGGGAAATATGAGCATTGGAGGCATATATACCCCAGCGGCACTCATCCCACATATGACCGTTACCGTTTTACCTCTTTCACCACTCGTCACTTTGCCAACCTGTTTGATGCCTTTTGTGGCCAGTATTTTTCCTGGATTCTGCACACTAGTAATGCCAGTTTCATCCATGTTCCATACACGAGCAGAGGAAAATTCACGATCATGTAACAGTTCTCGATAGACTGCAAAGAACTGTTGCACTTTCGGTTTGTTGAACCCAACTGCCCGTGACAAATTAGTACCCTGGGTTTCTCGGATGCTAAGGTCCGGATGCCTTGACAGGAATCCGGATAGCCAGTCTTTTCCCGCCATCTTGCTCTCGTGACTGAACGGGTGATCGATGTCAGACTTTTCCGCTATTTCATATGCCAAACGGCGTATATCACGAGTTGTAAGGCCATAATGTGCCTTTTCCATATACTTCACATGGTTATGCAGTTGACGTTCGATCTCAGTTGTAAGAACAATTCTATGTCGACCTAGCTTTGAGACTCCGGGATTTTTTACTTTGCCATCTCTGTGACGGCGTAGTGTTCTCGGCAGGATACCAACAGTTTTTGAAGCTCGTAAAACGGGCATGCCTCCTCGGATTGACTGTAGGGCTTGCTTCAACTTTTCATCCCCATAACTACCTCTTGACGATTTTCGTTTATAGTATCGGACCATGATGGTATCTGAAATGAAAGAAAACAACAGATTATCCATATCTTACTTGAAAAGTAATTTCAAAATAAGATTAAATACAGAAAAAAGATGGGGTAAAATGCCTACCGGCGGGAGCAAAAAGCCCATGGAGGCGTTTTGCCTCTTTGTTACTGTTTTATTTTAAATGTATCAATCTCACGATACGATGAATTATCGCAAATCGAAATCTATCTGCACAAGTAGTAAACATCAATACTCATAGATACATATAGGGTCTGTGCCATCCTCTACATAAGCGCAAACATGGGACCTAATCTTAGGACTTGTCTTTTATCTAACAATGAGGAGTATTTGGAAACTTACCCGTGCAATATGAAGCGCTCACTTTTTCGTTGTCCCGCTGTGATCACGTGGTCCCCTGGTTTGCAGGACCTGCTCTGCATGCCCCGAGACGCTTCATGTGACGTAATATTTTGAATAATTAAGGTAGGCGTTTAACCTCACCTGGGCGCCTTGCCCCACCCTACCCTAACTATCTAAGCTATAGTTTATTATTGGAATTAATAGTTAATTTCACACTTGGTGAAGTTTTTACTCTTCTGAAGAAAGGAATTCCTTATCTGATGAACATCCCCACCTTCATAGCAATACACCACTTTGTGGACACAGTTAAATGTGCACTTTAATCATTGTAACCCTGGTGGTACAATACAAAATCTAAAATGTAGCATAGCCTAGAATAAGAAAGATTAAAATACAGATAATTATAACATTCATCCAGTTTATGCACAATCTGGGAAATGGGGAGTGGGGGAGTACAGGGCAGAGAAGAAGCTTGCTAGTAGTGGCCAAGCTGAGCCAAGGCAAGCTGCCTGGAGTTGTTTCTTAAGACAAGTGAATCCTGTACTACTAGGTGGGCTGGATGTAAACAACACTTGACATGGTGTATGAAAACTTGAATAAAAGCTATTCTTATCAATCAATTCTTTTGAATTTTCAGATTTTAAAAGATTAAATCCTTATTTATATATGCTGTGAAAATAAAATCGACAGTGCTTACAAGAAAAAAACGTGCCTTTGCCAAATTTGGACAAAATTTATTGTATTAAGGTATTGATTTTTTGTTTATGCTAATAACTTAAACAAGGGTTCAATGACTGGGGTGTGTGTGTGTGTGGGGGGGGGGGGGGATTACAACACCTTGGATATAAATACAGAATATGGAATTAAATTTAATGGTGCTTACTGGTGGGAGTTACAGCATCTCTGCATATACGTAAAGAATAAAATTTAATTTAAATGAAATTATTTTTAAATATTTAAAAAACAGGCAGAGAGATGGAAAACAAAGCAAATAACTTTAATTTCCATTCTACTGAGACAGGAAAACAATGAACAAATATTTGCCTTAGATCCTGTTTTTTCTTTTGTTAAATTAAGTCATTTTTTTTAAGTTTATAAATTTTATTATATATTCACAGTATATCATATATATCTGAATATTTAAATTGATTCACAAATCTCAATTGCATCAACATTTATACTTATTTAGTCAGGTAACATCAGATTATGCACATAGATATATTCTTTTTTTATATAAATATATTTTTAAATTTGCAAAGCAATAAAAATATGAAAATAACACTCCAGAATTCACAATTTTTAATTGCACCTTTATTTATCCATGATCTGTTTCATATATTATCAAATTATGCCTTCTGATGGGTTAATATTTTGTTTAATTATTTAATAAGAAATAATTTCTTAAAAATGCTACATCAGAACAACATGGCATCTCTTGGATTACTTCTTGAATTGATATTTCAAGAAAAGTTGTGCACATTGGATCAAAACAGCTTTACATTTACAGAAATACAGTTGACAATAACAAACCATGTATTGCAATATAATTGGTGATGGGGGTGGTGGTGGTGGTGGGGGGGGGGGGGGGGTTGTTAGGGTAGGGCCCATGAGAATAAGTGTATGTTTATTACAACAGGGAGGGGTGTTCTGCCAGTGCTGCATCATTAATAAGGTTACCTATGAAAGGCTGTGATGAGCAAGAGTGGGGTCATAATTAGAGCATATGAAAACTTCAATAATTAGAATAATTTTTAAGCTTTTAGTTTAAAATTTCAGAATTCAGATTAAATCCACATGTATCCCGGCTGTGAAAAATAAATAAAATATACTAACAAGAAAAAAACGTGCCAAGGTCAAATTTGGGCAAAATTTAAGGTACCAATTTTATATTTTTGCTAATATTTAAAAAAAATTGAAAAGATTTTGATCTAATTTTGGATATACAATTAAATTTTGATTAATTAAAGTTATATTACTGAATAAAAGTCCCTAGCTTTAACATTTTTTGTGTTTAGTGACCAAATATTTTTCCTGATTTTTTACAAAGTGCAATATGTTTTGGCCCATAACTTTTTTAAATTATATAATATAGACCTAATTTCTGGCATGTACATAGGAACTATATAGAGGAATATTTATGGTAAATATGAGGAAAACCAGATGAGTGGTCTTGATATGAGGCAGTCCTGAAGTGTGAATACAGGTTTTTATTTAAAAAATTGTGGTTTTTCCTTGATTTCTCAAAGGAACGGTTTTTTTAATGAAGCTTTTATTCGATTCAAGTAAAGTACAAACAAGTACAATATCACATTACAAACACAATATAACCAAATAAAACACATAAATTTTTTTTTTTTTTAAATCTACACATATATGCAACACTAAACTACATCCTACATGTAATAAAATAAATTTTTAGCAGCATGTATATCTATTCCACAACATGTTATGTTTTGCTAATTTATCTTTGCTTATTGCAATGTTTCTTTCTATTTTATGGTTTAAACGAATAAAATTGATCACACCTTTTTACACTTTGTTATATATATATATATAATATTTCACAAGCAATATAATTTTATCAAGTAATCTATCTGTGCTCAAATTCATCAATTTCACTTCTAAAGAGAATATTCTAGGTATATTAAAATTGCCCAGCCAGTTAAAAACTGCTGTCCACAAGTTATATATTTGATCACATTTATAAAAGAAGTGTGTTATGGTTTCCTTCTCTCTTCTACAAAAAGTGCATAGGTCATTTTCAGCTAATCCCAACTTAGCCAAAAAGGGTTTAATGCTATTATCCTATGTAATATCTTAAACTGGAAATACCTTAATTTTGTAGCTAATGTTAATGATGGAATATTTACAAAAGCTTTTAACACTTGATCCTGGTTGATAACCTCTATTTCTTGCTGCCATTTTATCATAACTCTATTGGGCTGTGTGTATTTTTTTATTCAAAAGTTCAGCATAAATTGTTTTCACCGGTTTTTTCATCTGCATTATCTTGTGAACTTTATGTCTCGGAACAGGATTTGTTTAAGACCTCTTAATTTTCCATTTCCATATGTTAGGTATAGCTTCTATAATACTATTATAAGCCATTATTTTAATTTTTATCTTGTATAACTCTTCCAGTTCACTGATAGTGTAGAAGAAATAAGTATTATTTACATTTTTTGTGATATCTTGAATAAATCTTATCCCTGCATGATACCAATCTTTATACAAAACAACGAAGTTGTTAATCTTAATATGTGAATTGAACCACAGAGTCTGGCTTAAATATTCACCAACAGTTTCTGGATTATGAAAATTATAATTACACCATTCAGTGATAATTTCTCTCCAAAAAGTGTTCATTTTCTTTAACATTGCAAGCTGCATCAAATCAGCTTCTCGGAGATTACTGGAGAAAAAATATGAAGCCATATTATTCAAACTAGTATCAATTATCTGTCTCCACCTGATCAACTGATCTTTAAATAATCTGTTTACCCATGCTAGTTTTGTTGCCTTAAGTTTTATATGTATATCTATCATATTTAGTCCACCATGATGATATGGTGCTATGACAGTCGTCCTTTTTATTTTATCAGTTTTTGAGTTCCATAAGAACATAAAAAGGAGTCTTTCTAATTCTATTAAAAATGTCTTGGGTGGTTCTGGCAACAGTGTCATTTGGTATTGTATTTGTGACACAAGTTCTGCTTTGATATTTGTAATTTTTCCTAACGGTGTCAGATTCCTTTTTGACCAAATTTTCATAAATTTTTAATTCTCTCCAGTGCTTGTTTGTAATTCAGTTGATATAGATTTTCAAGTTTGTTATTAATCTGGACCCCCAATATTGTAACTGACTCTTTTGTCCGCTTAATGCCTAAACTTGCTATTTCATCTTTTCCTTGCTCATGGCTTCCTATTGGCATCATAATAGTTTTTTCTACATTAATCTTTAAACCACTAATAGAATAAAATCTATGGAATAATTTTAAAATTTGTTTTACTGTTTCCAATTCATTATTTAGAAATAATACTGTATCGTCAGCATATTGTGATATCACATGTTCTACATTATTTATCTTCATACCACTTATATCAGGGCTATCCCTTATTCTAGTTGCCAATATTTCTGCACATAAAATATACAAATACGGTGAAAGTGGGCAACCTTGTCTTACCCCCCTGCCAACTGGAAAGAAGCTTGAAGCCCATCCATTGTTTATGACACATGAAGAGATATCATGATAGAAAATCTCAATCCACTTACAGAAAGTGTTTCCAAAGTTAAAAAAATTTAAGTGTTAAATTTAAGGATTAATCTTTGAAGTACTTTCTGCAGTCTCAGCGCTATACATTTAGTTATTAATTTATAGTCAAAATTAAGTAATGATATTGGTCTCCAGTTTTTCAATAGTAGGGGTCTTTTGATTTTTTAGGAATTAAA
Organism: Sipunculus nudus; assembly: GCA_026874595.1. Classification (NCBI taxonomy): domain Eukaryota; kingdom Metazoa; phylum Annelida; class Sipuncula; order Golfingiida; family Sipunculidae; genus Sipunculus; species Sipunculus nudus. Next base: position 68,850,872 of record CM049310.1, read on the forward strand.
GTAATAATGCTTTGTCTTTGAGATATATTTAGTTTTCCCAGAGAGAGTGAATGTTTATAGGATGCCATCAGCTCTGATTTAATATCGTCCCAAAAAAATTTATAAAATTCACAAGGCAGTCCATCAGTGCCAGGAGTTTTACCATTTTGAAACGTTTTAAGGCAGCCAAAAAAATCTTTTTCAGTTAACTCTTGGTCACAGCTAAGCTGTTCTCCTTCAGAAAGGATTTTAAAATTCTCTCTATCCTCAAAGAACTCAGAACATTGCTCTTCTGATGAATTAAGCTGGTTGGATGTATATAGGGTTTCATAAAAATTTTTTTTTTTTTTCAAAACTTTGTCTGGTTCTGTTATATAGTGATCATTTATTTTTAATTTTTGTATAACGTTTTTATTATACAACCTTTTTTCTAAATTCAGAAAGTATTTTGATGGCTTTTCTCCGTCCATATGCCATCTTGTTTTACATCTGAACATGGCTCCTTCTGTTTTTTCTTGCAAAATATTCTAAATTTTAAGTTTAATTTTTTAATTTCTTCTAGAATTTTAATGCCAGAATTTAAATCATATTGCGCCTCTAATTGTGTCACTTTTTTTCCCAATTCCGACAAGGAATTCCTTTTTTTGTTTATTTATTTTAACAGCATAAGTTATTGTTGCCCCCCTTATTTTGCATTTACTAGTATCCCATAACAAAGCAGGATTAGTGTTTGGATTGAATTCTTTAGTTTCTAGTATGGTTTGTTTTATAAAAGTACTATAATTTGGGTCATTCAAGTGTTTACAGTTTAATTTCCAAAACCCTGGACCCCTTTTTTTCTTGTTTTAGATTCAAATTAATCCCTACAGTTGAGTGGTCAGTTTTGACAATTGATCCTATCTATGTTTTTTTCCAGATTTTCTGCCAGACCTAATGATATGAGAAAGAAGTCTAATCTACAGAATATTTTTGTTGGGTTATATCTTTTCCATGAATATTGTAATGACTGTGGGTGTTGGTTTCGCCATATATCAATCAGATCCATATTTTCAATCCATGACTGTATAACTTATTGTGATTTTCTGAGTCACAGGATTACCTCCTCTTTTAAAAGGAAACGAAGTTGCAAAGACCCAGTTTTCGGCTTGGTAGGAGATCTTGGGGACATCTAACATTATGCCAAATTTTGGATTCCTAGGTCTTACGGTTTCAAAACGTGCCACATCTACGGACGGACAGACGGACGGACGACGGACAATGAACCACAACTATAGCTCAGATGACTTATAGTCAGCTGAGCTAAAAAATACTCTAGAATATCCAATTTAATCGATGATAATTGTCATAATTTTCTCAATTCTATTGACATCCCGGTGTTAACGGATACACAAAGATTGCACTGTGAAGGTGAATTTACTAGTCAGGAAATATATAAAACTTTGAACGATATGTCTGGAAATAAAACGCCCGGAAATGACGGGTTAACAAAAGAGTTTTACACTAAATTTTTTTTTTCTGATAGGTCAAGAATAAACCAATTGTTTAAACGATAACCATATTAAAGGCGAATTTACTAATAGCCAAAAGCAGGCTATTGTATCTCTTATTCCAAAGCAAGGTCGAGACTGTAGATATATGAAAAAAACTGGAGGCCTATAAGCCTTTTAAACGTAGATACCAAAATAATAAGTAGAATATTAGTTAATCGTATAAAGCCTTTATTGTCAACCCTAATTGGACCTGATCAATATGCGTTCGTACCATGTAAATATATTGGGGAGCCAATAAGATTAATCGCGGATGAACTGCATTATTGTGATACCGAAAATACACCTGGCATTTTGGTAGGCGCGGATTATACAGCCGCTTTTGATTCGGTTGACCATACCTTTCTTTTCTCCGTTCTAAGAAGATTTGGCTTTTTCTGAACGTTTTTTTATAAAATGAGTCCGCGTGCTGCACACAAACATTGAGAGTAGTGTAGTGAATAACGGGTACGGTACCAAATACTTTCCTTTACAAAGGGGAACACGGCAAAGAGATCCACTGGCTCCATATGTATTCATTATGGTTATGGAAATACTTATGGTTAAGTATAATAAAAATATAGGGGAATAAGGGTTGCCAAGTCAGAGATAAAAATGTGATTGTTTGCAGATGATTCGACATTTTTTTTATAAAAACGAAAACTCTTTATTTCACCTTGAGGAAGTACTTTGTAAATTTTCAAAATATTCTTCTCTCAAAACTAACTTTGAGAAGTCTGATGCTTCATGGCTAGGCCCGTTAAAAAACAGTGATAAGAAAATAGGCCATTTCAACTGGATAAATTTAACTAGAAAAGCAGTTAAATTTCCTGGAATTTATTTTACTTACAATAAATAATACTATCAACCAGAAATGCAATTTTTGAAAAAGTTTTTACTTCCTTTATTACATGTTTAGAGAGATGGAACTGTAGATCCTTGTCCTTTTTTCGAGGAATAACTGTTTTGAAAACATTTGCAATACCAAAAATTATGTATCCTTGTATGATGCAATCTCCACCATCATGCTTTCTCAAGGAGGTTCAAGATAAAATAAATATTCTTCTGGAAGTATAAAAAGCCAAAATAAAACAAACGTCACTCATTATGGATTATTAAGATAGGGTTTAAAGTTACCTGACATTGAACTTGTTTTGAGGTGCCAAAAACTTATATGGGTCAACAAATTAATTAATTCTTCGGATACACCGTGGAAAATTATTCCCAACTTTTAATTGAGAAAGATTGGTGGGATTTAAAGTGTAAATTGTAATTTTGATAGAGCACGGATCCCTAAATACTTACCAATGTTTAAAAAAGATTGTTTAAATGCTTGGGCAACCTCTATTCGCACGATACCCACTTATCGAGTTACAGTGTTGGCCCAGCCGCACTGGAATAATTACCTACTAACTAGAGAAAGAGCTTTCTTCTATTTTAATACTATCTCTAGACACGGATACAACTTTTATTTTAGAAGACATTGTAGGAAATAATTATGAACTGATAAAATGGCAGGATTCAGGACTAGAGCTGAAGGAGTACATGAATTGGACCGCTGTCTTACATTCTATACCAAGGGAGTGGCTTAAACTGTTGAATATCCTAGAACAAAAAGATTCAACCATTGTACTTGACAAACCATGGTATTAAGAGAAGTTAAATACAGAACAATGTACAGTAATTTAGTGAAAGAAAAAAGGATTTGCCCAACAGATACAAAAACTAGTAGGGACGGGTATAGATTGGCAGTTAGTTTATGAGAGATCTTTTAAAACCACAATTGAAACAAAAACTAGAAAGTTTCAGTATAAAGTTCTGAACGATATTTTACCATTAAACAAAAATCTATACAGATGGAATCTTGTTGAAAATGATGTTCATATTGTTCTATGAATGCTGAAACATAAGTTCATATTTTATTCAGAATGTGCTCAAAGTTGCTTGGTGTATAGTGAGATCTGTAGTTGGCTTATAGAATTCGATATAAAAATGCCAGAAAATACAAAAGAAATTATGTTGCTAGGAGTTATCATTGAGACAACAGAGGATGTATAAATAAATCACTTGCTTCTTTCATACAAATATGTGGTTTTTAATTGCAAGATTTCACCAAGTGAACTGTCCCTATAAAAGTATGCAGCAATAATATTTAATTTTGAACGTATTGAATAAAAAGTAGCAGAACAAAAAAATAAACATGAAAAGCATCTTAAAAAGTGGGAGAAATTGAAGTCTTTCGTGTGATAGTAGTGTAATATTCGTATAAAAAAATAATATTTGATTATTTTCTAATGTACTACCTACAGATGTAGTAATTCTGATTGTTGTATTTTTATTTATGTAACGTGTATGTATCCTTTCATGTTTGTAAACTTCATGTATCGTCTTGTTTATTGTTTATATGTAATATTGTGTGATGTATTGTTGGTATTATATCAATAAATGTTTTTAAAAAAATGATCAAAGACATTATATCTGTATTGTTGATAAATACTCGAGGCTCTTCCTTACAACCGGTTATAGTGTGTACAGATCTCCTCAGTCAAAACGATTTGACAATATTTCAAAGCGTGCCCAACTTGTGGCATATGTTGATATAAAAGAACCATTGTTAGTAATTGGAGACTTCAATTTGATGTTTGTAATCAAAACAATATACCAGTCTTGAATAAGCTTCACGTTTTATACACTGTCCGCAGCTTGTTACACAAAGGAAAGCTGATCATGGAAGTCTTATCGATCTGGTGTTTTCAAACTTCCCTGATGGTACAACTGCAACAATAAAGACTACATGGTCTGATCATACAGCTTTGTCCACTCTTGTTCCAAAGGGTGTTTCCAGTTTCATCTTTACTAATAATTTATATCTTGGTTTCCAATGAATTTGACTCAAAATTTTGATATTTTTGTAGAGAGACTCAAAATTACCTGTCCATCTGTAAATTTTTCATATGAATCACAGTATCTCAAACTTTTACTGTTTTTTCTTTATTACAATTTTGTCAGTATTAGTTTTGCAATCATATATTTAGAACTTTACTATAACCAAGTAAAAGGGCCTCTTTCCTTTTAGCTTCTCGTATGCTAACAAATATGAAAATCATCACAATTGAATATTTTGAATATTGAATATTTTGCATTTGCAAACATTTCAAACTTCAGCTGAGCGACGTGACCCATGGGTCCCTTGTTCGGTATGGAAATTTTTCCATCTTTACTTTATACATAGTACTCCATGGTTTTATATAATCTATGTCAAAGATTTTTTCCAATTTTGTGTGTGAAATTGGAAAATGAAATTTTTTATTTATCAATAAGTCATAATAATAATGTTGTTTTTGTTTATCAATGTTTACGGTTTTATTACCTGTAAATATTGAAATTTTGTTTTTAGTGCTTTATTTAGTCTTTTCGACCTCTGTATTAATATATTTAAATATTTTTTTCCACTTGTTTTTAAGAATAGAATATTCAATAATCCAGTTTCTAGTATCTTTAAGTCTCCTCAAAACTACTTTCTCTGAAATGAACTTTGAATTTATTATTAAGTCATGAAGGCGTGTTATATTTGCGCTAACCCATGATTTAAAAAGAAGGGGTATTCCTTAATATAAAATGTTTTATTTCCCCAATTGAACTGGCTTAATATTTTTCTGATGTCATACTACTAAATGGAAGTAATGTCTTACATTTATTACAACTAAAAATCATCTGTCTATAAAACAGTGGTAAATAGGCTAAATCCTGTAAATCTTTCTCGTTTGTAACATTTATCTGTAACACTTTTGTTATGTCGAGACCAATCTGGCCAAGAAAAGAAACGTATAAATAAAAAGTTGTTTGAATATAAGTCTTAAACCTAAATTGAAGCATGTTAGTTTGATGATACTCAGACCTTGCATGGGGACAATGGGGTATCCTCTGTCGTTGCTTCATAGGCAACAGTTTTATAGCAACCATCTTGAAGCTTAAACCGAATATACCTCTTCCTGGAAGCCTGTTTCGGATCAAAATCGGCCAAAGGTCAAGGTCATCCAAAAATCTCAAAATCTTATTTTTCTTTCAACTTGTAAGAAACGGTCGAATCAACATAAACGGTAGCCCGATTTATTCATCCCTCCGTTTGTCATAACATGGTCTAGTGACCTATACTTGACTTGTGTCAATCTAGCAATTTCTGTGGTCATCTACAGTCCAAAATGTTGATCAATCAATCAGTTCTAATATATTCATTATCACCTGAACACTGCTGCTTTTGGTAAAAAAAAAAATCAGTCGAAGGTCAAGGTCATTAAATCCTAAAATCTTAATTTCCGCATATCTCAAAATGATCATACCCACAAACTGTTCCTCATCTTCTTTCCATGACCATATTTCTGAGGCCTTTTGATGCATTTTTGGATGGAAATTACAAGAAATTAGAAAATGTTAGCCTTATTTTATAACTTTATCATATTTAAAACTAGAGAGAGTTGGTTCTTTGCAAGAAAAGAGTGGTTTTGTAAGCATGTCTAGATTCTTTCATACGATTTACCTCAGGACTATATAAATATTTGTTGTTTTTTTTATCCAGTGGGTTAAAATATATCACTAGGGTAGTCTATGGGCTATATAATATAACCCTGTCACTGTCAGCATCATTTACTGAACCTATAAAATAGTTTTTATCGCGTTAAATGTTTTGAGATCCTGTAATAATATAAGAACATGTGATACTTGTGTGTAAAGCGGCATTACCGAGTCTGGGCCGAGTGATCTATTTATATACAGAGGTTGCAGACATTAATCTGTTTTCAAATACTTGGTAGTACCTTCTTACGCCTTTTATATATGTTATATAAGCATACGAAAAGTTATGAAGCCTTCTGATGTAGGCTTATTATATATATACTATAACTACGGATTTAATCAATAAAATGTTCAAACCAATATGACAATTATATATCTGTTAAGTCCACTATGATCTTGATGAAGATTGTGTCGTCCTTGACGTATGCGTGGTTCTTGCTGTCCAGCATGCTGAGAGGCATAAACAAGGGACAGCCGCTGGCGATGTTCATGTCCGTGGTCGGCTGCTTGAACGAGGAGCTGGCCGGGTCCGGGCGGAACGCATCCACGATGTTCTCGTGCTGGTTCTGATCCATGATCATCATGGTCACCTGTCAACACAACGGCGAGGTATAAAGCCTACTAATGGTGGTGCTGATTAGCGACTGGAATGGCGAGAATTAATGTCTATAGGTGGCACCGATCAGCTACTTAAATGATGAGGTATTAAGCCTACAGATGGTTGTATCGATTAGCTAAAGTAATGGTGAGAATTCACGCCTGCAAACGGGACTGATCAGCTACTGGAATGGTGAGGCATAAAGCGGATAGACGGCACTGATTGTATAAATACCGGAATGGTGAGGTACAAAGCGTACAGACGGCACTGATTGTAGAACTTCTGGAATGGTGAGGTATTAAGCCTTCAGCTGGCACTGATCAGCTACTGAAACTGGGGATCCAGATTTAGGGTAATAGGAGGACTAACGAAAAAAAGGTTGCGATGACTGAAAAGGAAGGTTGGGGATGGGGGCTGGACCCCTGGATCCTCTTCTGTGAAATTGTAAAGTTTTAAGCCTACAGATGTCATTGATTCATAAAGGCAAAATATCAAGTGTTTTGTAAAGCACAGCAATCTCAGAGTAGCTTGTTGTAATAACAATTAGCAACAACTGAGAACTTTATCACTAGGTGTGACAAAGGACATTTGAGTCAAAGATTCTGTTACCATGGAAATGACTGAAGAAATACTCAGAGATTTTCATTCATTGAAGAAGGGTTAACAAACCCACAGTATCAATACAAATACAAGCATTTTACATTCCACCAGATATCCACCTTTATTTATAAACCTGAATGCACGACCAACAACCCTACCTTTTGTTTGAATGGCCATTTCAGCAGGGGGTCATAGTGTCCTCTCATCACCACAAAGAACAATGAAATATGGCTTCCTTTCCCCATGCCATCTCCATTCAGGTACACTCGCCCACACATCTTGTACCCTGGGGACAGAAAATAGCACCCATAATCACCTTCTTTTTCACATTAATTATATCAGCAGTAACATGTGATCCTTTTCTAAAACAAATAACTTTATCAGTTATATTTTACTTTAACCAAGAAATTTTGCCATCTGCATAATTTTTCTGAAAGCAGCTTTAACTTTATTACATTTTTTTTTAAACTACAAGACACTAATCATACTGTGACAAGAGAAAGATCAAACAATATTAAATAAAATAACTGTACTTACAATTCATATTCGATGTTAAAAGCTCTGTGATTAGCAAAAATGATTTGTCAAATTCATTCCCTATTCTATGGATTACTTTTTTGTGCTGACCAGCAATGATCCACTGATTAAGTTTTATATTTTTTAGGAACAGCAATGGTTCTGTCATTAAGTTTCATATTTAAACCAGCAATGATCTTGTAATCATGTGCACATTTTGAATAAGGTTTTGTGATAATTTTTCATATTTTGTTTAAGTAAAGATCCTGTCATGTGCCTTATTTTGGAACAATTGCTGTAATATAGTTTCAAATATTAGACCATACAAATATGGTTTAGTGATCATGTTTCATGTTCTGGACCAGCAGTAGTCCTGGGATGCTCCATATTTTGGACAAACAATGCTTCTGTGATAAAGTTTCATATTTTAGACCACCAACAGTTTTGTGATCACGTTTCATATTTATATTTCATATTTTGGAATTGCATTGGTCCTGTGATCATGTTTCATATTTTGTACCAGCAATAGTTTTGGGATTAATTTTCACATTTCAGACCAGCAGCAGTTTTTTAATCATGTTTCCTATTTTCAACCATCAATGGTTTAGTATTTTTTCATCATTTTCAACCAGCAATGGTTTTGTGATCGTGTTTCATATTTCAACCAGCAATGGTTTTGTGATCATGTTTCATATTTTCATCCAGCAATGGTTTTGTGATCATGTTTCATATTTTCAACCAGCAATGTTTCTGTAATCATGTTTCATTTTTTCAACCAGCAATGGTTTTGTAATCATGTTTCATATTTTCAACCAGCAATGGTTTTGTGATCATGTTTCATATTTTCAATCAGTATTGGTCTGGTGGTCAAGCTTCATAGTTTAGACCAGCAATGGTTTTGTGTTCATGTTTCGTATTTTCAACCAGCTATGGTTTTGTGATCATGATTTATATTTTCAAGCAGCAATGTTTTTGTAATCATGTTTCATATTTTCAACCAGCAATGGTTTTGTGATCATGTTTCATATTTTCAACCAGCAATGGTTTTGTAATCATGTTTCATATTTTCAACCAGCAATGGTTTTGTGATCATGTTTCATATTTTCAATCAGTATTGGTCTGGTGGTCAAGCTTCATAGTTTAGACCAGCAATGGTTTTGTGTTCATGTTTCGTATTTTCAACCAGCTATGGTTTTGTGATGATTTGTATTTTCAAGCAGCAATGTTTTTGTAATCATGTTTCATATTTTCAACCAGCAATGGTTTTGTGATCATGTTTCATATTTTCAACCAGCAATGGTTTTGTGATCATGTTTCATGTTTTGTACCAGTAATGGTTTTCTGATCATGTTTCATATTTTCAACCAGCAATTTTTTTGTAATCATGTTTCATATTTTCAACCAGAAATGGTTTTGTGATCATGTTTCATTTTTGAAACCAGAAATGGTTTTGTGATCATGTTTCATATTTCAACCAGCAATGGCTTTGTGATCATGTTTCAGATTTCAACCATTTGATCATGTTTCATATTTTCAACCAGCAATGGTTTCATAATCATGTTTCATATTTTCAACCAGCAATGGTTTTGTAATCATGTTTCCTATTTTCAACCAGCAATGTTTTTGTAATCATGTTTCATATTTTCAACCAGAAATGGTGTTGTGATCATGTTTCATATTTCAACCAGCAATGGTTTTATGATCATTTTTCATATTTTCAACCAGCAATGGTTTTGTAATCATGTTTCATATTTTCAACCAGCAATGGTTTTGTGATCATGTTTCATATTTTCAATCAGTATTGGTCTGGTGGTCAAGCTTCATAGTTTAGACCAGCAATGGTTTTGTGTTCATGTTTCGTATTTTCAACCAGCTATGGTTTTGTGATCATTATTTATATTTTTAAGCAGCAATGTTTTGTAATCATGTTTCATATTTTCAACCAGCAATGGTTTTGTGATCATGTTTCATATTTTCAACCAGCAATGGTTTTGTGATCATGTTTCATGTTTTGTACCATTAATGGTTTTCTGATCATGTTTCATATTTTCAACCAGCAATGTTTTTGTAATCATGTTTCATATTTTCAACCAGAAATGGTTTTGTGATCATGTTTCATTTTTGAAACCAGCAATGGTTTTGTGATCATGTTTCATATTTCAACCAGCAATGGCTTTGTGATCATGTTTCAGATTTCAACCATTTGATCATGTTTCATATTTTCAACCAGCAATGGTTTCGTAATCATGTTTCATATTTTCATCCAGCAATGGTTTTGTAATCATGTTTCATATTTTCAACCAGCAATGTTTTTGTAATCATGTTTCATATTTTCAACCAGAAATGGTGTTGTGATCATGTTTCATATTTTCGACCAGCAATGATTTTCTGATCATGTTTCATATTTTGTACCAGCAATGGTTTTGTGATCATGTTTCATAATTTGAACCAGCATTGGTCTGGCGGTCAAGTTTCATAGTTTTGACCAGCAATGGTTTTGTGTTCGTGTTTCGTTTTTGAAACCAGCAATGGTTTTGGGATCATGTTTCATATTTTCAAGCAGCAATGTTTTTGTGATCATGTTTCATATTTTCAACCAGCAATGGTTTTGTGATCATGTTTCATATTTTTAACCAGCAATGGTTTTGTGATCATGTTTCATAATTTGAACCAGCATTGGTCTTGTGGTCAAGTTTCATAGTTTAGACCAGCAATGGTTTTGTGTTCATGTTTGCTATTTTCAAGCAGCAATGGTCCTTGGATTGATTTGAAATGCTTACCACTGAGTTGGCAGGATATCATAGACTAAGATACATTTTCCAGCAAGCATTTTTATCTCATGTTAGTGATATTCATAAGAATGTCTGGGCCAGCACAGCAGTAAACTCTTATAGCACAGCTTTTCAATCATTTGCCTTAACATTGCAATAATGGCAAAAATCTTCAATTAAACCACCAAGACTATAATATAGTCCCATGTACGTGTCTGTTTATAAGACGGATATCCCAAAAGATTTATTCTAATGAGAGTTCCAATAAAACTTTAAGAAGAGTTAGATAATCAGTTTAAGGCAAAAAAGTATTCAAAATAGCATCATGCCATCACCCCATCCAAGTTTATCCAAGCCATCATGACCTTTATCTGCCAAAGCAAGTTACTGATGTCACTCACAATTCACCAATTGTTTAGAATATGCAAGGTTGTTATTTTTTACACCTTCACAGACGTCATAAAATCAGGTCGGTGTTCAAACTTGAGCAAAACAGACACTCCTAAGAGACCAGAATGTTAATGGTTTAAACATCACTGAGCATCCAAATCAACCCTCCACCAGTGGACAAGACTAGCTAGCCACTTGTGTTAATACAGCCATGCTGAATGGACAGAAATATGTGCATACTGTCACCACCAAATTTGGAGTACAGCATATATTCTAGTTTATTTTCAGCAGTTGATAACTGAGGATACTATATTGAATTATTCATTTGCTTCATCACGATAGTACTAGTACATCATAACAACTTCACTAGCTGTTGTTATACATGCTCATCTTTTGTATTTAGTTTGTCTAGGTACAGGAGCAATTCATGAATCTTTTCCTATGACTGTAGAGAACCTAAAGAGAAACTTTCCTGACATATTTTTAGAGCAACGTTACTTTGCTGTGGATTGTTACAGATATCATAAACCCTTCATCCAGCATACCTCTGTGGCTGGTATAGAAAGGCTGGGAGTAGATGCTTGACACTTTGCCCTCTACTGCTTCTTGTCGTCGCCTTTGGAAATCTGTGATTTTCCAAAGCAGGACCCCATCGAAACTTGCCAGTTCCATCATCTGTGCACGCATCTCCAGTTCATGTATAGCAACATCCTTCAGAGTAATCGTCCTTTCAAGCTGAGCCACTTTCTTTTCCAGGGCGTCTCTCTGTTCTTTCTCACGCTGGAACTGAGCTTCAAGCTGCTGATACCGATTCAGGATTTGTTCCATCTGGTTGTTCAAAACAGCAGTCACACCCTCAAAGGTAATCAGCTTTTTATCCAAAACTAAACCTTTCTTGTGGGCTTCATTCAGCCTCACTTCTACATCACCAGTAACTCCGCCTGTTGCTCCAGTGGAAGCCATACGACTTTCGACCTCTGTGACTTTAGTCCCTAACTGTTCCAAATTGGTTCTCATTTGTGGAATGATGACAGAGAGCTCTTTTCTCATGTCCTCCAACGCCTTCTGATTGCCTGAAGAAATCTGTGATTCTACACTGGAGAGACGTGCTCCCAACATGTTCACATGCTGCAAGGCATTGTCCCTCATGTGAACCTCTGTGTCCCCTTCCTGGTTAAAACAAAAACACTAAATTAAAATCATCTTAATGACTTTTTTGGCAAAATGTTCTTACAGTCAATTATATAGAAACGGTACCTACAGCATTCAAACTAGCAGAAAAGCTGAACTCGGATATGCAGACTATTCAAAAGAGTTATAAAAATAATACCAGTCAAGAGATACACATTAACAGAACTTCAGAGAGACATGCCATGTCTCACAAGTGTATAAATTACTGGTGACACTTTTTATGTGTACATGCATTTTTAAGTTTCTGGACTTCCTATCATGCTTGTTCACTCTTTTATCACTTAACACCCTGCTTTATCACTGATTCAACTTCCCTGCCTTTGACTGCCAAGGGAACCACGCCAAAAATTTACGTCAGTGGGACTTTCAAACAATGGGCTAATGAGTGATCCCTTATAAACGTATTCTCTTGAATAAAATACTCTTTGTAAGCTGTCATGAATGCTTGGTAGCACAAAGATTTTCCTAATCCAGTTGGTATACAAATTACACAACCCTTTCTATTGGTAATACAAATGTTAGGAACACTGCTGTACTACAATAAAAAAACATTGAAGATTGTTCTAGAATTAGTAACATTTGTTTTTAGAATCAGATACAGCTTAATACAATGATGGAATCCTCACAAGAGATGTTGCCATCCTGTCAGTGCTCAAACTGAATATAAAAGAAAAAAAAACAGGTTCATTTAAACATGGCAGTGCAGATACTGAGGTAGCCTGCTATAGGTCTGAAGAACTGCATTTTGAACATGGATTTAATTTAGGAAAACCTGACAGACCTTTTCAATTATAACTAGTTAAACAACATAAAAAGCATTCCTCCTCACCACTTCACATCCAAAGATGCAGCCTTCCTTTCCACATTTTGCCAAATGCTGTTCCATCTGTAAAACCATTTAGATTTTTATTAATCATTACAGCATTATATAAGTTAAAATGTGTGGTCTATACATTCTATGGCTAGTTATTTCACCATGCAGGACTATTTACTAATGAGATCAAAAGCATGTGCACTCAGCAAGTTTTCGATAAGCTGCACTGTAATAGGAAACAACAAACGCCTATGTTGAGTAATAACAGTAGAACCAAACTGGTATCCATATCTGTTTAATTAATAAGTCTGTTTATTTTTACAAATTAAGGCAGCATGCTCAGTTAAAAACCCTTAAATAAATATTCATTCAAAAGTCTTTTTATCTCCATATTAGTTCCCATACAGTGTATATCATTTCAAGCCCAGTACATTGTCAGCTACTTGTTAAGATTTTCTGGTTGAAAATTGATTTTTTATATATATTCACCAGTTTTCTAAAATAATAAGACATTAAAATTACAAGTCATCAAAACAAAGAACATATATATTTATTTATCTAATATGTTGGGAATGCAACTATTTGATGAATTTTTAATTAAAAGGTTCCAGAGGAATGCTACCTGAAGACAAGAAAACCTTAGGATAAAAAAAAAGACTCATCAGAATCCCCTATGATATATGAACATAAATAAGATGAACACTTATCAACCATTCTTACAAAATAATGATATTTTAATTTGAATGTACGACACTGGTCACTTTTCTGGACATGCTTTCACCCAGTTAGCCTGAGTGTGAACAAAAATAAATCATTTACTGTATGACCATGTTTTATATTTAATCACATTTACAGTCGGCTTACAAGTTTTGGATAAGGATGGTTCCACTGTATCTAGCTCAGTTTGTCACAACATCATTTTACAACATGCAGAAGTAGAAGAACAGTGCCTGCCTGTCAGAGGAAACTACGCCCCACACAAAAAGGGTTATTACACCATCATACTTGAAATTCTGCCAGAGACTTTGGCCTTTTTGTATACTTTATTCTTACCTGGAAAAGCACACTTTATGGTATTTTTTTTTCCAAGATTGACGAATAATGATAATAAGACTGATATGTATTTGGAGAAAATTAAGATAAAAAATACTGACTCTTTACAGAAAGGATTAATTTATCATTTGAATTGATACAAGTCAGAATTAATGGATGGAGACTGATAACAAATTCAAAATGTACCATCTTTCTCGGAATGTCATGACGACCACACCGGCTACATTTCATGAGGGCAAAGGGGCAAGTTTCCAAATGACTGGACTGAAAGATATAAAGTAGAAATAAGCAAACTGTGCATGATAAACATGAGCTTTGGTCCTACTATGTGTGCATAACCTAAGTCCTACAACCCATCATTTGTTAATGGGATTAATGATTGGTTGATAAATTAATGCATCACATTTTTTTTATTTCAATGTTTGATTCAACAAGAATATATTCAAAGCTACCAAAAATCATTTATACAATTCACAAAACAAACAAGAAATGACAGCTGCAAATCTCATTTGAACATTTTTTTTTATACTTGATCGTGTACATATAGTTTTTTTTAGCATGGAAACCACCTTTTCTTCTGGAAAATAATTATTCAATGGTGTACATAGCTTTCAGTGAGAAGATTCTGTGTTCTTCAGTCATAAAAAATTGTTTAATACAAAAACCTGCCTAGTTCTTAACTGTATTCTTTTTTAAACATAATAACCTTAATATTTTAATATTTGGATGGAATATAAATGATTTCTGAACAGAGGATCAATTCCAATCATAACATCCTTTATACATCCAAGTGTAAGTGAATAGCTAGTCACATATTATGATGTAACAGTCACACATATGACTTTTAGTTCCATTTTCCTAGAATAGTTTCCATTATTTTCCCAAAAAAATTAATTCAATGCAAGTCCTAATTTCTGTAACCTGATGCATCTTAAGCAACTGTGAAATACAAGCAAACTTCTATAAACCACTTATGACAAACTTGGCTTAATTACATCTGTGGCCAAATTTACTAAAGCTTGTCTTATAAATGAAAGCAAAAGAAACTAAGTATGGTACCTAAATATATTACATTAATAAATATAAACATTTACATGTGTTAATTTATTAATATTATGCATTTAATAACAAAATGTCTAAAACCTGTGAAGGCCTTGGACACAGCAGGTAGTTTCCTACTCTCCTGTCAGAGACAGAACATCCTTATTGGTCTACTTAGTTATCATTATGATCAGAGACAGAACATCCTTATTGGTCTACTTAGCTATCATTATGACCAGAGACAGAACATCTGTAATGGTCTACTTAGTTATCATTATGACTAGAGTCAGAACTCCTTTATTGGTCTACTTAGTTATCATTATGACCAGAGACAGAACATCTTTAATGGTCTACTTAGTTATCATTATGACCAGAGACAGAAATTCCTTATTGGTCTACTTAGTTATCATTATGACCAGAGACATAACATCTTTTATGGTCTACTAAGTTATCATTATGACCAGAGACAGAACTTCCTTATTGGTCTACTTAGTTATCATTATGACCAGAGACAGAACATCTTTAATGGTCTACTTAGTTATCATTATGACCAGAGACAGAACTTCCTTATTGGTCTACTTAGTTATCATTATGACCAGAGACAGAACATCTTTAATGGTCTACTAAGTTATCATTATGACCAGAGACAGAACTTCCTTATTGGTCTACTTAGTTATCATTATGACCAGAGACAGAACATCTTTAATGGTCTACTTAGTTATCATTATGACCAGAGACAGAACTTCTTTATTGGTCTACTTAGTTATCATTATGACCAGAGACAGAACATCTTTAATGGTCTACTTAGTTATCATTATGACCAGAGACAGAATATCTTTAATGGTCTACTTAGTTATCATTATGACCAGAGACAGAACATCTTTAATGGTCTACTTAGTTACCATTATGACCAGACACAGAACATCTTTAAAGGTCTACTTAGTAATCTTTATTACCAGAAACAGAATATCTTTAAAGGTCTACTTAGTTATCATTATGACCAGAGACAGAACATTTTTAATTGTCTACGTAGTTATCATTATGACCAGAGACAGAACATCTTTAATGGTCTACTTAGTTATCATTATGACCAGAGACAGAAATTCCTTATTGGTCTACTTAGTTATCATTATGACCAGAGACATAACATCTTTAATGGTCTACTAAGTTATCATTATGACCAGAGACAGAACTTCCTTATTGGTCTACTTAGTTATCATTATGACCAGAGACAGAGCATCTTTAATGGTCTACTTAGTTATCATTATGACTAGAGACAGAACTTCCTTATAGGTCTACTTAGTTATCATTATGACCAGAGACAGAACATCTTTAATGGTCTTCTTAGTTATCATTATGACCAGAGACAGAACATCTGTAATGGTCTACTTAGTTATCATTATGACTAGAGACAGAACTTCCTTACTGGTCTACTTAGTTATCATTATGACCAGAGACAGAACATCTTTAATGGTCTACTTAGTTATCATTATGACCAGAGACAGAACATCTTTAATGGTCTACTTAGTTACCATTATGACCAGACACAGAACATCTTTAAAGGTCTACTTAGTAATCTTTATTACCAGAAACAGAATATCTTTAAAGGTCTACTTAGTTACCATTATGACCAGACACAGAACATCTTTAAAGGTCTACTTAGTAATCTTTATTACCAGAAACAGAATATCTTTAAAGGTCTACTTAGTTATCATTATGACCAGAGACAGAACATTTTTAATTGTCTATGTAGTTATCATTATGACCAGAGACAGAACATTTTTCATGGTCTACTTAGTTATCATTATGACCAGAGACACAACATCCTTTATGGTGTAACATGTTATTATATGACAATCAGTTAAGATAAAAAAAAATGTTGACAGGTTACCTCATAGTCTTTGAAGGTGCCCTCATAGGTGCACCCTGGGTTGTTACATTTCACTTTCAGACGCCATAATTCGCGTCGAATTGCATTGTCAGGAAATGTCTAAAATAAAATCAAGACAGTCATGCAGTTTTTCATTTGATCACATATAACCTATTTCAGCTAAAACTTTTTATAAATGTCAAACTTTAATAATCAATTTTCTATCAAATGCAGAAAAAAAAGAAACTGTTTTTACCATGTAGGGACTGAAATCAATAACTCCTGTTAGTTCTTTTCTATATAAACTTTTAAAGAAGGAAGAAACATTTACCCATAAAATTCTGAATTTAAGGGGGAGCAGGCTGGGAAAACCCCATAATCTTATATTTTTATATACGATAAGTTGTCTGATTAACATACTTTTATATTTTCACCATGAATGTGGATTCTGAGTGGTATTTTATTCTCTATGTACTTCCAGGTTCTACGTTTCATACCTTTCAAGGCATATACATGTACACATAATGAATAAGGTGGCAGATTACCAGTAATTTAAATTAATTTTAAAACTTTCTCCTCCTGATAAAATGGTGTGTTTTTTAAACTTTACCAGCTCAGCTGCTTACATTAAGGTACATAAAATAAATGATTAATAATGAATCATCAGTTGTTTTTCTTTTTTCAATCATTAAAACATGATATTTCAACCAATTCCTGATGCTAATATATATATACCGTAGATCCGCGTTTTGCCGCCGCGGCCATAAAATAAGACTTGCACTTGAAAAATCCTGACAAATATTTCTCGACAAGGGATGCGGCTATAAAACGCACGTTAAGCTTAATTCAAACATGTTCAAGAGACTCGACGGCCCGCCGAGGCGCAATGGGCGATAATAGGTTGAGGAAGGAGGAAGTGTATACCAGGAACGTATATTTAATGATACTGCATATTTTTATATAAATTTTATTTATTATTGATTTTATAAAATGTAAAATATTTTTGACAGGCTTATACATGTATTATAATTTTTTTATGAGTCAGTTATAAACCACGGCAATTTTCACACAATGATTGTTAAAAGATCAAGATCCACTCGCCCAATAATGCACTCTAACCATACTAACGGTTGTACCTATATTTGAGTATGGCTGCAATACCGGTAAAATATAATTTTTTACCATATCATTTCTTTTAAAATAAACTGTAAAACAAAAGATAACCAAAGACCATACGTTCTTCGGTAATTAAACCTGCGTTCACGTTCAGATACTTCTTCCTTCATCACATTGTCAATAGATGGCGCTCAAAGGTCATAACCTCACAAGCTAGATCCAAAAACTTCTAATATGGCACGTTTTGCTAGCAGACAGCTTGGGTACCAGTGTGCATATATTATGATTAGCAGGACCCTGGAAATACGCGTACAGGCTGTGCGAACATCGACGCGGGATTCGTTTATTCAAAGGTTTTGTCAAGGTTGCTAATTGACCGACGTTGTATAGTTGAATGAATTTAGATGAATAAAATTCATCACAAAGAGAACCGTTGGCTTTGATGTCCCATTGAAATTTAATTTGCCAGGGTAAAGGCGCAATGTACCACAAGGCCCGCTAGTTCCGTAATCATTTTATGTGGCATGTTTTGCCGGTTCAGACACCATTTTGCATATGTTATGATCAGCACAACCCGATGTGTTCTGGCAATATGATCACCGACGCGCATGTCGTTTATTTAAATGTGTTTTTGTTAAATGACCAACGATGTATAATGTCGAAATAATATTTAAATTACCGTCGTCCCACACAATGCTTTAATGTGCCACTGAACTTTAATTAGCCAAGATAAAGGCGCAAGATTCTCCAGCATTCAGTGATGTGTCAAATTGATTCTGTGGCCCTACTAGGATTCGTCTTGGCTGAGTCGTCATAAACCAAACTAATTGTCATCTAATCTAATCGGGTAGATCAGGCTGTTAAACAAATAAATTAAATTGCAACTGTTTCCCAAAACTGTTATGCCTGACCACATAACAGCATAGCGCTGCGTTCCTAGCTGCAGCCAAGCGTTTCAGAAAACCTTTTTTCGTTGTGTTCCCATACACCACCCGGCAATGGAACGTGGTGCGGCCATTAAGTAAGGTTTTGGGAATTTTTTACTCCAGTGAAGGAGCCTTCCAGATATTTTACGAACATCGGGTGCGGCCATTAGACGCGTGCGGCGGCAAAACGCGGATCTACGGTATATATATATATATATATATATATATATATATCCTTTAAAACCAATAAGTAGACTATTTAACCAGTTATTGGTCCTTTGACTGTATATTTTGTAACATTAGAACAACAACCCACCTGGTCAATATTCAGAAGACTGGTCTCTTCATCCACCGTGCCTTCAGCTTCACATTGTGGGCAGACCTTCTGTTCTCCATCACTGTCAAATAAAGAATAAAAATATGTTATGTATACAAAGTAAATAAAACCCTAGTGTGAGAACACTGCACTCAACAGCACTGATGCTGATCATCACAGGCTGTTCATCTAACATTTCGATAGTGAACCATCAATATTCACCATGCTCCCAATTTTAAAGGAAAAGTTTCAGACATGATGTGATACATCATACACTTATAGAGCTAATTTATATGTATCTGAATGCCAAATGAGAAGGAAAAAAGCAGGAATTATCATCCAGAAATTAATTTTTGGACAGAAGGCTCCTGTGACCTTCACCTTTGACTTTGTGTCCTCAAAATTGATAGGGGTCTTCCACTCTTGGCAGGTGAACTATATGTGCAAGATGAAAGATCTGAGATCAATTGTTTGGCTGAAAATGCATCCGCAATCTTTTTAAAGAGGTGTCCTGTGACCTTGACCTTTGACCTCATGACCCCAAAATCAAATACGAGTCTTGCTTTTCCAATGGGTCATAACAAGTCAAGTTTGAAATCCATACATCAATAAAGCAGGAATTATCATCCAGAAATTAATTTTTGGACAGATGGCCCCTGTGACCTTCACCTTTGACCTTGTGACCTCAAAATTGATAGGGGTCTTCCACTCTTGGCAGGTGAACTATATGGCAAGATGAAAGATCTGAGATGAATTGTTTGGCTGAAAATGCATCCACAATCTTTTTAAAGATGTGTCCTGTAACCTTGACCTTTAACCTCATGACCCCAAAATCAATTTGGGTCTTGCTTTTCGTATGGGACATATACAAGTCAAGTTTGAAATCCATACATCAATAAAAGCAGGAATTATCATCCAGAAACTAATTTTTGGACAGAAGGCTCCTGTGACCTTCACCTTTGACTTTGTGTCCTCAAAATTGATAGGGGTCTTCCACTCTTGGCAGGTGAACTATATGTGCAAGATGAAAGATCTGAGATCAATTGTTTGGCTGAAAATGCATCCGCAATCTTTTTAAAGAGGTGTCCTGTGACCTTGACCTTTGACCTCATGACCCCAAAATCAATTCGGGTCTTGCTTTTCCAATGGGTCATAACAAGTCAAGTTTGAAATCCATACATCAATAAAAGCAGGAATTATCATCCGGAAACTAATTTTTGGACAGATGGCTCCTGTGACCTTCACCTTTGACCTCAAAATTGATATGGATCATGCACTATTGGCAAGAGAGCTTTACATTCACGATGGAAGACCTGGGATGAAAGTTTGGCTTAAAATGCACCCACAGTATCTTTTAAGATGCGAGTCCAGTGGCCTTGACCTTTGACCTCATGACCCTAGAACCTATAGGGTTCTTACTTCAGTAGTGGGCCATACATAAGTCACGTTTGAAATCTATATGGCTATCAACACTGGAGATATCATAAGAGGTGTGTGATTTTCACCAAATATTGACACATTAAAGGTCAAGGCCACTCTCATGGTAAAGGTCATGACCCAAATGTAAATAGACCTCATCCCATAGCCAATCTCTCTACATGTGCATAATATGAAAGAAATCTGTCCATTAGTTTTTGACTTATAATGCTTACAGTACTGTCAAGTGGCAATTATGGGGGTATTAAAAGGCGTAAAAACAAGAAAAGGATAATAGGTGGGGCCACCAGTTTCTGGTATATCACAAGGATATACAAGATCTTCGGTCACCTTGATTTTTGGACCAGTCCATGCAAGCTTACTTGAGATATTTAAGAATTTGTGTCATTTTTAGCAAAAATTGACCTATTCAAGGTCAAGGTCACTCTCCTAGCATAGGTCACGACCCCATTTTAAATAGGCTTTGTCCCTTACCTATATCTATACAAATGTAAAATTTAAAAAAGATCAGTGAAATATTTTTTGAGTTATCCCGCTCACAAGGTTTTTCTGCTGCGGCGGCATCGGCGGGACTGTCGTGAAACCATAGTATCCTGAATTTGTCTGGCGATCCAATTACAGTAATGAGGACAATAAA
Organism: Sipunculus nudus; assembly: GCA_026874595.1. Taxonomy (NCBI): domain Eukaryota; kingdom Metazoa; phylum Annelida; class Sipuncula; order Golfingiida; family Sipunculidae; genus Sipunculus; species Sipunculus nudus. The sequence goes on from CM049310.1 coordinate 68,872,225, forward strand.
AATACATGTAAATAGATGTATTCACTGTCAAATATACCAGTTTAAAAAGTTGATAGATTTCCATTGTTACAAATTAATCTGACTCAAGATCACAGTGTATTCAAAGTATAGAACCACCAAATTATGAATGCCAATGAGACCTCAATAAATTGGTGGTCAATGGGAGGTATGATAGCAAAGGGCAAAAATGAATTGGGACCATGAAAAAGTGGTCGTTATTTTGAGGTGGTCGCTAATCTGAGGTGGTCACATGCTAGGTTTTCCTCTACATTATAAACATTGATCCCAGTACTTTAGAACCGAATGCTGGGTAAGCAGGTAAAATTTTCATGTATATGTCATGTAACGGAGTGTTAATATTTCATTTCATTCATACATACCTTATTAGTGAATTGATACAATTTCTACAGAAACGATGTCCACAGAAGCTCTGTAATGGATCCCTCAGCAGCAGCTGACAGTGGCTGCACTGAAACTTGTGGTCTACATCACCTTGGAGTATTTCTAATGGATATCCCTTCCCACTTTCAACTATATTTGTTGCCATATCAAACCCTCAGAATACACTGCATCCATGTACACTTCCACAACTCTTTATTATGGTAAAAATCTGAAAATACAAAATACAATGACTCAGTCCATCTGTAATATATGAATCCATGGACAAAGTAACAACAAAGGCAGGTATTAGGTGATAATGGCTGGTAATGGATCTAAAGTGTTGTCTGTTCCACCAGGGGGTGCCTACTGAAATTTGGTGATTATTATCTTTAACTTTAATACTATCGCACAATTTGATAATAAAGCTTATGAGGAAGCAATGCCCATATATGAGATGTAAGACTACAAAACAAAAACCCACATTTGTAATTTCCAACCTACTGTAACAGCCTCGATCACTTTGACAATTTCATTTGTTCACAACCAATCAGCAGTTTTAAATGTTGTTTGAGAATGTGACCTTAGCCTATATCAATTTGGTTGAGAAGTTGTTAAAAATACTGTTTTCTCATTTATTGATTTTAATGAATTACTAAAATACTTCACAAGGTAAGGTTTTGGGTTTCATTTAGTTAATTAGGCATATGCCTCATTTCTCAATTGCAGCTTACTTTCTGGATATGACCTGTGAGTTTAAGAAAAGATAAACACATTTCAGTGGTTACTTACTGGTGGAAAGACTAAACTCAAGTTATAACATATATTTAATATATGAACTTAATCAGAGAACTTAATCAGTTAGTGAGGTGATATTTGTTTCATACTAAGTTTCAAAACTCAGCACGCAAGAACATCAAAGTTTGATCACTGAGGGTGGTAACATGGTATCCATACATTTGTAAATCTGTATTTCAACTGAAAACAAGGGACCCATGGGTCACGGCGCTCAGCTGATCGTGATTGGACCATAAATGTTTTCCACTGTGATACTATATCGAGTCGATAAAGCTTATGAATATCATGGACATGTTGGGCTATTATAAAGGAATGTAATGTAATATGTGAGTAAATGATAAATGAAATAACCTGACTGATGGATTAATAGAGTCATATATAGTGGTTAATTTTTTATTTATTAAAGAGGTGTAGAAAATTGTGATATATTTGAGCAAATATGAATGCAATGACAGCAGTAATAAGCAGTAGTAGAATGATGATAAGGCTATTTGTTGAAGGATCTAAAGTGTATGGTAGTCTGCAAGCTTTCAATTTGACAGATATGATGTTATGATTAACTATGCTGATGAAGTGATTAATGAATTTGTGACTGTATGACACAATATCTCTTTAGTCTTGACAAGGTACATTATTGTGATGCCCACTATGTCTACATATTACACAATATTGACATAATTTCTGGCATGTACATAGGTACCTATGGACGAATAGTTATACAAAATATTAAAGTATGAATATATCTGATTCATCTTGTTCTTGCTTACTGAGGCTGACTTTGGGATGGGGTTCGGAGAAGGGAAAAGTGAGGGCAGCACGAAGGTGGATGTAGAAATATTCTATTGTAATGTTTTTCATTTATATAAGAATATGAAAAGCTAAGAGGAAAGGGGCCCTCCTACTTGGTTTAGTAAAGTTCTAAATATATGATTGCAAACTAATACTCTGACAAGACTGTTATGAAGAAAAACAGTAAAAGTTTTGAGATACTGTAATGTATGAAAATTTACAGATGGAAAATTTACAGATGGACAGGCAAGTGGACAGAATGGACTAATACCTTTATATCACTTTCAAGGGAATAATGCATTTAAGTTTATATATAAGCCTATTTTTTTTAAGCATATCCACTTTTTCCATTAAGAAGTTTTTATCTGAATCATTTTTTTTATTTACAGGTTTTATAAATTTTAAATGAAAAAACCTGAAAATATAAGTTAAAATATTAGAATTGTTGCAAAAGTTGCAATCATTATATATACAGAGTAAAAAACTGAAACTATAAGTTAAAATATTAGAATTGTTGCAAAAGTTGCAATCATTATATATCCAGAGTGTAGCTCATATTGGGTCATATTATGCATACACATATATTTTATTATTTTTAAATCATAAATGTTTAAACTGAATTTAAAAGAAAATAATGCCACAACATGGCATCTACAAGAATATTCCTTGAATCACTATTAAAAAGTTTTGCACATTGGAGTTTTCAGTACCTGCTTAATTTTATTCACCAAAATAAAATAAAAGATTCAGTAAATTTGATAAAATAAAACATCTTTTCAAATAAAGTATACACACTGTTGGTTGAATGAGAAACAAACAATATCATTGTGCTAATTACTATCCAAGTTTTAATTAATTACTGAAATTAATAGTCAATTTCACACCTGGTGAAGTTTTTACTCCTCTGAAGTAAGGAATTACTTATCTCATGAACATCCACACTTTCATAGCAATACACCACTTTGTGGACACAATTAAATGTACACTTTAATCATTGTAACCCTGGTGGTACAATACAAAATCTAAAATGTAGCATAGCCTAGAATAAGAATGAATCACATACAGAAAATAATAACATTCATCTAGTTTATGCACCATCTGGGGGGGGGGGGGGGGGGGAGGGAGTGCAGAGCAGGGGGGAAGCCTGCTGGTAGTGGCCAAGCTGACCCAAGGCAAGCTGCCTGGGGTGGGTTACATAATGCAAGTGAAGGCTGTACTACTAGGTGGGCTAGATGTAAACAACACTTGACATGGTGTATGAAAACATGAATAAAAGCTATTCTTTCCAATCAATTTCTTTGAAATTTCAGATTTTTAAAGATTAAATCCTTATGTATATATGCTGTGAAAATTAAATCAACAGTGCCAAAGTTGGACAAAATTTAAGGTATTGATTTTTTATTTATGCTAATAACTTGAAAAATTTGCAAAATTAGATCTAATTTTGGGTAAACAATTGAATCTTGATTAAATAAAGTTATATTCCTGAAAAAAAAGTCTCTAGGTTCAGCAATTCTCATGTGAGTAAATATATTTCCTGATTTTTTAACAAATTGCATTATGTTTTGGCCCATAACTTCAAAATAATACCCAATACTAACCTAATTTTTGGTATGTTCATAGAAAATGTATAAAAGAATGTGAATCCTAAATACGATCAAAAACAGATCAGTGGTTTTGATATTAGGCAGCCCTGAAGTGTAACAATGGCTTTTTTTTATGGAAAACGGAGTTTTTTTTTCCTTAATATCTCGTAGTCCTGAACAAAGTCCTAATGACCCAATTTTCGGTATGGTAGGAGATTTTGGGGACATCTAAAATTATGTCAACAGCCTGAGGAGCATAGAGATGTGCACTGAATGACCTACAGTCATCAAAGTGGACTGCTTGACAATGTAAGGGAATACAACAAGAGCCTCCAAAAAAATTCAATAACTAGCCTAATTTTGCAGCTTTTATTTTCAAATTTCAGATTTTAACAGATTAAATCCTTATGTATACATGGTGTATAAATTAAATCCACAGTACTTACAGGAAAAAAACGTGCCATGGCCAAAGTTGGGCAAAATTTAAGGTACCAATTTTATATTTTTGCCAATATTTAAAAAAATTTAACAAATTTTGATCTAATTTTTGGTATACAATTAAATTTTGATTAATATAAGTTGTATTACTGGAAAAAAGTCCCTACCTTTAACACTTTTGGTCTTAAGTGACCAAATATCTTCCTGATTTTTTTACAAAATCCATTATGTTTGGGCCCATAACTTTTTTAAATTATATAATACTGACTTAATATCTGGCATGTACATAGGAACTATATAGAGGAATATTTATGGTAAATATGAAGAAAACCAGATGAGTGGTTTTGATTTTAGGCAGTCCTGAAGTGTGAAAATAGATTTTTAATAAAAAATTGAGGTTTTTCCTTAATATCTCAGGGGAACGAAGTCCTATTGACCCAATTTTTGGCATGGTAGGAGATTATAGGGACATCTAACTGTATGCCGAAATTCAGATTCGTAGGTCCAACGGTGTCGAAACGTGCCAGTCTTACGGACGGACATCCAGACGGACGGACGGACAGACAGACAGACGGACGACGGACAATGGACCATGACTATAGCTCAGATGACTTATAGTCAGCTGAGCTAAAAATCAATTTTAATTCCAACAACGACTTGGAAAAGGAAAATACAGTATATAAGATACAGTATATACAATAAGTAAGACATTACGGTTCAATAAACTTTCTTAACAGGACAACACATTTGATGGGGTTAAAAAAAATTAAGGCAAGTACCAGCAATATATGTATCAAATAAAATAGAAAATAACATATAAACATTATTAATCACCAGTTTAAGGCACCAGGCATTCCTATTCCATCTTAAAACTGGTATCACATCTAGGAGCCACTATAGAACGCGGGCTTCCCTTCTATTGAGGAAAATATAATAAAACTGTCTCCTCTCTGTCCCTATTTTAACTCTTACCTTTTTCCTGCAGATGTCCCTACAGTGAACTCTTCTAAAATAATCAACCACTAAGCATCAGAAGTCACCTCAATCGGGAATCGAACCTACGTTCTCTAGACTAGGAGCCCTACACGCTACTAAGTGAGCCTTGAAGATGAGATACCAGTAGGAGCGAGTTTTGTTCATTTATATCTGCTACTGAAGCGCCATCTATCGCGAAAATGGCAAACCATTTACTATTTAAACAGGAAAATAAAGCTTCAGGTGGGGGCTCCGCCCCCACACCCCTGTTCAGACTGGGAACCCAGGTTCTCCGGACCCCTCATCTAATATAATAAATTCCAGTTATGAGCAAAATTAAATACAGGAATTCTCAGGAAAATAATATGTAACGGCCTTTTTCAGGAAACAATTTATTATGCAACACCCGTTGTGCATAAGGTACTGGCGGTAGGCTGAAGCCCGGTTTCTATAGTTATAAAATTGTACCTAAAAGATTTATTAATATCCCCTTCCTGGTCTCAAACAAAAGACTCCTCTCAATCAAATTTCATTAAAATTCATTTTTAACTTTTGACAAATCCTGTATACATAATCACAAAGAAACAGAAAGACAAACGTATTATATGAATCGAGACGAACAGATTTACGTTCGTGAAAATTATAACCTATAGAAGTCATGACGGAGTTCCCAACACACAGGGCTTGGTCTTACATGAATATTTTTTTTTAATATTTCAAATGTAAACGAGTCATATCCCCCACAAATCCCACTACGGCCCGAATATAGAATTCTTTTCTCCATTTCCAAGATGGGTCTAAACTGACTGGACCGTCTCATATTAGTTGTATAGTCAACATAAGCCACGAGATGCCTGATGATATGACACCGACATGCCTCTTACTTCTCCATAGCCACCAGGGGTGACTATAAAATGTATGATATAACGTCGTACGTTAACGGTGCAAGGCGGCTAACTTCTCCATTACATGAACTTGATGAAGGCACCTCACATAAATCCTAAGGCTAAAGTACATTACAACGTCCGTATATACACCCATATCCCCGTCCATGAAGGCCGCATTCTATACTCGCTCCCCGAATACATATACTTTTAAAAACATATAATGAACATGAACTCTATCAATAGTATAAAAAAACGACAATAATATACCCTTAGCCACAAGACTGCCGATGTGCGATGATTCTTGAATGTCGAACTTCAATATTGAATGTAACTGTGTGCAAAACAAGGATGTCTTACGTCGGACGCCGATTCGGATGTTTTCTTCAAATGACAAAAAGGTATGTTTTCGCAGAAATGTTTCGATAACCTTTTCGATGATTATTTTTATTTGATGAAAAAATCCCTTATTTAATTAATACATGCGTGATATAAAAAAACGGATGCGTGGTGTGACGCGATTTGCACCAAGCGAATAAGAATTATGATACCTTAACTGTTGGGAAATTTGTAAGCAAGCACGTCACATCTATATGTCTGGCCCGTTCCCTGCCTCCTACATGTACAGTATACGTGGTACAAAGCCGAGCATATTAAGCTTGTGCGTGCGTTATCATGATTGCTATCACCATTGTATTTTATGTATAACAGATACTAATTTACGTATACACACCCTCACACACACACATATTCAGAGGGAGTGAGAAAGAGAAAGATATATATATATATATATATATATATATATATATATATATATATATATATATATATAATATTAACATAAAAACCGGATGGCATATAATTAGGGAATTTTAAAGAGTATGTCTCTTTCTTGTAGGTGTAGTGGCTTAATTGTTCCCATCAAAAGATCAAGTTCATGCACGCCTTTGCATGCATTAGAATTATATTATATTATATTATTAGGGAGGGGAATAGAACTTCAACTAGTTCAACACAAAACAGGAATTTTGAATCGCAGGCCCACTTATCATTGAATAAAAATAATTACTCTTGAGTTCATATAATTATCAACTAATGTTTCCAGACCATCCCTAGGCTCTGTCCAAATCTTGATTTTTTTTCGGGCCAGATAGTGTGGCGGGGTCGTATCTTTCACAAGACTGCTGTTTTTACGAATAAAAAAAGGCTACATATTTCAGACATCATATTTTTACTTTAAAATATTTTTACATAAATCCCCCGTGATCATTTTTATGTTTCCGTGCGATCGAGAGAGATGACCTACTTAATTGGCGTGACAAGTATTAAGGATTATCTTTATATAAACTTGTACATTTTGTTGTTCAAGTTTTAAAATATTATTTTTCAAAACATTTTGTTTGTCAGAGCCATCTTTAGGCCTAATCGTATTGGTTCCTGAATGATAGGGCTATTGATAATCGTATCAATCCTCTCATTTCCCTCCAATAATGAGATTGGTTTCTTATTTTTGGTATACGACAACAAGAATGTAGTTTGTAGCAGCAGATCAACATTAACATTAAATTGCGTTTCAGGATGGAACAATGAACCGGTATTTCACTGTCGTCGTCCCAGTTTTATACTTGCTGAGAAAAATCCCCGTGGAAATTCCCTAGATCACTATATTACTAGGGGAAGGAAGTAGATTGGTACCTTGCATAATCACGAGCCTGTCATTATCGAGTGACTGTGACTAATTTTCGTAAATGTATTTTATCAAGAGAATGGTCAAAATATAAACTTTAATTACTGGTTAAATAGAGGTGCTAAACAGTTAGATTATATCATATACAGAGCCATATATGGCATGTCAGTGAAACGGGTGTTTTGTTATATTAAACATAATACTGAAGACCAGTACACGATTTTACTGATATATAACCTAGCTCAGTTAAATTTAAGATAAAGAAGGGTCCTGTGGGGCTCGGCTCTCAGCTGAATTTGATTATGAGAATATTTTATAACGTCAAGAAAAAATCCATATTCAGACCAATCCTATCCCTGATTACAATAATGGGGGTCTGGTTCAGCCCTATAATCCTGATTCAGATTGGGAGTTGACATATATAATACTGAATAATACTGAATATTTCTACCCAGTGACCTTGACCTTTGACCTCATGACCCCAAAATTAAAAAAAAAATCTTTCTTTGTTGGTCGGCCATATATGAATCAAGTTTGAAGCCAATATGTTAATTCAAACTTACGAGTTATCATTCAGAAACAAATATGTGGATTGATGGCCTCTGTGACCTTGACCTTTAACCTTGTGACCCCTAAACCAAACAAGTCCATCTCCTATTTGCAGACCACCTAAATGTTTGGGATGAGAAGTGTGGCTTAAAATACATCCACAATTTTAAAAAAAGAAGTGGGTCTTGTAGCCTTGACTTTTGACCTCATGACCCAAAAATCTTAAGTTTTCTAATATAATTGGTGGGTAATATATAAGTCAATTTGAAAAAAAAAATGAAAAACCAAATTGGAGATATCATCATGAAACAAAATATGCGGACGGATGGCCCTTGTGACCTAGACCTTTGACAATGTGACCTGAATATGGATCAGATTCTTCACCTTTTGGCAGGTCAACTAATTGTGCAAGATGGAAGATTTGGAATGATGGGTTTATCTTAACATGCATCCACAATCTTTCTAAATAAATTGACCTCCTGTCTCCTGACCCCAAAATCAATAGAGTTTTAGCCTTAGAGGTGGGCCATACATAAGTCAAGGTTGAAATCCATATATGTCAATCCAGCCTGGAATTATCATTGGGCGATGAATTTGACATGGGCATGCAAAAGGAACAGACAAACAGACGGACGGATAGGGCAATTAATAAAGGGCCCTTCTTATTCAAGCGGGGCCCTAATAACCACACAAGGTTTCAGGAAAAAGATGAATTCACAGTTTCGAATTTGATAGCATCAATAAAATCTGACAGTCTCAAAATTACGATTACAGTTACATTTATTATTTTGTATAGCGCCGTTTGAATCAAGCTTTTGACTATCTTCGGACGCTATACAGAGATAATCTTGAGCATTTAGCTAAAAACTGACTGTATACAAATATGATTTTAGCTGTTTCTTAAGCTTATTCTATCAGATCATCAATATTCCTTTAAAAATAGGCACACAGTTCCAAAGTTGCGGACCGGCTATACTGAACGATCGAGCTGGGAACGTTTTGTTTTTATTAATTTTTTTTTCATTTTTTTTATATTTTTAATATTTTTTTGGTGGAGGTAACCGCCTCAATTTTTAAAATGCTAACTTAACTACGTATTTATATAGGGCAGTGCAGTATCAGGGCAGTATCACACGCTTCCTCTCATTTCATATCCTGGCGTTAACCAGGACCGGTGACTCTACTGCACCTGCGGGCCCTGGGTGCGTAATCAGCCCCATTTCTGGGTCAGACCACCGAGGAACCCCCGAAAGGCGCTCTCGTTTGTGAGTGAACGTTTTATGCTTCACACGAGGGATTAACGGATATTTTATATCTGGTTTTGATCTAAGACAATCTGTGGTTGGTTTACGTTTACTGATAGTTTGTGATTAAGATAACTTGGAGCATGGTCGTGCAGTGCCTTGAAGACGGTAGTCAGGATTTTATACTCAATTCTAAGATTGATGGGAAGCCAGTGTAGCTCTTTCAGGACTTCTCTAACACACTCATACTTGCTTCGTCTTGTTATAACCTTTGCAGCTATATTATGGACAATTTTTAGCTTTCTTATGTCAGTCTTTGGAAGGCCGTGATTAAGAGAATTTGCATAATCTAAATGAGAAAGTATTTAGCCAAACGCAATGGTCTTGCGGGCATCGACCGTCAGTGTAGTTCTGATCTGCTTTAGTTTTTGGATTTTGCTCATTGCAGTTCTACACTTTAGATTTAACATCTTCTTCATGAATAATCTCTCATCCAAGGTAGCACCTAAATATTTTATCTCACATGATCTCGGAATTTGGATACTGTTAATGTTAATGTCCTTTGTTTTTTTTTTTTTTTTTGTTTTTTTTTTTGTTTTTTTTTTTTTGCATTTGCTGTCTGGAACCGATGATTGTAAACTCACTTCTTTTCATCGTTCATCTTTAGACGGTTTTTATCCATCCAAATTTAACATCCGATGCCAGACGTTCAAGTGTGATAAATGCGTCTTTTCATCTTCATTTTAGACGGTTTTTATACTTTTCTTGGTCATATGGTCGTCCGCATAGCCATGTATATCTGCGTCAGCAGGTATGGTTGTGTTCATTGTGCTGGCATATACAGAGTAGAGGTTAATTGGGGCTAGCTACTGAGCCTTGCGGGACGGAGAATAGAATATAGGCATGTTGGTGGAATGAGCCGTGCCTACATCACGACGAAGCTACGTGCTTTCAGGTAGCTTTCAAAACACTGTAAGGTTCTCTCTGCCACATCTTTTCTGCAAGGCAACTAGCAGGACCCCATGGTCCATCGTACCGAACGCAGCACTAAGGTCGATTGCCACGATGACAGTTATCTCTTGATGTTCCATGCCATTCAGAAGGTCGTCATGTAATTTAATGAGGGCAGTTTCACAGCTAAAGTTCTTTCTGTAAGCTGATTGGTAATCAGGAATAAATCATTTATATGTCAATGTGTAACTAAATGGGGAAAGCACGCAATTTTCAATACCTTCGACTCAAAAGGTCCGAAAAAAAAGGGGAAATGCATCAAAAATAGAAAAAAATACAGGTGGCATCCCCAGTATACAGGACTTTGAGAAACCAATCACAATCAATAAACATACTGGGATTCAGGACAATGGATGAAACCACAGCTGGGAAACTGACATAATTCCTGTCATTTGATGGTCTCAAAAACAAAACAAAATCGTGAAAATTATAAAAAATACTGACAAAACTACTTATGGTTAATATAAAAGACTAAGATTTATGGCATTAATTATACTTTCAAGATACTTGAGGTTTGTATCAAATTTTTAATTATTCTGCGGGATATTTACGAGCCCCATAGCTCCCAGGATATAGGTCGCACATTACTTCAGGTTTCAAAGGAGATTTTTCATTAAGCTACCGGAATATTCAGTCACAAGTTTCTAGGATTAGCGGTTATGATTTGTGCCCCGCTAACGGACGCCCGGACGGTAAGACTGCCGACGGACAAAGTGCGCAATTCCTTTACCTCATGCGGTTGACTTTCAGTCCGCTGAGCCAAAAATTATAAAATGAAATATAAGCAACATATAGAATGTCCTCTGACCATTAATAGAAACAATAAATGGCGGTTGATTGGGGATTTAATAGAAATAATTAAAGGGAAGCAGAGGATATATATATATATATTAAAACAGTTAAAGCGACATATATGATATAATAATTGATGTCATTAAATCACAGTAACATTTTGCATTTCCGACAGTCTTTATTTCAATTAGGCCAATAAAATCTGTAATTTCAATATGGAATCTTAAAAAAAAAAAGATTGCGGAAATGCTCCATGGACCCTTCCAGGCACCAAGAGGCCAGCGTCAGTAAAACGTTAAATATCTTTAATTGAACAAGCAGAGCATTAATTATTTTCGAAATTCGCTGACATACACAAGATAAGTGTATTAATATAAGTTCAGAAGGAAAATATGTAAAGTACTATGGTAGCTTAAAGGGAGACTTGAATCTTTAATAATATCAGAATATGTGCTTAAAACTTGTATGGCCTATAACTGAAATAAAGTATCCATTTGAAGCAAACATTCATAACACCTTACACGACAATCTTGCTTTTGATGTATTCTAACCAAAGTATTTGGTTCGCACAAATATTCAGGCGCACAAGTTTAGGGTTTGTATATCCGTAACAAAACTGAAGAACATGAAATATGGTTATATAGGCCTACACAGATATACTGTTTATTTTATCAAATGTCCCTACAGAAATGTCGCATTTATTGGAATTTTTTTAGGGGGGAGGGTATTTTTAAAATAAATGACCATGCATATTGACTATTCGGGTACATATATATACATTTTGCAGTTCTCAGTCAAATATTATAGCAATTAACATTTTTTGATAACTGGTCAACTAGATTACCGTGCACCATGAACCATGTCTTGGTTCTACCGCGTTTAACGCCTGCGCCAAAAGCAACTTAAATTACATCATGGAACGACTCATAATGATCGATACTTCCATAAGAAATTTATTTGTCAACTAGATTTCGACGTAAGATTCTTAAAATATTAAGATGTTCAAGTAATCAAATTCTTATGATCTGATACATGTTTCGATCGATTCCTCACCAATTTTCCCACTGAATCCAAATCCAATATAGTAACATATATACATATTGTTTATCATTCACTGACTCATGCAGGTGATCTGCATTATTGCATATAAATTTACAATGATTCAATCATATGTAAAATGACAATAACTTTAAACTGTTCAATTTCATTTAGGTTTTATTACCCTTGAATAATTTAGAAAATTTAATATGCGATAATGAGTAATGGTTAGGTATATATAAGAAAGCTGTTAAAGTACAGATTAAAGTATAGAATTAGTGACTGTCATGCAGTAATTATTGGATTGTGCCTGTGCTTTATTTACGTTTAAATAAAGAATGTGAATAAAAAGAATGAAAATGGAACACATTTATTGGGACTGGGCAAGTTTTAAGGCATATACAATCCATGTAATATTTTTTTTTTATATTGACGTTTTTGTAATACATTTTACTGAACACTGACTATAATCATCGTGAAATTTCATAACTCAAGGTTAATACACATTGTTTATTCGAGTGAGTTTCAATGTTTCCCGTTTGCTATTTTGCCGTTTTAATGGCCGGCCGGCTTTACAGACGACAACGAACAATGGTGTCTCAACCCCTTGATGAATAACGAAAAACGAAACACGAGTATAATGGATTCAAAAACGCATGATCTGGTTCCTCAATTATATTTCATCATGCACAAATATATATTGGTTATAATTTGAAGGTTCCAAATAGTATAAACCTATAGCCTATGTCAAATTGTGATATTTCAATATTACGTATATTCCTAAGGCAAAATAAAACACAGACCTAGAATGCACAAGATCAGAGACTGAAAATGCATGCATGCACAAAAAAAAAAAACACAAATTTTTGGTGCCATTTGAAAAAAAAGAATACTGCTGGGGACGACAGTATGCATGTATACTTACATGTATCTATATAATATGGTGAAATATATATCTCTTGGCAAATAGGCCTACCCCATTTTATAAATTTTTTAATTAATATTGATAAATATCATATTTTCGAAATCTTACTATATACACCATATCAGTCCTAAAAAAAACAGATATATCTGCAGCCATATATTTTTTACAGGAAATATTAGCAGTTATATATATATATATATATATATATATATATATATATATATATATATATATATATGTATTCACAGTGCAATATTCTCCAAACTGTTATTAAATTGCTGTAGCGTTTTGCCCGTGACCTACACATATATACACACGTGAGCCCAAAAGAAATATAATATATAAAGTCACAATGCTCTTACCCGTTTACAGAACAAGGTATCCACAATGTCAGCGTCCGTCTTGAAAAGTCTCTCAGTGTGTTCTGGTTTCTTACTTAAAAAATTCCCCGTCGTCAGCTTGCTGACTGCATGACTATCCGAAATCAGGGACCAAATTCGATCATGCCCAAAAAATATAAATATAAAATTCACCTTCTTGCAAACACATACCCAGACGCTGAATATAAAATACATTTAATTAAAGCCATAGTGGATAAAAATTAGATGAAATCATATAAATAGTAAGACTACGGTGGAAATTTTTTGGGTAATAACCCTGTTAATCACGCCGGGAAATTCATGGAATCAGCAAATGATTAAAGCAAATGATTAAAAACCAATGATGGGCAAATGTCAATACCGCTTAAATATATGAAAGAATGAAGCTGGACGTACCTATATAATACACGTTTTAAGTCACCTTGCATGATGCAATATATATATATATATATATATATATATATATATATATATATATATATATATATATATATAGGCCTATGGCTTATGGTGGAATTTCACTTGCTGATGTTTGAAAACCCCTATTGGTGTTATCGTTTCCCACCAGAGGTCTCCTTGTCAGAAATGAATCGCCCAACAATATAGATGTATACGATCGGGCCATTAAAGGAGATATTGTGGGTAAATGAACCTTTCCCCAAACAATGCACTTTAATGCTTTTAAAGATACCAGTTGGGTAGGTATAAAACTGGTGAAGAGGGTGTATGTAGAGTAAATTAAAATAGTGTTTGATTAGAATTGTAGCAGTGAAAATTAAATACTCATGAATGCATGTTCAAGTTAATAGGACCATGAAAATAGTTAAATTATGTAAGAAAACTGTTTGTAAAGAAGAAAAAAAATTATTCTTTAATTGTGACAAATTTTATTTTGAAGCTTGATAGCTGAAACAAGTACAGTCCCTACCATTCAAACAGTCCCTATCTGAGAGGTTTTTTTAAAATAGAAACGGCAAATGGTGGGCAAATCCTATATTGGCCCTATATAGCTAATCCTTCTAGTCAGGATGATCAGAAACCTGTTACAAGTAAAAGCGACGTGGGCTGATGAAATCTGGGAGTGACGCTGGTTTTCTCAATATTTCGTTCTCAAAACGTTTCTTCCGAATAGCAATATTCCTTCTCATTGTCTCATTAAAAAACTTTCTGGGACATGGACGGAGGCAGACACTCCTGACGTCAACGTCAGAGCCATCGACATTTCGGGCATCAGATTGGACTGGTTCCCGAGAATGACCTGACCTTGTTTCAGTTTTCCTTAGTATTGGACAAACAGCTGCTTTGGGAATCCTTGGTTCAATTTATTAAAGTTTAAATTTAATTTTACATTTTTAATTAAATACCAGCATATCTTATGAAGTTGAAGAATATATTTCTATATTTGTCGAATATTCATATAAAAATCCCAAGGTTTTTTTTTTTGTGAGTTGATTAAAAAAAATACGAATTTACAGGGTATTTAATTCTGAAACCATAACAGATGATTTTATTTTATTTTTACGTTTTAATAAATAAAATCCTTCAAATTAAGTTTAGGCCTGGTATTGTTACCTCTATATTATTACATGCTACATAAGGGGCATCAATCGGTAAAAATGGGGGAAATTTTGTGAATAAGTCATTTTAGTGAAATTTAAATAAATTTAATTACGTAAAAATGATTTATTGGTAGCGTCACAAGTATCTGTTATGGAAAAAGATAGAAAGGTCTATTGGAATAACTATTTTCATTGAGATACATGAAGCAACTTAAGGTTTTTTTCTGTTAGGAATTGTACTAAAAGAAATTACCAATATGATCTATAAAATCACTTTTCTTATCACATCTTCATTATATTGGCCTCGGATATATATCTAGCTACAACATATATATATAGCTACAACATTTGAAAGAATCTGTAGATTGAATTTAGCGTTATATATCGCTGTTGAGTACCAGCGGAAAGGTGATAAACAGCAGCAACCTGGAGAAATTTTTGCAGGTGGTGACACAACTCTTAAAGTTATGAGAGAAAACTAACCGTGACCGTATAACATGCAAACTTCAGGCTTATCGATCCAAACCACGACTCTAGGCATATCTATTATTAGACTCTGAGGATTTTCATTCTAAAAGAATTTTGGAGGTTAAATAACAAACGTTCTTAAGTGAAAATGGGGAGTTTAAACTGCAAAACACCAAATATGGACCTTTTCAGGGGAGATAACAGCACAAAAACATATAACCACATATGCGTGATTTATAAACTCACTCCTGAGTTAAGTGTTATTTTTATCATAAAAAAAGATGCACAGATGGACACCACGCAAAGACGAAAGGTCAAAGGTTATAAAAAACTACTGAACCAGTACACTTATGCCCTTATGTTTGTTACTAAAATGCGTGAAATAAACCGTGATTCCATGTACCATATACGTAACACCAAATGAGTCGACCAGAGAGCCGTAAATTAGTAACAGAATCTCCCGCAAGGTGGCAGTAGGAATTAAAGAAAGAATTGATCAGACGTATGTGTCGATCTTGCACATTATCCGGATTCAAGAATATTAAAAAATGTGCAGTAACTTATGCACGAATGTACGCTCCCGAGGCAGCGGAAATCTTGCACTGATTTTCCCGCTGCCTGCTTTGACCGTTTTTGATACACTTAAACACCAGGTGGCGGTTCCTTGTCTGCTGAAGAAAACGTGCGTATGATGTGACAAGCAGCCAACCAGATGCCAGTTAACAAACACTCGTCAGGCATCCTGGCTCCGCCCATTGCTGCGCTTCAAGTGCCGCTTGATGACAGTTTATGGTCGAATTTTAATTGCTCTTTCTGCATTTTCGCAACATTGACCGATTAGATTATGACATTAATACTATGTTAGCGTAACCATGTATCTGTTGTATGCAAAACTGAAACCAGCCAGCGAGGTGTGCACGGAGCCCTTGCTATTGTATCGCCAGACAAATTATGGAGATACTAGTTTAGGCACGTTTGCGCCGCCGCTGCCGCAGAGATTTGTTTTGGACGTGATAACTCAAAACATATTTCACGGATCTATACCAAACTTGACAGGTGCATAGATATAGGTTTTGTTTCGCCAAATTTTCCCATTGCTAGCCATTGGCGAACTGGCGATTAGGCAGGGCGAGCTCTGCATGACCTTTACTAGGAGAGTGACCTTGACCTTGAATAGGTCCGTTTTGGGGGAAAATCACACAAATTCTTAAATATCTCACGAAATCTTGCGTGGATTGATCTATAAATCAACTTGACCGAAGATCTTAGATAATGTACCGGAAACTGGTAGCGCCACCTGTTATCCTTTTCTTGTTTTCGTGCCATTTAATACCCCCTTCACTGCCACTTAACAATACTTTGAGCATTATAAGTAAAAAACTAATGGACAGATTTCTTTCATATTATGCATATATATAGACATGGGTTATGGGATGATGTATTTTTCTAAATTGGGGTCATGACCTTTCCTATGAGAGTAACCTTGACCTTGAATATTGCTATATATGAAGATCACACTAAATCATAATTATATCTCAATAAGAGATGTATGCATTGGTCCAAAATCAAATTGACCGAAGTTCTTAGATAGCTTTGTCTTTTGTGGAAGACAGGTGGTGCTTCATTCTGTCTTTCTCTTGTTTTTGTGCCTGTCAATACCCCATCATTGGCCTTTAATCTGGCATGTCTATTAATTCTGGAAAAGTTTCTCGTAGACCAGACAGATGGCGCCACCAACCTTCCCTTTTTTGAAGAATAAATAAAGGCTCTTTTCTTAGGAGTGGTGTGCTGTATTGGTCTAAAACTGTGCATTAACCATATATCTTGGCCATTTTTTCTGTGTTGTCCATCTGTACATTTGTTTAAGTTGAAAATTGCTCGCCACCTACCTTACCATTTTTAGCGAACCTGTGAGCTTATGCGATGGTGCGGCGTCGTCCGTCGTGCGTCGTCTGTCGTGCGTCGTGCGTCGTCTGTACGTTAACCATAGCTTTCTCGAAAACAGCAGGAGCTAGCTTCACCAAATTTTTTGCAAATAATCAGTCATCCAAAAAACTATATCGGATTTTGTTAATTTTTTTTTAACTGCATTTTCTTAGATTTTAAAGGGAAAAAGCTAAAAAAAAGCTTTAAAATCTTCTTCTCCGAAAATGTCCAGCAAAATTGT
Organism: Sipunculus nudus; assembly: GCA_026874595.1. Taxonomy (NCBI): domain Eukaryota; kingdom Metazoa; phylum Annelida; class Sipuncula; order Golfingiida; family Sipunculidae; genus Sipunculus; species Sipunculus nudus. The sequence continues at coordinate 68,889,893 of CM049310.1, forward strand.
CCAATATTTCACAGAAATGATCCTTGGAACAATCTTTCTCAATTTTGTTCGAATGGTTCCAGTTCGGAGATTTTTGGCCGAGTTACAGGAGGTTAAACTTTGTTAACTGTGCAAAAAAGCATACTAAAATTTAAATCTCAGAAACGGCTGCAGCTATCATCACCAAATTTTATGCCAATGTTGGTCACATAGGTCATATCTGAAATTGAGGTATTGGTGGCGCCACCTGCATCGGCCTTTTTTTGTACGGGGTCATCAGTGCCTGTATCACACTGAGGGCTACAATAAACTTCTTCTCTGAAACCATACGGCCAAAATGTTTAATATCGCACAGAAATGATCCTAGGGTAGTGCTTTCTGAAGTTTGTTCAAATAGTCTCTTTTCAGTGACTTATGGCTAAGTTATGGGAAGCTGAATTTAGTCATATGCCATAACAGCCCATTTTAGCTCAGTGGCTACAAAGATATTCTTCTCAAAAACCACTGGGCCAAATTCTAAAATCTCATAAATTAATTATCCTCAGATGTTGATAATTCAAGTTTGTTCAAATGGTTTTGGTTCAGTGCTTTTTGGCTGAGTTACGGGAAGCTGAACTTAGCCAGTTTGCTGTATCTTCCTATATGAGTTATAAACCTGCAAAACATTTTTCGACTTATGCCACTGGAGCCAGTTTGTTAAATATTTTACAAGAATAATCCCTACAATAGTTCTTATAATAATTGTCATTAATGGTTCCACATGAATGATTTTTGGCTGAATTATGGAGATTGAATGGAGTCATTTTACCATATATGTTAGCTGTGTGATGCTGTTACATCTAGCCTGGCACAAGTTTATCAGCATCTATTACATCATGCCACTAGACATTTAGATTTCAGGTTATCTTTGGTTAATATTGACAAGAAAGTTTTTAAAAAGCTTTTTAAAAAATTCAGAAATATGATTTAAGTTATTCATCATACCAGACAATGTTACAATCACGGATATTCTGCTCTCTGTGGCTATATAAAGACAACTGTACGTGGATTATAAATTATTGGTATCCCTACTCAACTTAATTCAAGAATTTGCCATCAATGAGATATATCTGTATTTTAATTTTGCATTCAATATGCATCCTTAATAATTTTACATATATTCCTGATTTCTTTTTTATAAAAAGTCAGCTGAAAAGCATTTTGTATTGGTAAATATATTTCAAAGTTATTTCAAGTAGGGACCACTTTTGTGTACAGATGGCAGCACTTGGTTTACCATTGGCAGATTGCCAGTGAGTGCCTTGATGTTGGCCATTAGCCAAGATGATGTCAGCTCTATAAATAGTTCTGGCACAGTGCCAGGATTGGAAGAAGTGCAGTCAGGTTTAGGTCAAGCGTTCACTCAGTGCAGTAGCTGCATTCTATTTATAGCTTTGGCAGACTGCTCACTGCATCATATTTGGAACCAAAGTTCAGGCTGAATCTATTTATAGCTTTGGCAGACTGCCAATTGTGTCAGATTATGCAACAGGTCAAGAGTTCACTCAGTGCAGCCAGGTACAGGTCAAAAGTTCACTCAGTCTAGCCAGGTGCAGGTCAAGAGTTCACTCAGTGCAGTAGGTTGAAGCAGTCACTGGGGGGCAACTGCCTTACTCACCAAAGCCTTTTCAGCCCAGTGCATCAAACTCTGGGGAAGTTTGATGTATTGGACTGATATTTAGACCTGTCTATGAGTCTTTGATGGTATTCTTTTTTACAAGACAGGTGGTGCCACCTACATTGACTGCTGCAGTGTATGCGCCTGCTTATTTCTAAGGAGGGGTTTGACATATCAGTCTGACATTGGACATATTTGTATATCTCTTCGTTGTATACAAGACTGGTGGTGCCAGCTACAATCATTGTATCCGCCAAAACAGAGTTTTGCGGATATTATGTTTTCAGTCAGACGCCGACGCTGCTGCCATTGTCGCATAGGTTTCTGGAGAACTCCTCCATAACCACAGGGCAGAATTTTTTAAAATTCAGAATTACGATCGGTCACATGTGAACTGCTGCGCGCTCATTTTTGGTTGACCTCTGACCTTTCCTCTCTGCCCAGTGTCCATTTGTGCGTCTGTTTCAACACACAAACCCATATATCTCGGAAATCGTTCGACCGATAAGGCTTCAGATTTTGCACAAATGTAGCCCTTGGAAAGCTTTATAACATACACTAAAAATGGTGGCGTCGACTGCAACCATTTTTGCACAGTGTCCATCTGTTCATCTGCCTTGGGATAAAAACACTCATATCTCTGCATTGGGTGGACTTATCCACCTGAAAGTTTGCATGTGTATACATCCTGGACAGCTTTCTTGATTTTATGACAGGTGGCACCACCTACATCCAATTCTAAGCTGCAGACATTCAAGCTCATATCTTGGGAACCGTTTGACCAGTTGAGCCAAAATTTTGCATGTGTATAGATCTCCCATAGCTCTTTATATCCTTTATACGCAAAACTGGTGGTGCCACCTGCAACCATTTTTGCACAGCGTTCATCTGTTCATCTGCCTTGGGATAAAATCACTCATATCTCAGCTGGGTTTGACTTATCCACCTGAAATTTTGCAGGTTTTTACATCCTTGATAGCTTTCTTGTTTTAGGACAGGTAGCGCCACCTACATTCAAATTCACGCGGCAGATCATATAAGCTCATATCTCATGAACCATTTGACTGATTTGGCAAAAATTTTGCATAATTATAGATCTCACATAGCTCTTAATCATACGCAAATCTTGTTGCGCCACCTGCAATCATTTTTGCACAGCATCCATCTGTTTGTTTGCCGTGGGATAAAATCACTCATATCTCGGCAGTGGTTTTCTGCCTAAAATGTTGCAAGTTTATACATCTTGAATAGCTTTCTGGATTTTGTGGCAGGTGGCACCATCTACATTTATGTATATGCTGCAGACATTCAGGCTTATATCTCCGTGTACTCCTCGCTTGGCTGGTAAACCGTTTTGTCTTCGAGCACAGGGTCTCAACTGATTGAACAAAACTACAGTGCTCCCCTCTGGTGTAGCGATTCAGGATACGACGTCAAAACAAACAGCGCTTACGATATAGGCAGTAGGCCTATAGTTAAAGCGCTGTGTAAAGAGCGTAATAGGCCAAATACATGAATGCAAGCACACGGCAGAGGGTTGCAATCCATAGAATTCAGTAGTTGTAGTTCAGTTTGTAGTTCAGGCATAGAGTGAATGCGAAGTGTCCCGGAAACAGAGTTATCCTTGATATTAACTAGATAACTCCCCTGTGTAGAGAGAAGGGCAAAGCACATTTAAGTATGGTTACTTTTTTGTAAATTAGAAAATGTTATTTAATAATAAAACTGTGTTTTGGAAGTAAGCGAATATATGAAACAGAAGTTTGTAACCATAGCAACCTGCAACTCATGCTTTCATGGATATAACATCTAACACGATCACTGCAGTTAATTATCTCAACGTGTATGTCTCAATTTTTATTAAACAAAAAAGGGAGAGGGGGCGCACAATTTAATAGGCTGGCTCAGGACTGTTGGCACCATGTGCCATCGTTTTCGCGTGGTGTCCATCAGTGCGTTTGCATCATAGAATACACTGATGCACTTTTCTCAGGAGAGATTTGGCGTATCGGATTGAAAGGTTGCATGTTCATCCATCATGGGCACATTTATCAAAGATTAAATCTGGTGGCGCCACCTACAATACGTATTCATAGAATACATTTATTATCTCAGGAGTGGTTTAATGTATGAGCCTGTAAATTAGTATGTCCATAGATATTGGCTTCCTTATCTTCTTTAACATTTTTCTTCCATGATGTCCATCTGTGCATTTGGTTTGGGTAAATATTCTCAAGAATAGCTTGGCTTGCCGGCCTGGAATTTTGAATATCAATCCATCATGGATAGCTTTCTCGTACACATGACTTGTGGCTGCGTATTTATTCCAGGAGTGGTTTAATGTATCTGCTTGCAAATCTGGTGTATCCGCCTGCAAATATACATGTCCATAGAATCGTTGTTCTTACATAAAAGACTGCATGGTAGCGTCATCTACAAACAAATTCATCTTGCGTCCACCAGTAAATCTGTTTTTGGTGAAATAAGACATATTTCAGAAGTCGTTCAATGTTATGGCATGAAATTATGCATGTCCATCCATCTTGGCTAGCTTTCGCATACATAAGACAAGTGGCGCCATCTTCAATCATGAATGCGTACAATTCATGTTTGCATTTATCTCATAAGCTGTTTGACGTATCAGCCTGAAATGTTGCATGGCCATCCATCTAGGATGGCACCATCTTGCACACATGATGGGTGGTGCCACCTACGATAATGACTAATTTTTTTCCACCCTTGCACTTTGGGATACCGTAGACTTATTTGGCATCTCTGTGCCACAAATATGGAGGGCTGTCATGTCAGGACACATTCCATTCTTCATTTGATATATATTCCTCTGTGATTCGGCGGATACCTTAATCACTTTTCGACTGCACATTCCAGTTTAATGTGGTAGAGGAGCGGGCATGATGGGGGACCAAACCGGTATTTCGCGTGCCTCTTCCATTCCAAGGACCTAAACGTAACGTTATCGAATCGGTCGGTCATCCTTCAGGACGGTATTATATATCCATGGTAGCTGTGAAGTAGGCCTGTTAAGTAACAAGAGACCCATGGATTATGACTTTCAGCTGAATTTGACACGTATACAGGACTGGTGATGCATGTATTAATCACCGATGTTATGATCTGAATACAAATATTTGATAAGGAACCTTAAACAATGGGTAGAATGACTTCCAAAGTGCTCAAAATTATGATTTTTTGCCCATAGTCCTAAGAGAATATCTAATAACAAGAAGATTTTACTAGGAACTCCCCAGATGCTAAGTTATAAATATATACGTCAAACTGCTATGACTTGTGTCCATCTGACTCACAGAGCAATCAAACCATGTTGTTTCACACTGCTCACAAAATACAGATCACAGTGACTTTTTTTTTGGATGTATAAGAAGACATTACCATTTTAAGAATTTCATATTAAGAAGGACAACCGACCTTTCTACATCCGCATATATGAAACATACCACCCTAAGATTACATGTTTTCTTCCGTTGTGTCAACATTGCTTTGTTTACAAACACGTTGTTAATAACCAAGTCCAACACCATAATTTCTCTTAGAACATTAGTATATACACAGAGGAAGCCAGAAGTCACATAAATTGTTTTCAAAAGGTAGGTGAATGGACAGCTTTAAATAAAATTATCCTTTCCACCCGACACTTATCCTTATGCGCCAATGAAGATCATTGAATTGATTCACCCCCTCCATATACTGTGTGTGCATGTTTTTTTTTGTTTGTTTTCTTTTTGGTCGTTTGGTTTAGTTTGATTAAGTGTCCCCTCCCCCACCCCCCCCCCCCCCACCCCACCCCCCTTTTCAGCCGTCATAACATTTATAAAGGTTTCAGCACATGCGCTTGAATTGCTATTAGTGTAGATTTCGGTTAAATTTATTACTTGTCTGTATCGTCCTTTTAATTATTACTTATCTGACATTTCCTAGCGTTTTTCGCACTATCTATATATTAATAGCGTAAGGCGATTATTGTAATTTTCCGTATCTCCTCTGATACCGCCGTACGGTTTCCCCTTATTTTTGACATACATAATGCTCCGGGTTTGTCCGTCATAACATTTATAAAGGTTTCAGCACATGCGCTTGAATTGCTATTAGTGTAGATTTCGGTTAAATTTATTACTTGTCTGCATCGTCCTTATAATTATTACTTATCTGACATTTTCCTAGCGTTTTTCGCACTATCTATATATTAATAGCGTAAGGCGATTATTGTAATTTTCCGTATCTCCTCTGATACCGCCGTACGGATTGCCCTGATTTTTTTACATACATATGCTCCGGGTTTGTCCGAAGAGATTCCACCCACTTTTATATGCAATATGTGCGTATTACGTGCATAATCTATATATATTAATAGCGTAAGGCGATTTTTGTAATTTTCCGTATCTCCTCTGATACAGAACAGGACCCCCCCCCCCCCCTTTTTTTTCATCAGAAGCAACGTTTTTTGAAGGGCTTCAGACAAAATTTTGCGTCCTGAATCCCCCCCCTCTCCGAGACCTGGGGACTTTATTTTTAGGGTTTTCATTAGTCCATTAGTCATTAGTTCATTAGGTTGGAACCCCCCCCCTTTTCCTAAATCCTAGAACCGCCCCTCTGATACCATCGTACGGATTGCCCTGATTTTCGACATACATATGCTCCGGGTTTGTCCGAAGAGACTCCACCCACTTTTATTTGCAATATTTGCGTATTAAGTGCATAATTAATAATTTTAATATTTGATCCTCCGCGGGCGCCTCTTTTCTTTGTGTCTTCGGGCCTGGTAACACAAAGGCCATAGAGTGTGTGATGGCGGGACAGAGTTTTACACCGGGGGCCTTTTCTGGGGTTTTCTTACATTTTGCGGTGACCGGCTCGGAATAATCCACATTGGCGATCCCTTCTCAAGGGGGGGGGGGGGGGGGGGGGGGTCTTTGAAAGAATTGTATTGAGTGCACATCTACCGGGTCAGAGGAAATCGTAATGGAAAGGCCAAAACAAAATATTTCTCGTGCAGTTTTTATTTCAGAAACCTGTGAGACGGGTCGATATTTTTCCTTCATTTTGTATGTTTCGATAAAAATTTCATATGATCAGGCAAAAACATGAAAATAACAGAATCGTTTGCTTAACGCAGTAAAGTATACATAACAAAGGAAATCTTATCAAAATGGTATTCTTTTACCTTCCCGAAAGATAAAAATCAAAGTAATTTTTTTTTTGTGGGGTGGGGGGGGGGGTATAATTAACGCGGGCGGTGCCTGAGAACCATATACCTTTATTTTTGTTTTGGTCTTATACAGTCGCATGCACTTGGTCGCACGAAGTCCAGGGCTTTGCATGCGATTGAGGTCCCTGACAAATATTCACCAACACATGTAGGCCTATACTATGTAATAGATGTGTAAAAATATAAACCAAATTCATGATACATGTATACATGTGTGGAGTGGCACCACCAAAGTTGTAAACACATTATATTGACTTAAAATATTTTGAAAATCGCGACTTCTTTCTCATTACTGCAGTTACAAATGTAAAACCCCTGTTAAAATGTATATTTAATACGTTTGTACTGGTATTTGTTTCTTTTACATGCGTGTGCCATCTGATTTGCAATAATGTTTATGCAATACTCTTTGTTTTTAAAAGACTTTTAAATCTTTCATTTAGTATGAATGCTTATTGCGTATAAGTCATGGATATCATTGTAACAAATAAAACTGGTATTTTTGCTTTTTCTTCTTAGGTCTATTCCTTGGACGGTTTCTTTTGTATATGTATATGTAATACTGTTGATCAGTTTCTCATGTCACAGTGTACATGTGTAGGTGACTATTTGTCAAAGATCCCGACCACATGCATGTTAGGCACTGGTTTCGGGTGACCGTGTGCGACAGTACGCTGTTCCGTAACATGTTCCGAACGCCCTTCCGAAAGATATTTTTATAAACTTATTTATTCTACATGGATTGTACAAATAGTTATTATAACTAATCGAGGCACTCTCCATGGCTCCGGTGATGGCGTAGGGTAGTCTACAGGGGTGGATGAAACCGGAGTACCCGGAGAAAACCACCGGCCTTGGACAAGCAACTACTACCCACTCTCATAGCCACGCCGGGGATCGAACCCAGGTCGCCAGCGGAAAGAGCCAAGCGTTTTACCACTCAGCTGTCCAGGCCCCTTTATCCAGAACACCATACATATAATGGATCTATATATTAATAGCGTAACGCGATTTGTGTGATTTTCCGTATCTCCGGATTTTCTGTGGATTTCTATACCACCGTACGAATTGTCGTGTTAATGTTCGCCCCAAACCGTGCGTAGCACTGGTATTTGCTAGTATGGTCTATCTCTTTATTATTTACTTAATATTTGAGATAGGCAGGCAGGAAGCCCCCGTTGTTAGGCCCGACAGCCATGGCACATCGGTTGCAGATTAAATTTGAAGTACATGCGTGATTGACGGCCATTACACATCGTTTTCAGGTTAAATTTGAAGTTCATACGTGATTGGCTGAACCATTGTTACGTTTGCGGTGACACCATCTGAAGACTCCAGTCGTAGACTTATCAACCAATCAGAAAGCGGGGAGGGATTCGCTGATCAGCGCACTTCAAGTGGAAATTATTATGAAAGATTGAGTTGGATATTTACATGCCAATTTCATGGTCCCGCATGATTAATGTAGAAAAAAGTAAGACAGGTTCACCTGTACGATGTATTTTTTGTTATAAAAATGTTTTTTAACCCTGTAAAATGCACATTTTTAATTTTATGAGTTACGTTTAAATCCTGAATCAAAATACAACCGCAACCTACAGAAGGCATAATGCATTAATAGAAGGAAAATATAGCAATATGTCAATAAAAATGTGGGAGATAAAGCATTTTCTATTATGTTTCCAAGTATTTTTTTCTTGAAAATATGCCTATTTTCAATATTTAACAGCGTTGAAGAAAGGAGAATGGTGCTGAATTACAATAAATGTAATCATTGGCAAAATTATTAATTAAAGAAAGCAGACGTCTTTTATAACATTTTTAATTTTTAAAAATACATAACACAGTGATCCCCATAACTAGGGACCCATGGGTCTCGACGCTCAGCTGCATTTGTCTTTTAGGATGTATGTTTATGTGGTTTTCTAAAATATTGGTCCTGTGATCAGTTTGAAGCCAACCTGTCTACCCAAACTGGAGTTATCATCCATAAACTAATTTGTGAATGGATGGGCCCTGTGACCTTAACCTTTGACCTAATGACCCCAAAATCAAAAGGATTTGATGATGGAAGGATTGAGATGAAAAGTTTGGCTTAAAATGCATCCACAATCTTCCTAAAGTAGTGGGTCCTGTGACCTTTACCTTTGACCCTAGAATCAACAGTTCTTACTTTAGTGGTGGGCCATATATAAGTCAAGTTTGAAACCAATATTTCAAACTAAATTGGTGTTATCATCTTGAAACTAATATGTGGATTGATGGCCCCCATGACCTTGCCCTGTGACCCCAAAATCCATAAGTTACTGCCACTATTGGCAGGTGAGCAACATCTGGAAGATAGAATGTTTGGGACAGAAAGTTTGGCTAAAAATACATCAATAAAAACAATCTTTTTAAAGAAGTGGGTCCTGTGACCTTGACCATTGGCCTTACGACCCCGAAATCCATAGGGTTCTTACATTATTGGTGGGTCATATGTAAGTGAAAATTGAAACCAATATGTCAATCCGAACTGGAGTTATCATTGAGAAACAAATATGTGGACAGATGGGCCCCTGTGACGACGACCTTTGACCTTGTGACCCCCAAATCAGTTTCTTCCCCTATTGGTAGCTCAGCTAAATGTACAAGATGAAAGGTTTTGGATGAAAAGTTTGGCTTAAAATGCATCCACAATCTTTCTAAATAAGTGGGTACTGTTACCTTGACCTTTGACCTCATGACCCCAAAATTGAACAGAATCTTCCCCTATTAGCAGGTTAGCAATATCTTGAAGATAGATGGTATTGGATGAAAATGAGTCCTGTGACCATGACCTTTGGACCCAAAAATCCACACAGTTCTTACTTAAGTGGTGAGTCATATATCAGTTAAGTTTGAAACCAATATGTCAAACTAAACTGGAGTTTCATCTGGAAACTAATTTGTGAACAGATGGCCCCTGTGACCTTGACCTTTGACCTTGTGACCCCAGTTTCATTTATGCTCTCCCCATACTGGCAAGTCAGCTAAATGTGCAAAATGGAAGTTTGGGATGAAAAGCTTGGCTTAAAATGCAGCTATAATCATTTTAAAAAAATGAGTCTTGTGACCTTGACCTTTGACCTCATGACCCCAAAATCATATAGGTTCCTGCTTTAGTGGTGGGCCATATGTGAGTCAAGTTTGAAATCCATGTGTCAATACAACCTGGAGTTATCATCTTGAAACAAATTTGTGTGGATGGATGGATGGACAGACAGACAGACAAACAGACAGACAGGGTGATAACAAAATGGCATCCACTTGTGATCAATAAACACACCAGGTTTTGGGACACTAGATTTAATTACAGCTAAGAAACTGACATGATTGTTGTCATTTTTAAGTTAAAAAAAATATTTAAAATAACAAAAAATACAGGTGGCGCCACCACTTTTCGAGAACTGACAAAACTGGTCATGGTCAATATTCAAGGCAAGATTCATGACAATCCATGCATAAATTATCAAGATATTGGAGGTTTTGTATTATATTTTTGATTATTCTGGGGGGATACTGTCAAGCCCCATAGCTCGGAGGATATAGGTCGCAGTGACCTATTTTCAGGTTTCCAAGGAGATTTTTTATTGACCTCCTTGGATATTCACTAAGAAGTTTCTAGGTCCAGCAGTTATGATTTGTGCCCTGCTGACGGACGGACGACGGACAAAGCGCCATTCCTATATCTCAGCTGACTTACAGTCAGGTGAGCTAAAAACGATGAAATTCTTAATAACAATGCCTGTTTGTAGATTTAAGATGTTACATCCATTCTGTCGATCACCTTTTTGTTTCAACATCTTTCACTGACATTCACCACCGTTTAAGAGAAAAATAACGGTGCTGATGTGTATATTGGTGTTGAAAAAAAGTTACATGTACAACATTAAGTCAAAGAAAGTTAATTACTCCTTCAACCTTTCTAGTACTCAGTATATTTATGTGTTGATAATATGAGCTATATTCCAAAACTAAGACAAGCATTCCTATACTTCCATCATTTTGGAGAAATATAGGCAAAGGGCACCGATAAATATACGGACATTTTTACACAATTATGGAAATTATGTAGTAAAATTACAAATATATACCGATAATGATGATTTTGTGGAGTCATTCTGTGACATTACTTCAGCTTATATAGGTAGGTTTAAACAAGTACTATAGTAAATTAATCGACATCGTGTCATGACAATCAGTCTTTATAACTGTGCTGACAAAAATCTGAATAAATTACCATTTTTGCGGGGAAAACTAAATAAATGCGCGGAGTCACTGGCAACGAAATATAGTGCATATTGATAGTCAATTGCATAATTAATAAATAACATAAAATCAAAGGTACTCACTTAAGTGCATTTAACATATTAATGTATTAAAATTAGAATTTAAATACGTTCAAAATAACTGTATACCTCAGCTATTTCTATCACCTGGCCGTTGACCATCCACCAAAACTTACAGCGCCCCCCTACCGTTAGCTTATATATCCAAATGGCCGGTTAGGAATGGACATTTGTAAATTGTAAGGGCGGTAGTGGCGATGTATTTGCAATCATTCGGTTTTCACAGATAATAAGTAAAACAACAGAGAACCCTCTATTTTACCATTAAAGGGAACCACTGATTACAGGTATCATAGTCAAGAAACACAAGTAAATCATTGCCGATGAACAATTTATTAGCGACAAGCGGTTGCGCAGTTGTTTGATCAGCGATTTAGTATAGAAAGTGTATAGTTTTCATGCATAATAAGTAACACATTAAAATATATAATTGTATGATTGTAAAAACAAAATATTTGTAGAACATGTGTCTTTAAATCATATTTAATCACATAATAGTCGGAGGTTGATATTTGGGGGCTAATTTGCCTGGAAATAATGCTTGAATTGAAGGCATGCATATTTCCACTCCTCCTAGGAGTTACCAATGCCCATGTTAGATGGAACTGATGAGCGTTTGTTAGAACAGATATTCATTTACAGTAGCTCTATAAGATAAAATTGATGAATATATAAAATAACAAGTGACCCATGAGTCATGACGCTCAGCCGATTGACATGTTGACAATACGTCCTTGCACAGGCAACTAATTAAGATAATGTAGGTGGCATCATAGTTCATGCAAATTAGTTCATGCAAATATCGAGTTGAAAGATTCTAGGCCCAGGGATTACGATTTGTGTTATGTTAACAGATGACCACATCTTTAAAGGTCTCAAGAATATAGGGAAAAAATCTGAAAAAAAATCAGGTGGCGCCATCAGTCCGAAGGAACTGATGAACCACTTCATGATCAATATGCATGCAAAGAATCATGGTGATGAATGCGTGATTAATTCAGATAATTGAGCTTTAGTATTAAATTTTGCATTATTCTGTGGGGTACATAGGAGCCCCATAGCTCAAAGAATATGGGTAACAGAGACCTAATTTCAGGTTTCCAAGAAAACTTTTCATGGACCTCCCTGGATGTCAAGTAAGAAGATACTAGGTACAGTGGTTATGATTTGTGCCTGGTTAACGGACGGACAACCCGACGGACGGACGCCGGACAAAGGGTGATCGATATAGCTGACTTTCAGTCAGCTGACCTAAAAATGAATACTAATGGGTTACCTTTGAGATGCATATTCAACTTATCAGTATAGTGACAATGGTCATAAAGCACCCTATGTTACATTTATAGTTTTAAGTTTTCGTTAAATCTAAGTTCTAGTAATTTTCGCCTATTTTGACAACAAAATAACATCATTGAAAATTTCAAGATGAAATCAGTGGTATGGTAAATTATCCTTACCAGGGTATAGGTGCCAGTCTAGTTTAACTCTCTGGGCTTTACCTTGTATTCTGAGCCAAGATCTGATAGCACCAGTCTGAGCATATGGACACAAAACCAGAGCTAACTAATGAGGTGCCAATTAAAGTCTACTGATAAGGACAGTCATGTCGAAAGCTTCTTCATCCTTCATGTGCTACTTTTAATTTAGTTCTCATGATCCACATATTAAATTTCAAAATGATTAAACGACTAACAATTTTGACACTGCAGATAAATACAAATCTTTTTGTCTTTGATTTTTTTTTAGCAAATATAAATGTAATATAATTGTCAGAGGTTACACTGCATATCATTATTATTTTAAATTTTGATGTTGAATGCATTAAAATAAAATGCATTCCAATATAAAAACTGAAAAACTTAATTGTTTAAAGAACTTAGTTCTAGAAATATGTAACTGTGTGTCCCTACTGCGTCTATAGAAGTACTTGAGAGAGGATTTTGTAAAGAAAAACAATTAGGCCAAAAAATTAAAGGTATGGTTCTCAAGCAACGCCTGCATCTATTTTAAACCCCCGCTTCAAAAATTTTTATTTTGATTTTCAATAAAAACTTTCCAATTTTCAGCTGCTGCAGCTCCGACATTTCTTTCAAGAAGATAAAACCATACAATTTCCTTTGTTTTGTAGTGCTTTTACTTATTTAGCAAAATAAAACTGTTATTTTCATGCTTTTCCCTTATCATTTGACATTTTTATCGAAACATACAAAATAAAATTTAAAATAAAAAAAGCGCCCGCCCGCATTGATTTCTGAAAAAAAAATGCCTGAGAACCATACTTTTTTTATTTTGGCCTTATTTAACTACCTTTATCACTGGAAAGAATGAACGCCCAGGTTTTGGTCACTTAAACTGCCTAATTACTCAAGACTTTACCAGCTTTTATCATAAGGGGGAGTGGAAATAAGTATCCCTTTTTACCACTCCCCCTTGGGGGAGTGGAATTAAACATTCCTTATTTCAACTCCCGGGGAGTGGAAATAAGGCCTGCCTAAAATATAAGTAGGCCTAACACAATACAAATATACCCGTATGTTTGTAAATGGGTAATACAGATAAAATAGATGTTTTTAAATTATATTTAATCACACAATAGTCGAAGGTTGCTATATGGGGGCTAATTTGCCTGAAATTAATGCTTGACTTTTGAAGATCGCTGATCAGCGCGCTGATCAGCGTTTTATAATGCAGACCGCTGATCAGCCGAAAAAGAAAGCCCCAGAATGCGCGTCCTCGGTTGCTATGCCACGGCTGTCGGACCTAACGACGGGGGCTTCTTGCCTGCATGCCTATCTCAATATTAGGTAAATAATAAAGAGATTGACCATATAGTGTGAAATACGCTAGGAAAATGTCAAATAAAAAACAGTTAAAAGGAAATTACCCAGTAAAATTTATCCGAAATCTGCACTAATATCAATTCAGGCGCCTGTGGCCTGTGGCTGTGGTTCAGACAGCCGGGTGTTTGCAGCCTGGGCGCTGCCACCCCCTTTTGGCCTTTTCCGGACCCTTTTTTTTGTTAATAATTATATATATATATATATATATATATATATATATATATATATATACTCGTTTATTAACACAAAATATATATATATCTTATATATATATATACGTCTCTATTTGCAACTGAATTTAAACAGCCATATGCATGAGCTGAGATACTTTATTCCACTAAATAAACTAAATTAAAACCTCACTTATGGTTTTAGTAATTTTGGTCAAGATTTCTACTTGTTCGGGATCATAGGATTATTTGCTAAAGGGGTACATGAGCCTAAGTTGGGAGGGAGGGCCGGGTGCAAACAGGTCAGGTGATTACCGACGAACCGTGTGCAGTTTGTACATCTCCTTGTGTAACGTGTGTGTGTATGACATGACATGAGTGGTTAACAGTGAACGGTAACTGTTTTATCTATCACGGGGTTTTTATGCTTCATTTAAGGCCCGTCAAGTTGCTGTACACACAGTGTTTACACCACATCCGTCCAACTCACCAGATCGGCACCGGCACTGTTCCAGGTTGGTAGGCCTATACTGATACTTTACTCATACTTACTCAGTACTTTTTACACGCTATTTCTCTCCGTATAATATTAGTCCATTTTGCCCTTTGAATCCTAGCGTCAGCGGATACCAGTGTCAGTGGGTATGATTAGACAATCGTAGGCCTACCACGCAATTTATTGTTTACACTATTACAACAGCACTACTATTGTCTTGTCACAGGTTCGTCAGATCGGGAGTACCGACTTACCTCCTCGGAAATTCACGTGACCAGGTAGGATGGCGACTGCTGCAGCACTATCAACAGACGAGAAGCAACCACTGCTTGTGTGCAGTACGGGCGGGTAAGATCTACTAGTTCTAGGTGAAACATGATATGGGGGGGGGGGGGGGAGGGGGGGGGGGCAAATAAATACTAAAAAAACATTTCATAAAAATAAAGTTTGTTAATATATTTTTATGTTTAGATAAAAATGTCATTTGATCTAGGAAAAGCAAGAAAATAACAGGGTGTTTTTGCTTAACAGGTTAAAGCACTACATAACAAAGGAAACTGTATCAAAATTGTATTACTTTACCTTCTTGAAAGATTAAAATCAAAATCAAAATGTTAAATGTTTTTTTTTTTTTTTTTGCCTAAGCTATATAATTTATGGTAAGTTAAATATATGAACCGTATTACAGTGTAACAATTAATTAATTGTTAATTCATTTGAACATGTTGAATGTTTTGTGCCTTTGATAAATTCATTTATGACTGGGTAGGCAGCTTATGAAGCCCGAGGAGGGAAAGAGTAGTGGGGGGGGGGGGGCCATCAAGTTATGCTTGTTAAAACTTGTTATGCTTGTCAATTACTGTTACCACTGTATCCTGGCTCCCCCCCCCCCCCCCCCCCCACTCATTAATTGGGGGGCAGTTTCATCAAAATGAGCAAGTCCTCTTGAGTAGATTACAGCATCTTTTTCTGTTGTTCAGATTATGGTGGCTCCACATGCCCTGATAGTCATCAAATTCTTGGTATGAGGAGTAGACATATTAGCAATTCCTAATTATTAACAATGAACTTTTAAATAAAATATGACTTAGATTGCTTTGTAAAACTGCGAGTCTCCATATGGTTGAGCAGAGACACTTTACACTCTATAAAAAAAACCTGAAATGTCTTTCTTCAGATAGGAATGCTAGTAAATTAATAAATGATGTGAGTAGAGTTAGTCCAATCAACTGTTTGGAAGATAATGATCCTGGAGCACCATGTAGGTCAACTGCCCTCCTCTAGCTTTCATCTCAAAATAAAATCTATATCTTTGAAGGTCATCTGAATCTACTCTTTTTAGATTTTTGTAGAGTTGCTACTGCATACATCCACTGTCCTAGTTCACCTGGCTTTGATTTAGTTTTAAATACAAGGTTGACACAAAGGCTTGATGGTGCCCTGTAGTGTTCTTATATGTATGCTTTCCTTTAGTAAAGAGTCCTGTGGCACCTCAGTTGTATAGTTAGCTCTGATTATAAGGCAAAGCAAAGCTTGTACTTTACATAATTTGTATGACGGCTAATTAAAATCTAGGCACTGGGTATAGAGAATTGGAATAAATCAGGCTGGCTTGTTTGACCAGGGTTATAAATGTGTGAGGAACTTCAGGTGTGAAGGCCTTACTCTGCACCTGTTATAAATATAATCCAAACCAAAGTTGTAGTTTGAGTTAACATACCAGGGCTCAACATTAACTCAAGAAAGTACATGCCAGTTGGGCAAATAACATTTTAAAACTTTTTACTTGCAGTACCTGAATGTTTTCTTGCAGTTATATTATAATCAGTAATCAAAGCCGCAAACACATAGGGTGTTCCACATGATTATGTTACTTGTTTTATTGCACGTTTGACAACACACATGTTCAAATGTAGTTTAATAATATTTCTCTTTAGTATGAAGTATTTGTAAAGATAAAAGTACAAGTAATTTAAGATAAAGAGGTATTATCAATATGAATTCATTTCTCCAAGAAATAAAATTGCTAATTGAAGATCATAAACAGGAGCCACTTTTGGTTTCCTGGAAACCACTTTCTTGAACTTTTATTCACCTTGGGCTAGCAGTTAACAATTAATGTTGATCCCCACATTTTACTGATATACTGTGACTGGGAACCTGATAAAGAACTATGTGCTACACATTGTCATGACATACCAATATCTGTGATTAGCTGGATCAATAGGTATTGGCTCTAGAGAAAAAGTGTGTTGGGAGGGGGGGGGGGGCTATTACCAATGAATATCTTTGGCCCCTGGACAGGAAATTTAAAATTCCCTAATTGTCACAATGGTATATAATCCATCCATGTGAATGTGTAAATATATATGACATTCAGGGTTCTATTTATCTGTCCACAATTTTAGTATAAATATTAAGATGAACATGCCATTTCTGACAGAGCTCTGTCATTGAACATCTGCGCATGTCAACCTGTACATGATGAAATGGTTAACAGTGAATTAAGGGGCCATATATGGGGTGAATACTTGTCAGTTTCATTCGAGTTGCAAATAGTGTTCTTTTTAGTGTTCTTTTTTTATTAACACAAAATTGACGTGCTTAATATATGGAGAACCCCACCTGTTCAGTTTCTGTTGCCTTTAGTGAAGAGTTGCATGTATTTGACTTTGGGAAAGTATAACCAAGTGGTATGGTATTTGATCTCAGAAGGAAAAGACACCACTACAGTGATTCGATGGGATGTACAGGTAAAAGCCAACTTTTCAAGGGACTTTTTCCCTGGGTCTTTAATTTCCCCTCATGCCATGACTCCAAGGCTCCAATCAGTAAACATTAATGGATCACAGTCATATGTCCATGGCTACACTGATAGTTTCACAATTTTATATCCCACTGCCATTAATTGAGTGTATATTAAGAATACTAGGTTAAATGAAGGACTGATGATAAGATGTGTATACTGTATAGAAAGGTGAGCTCTGGCCACGCTGGATTGGAACAATAACCTGCACTCAATCCACAGCCCCGTTACGATCTTATATGATGAAGCTTTTGGTTAGTAATTTTTTTATTTAATCATTTCACTATCACCAATTCATTCTTTGAAAGGATTTTCCAGAAATGTGTCTTGGTTTTCATAAACCATAATTATATAAAGATAAGAAGAAATAATCATGTTATTAGCTCACTGTGAACTTATGAAATGGCACAGAGTCTACATCTGCATCCAGTGTCTGTAACCAATGTAAAACATTGTCTTCAATATGCAGTAGATGTCACACAAATTGGAATACAAGTTGATCATGTGGTCAGCATGCAGTGAGCTTTTGGTCAAGTGCCACCTGCATAAACCCAATTTTGCTATCCCAAATTATAATGTCCACTGTTTTGACATTTAAGTCTGACAATATTAACTGTACCATTCATCAGGCAGCAATTTTTTAAAACAGGTTAACTCATTTGGAGAATTCAGTGGGCTTAAATTAAACCTAGAAAAATCAGAAGGTTTATGGATAGGTAAATCTAAAAATAGTAAATTAAAACCATTTGGAATTTACTGGCCTGATAAACCAATCAAACTTCTTGGAGTGTATATATCATATGATAAACAACAGTGTGAAGAGCTGAATTTGGAAGATAAATTAAAACAAACAAAAAATACTCTACAGCTTTGGAAACAAAGAAATCTGACATTGCAAGGGAAAATTCAAATTATAAAAACATATATAATATCTAAATTTAATTATTATTTCAGTAATAATAATATATCAGAGAAATATGTAAATAGACTAAATAAGATTATATTTTCTTTCCTGTGGAATGGTGGAAAAGAGAAAATAAAAAGGTCTGTTCTAGTGCAAGAAATAGAAAATGGTGGTCTGAATATTCCACATTTGCAGTCACTTTTTTTGGCTTCCAGAATAGGTTGGATCAAAAGATTTTTTCAGTGCGAAAATGGCCCTTGGAAAGCATTATGGATTTACAACTTAAAGAAAATATGTAGTGATATTCACTTACTATTTAACTGCAACTACAAACCCAAGTTATTAGCCTTAGAAAAATTAAATGAATTTTACAGAGAGGTGATGCAGAGCTGGTACTTTTTAAAGCTAGACTATTATGCAGAGGTAAATTTAAAAGAACAATATCTATGGCATAATAAGCACTTTGTATTTAATAAGAAAACAATCTATTGGGAACATTTCTATAAAGTGGGAATGCAAAAGGTTCAAGATTTATTTGATGTACAGAACCATGTTCTGTCTTTTGAATACTGGAAATCCAAAGGGTTAAGCAGCATTTATTTTATTGACTGGTATGTTTTAATAACATTAGTAATGAAACAATGCAAGGCAGTTACAGATCAAATTAATATGTTTGAGTTTGAAGATGATAACTTAAGGAA
This sequence comes from Sipunculus nudus, assembly GCA_026874595.1. Lineage (NCBI taxonomy): Eukaryota > Metazoa > Annelida > Sipuncula > Golfingiida > Sipunculidae > Sipunculus > Sipunculus nudus. The sequence goes on from CM049310.1 coordinate 68,909,061, forward strand.
TCTGAAGATAATATAGCACATAATTTACATGTTAAAATTCAAGAAACTGTTGTACCATTGAATAAATTGAAATCACATAAAATTTACCAGGTATTAAGAAATAAGATATGTTCTGTACAACCCACCAAGCCAAAGATATCAAAATATATAATAAACACACCATATGATTACACTAGTATCTATACACTTTCTCACAGAGTACTGTATGATACAAGATCGAAGATATTTCAATATAAATTTCTCAATAATATATTAGTGAACAATTATTGGCTTATGAAATGGAAAATTCAGGATTTTGATTATTGTACGTTTTGTAAGGGTGAGGTAGAAACAATTAACCATTTATTTTGGGAATGTAGACTAACTAAAAAATTTTGGATGGATTTGAAGACTTGGTGTACTGACCAGCTAATAGAATTAAGATTAGAGAAGTTAGTTGTTTTTTATGGCTCTATTGATGAAAGTGATATGTATAATGTAATTATAATCCAGGCTAAAAGATATATTGACCAGTGTAGAATTAATAATCAGAAGCCTAACATACAAGGATTTAGAAATTTTTTATATGAATATGTAAGAATTGAATACAAAGTAGCGGAAAAGAATAAGAAATTAGAAAGTTTTAGAAAACGATGGTCAATGTATTTAAAAAATCATGAAATGATAAGCTAGGGGTGGTTAAGTGTTTTACATGTTTTAGTATCCCAGTCATTTGATGAACTTAGAATTGTCCATAAAGCAGTTGTGTCTAAAATACTCTTATAATGTATTGTTTCTGTTTTGGTATAATGTGTTATATGTACATTTGATGTATATTTTGTGGAGTGCAATAAAAAATAAAAAAAAAAAAAAAAAAAAAACTGTACCATAATTTATACACCAGGGGTGGCTCCTGGATTTAGGAAATGGAGGGGTACAGCCCAGGGGGACTAATGACAAACCCTAAAAAAATCCCCTATTCTGGAAAAGGGGGGGGGGGTCCAGGCTGCAAAAATTGGTCTGAAACCCTTTAAAAGGTTGCAGCAGCTCAAAAGGGAGGGTCAAGACCCCCTGGACCCTCCCCTTGATCTGTTTCTGTATACTTTTGTGAAATTTAAATTTTAAGCAAGGTTTAATTAATTAAAACATATGAATTCGGTTCAAAGGGTTAAATATCAAAATGGTGATTCTCAGAAATGATTTCACTGATCACAAATGGTTTCACTGATCATAAATGTCTCTTACCAGAGGAACAGCAGCATTAGAATTTGCGGACATATGTGAGGGTCGAGCAAACATATTCCAAATCTCATCAATGGTATTATGATATAACACACTTGAGCAAAAAATTATTAATGTAGGTTTTGCAAAAACTGAACCCAAGTCCTGGAAGGTAAACATTTCTTTTGTTTATTTTCAAACAAAAAACATAGGGTTGTATGGTTTGTTATTTGTTATGAAAAGTTATTGGCACAGTTAGGAGCACAGTGTCAACTTGGCAGCAATGTCTGTCACAGGGAAAACCCCTCTCACTTAAATTCTAGATCTCATCAAAAGATTAGTGTTTCTTCCACTGTCATTCTAGGAAGAATAAAAAAAAACATATATATATAAATATAAGTCATATCAAAATTTTGATTGTGACATTACACTTTGTACAAGCCAGTCACATCAGTACCAAGTCTCTGTTCTGGATGAAATGCATCCGACACATAAGAAACCCAAGTGTTAACCTTGATCATGTGACTGGTTGTGGTGTTACTCCTGTTGTACAGCAATTGAAAGGGCATTTACAGATCCTGAATGTGTTTTTTAGCGAACCTGTGAGCTTATGCGATGGTGCAGCGTCGTGCGTCGTCTGTACGTTAACCATAGCTATCTCAAAAACGGCAGGAGCTAGCATCACCAAATTTTTTGCAAATAATCAGTCATCCAAAAAATATATCGGATTTTGTTTATTTTTTTTCTAACTGGATTTTCTTAGATATTATAGGGAAAAAGCTAAAAAAGCTTTAAAAATCTTCTTCTCCGAAACTGTCTAGCCAAATTGTCCAATATTTCACAGAAAGATCCCTGGAACAATCTTTCTCAAGTTTGTTCGAATGGTTTCAGATCGGAGATTTTTGGCTGAGTTACAGGAGGTTGAACTTCGTTAACTGTGCAAAAAAGCATATTAAAATTTAAATCTCAGAAACGGCTGGAGCTATCATCACCAAATTTTATGTCAATGTTGGTCACATATTAGGTCATATCTGAAATTGAGGTATTGGTGGCGCAAGTGCCTGTATCACACTGAGGGCTACAAAAAACTTCTTCTCTGAAACCATGTGGCCAAAATGTTTAATATCGCACAGAAATAATCTTAGGGTAGTGCTTTCTGAAGTTTGTTCAAATGGTCTCTTTTCAGTGACTTTTGGCTAAGTTATGGGAAGCTGAATTTAGTCATATGCCATAACAGCCCATTTTAGCTCAGTGGCTACAAAGATCTTCTTCTCAAAAACCACTGGGCCAAATTCTTAAATCTCACACATTAATTATTCTCAGATGTTGATTATTCAAGTTTGTTCAAATGGTTTTGGTTCAGTGCTTTTTGGCTGATTTACGGGAAGCTGAACTTAGCCAGTTTGCTGTATCTTCCTATATGAGTTATAAACCTGCACGAAATTTTTTTTAGACTGATGCCACTGAAGCCAGTTTGTTAAATATTTAACAAGAATAATCCCTACAATAATTCTTATAATAATTGCCATTAATGGTTCAAAAATGAATGATTTTTGGCTGAATTATGGAGATTGAATTGAGTCATTTTACCATATATGTTAGCTGTGTTATGCTGTTACATCTAGCCTGGCACCAGTTTATCAGCATCTATTACATCATGCCACTAGACATTTAGATTTCAGGTTATCTTTGGTTAATATTGACAAGAAAGTTTTTTTAAAAGCTTTTAAAAAATTTAGATTAATGATTTAAGTTTTTCATCATACCAGGCAATGTTCCAATCATGGATATTCAGCTCTCTGTGGCTATATAAAGAAAACTGTACGTGGATTATAAATTATTGGTATCCCTACTCAACTTAATTCAAGAATTTGCCATCAATGAGATATATCTGTATTTTAATTTTGCATTCAGTATGCATCTGTAATAATTTTACATATGTTCCTGATTTCTTTTTTATAAAAAGTCAGCTGAAAAGCATTTTATATTACTTGGTTTACCATTGGCAGATTGCCAGCGAGTGCCTTGATGTTAGCCATTAGCCAAGATGATGTCAGCTCTATAAATAGTTCTGGCACAGTGCCAGGATTGGAAGAAGTGCAGCCGGGTTTAGGTCAAAAGTTTACTCAGTGCAGTAGCTGCATTCTATTTATAGCTTTGGCAGACTGCTCACTGCATCATATTTGGAACCAAAGTTCAGGCTGAATCTATTTATAGCTTTGTCAGACTGCCAACTGTGTCAGATTATGCAACAGGTCAAGAGTTCACTCCGTGCAGCCAGGTACAGGTCAAAAGTTCATTCAGTATAGCCAGGTGCAGGTCAAGAGTTCACTCAGTGTAGTAGCTTGAGGCAGCAATTTGTCACAGGTCACTCAGAGGCAATTGCCTTACTCACCTAAGCCTTGTCAGCCCAGTGCATCAAACTCTGGGGAGTTTGATGTATTGGACTGATATTTTGACCTGTCTATCTGTCTTTGATGGTATTCTCATTTACAAGACAGGTGGTGCCACTTACATTGACTTTTGCAGTGTATGCGCCTGCTTATTTCTACAGAGGAATTTAATACATCAGCCTTAAATTGGGCATGTTTATACATATCGGGTATCTTTATAGTGTACAAGACTGGTGGCACCACCTACAATAATTTTTGCACAGTGTATGTCCCTGCTTATTTCACCGGAGGGCTTTGACATATCAGACTGACATTGGGCATATTTATATATCTCTTCGTTGTATATAAGACTGGTGGTGCCAGCTACAATCATTGTATCCGCCAAAACAGAGTTTTGCGGATACTAGTAAGTTTTCAGTCTGACGACGATGCTGCCGCCATTGCCGCATAGGTTTCCGAAGTACTCCTCCATAACCACTGGGCAGAATTTTTTAAAATTCAGAATTATGATCCATCACATGTGAACTGCTGCACCCTCATTTTTGGGTGACCTCTGACCTTTCCTCTCTGCCCAGCGTCCATTTGTGCGTCTGTTTCCACATATAAACCCACATATCTCAAATATTTTGGTGTAATCTCATTGCACAGGTTCGCATTAGGCCTGTAGGCCTTGTTCACTTTTTTACACTATTGTGCACACAGTTGAAAAGCTCAAACATTGTATAATTCTGGGTCTCTATTTTACATTATGGATTAATAGATAATGATTGGCTTTGCAGGGCCAAGCCTTAAATAAGTATCATCGATCACTAATGCTCAGTGTGATGGTCTTGTATTTGTATAAAAAATGTAGTTAACCATTATCCAGCTTGTTTTGCAGAGTCTGGAATTTAATTTATTCTGTTAGGCTTTAAACAAAAATTGAGGAATGTTTGGTCAAGTTTTTTAAACCTTTACAGTTCTCACAGTGTATTTAAAGGAGCATAATCATTTTTTTTTTCAGCTGTTGATTAATAATGATAATAAAAATTATAATAATAATCTACTATACTGAAGAGTTTTCTGTCTTAAATGGAAAGCATCTAGTACCACTTGAAAGATGTATTAATATGGTTCAGTTCTAGGGCTAAGTGATATCTTAAAGAATTAAAAATCTGGCAGATTATTTCAGACATCATTTGAAAGAAAAGGTTCATTTAGGGTTAAAATCAGACTGACACCAAAAGGTTAATTATAAACAGTACATGTTCAAGAACAATGGTCAGAAACATGTGAGTGAATACAATGCATACATCAGTCTTCCCTGGTAACCTCTGAATGTGGGTATCAGATTGTCGACAGTTATGAACTTATTTAATGTAGATCTGTGCTAAGTGAGGTTACTTCCAGCAGTTTGTGGTTTTGTATGACACTTACTGATTCACAAGTATCTTTGGTGTGAATTTATTTCCTAGGTCCAGTGCATGACTTTCAGTAAAACAATACTTAAACTACTCAGCATGTGATCAATGATACCAGACCTGGGTAAAAGATTTAGGGACTCTTTTTTAGTATCAATTAACTTATGACAATTTGCAATTCACCTAGCATGTATTTATGAAAAGTACTGAAACAGGACTTTTCAATTGATCAATTATGCTGTGGCTACAAAATACCTATGACAGTAAATAGAGTTAGCTGATCAGGGAGATTTTTAAGTATTGATTATCTGCTTTGATACAATGACCAGTTAAAATATGATACCAGAGTACCAAGAGAAATTTTAATATAGATTGTCCCAAGGACTTGTAAACTAGACGACCATAGGTCGAACGCTTGCCGGAAGTTGGAATGACAAACAGATGGACAGACAGAACAAACTGTCAGTTTTCTAACAATTGAGTGACTTTCAGAGCGACTGGTGAAAAGTTAGGCCAGTTGAACGACATATATCACACAAAAGAACATGAAAGCAGACAGACATGCTGACAAAGTGACACAAGCTTTAGACCAGATGACTTAACCAGGTCACGTATGGATAAGACTCAGAGGAAGAAAATAAAATTTAATTTTTGGGAAGGTTGTGTGCAGCGCCTTCTAGCGGCAATATCCAGAAAATGAAGAATCTGTTTCAAGTTATTAGTGTAAGACATAACATGTACCAGTTTCAAAAGGATTCCTTAAAAACTGTGGCCTGTAGAATGCTATATGTAAGACACAAGAACCAGCAAGCAGGCAAATTTGAGGAACTGATAAACAGACAGACATACCAACAAAGTAACACAAGAATGAGACCACATGACTTACTTAGATTATGAAGAAGACCAAGAGAAAGAAAATAAGCCATAGTTGCTGTAATTGAGAATTATAGTTATGGAGATATGGCCCAAAAATATGTTAGGGAGGGTCATGTGCAGCGCCCCCCTATCGGCCATGCATATCCGGAAAATGAAATATTCATTTTGAGATATTAGTGTAAGACATAACATGAACCAGTTTGAAAAGGATTCCTTTAAAACTGTGGCCTGTAGAATGCTATATGTAAGACACAAGAACCAGCAAGCAGGCAAATTTGAGGACAACTGACAAACAGACAGACATTCTAACAAAGTAACACTGGAATGGGACCACATAACTTACTCAGGTTTTGGGGAAGACCAAGAGAAATAAAATAAGCCATATTTTCTGTAATTGAGAATTATAGTTATGGAGATATGGCTAAAAAAAGTGATATGTTGGGGAGGATCATGTGCAGTGCCCCCTGGTGGCCACATTCAGAAAATGAAATATTTTTTTCGAGATATTAGTGTAAGACATAACCTGTACCAGTTTCGAAAGGATTTCTTCAAAACTGTGGCCTGTAGAATGCTTTATGTAAGACACAAGAACCAGCAAGCAGGCAAATTTGAGGACAACTGACTAACAGTCAGACATACTGACAAAGTGGCACAGGATTGAGACAAGACGAATTAACCAGGTTATGAAGAAGATCCAGAGAAAGAAAAAAAGTTATTGTTTGTGTAATTTTTAGCTCAGCTGACTATAAGTCATCTGAGCTATAGTCATGGTCCATTGTCCGTCGTCCGTCCGTCTGTCCGTCCGTCCGTCCGTCCGTCTGTCTGTCTGTCCGTCTGGATGTCCGTCTGTAAGACTGGCACGTTTCGACACCGTTGGACCTACGATTCTGAATTTCGGCATACAGTTAGATGTCCCCATAATCTCCTACCATGCCAAAAATTGGGTCAATAGGACTTCGTTCCTTTGAGATATTAAGGAAAAACCTCAATTTTTTATTAGAAATCTATTTTCACACTTCAGGACTGTCTAATATCAAAACCACTCATCTGGTTTTCTTCATATTTACCATAAATATTCCTCTATATAGTTCCTATGTACATGCCAGATATTAAGTCAATATTATATAATTTAAAAAAGTTATGGGCCAAGTTATGGACTTTGTAAAAAAATCAGGAAGATATTTGGTCACTTAAGACCAAAAGTGTTAAAGGTAGGGACTTTTTTCCAGTAATACAACTTTAATTAATCAAAATTTAATTGTATACCAAAAATTAGATCAAAATCTGTTAAATTTTTAAAAAAAATGGCAAAAATATAAAATTGGTACCTTAAATTTTGCCCAACTTTGGCCATGGCACGCTTTTTTTCCTGTAAGTACTGTGGATTTAATTTTCACACCATGTATACATAAGGATTTAATCTGTTAAAATCTGAAATTTGAAAATAAAAGCTGCAAAATTAGGCTAGTTATTGAATTTTTTTGGAGGCTCTTGTTGTATTCCCTTACATTGTCAAGCAGTCCACTTTGATGACTGTAGGTCATTCAGTGCACATCTCTATGCTCCCCAGGCTATTGACATAATTTTAGATGTCCCCAAAATCTCCTACCATACCGAAAATTCGGTCATTAGGACTTTGTTCCTTCGAGATATTAAGGAAAAAAAACTCCGTTTTCCATAAAAAAAGCCATTGTTACTTTTCAAGGCTGCCTAATATCAAAACCACTGATCTGTTTTTGATTGTATTTAGTATTCACATTCTTTTATACATTTTCTATGAACATACCAAAAATTAGGTCAGTATTGGGTATTATTTTGAAGTTATGGGCCAAAACATAATGCAATTTTTAAAAAAATCAGGAAATATATTTACTCGCCTAACATGAGAATTGCTGAACCTAGAGACTTTTTTTCAGGAATATAACTTTATTTAATCAAGATTCAATTGTCTACCCAAAATTAGATCTGAATTTTGCAAATTTTTCAAGTTATTAGCATAAATAAAAAATCAATACCTTAAATTTTGTCCAACTTTGGCACTGTTGATTTAATTTTCCCAGCATATATGCATAAGGATTTAATCTTTTAAAATCTGAACTTTCAAAAGAAATTGATTGGAATGAATAGCTTTTATTCATGTTTTCATACACCATGTCAAGTATTGTTTACATCTAGCCCACCTAGTAGTACAGCCTTCACTTGCATTATGTAACCCACCCCAGGCAGCTTACCTTGGCCCAGCTTGGCCACTACTAGCAGGCTTCCCCTCTGCCCTGCACTCATCCCCCCAGCTGGTGCATAAACTTGATGAATGTTATAATTTTTCTGTATTTTATTTTATTCTTGGACATGCTACATTTTAGATTTTGTTTTGAACCACCAGGGTTACAATGATTAAAGTGTACATTTAATTGTGTCCACAAAGTGGTGTATTGCTGTGAAAGTGTGGATGTTCATGAGATAAGTAATTCCTTACTTCAGAAGAGTAAAAACTTCACCAGGGACAGTAATTAGCACAATGATATTGTTTGTCCCTCATTCAACCAACAGTGTGTATACTTTATTTGAAAAGATGTTTTATTTTATCAAATTTACTTTTATTTTATTTTGGTGAATAAAATTAAGCATGTCCTGAAAACTCCAATGTGCAAAACTTTTTAATAGTGATTCAAGGAATATTCTTGTAGATGCCATGTTGTGGCATTATTTTCTTTAAAAATCAGTTTAAACATTTATGATTTAAAAATAATAAAATATATGTGTATGCATAATATGACCCAATGTTTTTTACTCTGTATATATAATGATTGCAACTTTTGCAACAATTCTAATATTTTAACTTATATTTTCAGGTTTTTTAATTAAAAATTTATAAACCTGTAAATAAAAAAATGATTCAGATAAAAACTTCTTAATGGAAAAAGTGGATCTGCTTAAAAAAATAGGATTATATATAAACTTAAATGCATTATTCTCTTGAAAGTGAAATAAAGGTATTAGTCCATTCTGTCCACTTGCCTGTCCATCTGTAAATTTTTGTATGCAACACAGTATCTCAAAACTTTTACTGTTTTTCTTCATGACAGTCTTGTCAGAGTATTAGTTTGCAATCATATATTTAGAACTTTACTATAACCAAGTAGGAGGGCCCCTTTCCTCTTAGCTTTTCATATTCTTATATAAAGGAAAAACATTACAATAGAATATTTCTACATCCACCTTCGTGCTGCCCTCACTTTTCCCTTCTCCGAACCCCATCCCAAAGTTAGCCTCAGTAAGCAAGAACAAGATGAATCAGATATATTCATACTTTAATATTTTGTATAACTATTCGTCCATAGGTACCTATGTACATGCCAGAAATAATGTCAATATTGTGTAATATGTAGACATAGTGGGCATCACAATAATGTACCTTGTCAAGACTAAAGAGATATTGTGTCATACAGTCACATATTCATAAATCACTTCATCAGCATAGTTAATCATAACATCATATCTGTCAAATTGAACGCTTGCAGACTACCATACACTTTAGATCCTTCAACAAATAGCCTTATCATCATTCTACTACTGCTTATTACTGCTGTCATTGCATTCATATTTGCTCAAATATATCACAATTTTCAACCCCTCCTAAATAAATAAAAAATAAACCACTTTATTTGACTCTATTAATCCATCAGTCAGGTAATTTCATTTATCATTTACTCACATATTACATTACATTCCTTTATAATAGCCCAACATGTACATGATATTCATAAGCTTTATCGACTCGATATAGTATCACAGTGGAGAAACATTTATAGTCCAATCACGATCAGCTGAGCGCCGTGACCCATGGGTCCCTTGTTTGAAGTTATACTGTCAAACATAAAATATATCAGTTTGAAAGTGATTGCTGATAAATTGAGGCATGTGAGGCATCATAAAGTGGAATATCACAAAAAGTTCCTGCAGCACCCCCTGTAGGTCATTTTGCAAAACATGAAATATAATCTTGTTACACTAACTGAACTTTACATGATGCAAAAATCTAAACCCCCCTAGCTTTATTATTAGCTCAGCTGACTATAAGTCATCTGAGCTATAGTCGTGGTCCATTGTCCGTCGTCCGTCCGTCTGTCCGTCCGTCCGTAGATGTGGCACGTTTTGAAACCGTAAGACCTAGGAATCCAAAATTCAGCATAATGTTAGATGTCCCCAAGATCTCCTACCAAGCCGAAAACTGGGTCTTTGCGACTTCGTTCCTTTGAGAAATTAAGGAAAAACCTCAATTTTTTATCAAAATCCTATTTTCACACTTCAGGACTGCCTAATATCAAAACAACTCATCTGTTTTTCCTCATATTTACCATAACTATTCCACTATATAGTTCCTATGTACATGCCAGAAATTAAGTCTGTAAAGTTTAAATTCTTTAAGTTATGGGCCCAAACATAATGGACTTTGTAAAAAATCAGGAAAAATAATAACTCACTTTACATGAAAAATTTTGAAACTAGAGTCTATTTTATCAAGTATATAACTATGTTTAATTAAGATTCAATTGTTTACCCAAAATTAGATCTGAATTTTGTAAATTTTTTAAGTTATAAGCATAAAAAAAATCAGTACCTTAAATTTTGCCCAACTTTGACCATGGCACGTTTTTTTCCTGTAAGCACCATTGATTTAATTTTCACAGCATGTAAACATAAATATTTAGTTTGTCTAAATCTGAAATTTGAAAATAAAAGCTTGAAAATTAAGCTAGTTATTGATTTTTTTCTGTAGTCACTTGCTTTAATTACAGATGCAGGGTCCCACTCCAGGTCACTGGAAGTCAGCTATGCCAGGGTTTCTGATTTGTTACAGTCACTGGGGGAGATCCCCTGCTGTGACAGGTGTACAGTTATTCTCATATCACCACCCCAATCACCCCCCCCCCCCAAAAAAACCCAACCCACCAAGTGTTATGCAGTAATTGTTATTGTTTTCACTGTATCTCCTTAATTGTAATGCTGTTTCCACTCCGATATGCAAAAACTTTCCTTGAAAAAATAATTCAAGGTGTAATCCAGAAGATGCAATGTTGTGTAATGTAGCATTTTTAAAGAAATCAATTTTCTTTTAAATGATTTTAACACATATAAATGAACCCATCAGTATGCTTAAATTATTATAAAATATGAAGCACATTATGGATAAATAAAGACACAATTAAAAATTGTGAAATCTAAATCAAGTATTATTTTTAGATATTTATTGTTTTACAGATTTAAAAGATATATTTTTGTGGTAAAAAATAAATAAACATTTGTATGCATGATGTGGTGTTATCTGACAAGATTGAGATTTATGATGATGCAATTGAGAATTATGAATCAACTTTTATATTCAGATATAAATGTTATATTGGAAATGTATAGAAATATAAACTTTAATTAGAAAATAATTGATGAGATAAAAAAATCAGGATTTAATACAAACATTTGTTCATTATTTTCCTGCCTCAGCAGAATTTGAGATCAGGCTTTGTTTGCCCTGTTTTATGTTGTTAATTAGCTATATTTCAACTGTATACATTTCATAAAAAAAAATACATATATATTTAATAATATATATTATACAAAAAAATAGATTCAATTGAACAAATGTGTAAACTACTGAAATGTCAACAGTTAATCGAAAAACCAACTAATGATCATGGTAATAGTACAGATCATTTGTTCACAAACTGCTCACATGCTTTAGTTTCAACATTAGGAAACACATGGTCAGGTCACAAAATATTTTTTGCAACAACTTCTTGCTCATCAATACAAACCAATCATATAAACTAACCATGGCCTTTATTACCTCTTCCTCTTACACTTTATCTCCATTAGTTATTATTTTAGATTTTTAGCTTCAAGGTTAACGTCAGCTGAGCACAGTGACCCATAGGTCCCTTGTTGACAAAGTTACAAAAGACAAGGTAAATATGTGAAGAATTTTACTTATTTAAAATAGGTCACCATGGTAACTGCAAAACTAGGTCTCGTGTATCCAGGAATAAGTGTATTGATTATAATTTCAGTTTCTGTAATAAAAATGTTGACATCATTAATAATTTCAAAGCTATTAGACAAAAAACATACTTAGATCTATTTTAGCTGCAGCACCCTCTGGTGGCTATATTCGAAAAATAAAAAATCTGTTTTGAGATATTTCTATTTAACATATTACGTATGAATTTGCCTCCATGGCATTATTATTGAAATTTCGCAAACTTGTTGTAGAGAGCCCCCTGGTGGCCATATTCATAAATCTTCAGAAAATCCAGCAATTCTTAATAAACTCTACATACCCGTATTGCAAAAAACGAGACCTCCCTAGCTTTAAAAATGACAAAGTTACCAAAATATTTTTAAAAACTTTGAAAGTTCAAGATTTCCCCCAAAAATGTGTTACCATGGTAACAACAGAATGAGACGGTTTTGGAACAAGAAGATAGCGCATTTAATGACAAATTATATGAGCTACATTTTATGTTGTTTAGAGCATTCATGACAAAAGTATGAAGAAATAACCTATTATGAGAGGTGTCAGTGACCCTGACCTTGACCTTTGACCGATTATAACCCGAAACAATAGGCTTCTATTCTGGTTGATTATAATCTTACTTTATGAATATTATGGATGGGCCCTGTGACCTTGACCTTTGACCCTATGACCCCAAATTGGAAAGAATCTTCCCCTATAGGCAAGTGAGTAATATCTTGATGATATCAGGGTTGTGATTAAAAGTTTGGCTTGAAATGCATACACATTCCTTTTAAAGAAATGGGTCCTGTGACCTCCACCTTTGACCCCTAAAATTGACAGGGTTCTTACTTTATTGGTGAACCATTTATAAGTTAAGTAAGAAACCAATATGGAGTTATCAGCAAGTCAATGTGCAAGATGGAAAGTTTGGGATGAAAAGCTTGGCTTAAAATGCAGCCATAATCTTTTTTAGCGAACCTGTGAGCTTATGCGATGGCGCAACGTCGTCCCTCCATCGTCAGCCGTCCGCTGTCCAGGGCTGGCTTTCCACTGTCCATGGCTGTAAGTCAGAAACCGTCGGAGCTGGCAGCTCCAAATTACATGTAAGAATTAGTCACATGTGAAACTTGGTGCCCTGGAGCTTATTATTGGGTATCTGCATTAATTTAGATTTTACAGAGAAAAAGCTTAAAAACCTTTTAAAATCTTCTTCTCTGAAACTGTCCAGCAAAATTGTCCAGTGTTTCACAGAAATGATCCCTGGAACAATCTCTCTCAAGTTCATTCAAATGGTTCCAGTCCGGAGATTTTTGGCTGAGTTACAGGAGGTTAAACTTAGTCATCTGTCCAAAAAAGCACACTAAAATTAAAATCTCAGAAATGGCTAGCGCTATAATCACCAAATTTAATACCAATGTTTGTCACATATGTCATATCTGATATTGAGGTATTGGTGGCATCACCTACATTGATGTGTTTTTTACAAGTGAAAATGTAATTTTAAACTCTTCTAGCTTATACACAGATTTATGATGAAACTGTTAAGCTGATTGGTTTAAACTTTACAAGAATTATTCTGTGGTAGTGTTCTGCCAGTTTTATAAGAATAGATTAGGTAAATACAGTTTTAAAACAGCATGGTAGCCAATTGAAAAAGGCTTTCTGTATTTGAAAACAGATTTGACAATATGCTGAGTTTCAGCAGCCAAGTCAAGAGGTCACTCAGTACAAACAGGTGGGGTCCAGACATCACCATGGCAATATGTCTAGACATCTAGACACGGCGTCTAGACGTCTAGACACAATGTTTAGATGCAGAATTCCCAGATTATTGGAACTATATCTTTCAACTGTTTGAAAAAACTTGGTTTGAAATTTAAGCGAATTGGGTTTATCATCAGGTCACATGTGAACTGCTGTGCCCTCATTTTTGGTTGACCTCTGACCTTTCCTTGCTGCCATTGGTCCATTTGTGCGTCTGTTTCCACACATAAACCCGCATATCTCGGGAACCGTTTGACTGATCAGGCTAAAAATTTTGCACAAATGTAGCCCTGTGATAGCTTTATAACATACACTAAAAATGGTGGCACCACCTGCAACCATTTTTGCACAGCGTCCATCTGTTCATCTGCCTTGGGATAATATCACTCATATCTCAGCAGTGGTTTGACTTATCCACCTGAAATTTTGCAGGTTTATCCATCCTGGACAGCTTTCTCGATTTTATGACAGGTGGTGCCACCTACATTCATGTTTACTCTGCAGACATCCAAGCTCATATCTGGGAAACCCGTTTGACTGATTGGGCCCAAATTTTGCATGTGTATAGATCTCACATAGCTCTTTATCATAGGCAAAACTGGTTGCACCACCTGCAACCATTAATGCACAGCGTCCATCTGTTCATCTGCCTTGGGATAATATCACTCATATCTCAGCAGTGGTTTGACTTATCCACCTGAAATTTTGCAGGTTTATCCATCCTGGAAAGCTTTCTCGATTTTATGACAGGTGGTGCCACCTACATTCACGTTTACTCTGCAGACATCCAAGCTCATATCTCAGGAACCATATGACCGATTAGGCCAAAATTTTGCATGTGTATAGATCTCACATATCTCTTCATCATAGGCAAAACTGATGGCACCACCTGCAACCATTTATAAACACCGTCCATCGGTACATCTGCCTTGGGATAAAATCACTCATATCTCAGCAGTGGTGTGATCGACTTATCCACCTGAAATTTGGCAGGTTTATACATCCTGGACAATTTTCTCGATTTTATGACAGGTGGCACCACCTACATTCACATTTACGCTGCAGACATCCATGCTCATATGCAACACACCTCACTCTATTCCCCTTGCCACTTAATCCATGCCTCACTTCACCCGTCCCACTCTGATTTCTGCGGATACACATAGTTGCTTGTCGACTACCCATATTCTAGTTTTAAAATGTCCTAGTCTGAAACTTGCAGGTCCGAAATGTCCATTTTGCTGAAATCATAATGACTAAGGTAGATATGCAGGATTTAAAAGGATCAAAATTAAATTTTAAAAATAAACCTCCATTCATACTCTCAAACACTGCACAGGTTCGCATTAGGCCTGTAGGCCTTGTTTAAGTGAGTCTTGTGACCTTGACCTCATGACCCTAAAATCATACAGGTTCTTTCTTTTGTGGTGGGCCATGTGTAAGTCATGTTTGAAATCCTATGTCAATCCAACCTGGAGTTATCATTTGGAAACAAATTTGTGTGGATGGACGGATGGACAGACGGACAGACAAACAGATAGATAGGGTGATTACTATAGGACATCCACTTGTGATCAATAAACACACCAGGTTTTTGGACACTAGATGGAATCACAGCTGAGAAACTGACATTATTGTAGTCATTTTTAGTAAAAAAAAAATAGAATAATATTCCTAAAATAAGACAAAATACAGGTGGTGACACCACAAAATTAGTCAAGATCAAAATTCAAGGCAAGATTCATGACAATCCATGCATTAATTATCAAGATACTGGAGGTTTTGTATCATTAATTTTTTATTTTTCTGGGGGGGGGGGGTTACTTACAAGCCCTATAGCTTTTAGGATATAGGTCACAGTGACCTAATTTTAGGTTTCCAAGGAGATTTTTTATAACCTCCCTAGAATTTTAGTTTCAGGCTTCTAGGGTCAGCGGTTACGATTTGTGCCCTGCTAACTGATGGCCAAATGGCCAGACGGACGATGGACAAAGCGCCACACCTATACCACAGTTGACTTACAGTCAGTTGAGCAAAAACTGCCAGTGAATACAATTTTACATCATCCATCTATTATCATAATCCCAATTTTTATGTGGTTTTATTTTAATATTAAGAAAAATAAGTTCACTTCACTAAGATATAGATTACAGCTTGTTTCTCTTCTCTGAATAAGTGAGACTTTAACTGTTATTTAAATATGAGCAAATTCATGTGTTTATAAAATAAACCTTCATTTAAAAATTGTATCTTTGATCAAATAGGAAATGGACCTTCTGTTGATACTGTGGTGGGCTTCATATTTTTGAGGTAAAGTTTTGCGGTTTACAATGTTTTCATTGTTTCATATTTAGCTTAAGGGTTCCATTGTCATTATCTCATCATACAATAACCTACATGTATCCTTTATAAAATGAATTATATACAATTTATTAAAAAGTCATCATACTTTGATTGGGATTACAGTGATCACTGAATGATTGGAAATTATTGTAGATTATCAGCAGATGATTCAAACAATCTGATATCATTTATGAAAGCAATCTTATATTGGCCAGTAACATACAAGGTCAAGTCAATCTATAATGTCAATCTTTTGCATTTTGACTTGCCTTAAATGATGGAGACCATAATTCAGAAAGATTTTATTTTTGCAGTGACATAATTTTTCGCCAATATTATGAATTAAAATACCTTTTGAACACAGTATATTTGGTATCAGCCAATGCATAAATGAATATGTATTGATATTTAAATATATATTGATAGCATATTGCTCTTTCTTGTAAACAGAATGATAGACATTCCAAGTTATCAGCAGGGAGTCAAATCACATGGTGTGTACCAATATAGATGTATTGATCATTGCAGTTGTCACATATATTAAAGGTATAAGCATTATGGACTAAATGGAGAGTTATCTCACAGACATAAAGATCAACGAGGCTTTGAGCTTGACTTTATAATGTCAAGAGCTCATTTATAATTTATCATTGAAAAGTGAAGGCAGTGCACATTTTAGATTTTGAATATTTAAATCTTGAAGGTTGCATGTATACTTTTAGGAATAACAGGATTGTGAAATAGTTTTATCCCCAATGTCATATCAGTTTATAGAACAAAGATAAAGTCTGACTGTACATGTTTTATGCAGCAGCTGTCTGAATCAGCAGATAGATAGATATATAGTTTATTATTGTATGAAATAGAACTGAAACCTCTATCAGACTTGCTGGATCTTATCTACCTGTGGGAAACAGAACTGAAACCACCATCCGTCTGGCTGGATCTCAGCTATCTGTGTGCAATAGAACTGAAACCTCCATCAGTCTTGCTGGATCTCATCTGTATGTGGGAAATAGAACTGGTACCTGCATCAGTCTAGCTGGATCTCATCTGTCTGTGTGAAATAGAACTTAAACCTCCATCAGTCTAGCTGGATCTCATCTCTCTGTGTGTAATAAAATGAAACCTCCATCAGTATTGCTGGATCTCATCTATCTGTGTGTAATAAAATGAAACCTACATCAGTCTAGCTGGATCTCATCTATATGTGTGTAATAAAATGAACCCTCCATCAGTCTTGCTGGATCTCATCTATCTGTGTGTAATAAAATGAAACCTCCATCAGTCTAGCTGGATCTTATCTGTCTGTGTGAAATAGAGCTGAACCCTCCAACCGTCTGGCTGGATCTCATCTATCTGTTAGAAATAGAGTTGAACCCTCCATCTGTCTGGCTGGATCTCATCTATCTGTGGGAAATAGAGCATAAACCTCCATCAGTCTAGCTGGATCTTATCTGTCTGTGTGAAATAGAGCTGAACCCTCCAACCGTCTGGCTGGATCTCATCTATCTGTTAGAAATAGAGTTGAACCCTCCATCTGTCTGGCTGGATCTCATCTATCTGTGGGAAATAGAGCATAAACCTCCATCAGTCTAGCTGGATCTCATCTGTCTGTGTGAAATAGAGCTGAAACCTCCATCAGTCTTGCTGGATCTCATCTATCTGTGGGAAATAGAGCTGAAACCTCTATCCGTCTGGCTGGATCTCATCTATCTGTGGGAAATAGAGCTGAAACCTCTATCCATCTGGCTGGATCTAATCTATCTCTGTGAAATAAAACTTTAACTTCCATCAGTCTAGCTGGATCACATCTGTCTATGTGAAATAGAACTGAAACCTCAATCAGTCTGGCTGGATCTCATCTATCTGTGTTAAATAGAACTGAAACCTCCATCAGTCTTGCTGGATCTCATCTGTCTATGTGGTATAGAACTGAACCCTCCAACCGTCTGGCTGGATCTCATCTATCTGTGTTAAATAGAACTGAACCCTCCATCAGTCTTGCTTGATCTCATCTGTCTGTGTGAAATAAAAGTGAAACCTCCATCAGTCTTGCTGGATCTCATCTATCTGTGGGAAATAGAGCTGAAACCTCTATCCATCTGGCTGGATCTCATCTATCTGTGGGAAATAGAGCTGAAACCTCTATCCATCTGGCTGGATCTAATCTATCTCTGTGAAATAAAACTTTAACTTCCATCAGTCTAGCTGGATCACATCTGTCTATGTAAAATAGAACTGAAACCTCAATCAGTCTGGCTGGATCTCATCTATCTGTGTTAAATAGAACTGAAACCTCCATCAGTCTTGCTGGATCTCATCTGTCTGTGTGAAATAAAAGTGAAACCTCCATCAGTCTGGCTGGATCTCATCTATCTGTGGGAAATAGAGCTGAAACCTCTATCCATCTGGCTGGATCTAATCTATCTCTGTGAAATAAAACTTTAACTTCCATCAGTCTAGCTGGATCACATCTGTCTATGTGAAATAGAACTGAACCCTCCAACCGTCTGGCTGGATCTCATCTATCTGTGTTAAATAGAACTGAACCCTCCATCAGTCTTGCTGGATCTCATCTGTCTGTGTGAAATAAAAGTGAAACCTCCATCAGTCTGGCTGGATCTCATCTATCTGTGGGAAATAAAACTGAAACCTCAATCAGTCTAGCTGGATCTCATCTGTCTGTGTGAAATAGAACTGAACCCTCTATTAGTCTCGCTGGATCTAAAATGTTTGTGTGAAATAGAACTGAAACCTTCATCAGTCTAGCTTGATCTCATCTATATGTGGGAAATAGAGCTGGACCATCCATCCATCTTGCTGGATCTCAACTATCTGCTGGAAATAGAGCTGAACCCTCCATCCATCTGGCTGGATCTCATTTGTCTGTTGGAACTAGAACTGAAACTTCCATCAGTCTTGCTGGATCGCAATTATCTGAAACCTCCATCTGTTTGGCTTGATATCATCTGTCTGTGGGAAATAGAACTGAAACCTCCTCAAGGGCCAACCAGTAAACAGTTCACCATGACCTCTCCATATTTTAGCATATTTATTAATTACTATGCAGTTAAATTCTCCATAATATTGCATGATAACTTTAAACAGTACATCTTATGCATGCTCAAATTGTTATATAAATGTCTTACACATGGGAAAATTATAGCTATTAGAAAGGTTATATTTGTTAAAATCAGTATGGGGAAATAAATGTTAATTATTCAGTGTGTATATTCCTAGAATCTTCTTCAAACCAGATTGAAACAACAACTGCATTAACATTAAAAATATCCTGGAGTGAGTAATTTATCTCCTGCCAAACAGTGGCTTAATAAGGCATTCCTACTGAGAAAGTGAAAGCCTACTGAGAATAAGAAAGTTTCTCCTGGAGCAAAACCTGTGATTTATCATGTTTTTACTGTTTCATGATGTTACATTTACACATGTATGGTCCTCAGTTATTTTTGGAGAAAAATTTTTGCAGATACTATGTTTTTGACTGGGTTCTGCCGCCGCATTAGTTTCCGGAGAACTCCTCTGAAACTACTGGACTGATTTCTGAAACTTACACAAATTATCTGGTTACTTGTGAACTGGTGCCTAACTAATTGGCGTTGACATCTGACCTTTCCTCTCTGCCCAGCGTCCATTTTTGTATCTGTTTCCACACATAAACCCACATATCTCGGGAACCACTTAACCGATCAGGAAAGATTTTTTGTACAAAAGTAGCCCTTGGATACCTATATAACATACACAAAAAATGGTGGCGCCACCTGCAACCATGTTTGAACAGTGTCCATCTGTTTATCTGCCTTGAGTTAAAATCACTCATATATCTCTGCAGTGGTTTGACTAATTCACCTGAAATTCGGCATGCGTATACATCCTGAATAGCTTTCTTAATTTTATGACAGGTGGCGCCACCTACATTCACGTTCACGCTGCAGACATCCATGCTTATATCTCTGGACTGGTTTGACGTATCTTCATGAAAATTTGCATGTGTATAGATCTCGCATAGCTCTTTATCATACACAAAACTGGTGGCACCACCTGCAACCATTTTTGCACAGCGTCCCTCTGTATGTCTGCCGTGGGATAAAATCACTCATATCTAAGCAGTGGTTTGACATATCTGCCTAAAATTTTGCGTGTTTATACAGCTTGGAAAGCTTTCTAGACTTTTTGGCAGATGGCGCCACCTACATTTATGTTAATGCTGCAGACATTCAGGCTTATATCTCTGGATTGGTTTGACGTATCTTCATGAAAATTGCATGTGTATAGATCTCACATAGCTCTTTATCATATGCAAAACTGGTGGCACCACCTGCAACCATTTTTGCACAGCGTCCTGTCTGTTTGTCTGCCATGGGATAAATATACTGACATCTAAGCAGTGGTTTGACATATCTGCCTAAATTTTGCGTGTTTATACAGCTTTGAAAGCTTTCTTGACTTTTTGGCAGGTGGCACCACCTACATTTATGTTAATGCTGCAGACATTCAGGCTTATATCTCAGGACTGGTTCGACATATCCCCCTGAAATTTTGCATGTGTATAGTTCTCACATAGCTCTTAATCATACACAAAATTGGTGGCGCCACCTACCACCATTTTTGCACAAGTCCTGTTTTTCTGCTGTGGGATAAAACCACTCATATACATGTAGTGGTTAGACTTATCTGCCTAAAATTTTGTATATGTATACAACTTTCTGGATTTTGTGGTAGGTGGCACAACCTACATACACATTTTGACTGCAAACATCCATGCTAATATGCAACACTTCACTCTATTTCCCCTTGCCACTCAATCCATGCCTCACTTTACCCGTTCCACTCTGATTTTGGCGGATACATGTAGTCGCTTGTCGACTACCCGTATTCTAGTTTGTATATGTTATAGGACTGAAGTATGTGTGATCAATTTTTTTCACTGCCCTTTATATTTGCATTTACAAAAGAATGGTTTGTTTATCTTGTTCTAACCCTGTGTTGAAATATATGCCAACCTGTGGATAATGCAAGAAAAAATGTAATTAACCAACCTAATTCATGAGTATATTCAAGAAGAAAAGTTCTATGTACTCCAAAAACTATGTGAATGGGGCTACAGCCACCATGAACCACACAGCAAAACTCATGATAAGTATTTATTTGATAAGCACTCTTTTAAATAGAATAGACATTTAATTAATTGTTTAAATGTTTGAATGTGATAAATTTATACTTTCAGCATTTGTCAGTTCTATGTAGAAAACATGAATCTAGATGTTCAGTTACCCATCAAGTTATCTATCATTACTATTGAAAAGTGATACAGTGATTTATTTAGCAATGTTTCTTGTGACTAATAATCATGGTTCTGACATCAGGTATCAGGATGTAGGGAATACAGCTCATGTGTACAGTATAGGGGCTGATAATGTTCCTATCATATGATGATTGGCAAGTTTCTAAGGAACCCACATGTTTATATCCTGTCAGTTTATGTTACATGGAATATCTACAGTGATAACTCAGGTTATATGGAACATATACATGTACTGTGATTATTATCTCAACTTGTTTTATATCACAGGCATTGGTTGTGTATGACATCCCTGTCAACACATTTCTGTGTGGTAAATAGTGGTGGTAGAAATTGGTTGTAAAATCATATCCGGTGGAGGAAAGTTAAAAAACAACCAATTATCAATTATTAGCTCAGCTGACTGAAAGTCATCTGAGCTATAGCGATCACTCTTTGTCCGTCGTCCATCTGTCCGTCTGTCCGTCTGTCCGTCCGTTAACCAGGCACAAATCGTAACGGCTGAACCTAGAACCTTGTAACTTGGGATTCTGAAAGGTCCATGAAAAATCTCCTTGGAAACCAGAAATTAGGTCTCTGTCACCCATATCCTTCGAGCTATGGGGCCCCAAAGTACCCCCCAGAAAAGTAAAAAATTTCATACAAAAACTTCAATATCTCATTACCTACTTGACTGATGGTCATGATTTTTGGCATACATATTGATCATGAGATGTTCCATCACTTCCTGCAGACTGGTGGCGCCACCTGTATTTTTCAATTTTTCACAAATTTTTTTCTCTATTTTTGAGACCTTTAAAAATGTGAACATCTGTTAACAAGGCACAAATCGTAAAGCCTAGACCTAGAATCTTAATTCTTGATACACTGAGAGGTCCATGAAAAATCTTCTTGGAAACCAGAAATTAGGTCTCTGTTACCCATATCCTTTGAGCTATGGGGCCCCAAAGTACCCCCCAGAATAGCAAAAAATTTCATACAAAAACTTCAATATCTCATTACCTACTTGACTGATGGTCATGATTTTTGGCATACATATTGATCATGAGATGTTCCATCACTTCCTGCAGACTGGTGGCGCCACCTGTATTTTTCGATTTTTTACAAATTATTTTCTCTATTTTTGAGACCTTTAAAAATGTGAACATCTATTAACAAGGCACAAATCGTAAAGCCTAGACCTAGAATCTTAATTCTCGATACACTGAGAGGTCCATGAAAAATCTCCTTGGAAACCAGAAATTAGGTCTCTGTTACCCATATCCTTTGAGCTATGGGGCCCCAAAGTACCCCCCAGAATAGTAAAAAATTTCATACAAAAACTTCAATATATCAATAACTACAACACTGATGGTCATGATTTTTGGCATACATATTGATCATGAGATGTTCCATAAGTTCCTGCAGACTGGTGCACCACCTGTATTTTTCGATTTTTTTACAATTTTTTCCTCTATTTTTGAGACGTTTTAAGATGCTGTCATCTGTTAACGTGGCACAAATCGTAACCGCTGGACCTAGAATCTTCATTCTCGACACACTGAGAAACCTATTAAAAGTCTCCATGGAAACCATAAATTAGATCTCTGTTACCCATATCCTTCAAGCTATGGGGCCCCAAATTACCCCCCAGAAAAGTAAAAAATTTCATACAAAAACTTCAATATCTCATTAACTACTTGACTGATGGTCATGATTTTTGGCATACGTATTGATCATGAGAATTTTTCGATTTTTTACGTATTGATCACCTGAATTTTTCGATTTTTTACGAATTTAAAAATGTGAACAGCTGTTAACAGGGCACAAATCATAAAGACTGGACCTAGAATCTTCATTCTTGACACACTGAGAGGTCCATGAAAAATCTTCTTGGAAACCAGAAATTAGGTCTCTGTTACCCATATCCTTTGAGCTATGGGGCCCCAAAGTACCCCCCAGAATAGCAAAAAATTTCATACAAAAACTTCAATATCTCATTACCTACTTGACTGATGGTCATGATTTTTGGCATACATATTGATCATGAGATGTTCCATCACTTCCTGCAGACTGGTGGCGCCACCTGTATTTTTTGATTTTTTACAAATTATTTTCTCTATTTTTGAGACCTTTAAAAATGTGAACATCTATTAACAAGGCACAAATCGTAAAGCCTAGACCTAGAATCTTAATTCTCGATACACTGAGAGGTCCATGAAAAATCTCCTTGGAAACCAGAAATTAGGTCTCTGTTACCCATATCCTTTGAGCTATGGGGCCCCAAAGTACCCCCCAGAATAGTAAAAAATTTCATACAAAAACTTCAATATATCAATAACTACAACACTGATGGTCATGATTTTTGGCATACATATTGATCATGAGATGTTCCATAAGTTCCTGCAGACTGGTGCACCACCTGTATTTTTCGATTTTTTTACAATTTTTTCCTCTATTTTTGAGACGTTTTAAGATGCTGTCATCTGTTAACGTGGCACAAATCGAAACCGCTGGACCTAGAATCTTCATTCTCGACACACTGAGAAACCTATTAAAAGTCTCCATGGAAACCATAAATTAGATCTCTGTTACCCATATCCTTCAAGCTATGGGGCCCCAAATTACCCCCCAGAAAAGTAAAAAATTTCATACAAAAACTTCAATATCTCATTAACTACTTGACTGATGGTCATGATTTTTGGCATACGTATTGATCATGAGAATTTTTCGATTTTTTACGTATTGATCACCTGAATTTTTCGATTTTTTACGAATTTAAAAATGTGAACAGCTGTTAACAGGGCACAAATCATAAAGACTGGACCTAGAATCTTCATTCTTGACACACTGAGAGGTCCATAAAAAGTCTCCATGGAAACCTGAAATAAGGTCTCTGTTACCCATATCCTTTGAGCTATGGGGGGCTCCCAATAACCCCCCAGAATAATGGAAAATTTGATAAAAACAAACTGCAACATCTCAATAACTACAACACTGATGGTCATGATTTTTGGCATACATATTGATCAAGAGGTGTTTCATCAGTACCTGCAGACTGGTGGTGCCACCTGTATTTTTTCAAATTTTCACAATTTTTTTTCCTCTATTTTTGAGACCTTTCAGGATGTAGTTATCTGTCAACAGGGTACAAATCGTAAGGACTGGACCTAGAATCTTCATTGTTGACACACAGGGAGACCCATGATAAGTCTCCATGGACAAATGAAATTAGGTCTCTGTTACCCATATCCTTTGAGCTATGGCACTCCAAAGTACAGCTCAGAATAATGGAAAATTTGATACAAAAGCTGAAGTATCTGAACAGCTAATGCAGAGATCACCATAATTGTTTTCATGGATATTGATCATGGAGTGTTTCATCAGTTTCTGCAGACTGGTGGCACCACCTGTATTTGTTCGGGTTTTTTTACGAATTTTTTCTCTATTTTTGAGACCTTTAAAGTTATGAACATCTGTTAACAGGGCACAAATCATTAAAACTGGACCTAGCATCTTCATTCTTGACACACAGGGAGACCCATGAAAAGTCTCCATGGAAACCTGAAATTAGGTCTCTGTTACCCATATTCTTTAAGCTGTATGGCTCCAAATTACCCCCCAGAATAATGGAAAATTTGATACAAAAACTGCAGTATCTCAATAACTACAACACTGATGGTCATGATTTTCGGCATACATATTGATCATGACCTTTTCCATCAGTTTCTGCAGACTGGGTGCGCCACCTCTATTTTTTTCAAATTTTTACGATTTTTTTTCTCTTTTTTTGATACCTTTAAAGATGTGGTTATCTGTCAACAGGGTACAAATAGTAACAACTGGACCTAGAATCTTCATTCTTTTCATGCAAGGAGGCCCATGAAAAGTGCCTGTGGAAACTTAAAATTAGGTCTCTGTTACCCATATCCTTCAAGCTATATAGGACTCCGAAGTATCCCTCAGAATAATGGACAATTTGATACAAAAGCTGAAGTATCTGAACAACTAATGGGGAGATCACCATGATTCTTTGCATGGATATTGATGTTTGTAAGTGTTTTTATTAGTTTCTGCAGACTGGTGGAGTCACCTGTATTTTTGTACCCGCCAAAACGAAGTTTTGTGGATACTATGTTTTTGACCGGGTTCCTCCGCCGTGGCGGCGTTCGTTTCCAGAGAGCTCCTCTGGGACTTGATTTTATGAGCTTTCCAAGCTCATATCTCGGGAACCGTTAGACTGATCAGGAAATAAAATTTATACTAATGTAGCCCGTGGATAACTCTATAACATACACAAAAAATGGTGGTGCCACCTGTAACCATGTTCATCTGTTCATCTGCCTTTGGTTAAAATCACTCATATCTCTGCAGTGAATTGACTAATTCACCTGAAATTTGGCATGCATATACATCCTGGATAGCTTTCTTGATTTTATGACAGGTGGCGCCACCTACATTCTCATTCACGCTGATGACATCCAAGCTCATATTTCGGGAACCGTTTGACCGATCGGGCCAAAATTTTGCATGTGTATAGATTTAACATAGCTCTTTATCATACGCTAAACTGGTGGCGCCACCTGCAACCATTTTTGCACAGCGTCTGTTTGTTTGTCTGCCGTGCAATAAAGTCACTCACATCTTGGCAGTGGTTTGACATATCTGCCTAAAATTTTGCAGTTTTATACATCCTGGATAGCTTTCTTGATTTTATGACAGGTGGCGCCACCTACATTCACGTTCACGCTGATGACATCCAAGCTCATATCTCGGGAACCGTTTGAAGGATTGGGCCAAAATTTTGCATGTGTATAGATCTCACATAGGTCTTTATCATACACAAAACTGGAGGGGCCACGTGCAACCATTTTGCACATTTTGCACAGCGTCTGTCTGTTTGTCTGCCGTGGCCTAAAATCACTCATTTCTCTGTAGTGGTTTGACATAACTGCCTAAAATTTTGCAGGTTTATACAGCTGGATAGCTTTCTTGATTTTATGACAGGTGGCGCCACCTACATTCTAGTTAACGCTGCACACATCCAAGCTAATATCTCAGGAACCATTTGACCGATTGGGCCAAAATTGTGCTTGTGTTTAGATCTCACATAGGTCTTTATCATACACAAAACTGCAACCATTTTTGCACAGCGTCTGTCTGTTTGTCTGCCGTCACTCGTATCCATGTAGTGGTTTGAATTTTCTGCCTAAAAGTTTGCATATGTATACAACTTGGACAGCTTTCTGGATTTGTGGTAGGTTGCACAACCTACATACACATTTAGGCTGCAGACATCCATGCTAAAATGCAACATACCTCACTCTGTTTCCCCTTGCCACTCAATCCATGCCTCACTTCACCCGTTCCACTCTGATTTTGGCAGATACACGTAGTCACTTGTCGGCTACCTGTATTCTAGTTTTTAAAGTTTACACATTTTTTCTCTATTTTTCAGATATATAAATACAGACTAAATCTTGGCCTGTTGGTTAATCTGTTTGATGCTTCAGTTGAATGGCTATCTACCATTCTGATGATAAAATTTTGTGAATCTCTTCCCAGTCAGCTGAGCGTCATGACCCATGGGTCACTTGTTAATTATTTTATGCACCATCTCTGTTACCAATAAATATTCTGTATAGCAGTATAACTGTCTATTGACTTAGTAAATTATTCAATCTAACTTGAACATCATGCTGAAAGGACAAGATAATGGCCCTATATTGAGTTATTTCTTGATTATTTGATTAATATATTATTTTTTTAATATGATTTATGCATTTTTATGCTATAAATATGAAATATATGCTTAAAAACAAGGAAAGTAAATTTTCCCATATTTTCCATATGGTTTTATATAATTACCCTTCAACAAATGGAGTTGAACCTTACCCCATGGAGCCCATGTTAGAAACTGCTCAAATGTGGGACATACATTGAGACTAAAAGCTCTAAATCCGATACCAACAGGAAACTCAGAACAAATACATTACAGTAAATGCAATATGTTCAAAGTATATCAAGTACACTAAGTGCAATTAAGTGAATTCAGAGTTAATTAAGTACACAGTGTAAATACAGTGCACTCAGATCAAACACAGTACACTCAGAGTAAATAAAGCAGATTTAGAGTTAAGTAAGTGCACATTGTAAATACAGTGCACTCTGGTCTAATTCAGTACTCTCAGAGTAAATAAAGCAGATTCAGCTTTAATTAAGTACACAGTGTAAATACAGTGCACTCAGATCAAATACAGTGAACTCAAAGTAAATAAAGCAGATGTAGAGTTGAGTAAGTACACAGTGTAAATACAGTGCAGCCAGATCAAATACAGTACATGTAGAGTAAATAAAGCAGATTTAGAGTAAATTAAGTACATAGTGTAAATACAGTGCACATGCTGAAAATACAGTGCATATGAAGTAAATGTAGTGTATTAAAAGTTAATATTGACTTTGCAGTAAGAGTAAATGCATTGTGTAACATCCTCAAGAGTTAACATATTGACAGCACACTCAGAGGATACACCAACAAAACACAAAAAGTGAATACTTGTGGCACAATGAGAACAGATACTGATGACACACTCTGATAAAAGTAGATACTGATGGCTGCACACTCAGAGTAGATACTGATTGAACACTTGATGGCCCACTCAAAGTAGATACTGATAGCGCACTCAATAGATACTAAGGGGTACACACTCAAGAGTCAATACTGATCGAACAATTGGGGTTGATACTGATGGCACACTCTGGATAGATAATGATAGCCCAGTCAGAGTAGATACTGATGGCCCACTCAGTAGGTACTGATGGCACAGTCGGAGTAGATATTGATTGCACACTCAAGTGTAGATACTGATGGCATGCTCAGAGTAGATACTGATGGCACACTTAGAGTAGATACTGATGGCACACTGGGAGTAGATACTGATGGCACACTCCAGGGTAGATACTAATGGCACATTCAGAGTAGATACTGATGGCACACTTAGGATTGATACTGATGACACACTCAGGGTAGATCTATACTGATGGCCCACTCGAGGTAGATACTGATGCCATACTTAAAAGTAGATACTGATGGCATACAAGTGGTTGATACTGATGGCACAGTCAGAGTAGATACTGATGGCACACTCAGGGTAAGCCTGATGGTATACTCAGAGTAGATACTGTTGGCACACTCACAGTAGATTCTGATGGTGCACAGTCAGTTGATACTTGTGGCACACTCAAAAGTAAATACTGATGCCACACCCAAAGTAGATACTGATGTCACACTCACAATAGATACTGACAGCACAAAGTAGATACCAGTGGCACACTTGGGGTAGGTACTGATGGCACACTGACAGTAGAAACTGAAAGCAAAACTTGTAGACACTGATGGCATACTCAGAGTAGATACTGAAAGTACAATTGTAGATAATAATAGCCTTGGTGATACTGAATGTGGAAAATGTGGAATAGACAGTTTTCTAAGGTATGGTAACAATATGTAAGTAAAATTTGAATCTTGGAAGTCCTGAAATAGTTAGGGTTGACATTCATTTAGTGACAGCAACAATATTACAGATATACAGAGCTTCACACACTTGTCATAATATTTTTTTCAAGTTGTATCTGTCATGCCAGCATGGTATCTCCTGTCAGCATTAAGTTTGTTGGTATCACTCAGATGATCAGCTCAGCTGTGCTTCAAAATACCCATCATTTCCTTGTTTTATTGTGTTTATTTAAATAGATTTGGCTGGCGAGGCACGTTCAGTTAGAACATTTAAATCATATAATTGCCTGTTCCATCTGTTTTAATCAATTGTATTTCTTATAAATGTATAGGTAAATATGATATTTTGCTTCAAGGATTGGCTCACAAGGCCAGTACTATTGTATAATATGCTTTACTTATTGTACATTACTAAGGTGGCCAAGCTGTGTTACATTAAAAACAGTTAATACATATTTTTCACTTATTGACCTGCAAAGAAATATTGTATGTGTAATCCTGAAGATTTGTCTGTGGAAGAATCTTTCCTTGTCAGATTAAAATTTTACAAAACTGATTCCTTGGCCTAATTGATCAGCTGCAGCTGTGTTAGGTAATTAATAATTTTTATGATTTTAAAATTCAGTGAGTCAGTATAAATATATATCTATATATATATATATATATATATATATATATATATATATATCTTGGAGCCAGTAAAAGGTCAGTGTACCCTAAAGGACACAGAGGGGGAGTGTATGAGACAGATTGGATGGAGGACACTCATCCAGTCATGTTGAGGCTGTCACTGATCCATTGCCAAGACTACCAGAGCATCAGGTCTGTACTTACAAATATTTGTAGGACTTCTTTTTTTGTGGAGGGCCTTGTATTTGGTAGCTGGTTAAAAAGGGTCATCATTGGAGAAGAAGGAGTTCTCACCTTGTCTGTTAACAAGCCTACCAGACAACAGAACAGATTGTTCTCAAACCTTGTTTTGTGCTAAGTCCTAGTAACATTAAATTTTGACCCAATCTGTTGCAGATACAGTCTCTTGGAACATGTTTTCTCTGGTAATGTCATGGAACTTTAATTAATGCTCATGACATGAGGGTGTTCTTCTGTCATCCAGCCAAATAAGTATGAAACAGCATGGTCTTATCCTTTTGGATGACTAAAAGTGGCTTTTGAGTAAGGATTTTTCATAACTATACGGAGAGGATGTTTCACCACATTATGGGGACCAGAATGCATATCTTAAATTGTCTTTTCTTGTTTTGTGGTACAGCCCCCCCCCCCAAAGGCCCAAGGTGGAGAGTTTACAATCTTAAGCTTGGTCAGATCTGTCTGTAGAGATTCAGACTTCGATTTCCAGCGTTTACTGTGAGGACATGCAACAACCCTTACATTTTATGCATAATGCAGTTGTTGTTTATACTAAGTTGGGACATAAATTGTAACTAAATGTTCAGTATGTATGAAAATAATAGCACTTAACTCTTAAGAAAATCAGGTAATTGTTATCTCCATCGGCTATTGTTTACAGCCTGACAAGTCTTGCTCAGAAGGTTTGGAGAGTATTCTTAAGCAAAATCATGGAGATTTGTGAGGAAACCAAGGAAACCAACATCTATCACTTGTTTTCAGGTAATTTTCATAGATCCCTTGCTAATATGCACAAGATTCTCTTTTGGAGTTGTGTTGAACTGAAGGGGAAACTCTCCCCCCAGTTATTCCGACTCCATTCCTTGACGAGGCTGAATTGTTGGGCAAGATACCCCTTAGTTAAATCTTAATATATCAAAATTGTCAGTAGACGTATTACCGATAGGTCAGATGACTCAGTCATTTTAATATATGTGTGCTCCACCCAGCAATTCATCCTTTAATAGAACATCCCTTTACATAGCAAAGTAGAGGTAGAGGCAAAATATGTTAACATACATGAATCTAGGTCACTTTTTAGCTCAGCTGACTAAAAGTTCACTCTTTGTCAGTCGTTCGCCATCTGTCTGCCTGTCTGTCTGTTAACAGGGCACAAATCATAATTAACCGCTGGACCTAGAAACTTCTAACTGACAAACCATGGAGTTCCATAGAAAATTTCCCTGGAAACCTGAAACTAGGTCACTGTTCCCTTATTCCTCTCAGCAATGGGGCTTGTAAAAACTAGAATATGGGTAGTCGACAAGCAACTATGTGTATCCGCCAAAAATCAGAGTAGGGTGAAGTGAGGCATGGATTGAGAGGCCCAGGGAAATAGACAGAATGTTTCGCACACAAGCATGGATGATGCAACACCAGAGTGGGACAGGTGAAGTACGTGAGGCATGGATTGAGTGGCGAGGGGAAACAGAGAGAGATGGTTGCATATTATGTCATTGATGTCTGCAGCAGAAATGTCTATGAAGGCCACCTGCCACAAAATCCAGAAAGTTATCCCAAGTTGTATACAATTGCAAAATTTAGGGAAGATAAGTCAAACCACTGCCGAGATATGAGTGATGTTATCCCATGGTAGACAAACAGACAGACACTGTGCAAAAATGGTTGCGTATGATAAAGAGCTATGTGAGATCTATACACATGCAAAATTTTCGCCCAATCGGTCAGACGGTTCCCGATATATTAGCTTGGATGTCTGCTGTGTGAATGTTAAAGTAGGTGGTGCCACCTGCAACAAAATGGAAAGGTGTCCAAGATGTATATACATGCAAAATTTTAGGCAGATAAGTCAAACCACTGCCGAGATATGAGTGATTTTGTCCCATGGCAGACAAACAGACAGACGCTGTGCAAAAATGGTTGCAGGTGGCACCACCAGTTTCACATATGATAAAAAAGCTGTATGAGATCTATACGCATGCAAAATTTTGGCCCAATCGGTCAGACGGTTCCTAAGATATTAGCTTGGATTAGTGTTGGGACGATATGGGTTTTTGATATCATGATAATTATTCAAATTTTATCGCGATATACCGTGATATCGCGATATTTTCAATTATATATAATGGCATTAATAAGCCATCAATAATGATATTTATAACAACCACCTTTAAAGTTTTGACTTTATACAAGGGGTTAAGTATTAATATAATTTATACCTTTTGTGCCAGTACCACAGAATGACTCATTAAGTGATGTAAGTTGCATGAAGGTCCTGCAGGTGCGCAAGCTTGAGGCGCGGGAAGTCCTGCCCCATCGTCGAATCACGCTTGTCAGAACTTTCCATCAGTTTCCTATAGCTACATAAAAGCCGGAGAATCCCGGCGAATTTTCGGAGAGCGTGTCATACGAATCTTGGCTAAATATATCATCTCAATTTTATATGGCAAAATATGCAACCCGTATGGAATGTTCGATTCAGAGGTGACACTTTTAATAAGTTTTATGTTGACATTTTCGTTCCATGCAATAAAAGCATAAATGTGTGTATTTATTGCTCTTTCATTATAATGTTATTTTCTCCTGGAATTCTCAAGCTTTTGTCCTTTCTGATTCATCCTGCTACTTCCGGACATTTCCGACTAATCCTGAAGTCTGTAAGCACACGCTTCCACCCACACGCGTGTATTCCAATACACGTGGTTTATGAAAATAAATGTGATTCTTTGAAATAAATTTATTTTGAACTTCAAGGGCTTGCTTGTGAACCAAAATCGTGAACAAAAATTGATATCATGATATCGCGATAATAGGAAAGTTGACGGTATGATAACCGTAGCGGTCAGATATCGTGATAATACCGTATACCGGTAACCGTCCCAACCCTAGCTTGGATGTCTGCAGCATAAATGTGAATGTAGGTGGTGCCACCTGGCATAAAATCCAGAAAGCTATCGAGGATGAATACATGCAAAATTTCAGGTGGATAAGTCCATTCACTGCAGAGATATGAGTGATTTTATCCCAAGGCAGATGAACAGATGGATGCTTTGCAAAAATGGTTGCAGGTGGCCCACCATTTTAGCTCAGCTGACTGTAAGTTATCTGAGCTATAGCGATCACCCTTTGTCCGTCGTCCGTCTGTATGTCGTGCCGTCCGTCGTGCCGTCCGTCTGTCCGTCCGTCTGTCCGGTAACCTGGCACAAATAGTAACTGCTGAACCTAGAAACTTGTAACTTGACATTCTGAGAGGTCCATGAAAAATCTCCTTGGAAACCAGAAGTGAGGTCTGTGTTACCCATATCCTTTGAGCTATGGGGCCCCAAAGTACCCCCCAGAATAGTCAAAAATTTCATACAAAAACTTCAATATCTCATTAACTACATCACTGATGGTCATGATTTTTCGCATACATATTGATCATGAGGTGTTCCATCAGTTTCTGCAGACTGGTGGCGCCACCTCTATTCATAACAACTGGACCTATAATCTTCAATCTTGACACACAGGGAGACCCATGAAAAGTCTCCATGGAAACCTGAAATTAGGTCTCTGTTTCCCATTTCATTCAAGCTATAGGACTCTGAAGTATCCCTCAGAATAATGGAAAATTTGATACAAAAGCTGAAGTATCTGAACAACTAATGCAGAGATCACCATGATTCTTTGCATGTATATTGACCATTAAGTGTTTTTATTAGTTAATGCAGACTGGTGGAGCCACCTGTATTTTTTTTTAAGTTTACGCATTTTTTCTCTATTTTTGAAATATATATAAATGCAGACACAATCTTGGCCTTTTGGTTAATCTGTTTGATGCTTCAGTTGATTGGGTATATACTACCTTTCAGATGATAACATTTCCTTTTGCGAATCTCTTCCCAGTCAGCTGAGCGTCATGACCAATGGGTCACTTGTTCATGTATGTTATAAAGCTATCCAAGGTCTACATTTGTGCAAAATGAATGTCACTCATGTAATTGAAAATAAATTAAGTACTTTCTAAATATTAGTCAAGCATGTTATCATGGAAGCATTATACCTGATGTAAATGCCATTGCACAGGTTCGCATTAGGCCTGTAGGCTTGCTTACTTTCTACAGCATTTTATTTCAGTTAATAAATTAAATTTGTATGTTATAAAGCTATCCAAGGTCTACATTTGTGCAAAATGTTTTTCCTGATTGGTCAAACAAGTCTGAAGTTATGTGGATTAATGTGTTAAAACAGACGCACAGATGGACGCACTGGAGAGAGGAAATGTCAGAGGTCAATGTAAAATATTTTGGCACCAATTTACATGTGACCCAATAATCGTGTAAAGTTTCAGAAAAATCTGTCTAGTGGTCTCAAAGTTCTATTCCGGAAACGAACATAGCGGCAGCGGCGGAACCCAGTCAAAAACATAGTATCCACAAAACTTTGTTTTGGCAGATACAATTATTAAAATATTAATACAAAAACTCCAATATATCTGAATAAATAATGCATTGAATACCATGATTTTTTTCCATATATATTAATTAAATAGGACTGGTGGCACTACCTGTATATTTAGCGAAATTTGTCAGCTTATGCATTGGTGTGGCGTCGGCCATCATCCGTAAGTTAACCCATACTATCTCATATTAGGCAGGTGCTATCATCACTAAATTTTATGCAAAAAATCAGTCATCTAAAAAACAGATTTTTCTTGTTTCTTTGCTATCTGCATTCACTTAATTTTATAGGGAAAAAGCTAAATAAAAACTTCAAAAATCTTCTTCTCCAAAACTGTTCAGCCAAATTGTTCAATATTTCACAGATAAAATCTCTGAAACAGTCTCAAGTTTGTTTGAATTATTGGTTCCAGTTTGGTAAATTTTGGCTGAGTTACAGGAAGCTGAACTTAGTATAGGTCAAAAAAGAATACTACTAAAATTAAAATATCAGAAACGGCTCAAACTATCATAACCAAATTTAATGCAGATGTTGGTCACATGACTCATATATGAATTTGAGGTATATGCGGTTCCACCTTCATTGACCATTTTTAGCTCAGCTGACTATAAGTCATCTGAGCTATAGTCATGGTCCATTGTCCGTCCGTCCGTCTGTCCGTCTGTCCGTCTGTCTGTCCGTCTGGATGTCCGTCCATAAGACTGGCACGTTTCGACACCGTTGGACCTACGAATCTGAATTTCGGCATACAGTTAGATGTCCCCATAATCTCCTACCATGCCAAAAATTGGGTCAATAGGACTTTGTTCCTTTGAGATATTAAGGAAAAACCTCAATTTTTTATTAGAAATCTATTTTCACACTTCAGCACTGCCTAATGTCAAAACCACTCATCTGGTTTTCTTCATATTTACCATAAATATTCCTCTATATAGTTCCTATGTACATGCCAGATATTAAGTCAGTATTATATAATTTAAAAAAGTAATGGGCCCAAACATAATTGACTTTGTAAAAAAATCAGGAAGATATTTGGTCAAGCTTAAGACCAAAAGTGTTAAAGGTAGGGACTTTTTTCCAGTAATACAACTTTAATTAATCAAAATTTAATTGTATACCAAAAATTAGATCAAAATTTGTTAAATTTTTTTAAATATTGGCAAAAATATAAAATTGGTACCTTAAATTTTGCCCAACTTTGGCCATGGCACGTTTTTTTCCTGTAAGTACTGTGGATTTAATTTTCACACCATGTATACATATGGATTTAATCTGTTTAAATCTGAAATTTGAAAATAAAAGCTGCAAAATTAGGTTAGTTATTGAATTTTTTGGAGGCTTTTGTTGTATTCCCTTACATTGTTAAGCAGTCCACTTTGATGATTGTAGGTCATTCAGTGCACATCTCTATGCTTCCCAGGCTGTTGACATAATTTTAGATGTCCCAAAAATCTCCTACCATACCAAAAGTTGGGTCATTAGGACTTTGTTCCTTCGAGATATTAAGGAAAAAAAAACTCCGTTTTCCATAAAAAAAGCCATTGTTACACTTCAAGGCTGCCTGATATCAAAACCACTGATCTGTTTTTGATGGTATTTAGTATTCACATTCTTTTATACATTTTCTATGAACATACCAAAAATTAGGTCAGTATTGGGTATTATTTTGAAGTTATGGGCCAAAACATAATGCAATTTTAAAAAAAATCAGAAAATATATTTACTCATCTAACTTGAGAATTGCTGAACCTAGAGACTTTTTTTCAGGAATATAACTTTATTTAATCAAGATTCAATTGTTTACCCAAAATTAGATCTGAATTTTGCAAATTTTTCAAGTTATTAGCATAAATAAAAAATCAATACCTTAAATTTTGTCCAACTTTGGCACTGTTGATTTAATTTTCCCAGCATATATGCATAAGGATTTAATCTTTTAAAATCTGAACTTTCAAAAGAAATTGATTGGAATGAATACCTTTTATTCATGTTTTCATACACCATGTCAAGTGTTGTTTACATCTAGCCCACCTAGTAGTACAGCCTTCACTTGCATTAAGCTCCCCAGGCAGCTTACCATGGCCCAGCTTGGCCACTACTAGCAGGCTTCCCCTCTGCCCTGCACTCATTCCCCCCCCCCCCAGCTGGTGCATAAACTAGTAGTTATAATTTTTCTGTATTTTATTTTATTCTTGGACATGCTACATTTTAGATTTTGTATTGAACCAACAGGGTTACAATGATTAAGTGTACATTTAATTGTGTCCACAAAGTGGTGTATTGCTGTGAAAGTGTGGATGTTCATGAGATAAGTAATTCCTTACTTCAGAAGAGTAAAATCTTCACCAGGTGTGAAATTGACTATTAATTCCAGTAATTAATTAAAACTGGGATAGTAATTAGCACAATGATATTGTTTGTCCCTCATTCAACCAACAGTGTGTATACTTTATTTGAAAAGATGTTCTATTTTATCAAATTTACTTTTATTTTATGGTGAATAAAATTAAGCATGTCCTGAAAACTCCAATGTGCAAAACTTTTTAATAGTGATTCAAGGAATATTCTTGTAGATGCCATGTTGTGGCATTATTTTCTTTTAAAATCAGTTTAAACATTTGTAATTAAAAATAATAAAATATATGTGTATGCTCAATATGACCCAATGTTTTTTACTCTGTATATATTATGATTGCAACTTTTGCAACAATTCTAATATTTTAACTTATATTTTCAGGTTTTTTAATTAAAAATTTATAAACCTGTAAATAAAAAAATGATTCAGATAAAAACTTCTTAATGGAAAAAGTGGATCTGCTTAAAAAAATAGGATTTTATATATAAACTTAAATGCATTATTCTCTTGAAAGTGAAATAAAGGTATTAGTCCATTCTGTCCTATTGCCTACATGTCCATCTGTAAATTTTCATATGCAACACAGTATCTCAAAACTTTTACTGTTTTTCTTCATGACAGTCTTGTCAGAGTATTAGTTTGCAATCATATATTTAGAACTTTACTATAACCAAGTAGGAGGGCCCCTTTCCTCTTAGCTTTTCATATTCTTATATAAATGAAAAACATTACAATAGAATATTTCTACATCCACCTTCATGCTGCCCTCACTTTTTCCCTTCTCCGAACCCCATCCCAAAGTCAGCCTCAGTAAGCAAGAACAAGATGAATCAGATATATTCATACTTTAATATTTTGTATAACTATTCGTCCATAGGTACCTATGTACATGCCAGAAATTATGTCAATATTGTGT
Organism: Sipunculus nudus; assembly: GCA_026874595.1. NCBI lineage: Eukaryota > Metazoa > Annelida > Sipuncula > Golfingiida > Sipunculidae > Sipunculus > Sipunculus nudus. The sequence goes on from CM049310.1 coordinate 68,946,444, forward strand.
AATATGTAGACATAGTGGGCATCACAATAATGTACCTTGTCAAGACTAAAGAGATATTGTGTCATACAGTCACATATTCATAAATCACTTCATCAGCATAGTTAATCATAACATCATATCTGTCAAATTGAACGCTTGCAGACTACCATACACTTTAGATCCTTCAACAAATAGCCTTATCATCATTCTACTACTGCTTATTACTGCTGTCATTGCATTCATATTTGCTCAAATATATCACAATTTTCAACCTCTCCTAAATAAATAAAAAATAAACCACTTTATATATTTGACTCTATTAATCCATCAGTCAGGTAATTTCATTTATCATTTACTCACATATTACATTACATTCCTTTATAATAGCCCAACATGTGCATGAAATTCAAAAGCTTTATCGACTCGATAAAGTATCACAGTGGAGAAACATTTATAGTCCAATCACGATCATCTGAGCGCCGTGACCCATGGGTCCCTTGTTTGTATGGGGGTCATCAGTTATCAGTGTATATATACCCTTAATTTCTCCCCAAATTTTATGCAAAAATCTGTTACATATCAAATGTTGTGGTATTAAGATTTTTTAAATCTTCTTCTATGAATTCATTCAGCCAAATTGTTCAGTATTTCACAGAAATGATCCTAGAGGTAAGCTCTCAAGCTTGTTCAAATGGTTTGGGTTTGATGAATTTTTGGGGAGTTGCAGGAATTTGAACTTGGTCATTTGGCCAATTAAGTATACTGACATAAAAATCTCAGAAGTGACATTAGATAGCAATCACCAAGTTTTGTGCAAATGTTTGAAATTGCACTTTTTGTGGAGCCACCTACATTAACCTGTTTTTTACATACAAAAAAAAACTCCTAATTTAAGCCATTTTCATGGTGAAACTGTCAAGCTGAATCGTTCAATTTTTCACAAGAATTATCCTAGGGGGGCTTTCAATTGTATAAGAATATCTTTGGTTCATTGGTTTTTGGTAGAGTCATATAAGCTGAAGTTGGCCTTGTGGCCATCAGTAAGCCCATTACCAACTTAGGGCTGCAATAGTCTTATCCTGCAAAACTGTTGTTTCAACTTCTGTAACATTACACAAAATGATTCTTAGGAGACCTATGTTTAAGTTTTATTTAAAAATGATTTTTTGCAGAATTATTGGACCTGAATGAAAGGATTGCATCTTTTATTATTCTAAACATTTTGATAAAAGAATCTTATGAATATGTCAGTTTACAAAAAATCATTGCAGCCAAAGTCTTTCAGTATGTGTAAACAGATGAACCAACAGGCAAAGATTGTGTCTGTATCTTTAAATAGCCTGGCAGACTGCATATCAACTATTTCAGATTTGGCAACAGGCCTAAGGTCAGGTGCAGGTCAAGAGTTCACTCAGTGCATTAGCTGCAGCTAGCAATTTGTTCTGGTTTACTTGGGCAACTGCCTGCCTCATCTGAGCTTGGTCAGCCCAGTGACTCCCTAGACACACTAGAAGTTTGATGTATAGGCCAGACATTTTGATTTGTCCATGCATCTTTTGATGGCTTTCTCATACACAAGACTGGTGGCACCACCTACATGTTTTTGTACATTGCTTATTTCTTATGAGATATTTGACATATCAGCTAGATATTGGGCATATTTATACATCTTGGATAGTGTTGTCATATACAATACTTGTGGCACCACCTCCTATTGCTTTGGGTTTAATACATCTGTGCATGTAGCTCAAGAGTGGTTTGAAATATCTGCCTGGAATTTTACATGTCCATACATCTTCTATGACTTTCTCATACACAAAACTGGTGGTGGCACTTATAATCATTTTTCTGTTGTGCACACCCATGCCAGTATTTCAGTAGTGACGTTTGTTTAATTGGTGCTCGAACTTGAGTTTGAAATATTTAGTACTTGCATTGTACATGTGAATGTCACTCATGTAATTGAAAATAAATCAAGTACTTTCTAAATATTAGTCAAGCATGTTATCATGGAAGCATTATACCTGATGTAAATGCCATTGCACAGGTTTGCATTAGGCCTGTAGGCTTGCTTACTTTCTACAGCATTTTATTTCAGTTAATAAATTAAATTTGTATTATTATACTTCAGCCAATCTCAACATCCTTCCTTTATTATTCTATAATTGACAGGTGTTCATACATTCCCTTGGTCATTTTTGCAAATATTACTGTCACATAGCTAAAATAATGGTACTTCTAGAAATATTTGATCAGCTGAGTTACTAAATTCATGAGATTGGTAAATTCACAGATTGAGTGTAACATATATAATTGAATCACTTTAACAAAATTTTCTAAAAAAATATGTTTTCTCCATGATATTTAATTGTAAACCTGCCTATTTAGGACACCTTTCTAATACAGACAATACATGTTAGTCCCATGACTTTCCAGATAAGACAGGTTGCACTGAATATTTATATTTTTGAATGTATGAAAATTGTTCTGTTTGGACGACTGAAATTGGTAAGCACCAGTAACAAGAACCCTGGTAAACCGGGTAAACCGGGATGTCAATTTTCTGGGTTCATCTCAGCAGACTTCATCTCACAGGATTAGAATTCGGCAGTCAGCCACTGCAAGGTCATTGGATTTAATCAACTGTGCTTGTTGAGTTGTGCCTAGCATAATTACAAATTGTTCATTGTAAGTTGAATTATTTAATCATCATATACAAATACACTGTCAGGCACTCTTTTTATCTTCTTCTTAATGATAATTCACTGTGTTCCTTTCTTGCCTTCAAATGGAAAAAAATATGTCTAATCATCAAATGTGGATATTAAATAGAGCCTTTTGAAATTACATTGAAGGTATCTTCATGTTTATCAACCCAGAAATAACAAGAAAGTCATCAGGGACCACAATGTCTGCCAGGATGCTAATCAAACTACACAGGGATACAGGAAATTAATGTTTGTCATAATTGGTTTACAACCCCATCCAAAGTCACCTCCAGGATAAAGTCACCTTCTTATACCAATGATTAGCTCTGTTATAATAAACCATGTTATATTAGGATCCTTTGAATTGAAAACATGTCATGGTGATTAAGATTACCTCAGTACTTAATTGGATCCAAAAATGTATTAAATTATTCCTTGGGTGTTAGTCTCTCAGCCAACACAAAAGTTCATCGAAACCTGGCCTGAACTTTATATATAAAACTACACAAACAATTTGAATTTCCAAGGTTATAACATATAATAACCTCACCTCCTTGTCCGTGTGACAAGAAAACAGATTCATCTGGATATATTAAAATAATGCTGTGATCTAGTGTCAGCGTTTTACTCTAGATGTCAGCACAGATACCTGTCAAGGCAGCTTATCCAGTTGCAGCTGAAGAGCCCTGTCTTTGTGATTTGATGGCTTGTTCTTTTTGTAAAGATCATCTCCGCTGAGAGGCTTCATACTCACCCATGTGACAAATGTCTACAAGTTAATCTTGTCTGGCAAAGCTTTTGCTCCAGAAAAAGTAACACCTGTTCAATATGTTGTAAATGTATTCTTTAACTTGTTTATTATTTGTATAAATTTACTCTTCTACTGTTTCTTCTTGTCAATCTTTAAATAACTAACTGGATGATTATTAATTAAAAATTTGCTCATATTACATAAGTTTTTGACAAATAATAAATAAATTAATATGATTTATTGAGAAAATTTTTTATCTGAATGATATTTTAATTAATTTGATTCATACATGGGACATGATCAGCCAGTCAGGTTTGATATAATATTATTCATAACACATTATTTCTGAACAGCATAAGAATACTTCTATAGAATATGACAAATCTGTTTATTATATTCAAATTGTTTTGCAACAGGGCCAAAACATACTATGAAATTTGATAAAATGAAATCAGTTGTACAACATAATCCACCCACTTAGCATATAACAAAGTGAATATGCATGTATTCATTATTTGTTGTCATGCTGTATGTCTCCTGTTACTGGTAATAGTTGCTGTGATTGGCTATACTGTATACATGTGTCACTTGTAATAAATGGGCCATGTACATCATGTGCAAGGCAATGCAAACACTTTATCAGGGATGGGAATTGGCCACATGGCTAGGTTTGATGAACTGGCACTGTATGTACAGGAGCAGGCAATTTAACCTGGTATCCCTGGAGGGCACTTAAATAGTCTGGCTGGTGATTCTAATTATTGATGTTTATTACTGAGGATGGTGCAGGACACCTGACATCGCAACAAGTGTGACACGGCATCACTGATGCCTAAATACCCGGACTACGAGTATATACCCCTCACTAATGCTGGGTGAGTCAGTTTTACAGAATTATATGTAGTTTCAGCCAAAATTTTTTTTTCTATAAGTCTGCAGCTGAATATATAAATAATTATGATTCCTTTAAAAAAATTGCAATCTTGAATCCCTGACCACCATATATTTTTCAGAAATTTAAAATGAAGCTTTATAAATGTTTTTCTTACTTTATTATAATAGATTTATTTTAATTGCATTAGTTAGTTGCAGGATTCCATGTTTGCCTACTACAGAGATAAAGTTTTGAAGTGTTACTAGGATGTTAAGTCCCCTTTTCTGAAAATAGAAATTTTAGGCCAAAATAAAAAAAAGGTATGGTTCTCAGGCACTTTTTTTCAGAAATCAATGCGGGCGGGCGCTTTTTTTGTTTAAAATTTTTTGGTATGTTTCAATAAAAATGTCAAATGATAAAGGAAAAGCATGAAAATAACAGTTTTATTTTGCTAAATAAGTAAAAGCAGTACAAAACAAAGGAAATTGTATGGTTTTATCTTCTTGAAAGAAATGTCGGAGCGGCAGCAGCTCAAAATTTGGAAAGTTTTTATTGAAAATCAAAATAAAAATTTTTGATGCGGGGGTTTAAAATTGATGCGGGCAGTGCCTGAGAACCATACCTTTAATTTTTTTTGGCCTTATAAAAAATATTTAAGTCGCCCTGAGCTACGGAATGAGAAAGCTAGCATAACTGGTTTCTTGCTAGCCATTATAAAACTGTATGATCCATTCTCTGATTTTCAGAGACCCAATATGTGTCTCAGTTTTATGAAAAATAATCAGTTCATAAGTTAAATGTTGACACCTCACTATTATATAACAACACTGTCTCCAAACTCCGATCAGTAACTTATTTTGGCATAAAGTTAACATTTAAAGCTTTAGTTGAGTCAGGTGTTCCTGTGAAACTTTCAAAACAAGCTTAGATGTATTACCTACACATTACACATACAGCTTGTTTGGGAAGATAGTCACCATGCAAGAGCAAAACAATTATCTGCTTAAATTGGTGTAGAGTACTTGCCAGAAGAGCTGTTAATATTGATAATCTAACCCACAGCATGTCAAATTTCACTACTGCTTTGAAGAGTAATATACAAATTGTGCCCACACTGACAGCTAGGCGATAATTTTTTTTTTAGGCTTATTTACTGCCACTTTTCATTGTTCTGGGATTATTGGATGCATAACAATAAAAATGGCACTCAGTTGACTGAGAGCACACCTCCACATAACAAAACAAATCCACCAGATCTGTCACTTCACAGTCTCTTTTTCTTGTAAAGTAGTATTTATTAATACAAACTATATTAAGAGAAAAAGTTAATGATGATAATATTTAACACTGTTAAAGAACAGTAAATCTAATTAGAGCCATGCTTGAAAAGCAGGTGCCCTATACTCTCTGTCTGTCCTTCTGGCCATCCGTCTGTCCCTCCGTCCATCCGTCCACAAATTGTTTTCAGGATGATAACTCCAGTTAGGATTGACCGATTGAGTTCAAACTTGAAATATATATTAACCATCAATTATGGAAGATCCCTATCGATCTTGGGGTCCAGAAGTCAAAGATCAAAAAAGTTATTCACAGTTTGGTGTTAAATTTTAAGTCCTTTTTTCAGCAGGGCAGAAATCATAAGTGTAACCATACCTGTTTGTTCCATCTTAACATTAGGACAGGTCCTCATGTCAACAGCAACAAGGCATGATATATGGTCATAGTCAACCATTTTTCTGTAAGCTATGCGGTAAAAACCATTACTGAACACCTAGTAAGGCTGCCCTCTCTTGGCAAATATGCATGCAAAAAGACACACATTGTTAAAACAATAACTAGTAAAAAGTATTTCATATAAGGTCCCCAGACTCACGACAGTGATGGACATTTTGATTGGCTTCATCATGTTTGAAGATGGGTGACCTTGATGGATTTTCAAGGTCACAGAGGTGATAATGCCAGAATGATGTTTAAACCAAATAGCTCTCAAACAATTTGACTAACACTCACTGAACTTGCACCAGTAATGTTTGTTATGAAAGGCTAGGTCAAGTTGGAAGACTGATGACCTTAACAGAGGCAATAATTCTCTAATGATGTTAATGCAATAACTCGCAAACAATTTGATGAACAATCAAATTCATTATTTGCATAATATCTGCCCTAACATATGATGGATAGGATTCAAACATAATGTGTATCACTCATGGCCTAAGGGAAAAGCTTATTGATATTTGGGTCAGAAGGAAAAAAAAAAGTAATACACAGTTTGGTGTTCAGTTGCTGGTGTCTCCTTCAGCAGGCCAGAAATGGATGAATCTTTTTTGAGTAACTCCTGTACAGTGGCATTACATTTGCACAGCATATTTTGTACAGACAATTTGAAGATTCCCCAGAAAAGGATACACTTGCCCATCGCACCACAGTGGCTCTCATTTAGACCATGTTTGGACAAATCTATCTCCACTTCCAACATCTCAAGGAATTTAGACCTATTATAGTGACCATCAACAAATTTACATAGGTATTCATATGTAGCCATTCTACACAACACAGCATATCTGTAGACCCATGCCCAAGAACAGCTGAATCTCAGTTCAAGAGAATGACCATTTTATCACTACTAACCAGCAGCTGACTCTCCCTAATACTACAAGGTTCATGTACAGACTCAAGCCTCACATATAATAAGACCAATTGGACATACAAATACTGGAAAAATATTTGACACAGCCCAGCCAAGACTTCAACCAAGAATAATTGGCACAGGTAATACATTAATAAAGAAACTCAAAATGCATGCAGTTCTTTTATATTATTATTTTGATAGCTTTGAACATTTTCACTTTACCATATCTTTTCTTCCAGTTTATACATGTCAGCTGTTTTTTACAATTTCTCTAATTTTCAAATATCACTCTATCAGCCCATGGTACCAAAGTAAACCAAATTCACAGTACACGTAAGTGAGATAAAAATCACATTAGCTGATGATCATATACTAGCAATCCACTTGGGACAAATCTCACACGGACCACTGATCACAGGCATGAGCTCACGAGTGCTACGAGAATCAAAGGTTGAATGGAGATCGTCAGTGCTTTGAACCGCAGCTACAAAGGATATACCGCTGTCTTCAAGAGTTTTTATTTTTTTCCCCCGCTGTATGAATCTTATTAGAATCTCCCAAATAAAACTACCTCATTTTGCCTCGGCAGCTGTGGCCATTTGATTAGAGGCTAGACTGGCCCAACCCATGAAATAGTTATGACTTGATTGTTGCTTTAGACAGAGAAATCAAACGTTCCCGCGTTGTATCGCACTTAGTATCTTTAATTACCACCATCTTGAGGCAACTCATTTAACTAATTTTCAACTATATGACCCTCTTATTTCATGGACTGGTAATCTTGGCCGGTTCCCGGACCGTCAGCGCCACACATCACCGCCTCGCTGAACTAAGGTCTTTTCCAGTGACGTCAGCAGTGGTCTCTCCCAGAATTTTTTTTTCAAAACCAACATGGTTCATTCAGTCATCGCCTATAACGGGCTTCCAATTGGCTACTAATATTCCCATTTAAATTGTTTTAATATTTTAGGCCGTTGCTATGTTGAGTTCGGCAAGACGTAAAACACTATAACTCTCAGGCCCAGTGTTAACGTTTATCGGACCACCACTCTTGAAAGTAGGCGTAACAAACGCTGGCTCAGCCAATCAGCGAGATATATTCAGGTGCACACGACCAGCGCAGTCAAAATATACCGGTTGACTGAAACGATCACATTTCGCGAGTCGCAATTTGACAGGTCATACACAGGTTCAAACAAATGCTGCCAGTTGCTCTTGTCATCTCGGCAGAGGGAATTTTTTCGGACCTGTCGGTACAAAATTGTCGCGATAGTGTCTACAGTATGCACTTACATTTCGCTTATGGAGCGTAATATTCGTTCAGCAGATATATATCATAGGACCCGAAGGTCAATGTGTGGACTACCTGAATACATGATTTCAGTGCTAATGTTACCAAGCGGATCGAGCAGTTAGACCGCTGTTGGCGTTCTCATAGCAATGATGCCACTTACATGTACGCTCCCGAGGCAGCGGAAATCTTGTGCTTCTCAAGAAGCAACTGATTTTCACGCTGCCAGCTTTGATCGTTTATGATATATTTAGACACCAGATGACGGTTCATTGTCCACTGAAATAAACGTGCGTATGATGTGACAAGCAGCCAATCAGATGCCAATAAACAAACACTCGACAGGCATCCTGGCTCCGCCCATTGCTGCGCTTCAAGCGCCGCTTGATGAGTTTCCGGTCGAATTTTAATTGCTCCCTTGATCTGCATTCTCGCATCATCGACCGTTTGGATTATGACTGTGTTAGCGTAGCCATGTATGTGTTGTCTGCAGAACTGAAACCAGCCAGCGAGGTGTGCACACAGCCTTTGTTGTTACGTTTCGTTTGAATTACAGCTCACCGGCCGAGCATCCTATGTGCCCAAGGCCCTAAGCAAACCACGTCAGGGGCAATTCTATCTGAGCCTGTGGCCTGCTCAGACGGTTACGCTGGGGGATGAGCTGTCACTCAAAAAGAAATGAATATGATTGGCTCCGTGTATTCCTCGCTTGACTTTGTCTTCCAGCACAAGGTCTCATCTGATTGGACAAAAATACAGTGCTCCCCTCTGGTGTTGCAATTCAGGATACGAGGTCATAACAAACAGCGCCTTACGATATAGGTAGTAGCCCTATAGGTAAAGCGCTGTGTAAAGAGCGTACTTACATGTGGCGTGACGAGCCTGATATACAAATTTAATACAGGGGAATCGTCAGGTCCGCAAAGAGCCTTGTGACGCCTTAATATGCAAATATCAAAGATTCACCATCCGGACTTTACAGGGCTTTAGTGATAAGAGCTGGCACTGAGTTAAGTCTATCGGTACATGGAATCACGTTTTATTTTAAGCATTTTATTAGTAAACGCAAATACTAAAGCCCAGGTACGTAGGGCTAGTTAGAGGCGCATTTTGCAGTTAAATTGAAAACCTTGTACCCCAGGTTCAACCGTAACGGTATTTTTCCCTTTTATGTTATCCCCACGTCCCAGATTACCGTAGAAATATGACATTCATATATTTTTCATTTATTTCTTTCCACTGAAGTTACCAAACGGGTAAAATAAACATTTAATTTATTGAAATTTATAAATAAATCTGCTGAGATTACATATTCACGGCTGTAATAAGTGCACTTGCCGCCAGCTGGCACCACGAATAAATTTCATTAACGCCCTAAGAAATCACCATTACCATTTTTCTAGGGCGTATTCTTAAATCCATACAAAGAGTGTTGGTAAATGAATTAAATGTTGCCATGAATTTTTACAAAGCAATTGCCATTTTCTATCCGGCTAATGATGCTACGCACCGATGTACGCCGTGAGAGACCCCTAGCTGGCTAATGATGTTTTCCTTTCATGTGAAACCCTTCGAAGATCGTTGCTTGTTTGTTTACCAATAATTTATATTATTTGTAATATTAAGGTCATCAGTGACTCCTGTCAATTTTGTTTGCACCATAACCGTGATCAAATAAATCTGTTAACAAATTGTACTTATTAGGTACAAATTTAAAAGATTATTGGGTAATTAATTACTGAAGTTCCATATTGCCGGTAGCTGGATTTTTTACGATCTTTATGATCTTTTGTGCCGGCCTGTGGGTTACAAATGTTTAGTTTATTCCGGCCGGCACAATGGCAGTACGTACCATGACGCTACATCCCCATTAAAAATCTTGGACAAAATTCTGGGGTCCTCCTCCCACCCTACTGGTACTTAATAGGCCATCAGTGAGGTAATCTGTTGATACAGACCTGATCAGCAGTGTGATAATGATCCCATGGGGAGCCATTAATCACTGCCGAACTACTTTCATTGTTTGGGGGGGGGGGGGGGAAGGGGAGAAAAGCTGGTCAACTGGTCACACAGGGTCAGTGATGTTTATATCCAGATTATGTAACATAGATAGCTGGGGCATGTGTCTGCTACAGATGCCTATCTGGCTGCACAGATCGGTTTTTGTGAATGACTAGGTAAAACTGTCCCTCTCATTTAATATATATATATATATATATATATATATATATATATATATATATATATATATATATATATATACTCTGTGTATTTTGATAATAATAATATATATATTAACTCAACATATCCTAGGCAGTACAACAATTGTGACCTGATCGAGGTTTTGTGTGTGGAAAATTGTATGCTTTTCTTCAGCATTCACCAATGCTTGCATTGGTATAGGATAATGGTTATACCTAGTTGATGTCTATAATAACCTAATCCAAAACAACTCAAAATTCAAATTTACTATATATTTTATATTTTTGGTTTAATATACATAAGAAATATCAAGTATACTTCACATTATTACATTAACTACATTAGTATAGTTATGAAAGTTATGAAAATACAAATAATCAGTAATTTATAAATTAATTCATAATTAAAGCTGCTAGAACTTGCATTAGTAGCAACACAAATGGTCTTAAGTATTTGATAAGTGTGGTTGTTTCTGTTGGTTCATGATCTAGCTCAGGTATTACAACATTATTAGATTTGAAATCTTCATGTATAATGGAGGAAATAAAGAATGATTTTTTTTTTTGGGGGGGGGGGGGGGGGAGGGGAGGGATTTTGTCCTCTTTATTATTAAGTTAGGGGTTTTTTTTGGGGGGGGGGGGGGGGCTTTCGTCCACATAGACTTTGTCTGTACCCAATACATATATATATACCTGATGTGGTTGTGTATATATATGGAGGTTTTCATTATATATATATATATATATATATATATATATATATATATATATATATATATATATAATATACAGTGGAACCCCGCCTTGCGACCACCCCCACAAATACGACCACTTTTCTTGGTCCCAAATATATGATCCAGGTAATTAAGGGTCTCACAAATCCGACCATCCCCAAATTACGACCACTTTGGTCAGTCCCCGAGGTGGTCGTAATTGTGGGGTTCCACTGTATATATATATATATATATATATATATATATATATATACACAGTGATTACCCTGTTGTTTTGAAGTTGAAGGGACCCTCAGAAAACTTCGACACATCCGAGGTTTGACACAGGCGGGTTTTATTTGGTTATAATTTAACTAGAGTTGTCAGGAATATTGAGTCTGTAAGCGGGGTATTCAACTTAAGCGAGTTCGACACAACAAGGTTTCACTGTATATATAAAATCAAAAGTGTTATATAGTTTCAGACAAATCAAACTGTTACATAGTTTCAGACAAATCAAACTTTTATTTATAGTTTCAGACCTGTAACTGTGCATGCAGTGAGTTGGACATACAAAATGGACTACTAAATTTTACCAATTATACCTAAAACAAGATCATTGTGACCCTGCTCTGCTTCAAGAATTATTTAAAAAAAAAAAACTTCCATTTATCATTGCAAATTTGTTACACTTCAAGGTAGGCTAATATAAAAATCACTGATTTTATAGCCTTAATAGTTCACAAAAAGCACTCTGTGCACATTGGGGAATTAGGTCATTACCGTGTAACTGGTATAAGTTATGGGATTGGACATGATGTGTTAAAATAAAACAGCAGAAAAGACATTATAATGTTAAATGTCGATGCTAGTAATTTTATTTTTAAGAAAATAAATTTTTTTTTCTACATTTAAGTGTTCACCAGGAAAAGATCAGGAGTTTGTAAAGTCACTCAATTAAATTTTGCCCTCCTTAGCTCCTGACTCATCACTGTTGACAAAATTTTCAGACCAAGCACACATATGGAATTAAGTTTTTAAACTGTGAAATTTGAAAGCAGTTGACACAAAAACTTTTCTTCAAGTTTTAGATAGCCAAATCATAATCAATAGGGGTGTAACAAATGAATAAAAGCCAGTCAACAATCAATCATTGAATCTGGCATGAAAAAATCAATTTATTTTTATTATTGCATTTTCATTGATTTTAATACCTTTTCGGTCTCTAGCTACAGTTACCTAGGAACAGATAAACAGCATAACTGATAAGGTAGCACTATTATTTAACAAAGAAAGTCACCTAATATCCTTCAATAGATGTAAGCACAATAATGAAAGAGAAGATTTAAATATTACTTGGTTTGCATTATTTCTAACATATAATAATCTGAATCTTATAGTATCATATTGGATGGAAATGTTTAGTAGATCTACGTCTCTAACTGAATATTGTGACTCTATACAATAATCAAATCAAGAATTGAATCGAAAGGCAATAATTAATAATCGAATTGAATCGAAGACCCAATTGCATGACAGACCTAATAATTAACTGTGCAGATTTGGGCAAAGATATTGTGGTTACTTTAACTGGCAAAGTTACATACAGTTCATTCTGAAGATATAAAAGTTATATATATATATATATATATATATATATATATATATATATATATATATATATATATATATATATTTCCTCTAATTTCCTTTTGTAATATTCTGCAATATGTGTGTTGGGGGGGGGGGGGGTTTTAAAGGCCATGCAGTGTCCATCCCTGACCAACTGATCATGTTACAGACTCTGGGGAGGGTATTTTTATGTTTTTTTTCACTTACTAGTAAGTCTAGTATATATTCCATACACTCTATCTTTGTGTATTTTGTATTCTGAGCTCAGAGTAAAATAAAGGGAGCCCTTCTGCAGAACACATTAATTGGACTGTATATAAACCCTCCCCTGTCACGTAAGTTTTAGTGATATTCAGTGAATTATAAGGAAAAGTTATATATATATATGTGCAGAAAATAATAAGAAAGTGATCACTGATAATGATTATATCAGGAAAATCATGACACAGATTACAGAGAATTAAACATTCCTTGCATTTTCCTAAACTATTCATCTTTTTTCTAAAAATGGATCTTTCTGTTACCCTTTTTAAAACCTGCATTTGAACTTAGAACCGCTCTATGAAAGAACATAAAAAGTGTGTCAAATATATCTCATGAAAACCTCTGATTCCTTTAATGCGATTGCTGCCGCAGTATGGTCGCGGATAGAGTCAAACATGATATTATGAAGGATTGATTCCTTTAATGCGTTTGCGGTACTTATCCGACCCATCATCTGACAAAATTTTTGTCGGATTATGAAGCGACCAATCTGAAGTATAATTTTTCTCAACATCAGTGTTGATATCATTCAGGGTACAGTATATATTTCTACAGGAATTTATGTGAATTACATTAAAATATTTGAACTGGTCTGTCTAGATTTTTTTAGATTGTTTTCATATTTCTACCCTCTGTTTACAAATGTTAAATAAGTTATGCAATGAAAACATGGGTTAAACAAACCTTTTTAACATTTCTTTTCAACAGGAGTTCTGATACTTATATGTAAGCATACATTCAGTGGTATTATCCCTATTCAATGACCCTGCATGGTTATGAAATTTACACATTCTGTAGATATCAAAATTCTACATAATCTATATCAATAATATCATGCACATGTACACACACACACATATATATATTTATATATATATATATATATATATATATATATAAAATATAACCTATAACACTATAGGTTAATCAAATTAAATCTTGGTTCTAGTGATTTTTCACTCTGATTGTTAGAATAATCAGAGATTAAAATTTACATATTTTGTTAGTAGCTTTAGGATTTTGAGTGCAATCTGCAGTTTTGCTCCTATGGAGTGTTACCATACTGAATTTGTGACCATATGATTTCTGGATCAAGCTGGGGTCTCTACTCTGCAGCTTGTCAGCATCTATAGTTGGCAGGCCAAGATCCCACTATGCACAGCAGGCTGACCACTTGTTGCTTCCACAGAGCAGCACAGAATCAGCCATCAGTGTCTTGGATGTTGGTGCTGCTTGCACTAACACTGACCCTGTCCACCACATGCAGTCTTAATTAATGAGGTCTTAATGAGTCCCTGGGCATGTCTGCTGTGTACAGGCACTGGGTGTGTGAAAACGAGTAACAAAATCACACTGAATCAGGGCTAACACAATTTTACCAAAAGTTTTGACATTATTGCTTCTTCATGGTTAGTTTTAAAAGTAACTAAACTCTTAATCCCAGTGTTGTAGTTCAGTTCTAACAATCAGTCCAGGCCAGTTGATTCCAAGTCCGAGTCTGACTGAAAATAATTTTCTTGATAAAAAAAGTCACGAATCTTGGAAATAAAACACTGGAATCAACCTGGACTTGGCTGATTTTTTTTCAGCACTGGCCTCCAAGCTTGAGTTAAATTCTGAGTCCCTAGAAAAGTGCATTTGAGTCTGGACTCCAGTCCAATTCTTGACTCAATTCGAGTCCAACATCACTGAACCCTTCACAGTCTAGATTTAATATGCGAGACTCTGGTGTAAAAACAAGTGACCCATGGGTCATGACGCTCAGCTGACTGGGAAGATATTTGCAAAAGGAAATTTTATTATCTGAATGGTAGTATACTCCCATTCAACTGAAGCATCAAACAGATTAACCAACAGGCCAAGATTGTGTCTGTATTTATATATCTCAAAAATAGAGAAAAAATGCGTAAACTTTAAAAAAAATACAAGTGGCTCCACCAGTCTGCAGAAACTAATAAAAACACTTAATGGTCAATATCCATGCAAAGAATCATAGTGATCTCTGCATTAGTTGTTCAGATACTTCAGCTTTTGTATCAAATTTTCCATTATTCTGAGGGATTTTTCCGAGTCCTATAGCTTGAAGAATATGGGTAACAGAGACCTAATTCCAGGTTTTCACAGACCCTTTTCATTGGCCTCCTTGCAACACAATAATGAAGATTCAGGTCCAGTTTTCACAATTTGTGCCACGTTAACAGATGACAGCATCATTAAAGGTGTCAAAAATAGAGAAAAGAATTCGTAAAAAATCGAAAAATACAGGTGGCGCCACCAGTCTGCAGAAACTGTTGTAACATCTCAAGATCAATATGTATGCCAAAAATCATGACCATCAGTGATGTAGTTAATGAGATAATGAAGTTTTTGTATGAAATTTTTTACTATTCTTGGGGGTTCTTTGGGGCCCCATAGCTCGAAGGATATGGGTAACAGAGACCTAATTTCTGGTTTTCATGGAGACTTTTCATAGGTCTCTCACTGTGTCAAGAATGAAGATTCTAGGTCCAGTCTATACGATTTGTGCCCTGTTAACAGATGTTCACATTTTTTAAGGTCTCAAAAATAAAGAAAAAAATTCGTAAAAAATCGAAAAATACAGGTGGCGCCACCAGTCTGCAGGAACTGATGGAACATCTCATGATTAATATGTATGCCAAAAATCATGACCATTAGTGATGTAGTTAATGAGATATTGAAGTTTTTGTATGATATTTTTTTGCTATTCTGGGGGGTACTTTGGGGCCCCATAGCGCAAAGGATATGGACAACAGAGACCTAATTTCTGGTTTCCAAGGAGATTATTTATCGACCTCCCAGAATGTCAAGTTACAAGATTCTAGGTCCAGCGGTTACAATTTGTGCGTAGTTAACGGACAGACGGACGACGGACAAAGAGTGATCGTTATAGCTCAGCATGACTGAAAGCCAGCTGAGCTAACAAAGACAGGAACAGAGAAAATCACTGGAAAAAATGTAATTTTGTAAATGTAGATGAAAATACATAATAGGGCGAAAGTTCACAATAGCCTAATATTATTATCATCATTTTACAACCAACTTGTTTATTTTTTTAAAATATTTTATATAGATCTTTGTTAATTCCAATTTGTATAATTCATCTATTTATAGCGTTTTATGTGAAAACAGCAGGTTTGTTTGTTTAAAACAAGTATGTTGTCACAATTTATTTAAACTAGAATGAGTTTGTTTAAAAAAACAGAGATTTCTCCCCTCCCTCCTCCCATCCCCTAATTTGAGGGGAAAAATACTTCAAAAGTTTGGGGCCACAAAATTATTAGATTTCTCAAAATTTGACCTTAAAGATGAAGGTTAAGGCCACCAGTTTGTTAAAACATCTGAGATTTTGGTAGAAACCTTTCACAGGTCAAATTTCATGAAATATATTGAGTGGCTCAAAGTAACAGTGTTTACAAATAATTTCATTTCTAACTTGACCTTGAAGATGAAGATCAAGGTCATAAATTTTCCATCCTATTTGAGAACTTGGTTGAAACAACTTCTGTATCAAATTTGAGGAATGTGCAGCTAGTGCTTCAAAGGTTACCAAAATCACAAAAAAATTGTAGAAACCATGAGTAATAATTCCATTGATTTGACCTTGAAGATCCAGTTCAAGGTCATCAGTTTTTTAACTCGGTTAAAACAAAGAGTGTTTCAAATTGGAGGAAAAACTGAGGCCGACTACAGACAACAACATCGACCGTCTCCCCTATGGGAAATGACACTAAATGCCTCTCATTGAATTTTTATTTATTGTTTACATATAGCAGTCAGAAACTATTTATACACAATTATGTACAATTAGGTAATAAGACAGGTCAGTTAAAATCATGATGTTAATAAAACTGCATTAAATTAAGGAAAGTTATAGTTTCAGCTGATTTCAGCTGATAACTTTAGTGTACTATTTATATCTTTTGTAAGCAATAAACACATATATTATAAACAATTACTTGTAAAAATTTGTTAGCACATATCGATTAAGGTCTTGGATGGGCTTTTGTAAATGTTGTCTTGTTAGAACTTTTAATTATATTGTGTGTAAAGTATAATTCTTATTGGTGGATATTCATTTGATATGTGTGTTTATTGTTATAATCCACTTATGAAAAAGATCTGGGAATCATATACTCGGTGTCCGGTACAGATGGTCCAAAATCTTGCAGACATGACGATATATCACGTAACTATCATCTGTGTAATTCTTTAAAAAAAGCTCCTGAAAATCTCACTTTATCACTATTTATATTTTACAGCATTTGAGTGTTGAATATTTAAACAATATCACTAATATAAAACAAATATGGATTCAATGCTTTTACAATTATTAATGCTTAATCTAAGGTCCAGAGTAATTCATAATGAGAAGTAAAGAATGTGAGGTATCATTTAGCTCAGATGAAATTTCATCAAAATATCTATTGACCTATTAACTATAGCAGTGTGCCGATTAATCGATTAAATTGATGATTGGTTATTTTCTTTCAAAATCGATTAAATAAATCTCATTTTTGCTTAATAGACTAAAACAGATTATGCACTCCTTCAGAGATATATGAACACAAAGTGAGGAACAGCTTCAAAATGGGGAGGGGGGGGGGGGACCTCTGTATCTGCGCCTGCATCAGTACTAGACTTCAGGGTGTATTATAAGGTTGGATTGATGGTTTTATTATAAAAACTGATGAACCAACTGACGAAAAATGTACATGTCAGACTGTTTACTGGAGTCAAAATTTTAGGTAATAGTATTCATCGAAATTTAAGGTAAAATAGATAGTTCATAAAATAATCGATTAATAATCTCTCATTTTAAAACCATTTCCTACCACTACTATTTTCAATGTGTTATTTTATCATTGAAGAAGTTCCTGTTAGTTCTGTTTTAAGTTTATACATGATGAGTATGTCAAGTTTTAAGTCTCTATGTTTATGAAAAGTTTCATTGTGATTATATATGTGTTATATTAAAAAATACCTTTGCATTTTCAAAACTTGGAAAGTAAAAGTAAAATCTAAAAAAAATGTGATATTTATGAATAAAATAAGAATTAACTGGAAAGCATAATCAAATTGTTACAATTTTCAGCGACTTTGCTATGTGCCTGTCACTTAATTTATACCCAGATGAAATGGCATATAGATAGAAATTCCTTAGATTAGTCAAGGAGAAATTGGCATCTATATGAATTTTGACAAGAACAGTGAACTCAAAGAAATTGCCAAATCTGTTAGTTACATCACGAAAATTATATGAGGTCATATAGCTCCTTGGTTACATATTCTAAGAGCTACTATGGTCATACTTTTTTTCAAATTTTGAATGCTGTAAGGGATAGATATATATTAAATGAGGTATATCATTACCTCATTCTATGGAGGTGGCAGAGGTTTATGTGATAGGATAGGTTTCCATGTGTGTTTGTGTGTTCCAATAATATATGCAAAGTTTCACAATGAATTTGGATGAAATCTGAAATTTTGGGACAGTACATTTAAAATGTGGATCTGATCCATCCCTTTTTACATATTGTTTTTCCATATATCATCTTCAGATTATACTGATCCACGTCTTCCTTGTTCTATATCCCACTTTTCAACAGATTTCATTCTGTTCTTTCCTGGGTTAAATAAAGTGATTACCTATTCAGCATGTCATCATGGTAAAGCCATGGGTTTATGACATATTTAATTAATGATACTATAGCTCATTTGTCATAAATCAGTTTCTAATTAGTAATTTTTAAACTGTGCACACATTTTTTACACATGAAATATATGAGTATTTATACATATGTAAGTAATTTCACACTTTGCAAATAAGTTATAATCACAAAAATTATAGTCTGCATATCGGGTTCTGCATTCCTTAAAAACATGCCTGAGACAGAAACAAATAAAGAGTAAATTGCTAAAAAGACAAATCTGCTGGTGAAGGAACAGTGTTGGTCAGCCTTGAAAAACATGCCTGTGCACAGAGGAGCAAGCAATGCATGCCCATAAGTGACACAGCGGGGCCCAACATTGGCCCAGCAGGGCTGACCTACATCCACAAACACTAGTAATTCAGCTGTGCATGTGGGCAGTCAGGCCTGTGCTGGACAGCCAGTGAGGTTGACAGATAAGATAATATAAATGAGGTGTCATTAACAAGGGCAATCCTGTGGAGATCCATTAGAGAGTTAAAATTTTATTCCTTAGAAAGCAGCAGGGAGTTCTTGATACATATAAATTGGTAACATAAATAATTCCAGTATTCAGTTTGCTTGTTGCCCTCTTTAGAAATAAATGCCTTTATTTTTATTTATAGTTATATTTATAAATCTTTAAAGTGTCATCTCATGAAATAATGGACATGGTAGTTAAAATCCCAATGATTGCTCTCTACTTGTGTTAACATACAAAAACATTTGAGAAGGCCGTAGTTCAAGTGATGCTATAAACCTTATCTGTGAAACAAATTGAAATTTGAGTAAAAAGTATATCATAAAAATAATATATGTCTAGCTATTTGTAGTCTATATAAGATATCTTATTGTATATTTCATAAACTGAATAATTGGATGAAAATATGGATGATTATTTTTCAAAATTTTCAAGGTAGGCTTTTAAAACAAACAGGGATGTCGATGGGATTTAGAAACAGGATATTATAAAATTTGCTTATATTATGTTAATTAGTATATTTATACACTAATATAAATAATAATTCCTGGGTATTTTTCACCTGAATCACAATTGTTGTTTCTCATTGAATTTAATTTATATTTCTTAAATAAAACTGATACATTTACAATGTTCACTTTAGATTATTATCACTTCAGCTTAAGCAGCTCCTGTGTATCTCTCATTTTAGGCTATATTACTACGCACACATAACTTAGATAACTAGGCAATTTTGTCAAGCAAAAATTTGTGCAAATAATCTTTAAATTCATCTTTGTAAAGACAGGAAGTGGATAAACGTCTTGTGTAATATATGATCATTAAAATATATAAATTAAATATGAACTATATTTCATAAGGCCTTTCTGGCTGATACAGAGCACTACTTTAAGCCTCCACCCTAGCTGTCAATGTGGCCCTTGATAACCAGATAATACAGCTGGTCAGCTCATTAAGGGTCCCCAGGGAGTAGTGTTGGGGGACTTCACAGGGATGCCGCACACCCCAGATTTTGGCAAAATCTGGGGTGTTTTTGCCCCAAAGTTTTAATGGGGATGTAGCAGCATGCAGGCCGTCCCCGGGCCGGTATAACCCCCGACCGGCGCAGCTAAAACCCGGTTTATTTTATATATATATAAAACACTGGTTTATAAAATGCCAGTTACGAAATATAATGGATATCTTTTTCGTCACCAACAGCACTCACATATATACCCGAACAAGTGTTTAATAAAAATTAACACAAGGGTTGTCGTACGTCCCCTATTATAGCCCACCGCCGATTCTCAAGTGTCAGACGATTTTCGCTCCTGCAATATTCTAATTTTTCATATTTTACATATAATAATTAACACACTGAGAAAAATAATTATTTTTTCCAGTACGAATTCAAGTAGACATTACGGTTTCTTCAATTTATAAGGACTGCATCTTTGGTCAAGGTCAAGCTTATTGACACACGGTTTAACTGCGCATGCGTCTAATCTGTCATACTCCCGCTAGATGGCAGGGCGTTCACCGTGTGTCACTAACACCCCTGTCGTGATACCCGATACCGTGCGTCAATAACACGAGTTGTTATTACTCTAGCAGATCTTAATTACCGCGCATAAGAAATGGTGGGTTTGGACTAAGCCTGATATGTTAAATTTAAGTATTGTCATAGTCAAAGGTATATTATTTAGTTTAAATCTATTTTATAGGGCGGAGTACCACTGATTTCGGGGATGAAAATTACATAGTGGATGAATATTATTTATCTCATTTCAAAATTTTAAATTATATTTAACAATAATAATATAAGATTTAATTTAGTTTATTTAAATATATATATATATATATATATCGTTCTATTTTATATGATTTTTAGCTCAGCTGACTATAAGTCATCTGAGCTATAGTCATGGTCCATTGTCCGTCATCCGTCCGTCTGTCTGTCGAGCCGTCCGTCCGTCCGTCCGTCTGGATGTCCGTCCGTAAGACTGGCACGTTTCGACACCATTGGACCTACAGATCTGAATTTCGGCATACAGTTAGATGTCCCCATAATCTCCTACCATGCCAAAAATTGGGTCAATAGGGCTTCGTTCCTTTGAGATATTAAGGAAAAACCTCAATTTTTTATTAGAAATCTTATTTTCACACTTCAGGACTGCCTAATATCAAAACCACTCATCCGGTTTTCTTCATATTTACCATAAATATTCCTCTATATAGTTCCTATGTACATGCCGGATATTAAGTCAGTATTATATAATTTAAAAAAGTTATGGGCCCAAACATAATGGACTTTGTAAAAAAAATCAGGAAGATATTTGGTCACTTAAGACCAAAAGTGTTAAAGGTAGGGACTTTTTTCCAGTAATACAACTTTAATTAATCAAAATTTAATTGTATACCAAAACTTAGATCAAAATTTGTTAAATTTTTTTAAATATTGGCAAAAATATAAAATTGGTACCTTAAATTTTGCCCAACTTTGGCCATGGCACGTTTTTTTTCCTGTAAGTACTGTGGATTTAATTTTCACACCATGTATACATAAGGATTTTATCTGTTTAAATCTGAAATTTGAAAATAAAAGCTGCAAAATTAGGCTAGTTATTGAATTTTTTTTGGAGGCTCTTGTTGTATTCCCTTACATTGTCAAGCAGTCCACTTTGATGACTGTAGGTCATTCAGTGCACATCTCTATGCTCCCCAGGCTGTTGACATTATTTTAGATGTCCCAAAATCTCCTACCATACCGAAAATTGGGTCATTAGGACTTTGTTCCTTCGAGATATTAAGGAAAAAAAACTATGTTTTCCATAAAAAAAAGCCATTGTTACACTTCAAGGCTGCCTAATATCAAAACCACTGATCTGTTTTTGATCGTATTTAGTATTCACATTCTTTTATACATTTTCTATTAACATACCAAAAATTAGGTCAGTATTGGGTATTATTTTGAAGTTATGGGCCAAAACATAATGCAATTTTTTAAAAAATCAGGAAATATATTTACTCACCTAACATGAGAATTGCTGAACCTAGAGACTTTTTTTCAGGAATATAACTTTATTTAATCAAGATTCAATTGTTTACCCAAAATTAGATCTGAATTTTGCAAATTTTTCAAGTTATTAGCATAAATAAAAAATCAATACCTTAAATTTTGTCCAACTTTGGCACTGTTGATTTAATTTTCCCAGCATATATGCATAAGGATTTAATCTTTTAAAGTCTGAACTTTCAAAAGAAATTGATAGGATTGAATAGCTTTTATTCATGTTTTCATACACCATGTCAAGTGTTGTTTACATCTAGCCCACCTAGTAGTACAGCCTTCACTTGCATTATGTAACCCACCCCAGGCAGCTTACCTTGGCCCAGCTTGGCCACTACTAGCAGGCTTCCCCTCTGCCCTGCACTCATCCCCCCTCCAGCTGGTGCATAAACTAGATGAATGTTATTATTTTATTTTATTCTTGGACATGCTACATTTTAGATTTTGTATTGAACCACCAGGGTTAAAATGATTAAAGTGTACATTTAATTGTGTCCACAAAGTGGTGTATTGCTGTGAAAGTGTGGATGTTCATGAGATAAGTAATTCCTTACTTCAGAAGAGTAAAAACTTCACCAGGTGTGAAATTGACTATTAATTCCAGTAATTAATTAAAACTGGGATAGTAATTAGCACAATGATATTGTTTGTCCCTCATTCAACCAACAGAGTGTATACTTTATTTGAAAAGATGTTTTATTTTATCAAATTTACTTTTATTTTATTTTGGTGAATAAAATTAAGCATGTCCTGAAAACTCCAATGTGCAAAACTTTTTAATAGTGATTCAAGGAATATTCTTGTAGATGCCATGTTGTGGCATTATTTTCTTTTAAAATTAGTTTAAACATTTATGATTTAAAAATAATAAAATATATGTGTACGCATAATATGACCCAATGTTTTTTACTCTGTATATATAATGATTGCAACTTTTGCAACAATTCTAATATTTTAACTTATATTTTCAGGTTTTTTAATTAAAAATTTATAAACCTGTAAATAAAAAAATGATTCAGATAAAAACTTCTTAATGGAAAAAGTGGATCTGCTTAAAAAAATAGGATTATATATAAACTTAAATGCATTATTCTCTTGAAAGTGAAATAAAGGTATTAGTCCATTCTGTCCACTTGCCTGTCCATCTGTAAATTTTCGTATGCAACACAGTATCTCAAAACTTTTACTGTTTTTCTTCATGACAGTCTTGTCAGAGTATTAGTTTGCAATCATATATTTAGAACTTTACTATAACCAAGTAGGAGGGCCCCTTTCCTCTTAGCTTTTCATATTCTTATATAAATGAAAAACATTACAATAGAATATTTCTACATCCACCTTCGTGCTGCCCTCACTTTTCCCTTCTCTGAACCCCATCCAAAAGTCAGCCTCAGTAAGCAAGAACAAGACGAATCAGATATATTCATACTTTAATATTTTGTATAACTATTCGTCCATAGGTACCTATGTACATGCCAGAAATTATGTCAATATTGTGTAATATGTAGACATAGTGGGCATCACAATAATGTACCTTGTCAAGACTAAAGAGATATTGTGTCACATATTCATAAATCACTTCATCAGCATAGTTAATCATAACATCATATCTGTCAAATTGAATGCTTGCAGACTACCATACACTTTAGATCCTTCAACAAATAGCCTTATCATCATTCTACTACTGCTTATTACTGCTGTCATTGCATTCATATTTGCTCAAATATATCACAATTTTCAACCCCTCCTAAATAAATAAAAAATAAACCACTTTATTTGACTCTATTAATCCATCAGTCAGGTAATTTCATTTATCATTTACTCACATATTACATAACATTCCTTTATAATAGCCCAACATGTATATGATATTCATAACCTTTATCGACTCGATATAGTATCACAGTGGAGAAACATTTATAGTCCAATCACGATCAGCTGAGCACCATGACCCATGGGTCCCTTGTTAGCTAACCTGTGAGCTTATGCGATGGTGCAGCGTTGTCCGTCGCGTGTCGTCTGTACATTAACCATAGCTATCTCAAAAACAGCAGGAGCTAGCATCACCAAAGTTTTTGCAAATTATCAGTCATCTAAAAACTATATAGGATAATGTTTATTTTTTTTCTTACTGCATTTTCTTATACTTTATAGGGGAAAAGCTAAAAAAGCTTTAAAAATCTTCTTCTCTGAAACTGTCCAGCTAAATTGTCCTATATTTCCCATGCAGAAATGATCCCTGGAACAATCTCTCTCAAGTTTGTTTGAATGGTTCCAGTTCGGAGATTTTTGGCCGAGTTACAGGAGGTTGAACTTTGTCATCTGTCCAAAAAAGCATATTAAAATTTAAATCTCAGAAACGGCTGGAGCTATCATCACCAAATTTTATGCCAATGTTGGTCACATAGGTCATATCTGAAATTGAGGTAATGGTGGGGCCACCTGCATCGGCCTTTTTTGTACGGGGTCATCAGTGCCTGTATCACACTGGGGGCTACAAGAAACTTTTCTCTGAAACCATATGGCCAAAATGTTTAATATCGCACAGAAATGATCCTAGGGTAGTGCTTTCTGAAGTTTGTTCAAATGGTCTCTGTTCAGTGACTTTTGGCTAAGTTATGGGAAACTGAATTTAGTCATATGCCATAACAGCCCATTTTAGTTCAGTGGCTAGAAAGATCTTCTTCTCAAAAACCATTTGGCCAATTTCTTAAATCTCACACATTAATTATCCTCAGATGTTGAAAATTCAAGTTTGTTCAAGTGGTTTTGGTTCAGTGCTTTTTGGCTGAGTTATGGGAAGCTGAACTTAGCCAGTTTGCTGTAATGTCCTATATGAGTTGTAAACCTGCAAAACGTTTTTCGACTGATGCCACTGAAGCCAGTTTGTTAAATATTTTACAAGAATAATACCTACAATAATTCTTATAATAATTGTCATTAATGGTTCCACATGAATGATTTTTTGGCTGAATTATGGAGATTGAATTGAGTCATTCTACCATATATGTTAACTCTGTGATACTGTTACATCTAGCCTGGCACCAGTTTATCACCTTCTATTACATCATGCCACTAGACATTTAGATTTCAGGTTATCTTTGGTTAATATTGACAAGAAAGTTTTTTTAAAAGCTTTTAAAAAAATTAGTTTTTTTTTATTTAAGTTATTCATCATACCAGGCAATGTTACAATCATGAATATTCAGCTCTCTGTGGCTATATAAAGACAACTGTATGTGGATTATGAATTATAGGTATCCCTACTCAAATTTATTCAAGAATTTGCCATCAGTGAGATATATCTGTATTTTAATTTTGCATTCAGTATGCATCCGTAATAATTTTACATATATTCCAGATTACTTTTTTTATAAAAAGTCAGCTGAAAAGCATGTTGTTATTTCAAGTAGGGACCACTTTTGTGTTCAGATGGCAGCACTTGGTATACCATTGGCAGATTGCCAGTGCCTTGATGTTGGCCATTAGCCAAGATTATGTCAGCTCTATAAATAGTTTTGGCACAGTGCCTGGATTGGAAGAAGTGCAGCCAGGTATAGGTCAAGGGTTCACTTAGTGCAGTAGTTGCATTCTATTTATAGCTTTGGCAGACTGTTCACTGCATCATATTTGGCACCAAAGTTCAGCCAGAGTCTATTTATAGCTTTGGCAGACTGCAAACTGTGTCAGATTATGCAACAGGTCAAGAGTTCACTCAGTGCAGCCAGGTACAGGTCAAAAGTTCACCCAGTTTAGCCAGGTGCAGGTCAAGAGTTCACTCAGTGCAGTAGCTTGAGGCAGCAATTTGTCACAGGTCACTTGGGAGCAACTGCCTTACTCACCTAAGCCTTGTCAGCCCAGTGCATCAAACTCTAGGGAAGTTTGATGTATTGGATGATATTTTGACCTGTCTATGCGTCTTTGATGGTATTCTCATTTTCAAGACAGGTGGTGCCATGTACTTTGACTTTTGCACAGTGTATGTGCCTGCTTATTTCTACAGAGGAATTTGATATATCAGCATGAAATTGGGCATATTTATACATATCAAATAGCTTTGTCGTATACAAGACTGGTGGTGCCACCTACAATACTTTTTTCACAATGTGTGTCCCTGCTTTTTTTCTCAGGAGGGGTTTGATGTATCAGTCTGAAAATTGGCATATGTGTATATCTCTGATAGCTTGGTTGTATACAAGACTGGAGGTGCCAGCTACAATCGTTTTTGTGTTGTGTGCACCCATGCCAGAATTTCAGCAGTGATGTTTGTGTAATTGTTTCTTATTCAATATGTTAAGTACTTGCATTGTTCAATACATGAAAAGTAATGGTCCAGCACTGAAGCATCATACCTGGTGTATTTTCCAATGCACAGGTTTGCATTAGGCCTTTAGGCCTTGTTTCTAATTAGAGAATATTCAACAAATATAATAGGAACATATTTATTAAAAAAAAAAAAATCAAGATATAGTAAGTTAATCACAGTGTCTGGTGAATTAATATACAAACTATATAAGCACATAATGTCATTTGATACTGAATAATAAACTGTAGAGATTAACATGGAGCATTTGATAATTTATTAGCAGTTTAGTATCTGTACTCTAATATAATATTAGACTGTGATTACTAGGAATATGGTCACATTATTCTGTATGAAATTTACACTTTTCCAGATTTTCGCGATGTAAAATGTACTTGTTCACAATCAGAGGAACAACCCGAAACCGTTCTGGGATAACGATTTAAAACAAATATTTTGGTGACAGTTCAAACAGAAATCGCTCTGTAGATTTTGGAAAAGTAATAGTCCTGAAATTAACGTGCGTAACCATTTCTCCGACTAAGGGGGAAATTTTCTAAGTTACTATGAGCCATATGTAATGGTCATACCTTCGTCAACATCTCATCATATTGTCCTGTTCGATTATAGAAAGTTGTACTCCAACAAATTTAATCTTATAGCCGAAGATCAGAGTGGATTTCGGAAAGGACGCTCATGTATCGATCATATTTTTGTTGTTACTTCATTATTAAGCAATCGTTTGCCTCAAGAAAGAGAAATACGTCGCCCTGATAAGTGGGACAGGAAAAGGCTTTTGTTTTGGGTAAATGTAGGAAACTACTTTTTGGGCTGTTTGGAGTAAAAACTGATTCCAAAATCTATAATGCCATTAAAAAAAGTTAATATAGTATTTATCCAGCTAATGTATGATCAAATTACATTTTTTTTAGCGAACCTGTGAGCTTATGCGATGGTGTGGCGTCGTCTGGCGTCCATCGGCCGTCGTCCATTGTCCGTCGTCTGTACGTTAACCTATACTATCTTGAAAACAGCAAGAATTAGCATCATCAAATTTTATGCATAAAATTAGTCATCTAAAAAACTCTATCGGATTTTGCTTATTTTTTGGCTAACTGCATTTTCTTAGATTTTATAGGGGAAAAGCTAAAAAAGCTGAAAAAATCTTCTTCTCCGAATCTGTTCAGCCAAATTGTCCAATATTGTACAGAAATGATTTCTGGAACAATCTCTCTCAAGTATGTTCGAATGGTTTAAGTTCGGTGATTTTTGGCCGAGTTACAGGAAGTTGAACTTAGTCATCTGTCCAAAAAAGCATACTAAAATTACAATCTCAGAAACGGCTTGAGCTATCATCACCAAATTTTATGCCAATGTTGGTCACATGAGTCATATCTGAAATTGAGGTATTGGTGGCGCAACCTGAATCGGCCTTTTTTGTACGGGGGTCATCAGTGCCCGTATCAAACTGAAGTCTACAAATAACTTCTTCTCTGAAAGGATATGGCCAAATTGTTTAATATCGCACAGAAATGATCCTAGGGTAGTGCTATCTGAAGTTTGTTCAAATGGTCTCAGTTCAGTGACTTTTGGCTAACTTATGGGAAGCTGAATTTAGTCATATTCCATAACAGCCCATTTTAGCTAAGTGGCTACAAAAATCTTCTTCTCAAAAACCACCGGGCCAAATTCTTAAATCTCACACAATAATTATCCTCAGATGTACGCTCCCGAGGCAGCGGAAAATCTTGTGCTTCTCAAGAAGCAACTGATTTTCACGCTGCCAGCTTTGACCGTATATGATATATTAAGACACCAGATGACGGTTTGTTGTCCACTGAAATAAATGTGCGTATGATGTGACAAGCAGCCAATCAGATGCCAATAAACAAACACTCGACAGGCATCCTGGCTCCGCCCATTGCTGCGCTTCAAGCGCCGCTTGATGAGTTTCCGGTCGAATTTAAATTGCTCCCTCGATCTGCATTCTCGCATCATTGACCGTTTCGATTGTGACATTTTGACTGTGTTAGCGTAGCCATGTATGTGTTGTCTGCAGAACTGAAACCAGCCAGCGAGGTGTGCACACAGCCTTTGTTGTTATGTTTTGTTTGAATTACAGCTCACCGGCCGAGCATCCTATGTGCCCAAGGCCCTAAGCAAACCAAGTCAGGGGCAATTTTATCTGAGCCTGTGGCCTGCTCAGATGGTTACGCTGGGGGAAGCTGTCACTCAAAAAGAAATGAATATGATTGGCTCTGTGTATTCCTCGCTTGGCTTTATCTTCCAGCACAAGGTCTCATCTGATTGGACAAAAATACAGTGCTCCCCTCTGGTGTTGCAATTCAGGATACGAGGTCATAACAAACAGCGCCTTGCGATATAGGTTTTAGCCCTATAGGTAAAGCGCTCTGTAAAGAGCGTACCTCAGATGTTGATAATTCAAGTTTGTTAAAATGGTTTTGGTTCAATGATTTTTGGCTGAATAATGGGAAGCTGAACTTTGCCATTTTGCTGTATTTTCCCATATGAGTTATAAACCTACAAAACGTTTTTTGACTGATGATACTGAGGCCAGTTTGTTTAATATTTTGCAAGAATAATTCCCTGAATAATTCTTATAATAATTGTCTTTTATGGTTCCAAAGAATGAATTTTGGCTGATTTATAAAGATTGAATTGAGTCATTTTACCATACATGTTAGCTGTGTGAAGCAGATACATCTAGCCTAGCACCAGTTTATCAGCATCCATTACATCATGCCTCTAGACATTTAGATTTCAGGTTATCTATGGAAAATATTGACAAGAATGTTTTTTAAAAGCTTTTAAAAATGTAGATTTATGATATTAGATATCATCTGTACACTGACTCATAATTTCTCAGGAATAGCAGGAGCTACCATCCCCAAATTTTATGCAATTATCTGTCAAAAAATAAATGTTGATGGATTCAGCTTATTTTTGCTATCTGTATTTACTTAGATTTTACAGGGAAAAAGCTGAAAAAAACTTTAAAAGTCTTATTCTTCTAAATGGTCAGAAATTTACACAAATGATCCCAGAGGCGAGCCCTATCAAGTTTGTTCAAATGGTTTGTGTTTGATAAATTTTAGCAGAGTTACATAACAGGCCAAGATTGTGTATGTTTCTTGAATAGGTTGAGAAACTGCCAACTGTTTCAGATTTGGCAACAGATCAAGAGTTCAATCAGTGCAGCCAAGCACAAGGCATGTGATCACCTCATGGGTGTCATGTGAGCACCTCATGGGCAGCATGTGATCATCTCATGGGTAGCATGTGATCACATCATGAGTATCATGTGATCACCACATGGGTGTCATGCCCCTCAGGGCTGCATATGGAGCCAATCTGTGAGCTTATGCAATTCTGTGGCTACTATTTCAGATTTGGCAACAGGCAAAAGGTCAGTCTGGATTTATTTATAGCTTTGGCAGACTGCCAACTGTGTCAGATTATGCAACAGGTCAAGAATTCACTCAGTGCAGCCAGGTACAGGTCAGAAGTTCACTCAGTCTACCCAGGTGCAGGTCAAGAGTTCACTCAGTGCAGTAGCCTGAGCCAGTAATTTGTCACAGTACACTCGGGGCAACAGCCTTTCTCACCTAAGCCTGGTCAGCCCCATGCATCAGACTCAAGGTAAGTTTGATGTATTGGCCTGTTATTCTGACCTGTCTATGTGTCTTTAATGGCTTTCTCGTTCACAAGACAGGTTTCGCCATCTGCAATGACTTTTGCAAAGTGTATGTGCCTGCTTAATTCTACAGAGGAATTTGATATATCAGCCTGAAATTGGGCATATTTATACATGTCAAATAGCTTTGTTGTATACAGGACTGGTGGTGCCACCTACAATAATTTTTGTGTTGTGTGCACCCATGCGAGAATTTCAGCAGTGATGTTTGTGTATTGTTTCTTGTTCAGATGTTTAGTACTTGCATTGTTCATATATATGAAAAGTAGTGGTTCAGCATTGAAGCATTATACCTGGTGTATATCCATATGCACAGGTTCGCATTAGGCCTGTAGGCCTTGTTTTGGTTTGGAATATCATGCGGGGTATACATGCAAGCAGATAAAATTCACCAACAACGCTTGCTATTAAATACGTTTTAATTTCTTAGCAGAAAAAATAATAAAGCTGTATAAATAAATATATATATATTATTTTTGTAAAAGAATCAGAAGCGACATTATATCTTTGTTACTATATAGACGACATTCTATTTATGACGAACACAGAGGCGGAATGGCAAAATTTACTTATTACTCTCTAGTGTTGTGTAATTCCTGGCAGCTTTAACAGTGAACACATTGAAGAGGTATGCATTTAAAGGGTAACAGGATGACACAAACGTGAAATATTATCATTATGGTACCGAACTGTGAGCATTCATAAGTGCCTCGGTTTCTATACCTAGGTTAATTAACACCTTAACTCTGATAAAAGTTCTGATTTCCTAGAGGATGCTGGATTATGAGCTTTTGGTTCAATATTTGGCAAGTTTAGGAATTATAAGAATATATGACCCCTTAAAAAATTATATTCTCTGGGGGTAGTAGATTATGCGTCTGAGATATGAGGATATGCCAAAACCCTGTTTGAAAAATTGCATTTTTTTTAGCGTTCACAGGTATATTTTCCTTTGCAATTGCTGCTCTAAACGGGACATTTGTTAGTTACCATGTGTGGTTAGTATCTTTGCATTGATATGTTACGGTTTGGAATCACTAAAGTTTTTACCAGTTTTTTTTTCAGCACTTACGACAAAGAAGAATACGTTAAGAAAATTATGACCCGATAGCAATAATATACTTGCTCTGATTTGGTGTTGGATACTTGCGCTGAGAAGAGAAACTGACAGATTTTAGACACTATGGATGACACAAAAAAAAAAAATAAATATAAAGGAACCTAAAAACTTAAGAAAGGGGTATTCCATATCTAAAAACGGTGATGTCGAAGAAGAGAAAAGAGTTTTAATTGTTCCGCCTATTATGAACCCCTATCAATTCTACTTGATTAAACATCTTACACTATTACGCATGCAGTTTCCTGCTCTTGATAAAACAGTTGGTTTATTTAATGAATTGTGACCATTAGGTTTTGGTAGAATACTTGGTCCGCTGTTGGAACAAGTGAAAATATTTTTATGCCCCGCCACAAAGTGGCCGGGGCATATAGTTTTACCCATGTCTGTCATTCCGTCCTTCCGTCCTTCCCAAATCAAACAGTTATACGGACTTTTTTTCGCAATGCCTGCAGATATTGGCCTAATTTTTGGTGTGTTGGCAGATATTGACCAGTTACAGATCGAGTTCGCGTTTCGTCCCAGTTGACCTACTTTTGACTGTTTTACGGCTCCTAAACTTAGAAAATTTCATGAAAAATAGAAATTTTCATGACAAATACACATGTACGGACTTTTTTTCGCAATGCCTGCAGATATTGGCCTGATTTTTGGTGTGTGGGCAGATAATGACCAGTTACAGATTGAGTTTGCGTTTCATCCCGGTTGACCTAGTTTTGAACGTTTTGCGCCTCCTTAACTTAGAAAATTTCATGAAAAATAGAAATAATGACAGATACACATGTATGGACTTTTTTTCGCAATGCCTGCAGATATTAGCCTGATTTTTGGTGTGTGGGCAGATATAGACCAGTTACAGATCGAGTTCGCGTTTCGTCCCGGTTGACCTACTTTTGACCGTTTTACGGCTCCTGAACATAGAAAATTTCATGAAAAATATGAAATTTCATGACAAATACACATGTAGACTTTTTTTCGCAGTGCCTGCAGATATTGGCCTGATTTTTGGTGTGTGGGCAGATAATGACCAGTTACAGATCGAGTTCGCGTTTCGTCCCGGTTGACCTACTTTTGATCGTTTTACGGCTCCTGAACATAGAAAATTTCATGAAAAATATGAAATTTCATGACAAATACACATGTACGGACTTTTTTTCGCAATGCCAGCAGATATTGGCCTAATTTTTGGTGTGTGGGCAGATATTGACCAGTTACAGATCGAGTTCACGTTTTGTCCCAGTTGACCTACTTTTGACTGTTTTACGGCTCCTAAACTTAGAAAATTTCATGAAAAATAGAAATTTTCATGACAAATACACATGTACGGACTTTTTTTCGCAATGCCTGCAGATATTGGCCTGATTTTTGGTGTGTGGGCAGATAATGACCAGTTACAGATTGAGTTCGCGTTTCATCCCGGTTGACCTAGTTTTTAACGTTTTGCGCCTCCTTAACTTAGAAAATTACATGAAAAATAGAAATAATGACAGATACACATGTATGGACTTTTTTTCACAATGCCTGCAGATATTAGCCTGATTTTTGGTGTGTGGGCAGATATAGACCAGTTACAGATCGAGTTCGCGTTTCGTCCCGGTTAACCTACTTTTGACTGTTTTACAGCTCCTGAACTTAGAAAATTTCATGAAAAATATGAAATTTCATGACAAATACACATGTACGGACTTTTTTTCGCAATGCCTGCAGATATTGGCCTGATTTTTTGTGTGTGGGCAGATATTGACCAGTTACAGATCAAGTTCGGGTTTCGTCCCAGTTGACCTACTTTTGATTGTTTTACGGCTCCTGAACATAGATAATTTCATGTAAAATATAAATTTTCATGACAAATACACTTGTACAGACTTTTCTTCGCAATACCTGCAGATATTGGCCTGATTTTGGTGTGAAGGCAGATAATGACCAGTTACAGATCGAGTTCACGTTTTGTTCCAGTTGACCTACTTTTGACCATTTGACGGTGCTCTAACATAGAAAATTTCATTAAAAAAGTGCACATGTATGGACTTTTTTCGCAGTGCCTGCAGATACGGGCATGATTTTTGGTGTGTAGGCAGATAATGACCAGTTACAGATCGAGTTCTTGTTTTGTCCCAGTTGACCTACTTTTGACCATTTGACTGCTCCTGAACATAGAAAGTTTCTTTAAAATAGAAATTTTCATAACAAATGCATATGTACTGATTTTTTTCCTCAATGCCTGCAGATACCACCCTGATTTTTTATGTGTGGGCAGATAATGACAGTTACAGATCAAGTTCGCGTTTCATCCCGGTTGACCTACTTTTGATTGTTTTACGGCTCCTAAACATAGAAAATTTCATGAAAGACAGAAATTTTTATGGAAAATGCACATGTATGGACTTTTTTTTTCACAATGCCTGCATATACTGGCTTGATTTTTGGTGTGTTGCTTTATAATGACCCGTTACAGATCGAGTTTGCATTTTGCCCTTGTTGACCTACTTTTGACAATACGACACCTCCTGAACTTAAAAAATTTTTCAAAATTTTACAAATGTTTCTTATTTGCCCCAGGCGGGGGCATTCGTGTCGTTCCGACACATCTAGTTTTAACCCTCTTATAGAAAAAAAAAACGTATACTCTAATGATTTACTGTATTTGTATCAGCCAAAACGAAGTGTTCTTTTCCGGAGAACTCCTCTGAGACTACTGGACGGATTTTTCCGAAACTTACACAAATTATCGGGTCACATGTTAACTGGTGACCAGAATAGCTTTCTTGATTTTATGACAGGTGGTGCCACCTACATTCACCTTCACACTGTACACATCCATGCTTATATCTCCGGACTCGTTCAACCAATCAGGGAAAAAAATTTTACACAAATGTAGCCCTTGGATAGCTTTATAACGTACACAAAAATGGTGGCGCCACCTGCAGCCATTTTTGCACAGCTTCCATCTGTTTGTCTGCCTTGGGTTAAAATCACTCTTATCTCTGCAGTGATTTGACCAAATAACCTGTAATTCGGCATGCATATACATCCTGGATAGCTTTCTTGATTTTATGACAGGTGGCGCCACCTACATTCACGTTCACGCTGCAGACATTAATGCTTATATCTCCGGAACCGTTTGACTGATCAGGAAAAATTTTTTACACAAATGTAGCCCTGCAATAGCTTTATAACATAGACAAAAAAAGGTGGTGCTACCTGCAACCATGTTTGCACAGTGTCCATCTGTTCATCTGCCTATGGTTGAAATCACTCTTGAATATCTCTGTAGTGGTTTCACTAATTCACCTGAAATTTGACATGCGTATACATCCCGCATAGCTTTCTTGATTTTATGACAGGTGGTGCCACCTTCATTCACGTTCACGCTGCAGACATTTATGCTTATATCTCCGGACTCGTTTGACCAATCAGGAAAACAAATTTACACAAATGTAGCCCTTGGATATTTTTATAACATACACAAAAATGGTGGTGCCACCTGCAGCCATTTTTGCACAGCGTCCATCTGTTTGTCTGCTGTGGGATAAAAATCACTCATATCTCTTCAGTGGTTTGACTTATCCACATGAAATTTTGCATGTGTATACATCTTGGATAGTTTCTCGTTCAAATAACAGGTGGCGCCACCTACAACCATGTTTATGTGATGTGTGTTTCCCCTTGCCACTCGATCCATGCCTCACTTCACCCGTCCTTCTCTGTTTTTGGCGGATAAACGTAGTCGCTTGTCGACTACCCATATTCTAGTTTCTTTGTGGAATTGTGATTATGGCACTTAAAAAAAATATATATTATGGTGATTTGGATAACCTCCAAAATGTAATGGATAATGGATGCAGTTTTACTCTACCCCTCTACAATTATTCAGCAAAATCTGTATGTTACATTTTCCATTAATTTGCGAAAAGACAATGCAACAAAACCAAAGCTGAAGTGGTTTCTTTGCTAAATGCTTTCATCGAAATATATCAACCTGCTTTTTTATCAGGGAGAGTTGTTAATTTTGTATCAGACCTGCTTATCCCATGACAATTTACAGTACTTAAACCAAAAATTTTAATACTTTTGGAAAATATTTTTCTCTGCCTATCTTTTTTCATATTGGCAGCTACATGTTTTGTGTGCAAGAGACTTAACAACATATGCATGCATTAGTATACAAATAACACGTGTCTGTTAACATGCCTTAGACTACACCCACATTTGACTTCACTGAATAAACATTCACAATGTCGCCTGTGCTTCAACTAATATAAAGCATCTTTCATGCAATTTCACGGTAGAATACTTCTTTATACAATTGATACAATGTGGGGGTGGGGATGTCCCCACCTGTATCACATACGGTTGCTGATGTTGGTGGCTGACAATTTTTCCAAGACCAGTTTGATGATAGAAGTCTTTATTCAATAGCAAGTGTAGTGGGGCAGTCTCTCTCTCTCTGAGAGAGCCGCCCAGTCTCCCTGACTCACTGACTCTCAGCGCGCACTACAGATAGTTTTGTTACAGAGCTTTCACGTGACATATGAGATGTACATATCCATATTTCTGCATTTTGTCATAAAAGCTAAACCTTAT
Organism: Sipunculus nudus; assembly: GCA_026874595.1. Lineage (NCBI taxonomy): Eukaryota > Metazoa > Annelida > Sipuncula > Golfingiida > Sipunculidae > Sipunculus > Sipunculus nudus. Next base: position 68,982,443 of record CM049310.1, read on the forward strand.
TGGATGACTCAAAGTAGGTCACAATTACATCAGAGTTATAAGTTGACTTAATAAGTTTTGCCAGTTTTTACTGGATGAAAGTATTCTGGAAAATCCCAAGTCTGACCTGACATACATCCAGTTATAGACTGACCTACAAGTCCTATTTGGAGGACAGTGCTTATATACACATACCGAGTCTCATAAAATAACATGTTTTAATTGTGTTCTACCATTCCCTCATAAAGACTAAAAGTCATTCTGTGACACTATTTCTGTTTGTACAGACTTAAAATAGACCTTAATGGTTTGGTGTACTGTTCTCTGATTAAACTGGGAGAGAAGCCTATATGTGTGTGACCGGATGACTGGTTGTCTGGTGTCATCAATTATGAGAAGTCATTCATTATTCAGTCTGACATGCCTGAAACTGAGCTTAAATTTGTGAAATATGAAATGAGAAATATTTCTTGAAATATGTGTTAAGTCACAAATATGCACTTTCCTACTTCATCACATATCCCTCTTGCATTCAGTATGAGGCTCCGGCCTCATTGGCAAAGTCGGAGAAACATTAGTTATATAATATGTGGTATAACCTGAATAATCTGATAAAGGATGAAGGAAAATAAATGTTTGTATGGATCAAGATATACTGCTTAACTTTGCATTAACTGCAAGATCAGGTACCATAACAGTGGATAGAACTATATATTTAGCTAGCACAAGGGAAATGTGATGGATATATGTCGGTACAGAGTAAAGTATTTCAGGACTGATATATTTGAGATGGAATTACACAGATCAATATAGATGTGGATTACATGACCATGTCATATTTCGTGATGTAACAATGTAAGGAATAAGATAACAACAATACCTAAGCTATCCTAAATAAGCTGAGAACAACATATTTAAATCTATAGCTATACATACGTGTTCTAAAGACATTTTTTTTGTGAATTGACAATCCTAAACATTATCTTAAAGAAAAATGCTGATTTATAAGTAATCAGGAACAACATCGCAACCATGATGACATTATTTGACATCTGAAGAGTACAACATCAGATTATATAAGTATGACAGCATCTAAATAGAATTAAGAAATAAATATCTTAATAGATATGATTATAGCATCATGTTCATAATGAATGCACAGCTAGAATATACAAGTACTATGCATACCGTGTAAGCAATGGAATAAGTCAAAGTATGTGAACCATTCTAGCATACAGTAAGTGATGTTACATAAAGATGTTCAGTCAAACAGTCATGTGCATTTAAAAAAAATGACAAGCAATTTGCTAACAATGCCTGACATTAGTCTATACCTGTAGCTAATCAAAATATTTCCATAGAGAAATGGATAATGAATTCCTTATATGACAAAGTTTATATACTCTTGTGCCTAAGAGTTTAACATATACAAAATGTACATGACTATCTGCTCTGTACCAATGATTCAAAATACATCTTGGCTTTCATACTTGCCATTGGGACAAGTTGACTTGTGAATAATGGAAGGTTGATATGCTATTCCTTTAGCATAACACAACTGGTATACCTTACCAGTGTACAAGTACATGACAGAATGAGGTCATTCCTAACGACAGAGGAATGTTGTACATATATTCCCATTGATTACCAATTTTGTGCATGAACAAGGCGAAATATGTGTGAAAATGTGATGATAATGAAATAATTCACTGACAGGTGCATGTATCGATCTATACCTATAGGATTTTGATGGTAATTTTATTGCTATAGCTATTTATGTGTAAGATCAAACATACATCTGTAGAGTGATGATTTAAATTAAATGAATTATGTTAATGATCGAAATCCTTGTCATTCCACATTTTGGTTTATGGGTTATCAGTATCATGAATGCAGCGACCAGAATGCATTTGCTCATGAAACATGTCTGTCATAGTACGCGTAAATGTGAATTCCTATGAGAAGAATGCCTGTGTTAACCTACATATTTTGCCTGGCATTTCCAGCTATTTAAATGAGGTTAACCTAAACAAACCCTTGTTTGAGGCAATAATGTGACCACAGGTCAGTGCATTATTGACTTTTGGAGTCATCAAACTCCCAGTTTGTCCAATTCCCTATATATTCGGGGGCTTCCTATGAACCCGTGTTTGAGGACCAAACTGTAACAATTGAAATAAGCATCCCATTGTGCTTTGGTGACACAATGTGCTACCATTCCATTAAATTTATAGCCAAGAGAGCATTATGATACCTGATGATTTGGTATGGACCAACACATGAGAAAATCTCAATATAAAGGAATGCTAACATGCTGATGGTTTTGCATATGGCTCTACTCTAGGAAATATTGTATTTAAAGCAATACAGTCATTTTGGTGACATTGCATATTAACATCTGAGATAGACATAACTGCATCAAATCTAACATTGACAGTTCTACACTGTTTCATGTGTTTTTTGTAAGCCTCTTCCTAACCATATCAATAAGACAGACACACTATAAATTATATCATTTTACAATTATGACACATCAATAAAAGAAAGTTATAGATTACTACATACATATTTTTATGTTTTACAACATATACATGCAAAATATTCTGGAATGCCCCAAATTTACATTGGGCATGTAAAATTCAGAGTCTCTGGTTCTGTTTTTCATTTCCTCAGGAATCTTGTCTTCTTTGGGTCTTCTGTTGTCTTCTCTGCTGGCTTCATTTTTTCCTGGAGTCATGGTATGGGAGGTGATGCAGAAGATAACGGTAGAATGGGCAAATCTGCTTCTAGTAGTTGCAGGAATATAGCGAGGAACTTGTTGTGAGATAACACACAGTGCACGTGGTATGGCCAGGAGTATTGTTGACATAGGCCCGAAGCTGGCTTGTCCTGATATTGATTTTTTTTGTGGCTGACCTTAGGAACAATGATGATCTCAGGTTGAGATATCACAGCACTTTTTTTAGTGAAAAAAATCATTTTAGCAACTTTAAGTTACTGTGAAAGCAATATGCTGATTTATAGTGTCCTTTTGGTTTAAAGATACATAGAGAGTCTTTGATCTTCTCAAGCAGAGCCCTGAGAAACTGCAGCCAAGTTAAAGTTTGAAGAGAGAGTTCATAGCAAAAGTTCGACACCTTCAGCAGCAGATATGACATTCTTGATGTTAGGCTGTGATCCGGTACCTGGGTTGTAGTTCCAATGCATGGGTTGGCAGACCAGTGAATGGCACCTGTGGCTGTGAGGGGGGGAGGGGGGATCTTCATTCTTGACCCCAGCTGGCAGCATTGTCGTTTTTTCTGGTGCTGATGTGCTGGAAGTGACTCCTGGTTCATCAACCAAAATGATATAGGACCTGGTCTCCACCATAATGATACAGAGGGGGGGGGTCGGGGTACCTCTTACCACATAACACAATCATTGTATCTACGATATTTCAAAAGCAATGCAGCTGTTGGACCCATATTGTTTATTGGAAAAAAAACTTTTCACTCAAAAATTCGTACACCCTGTATATGCCTCATGTCTCTTTAAAATTTATTTTTTGTGTAATTTCTGGAATAGAATAATTTCTCTTTCTATGTTGATATTTTCGGGTAGGGCGTTTCTGGAGAATTCTTGCAGAAGTAATCTCTATATTATAAGTGAAACACATGACAAAAATTCCTGCAAAAACCTTGGAATTTAAATATGGCCATTTAGTGCATATCAGCTCATTACAAAAAATATGCATCAGGTGGAGCCATGGATTTTCCACTGGTGCAGTTTAAATTAATGCATAGGCCAAAGAGCCAATGTGGTGAAATCTGGAAACAACAAAGTCTTAAAACTAAAATAAATAATTAAAAATTAAAAAAATACATGGAATGATTAAAAATATTTAAATAAAGGGAGGCATATATCTAAAATGCAACCTAAGAGGCAGGTTTTAAAATAAGCAAAAGGTTCAAATGTGCTTCCACTTTGTTTTGGGTGGCCCACCGGTAACCCGCCATTCCCCTTTTGCTGGAGGGAGATCCATGCATGGCTACAATAAAAGTCTTTATTTAATAATGGGTCAATGAAGCGGGAGCAAAAGGATGTGAAATTTGAACAGTTATTAGCTCAGCTGACTATATCTAAGTTGTCTGAGCTTTATTAAGTCATGCTCTGTCATTTGTCTCTCTTAATTACCATCCAGCTGACCATTAACATGGCACGTTTTGAAACTACAAGACCTGAAAATCCAAAATTTGACATAGATGTTCCTAAGTTCTACTACAACACAAAAAATTAGGTCACTGCAACTTCATTCCTTTAAGAAATCAGGCAAAAAACCTCCATTTTTCTTTTGAAAAAACCTTTTGTCACACTTCAAGACTGCCCAACATGAAAACTGCTGGTGTTGTTTCATTCAAATTTTGCATATATAGTCCTCTGTATATTTCCTATGCACTAGCCAGAAATTAGGTCAATATTGCTGAAGTTTTAGAAGTTACAGACCTGAACATAATGTTCCTCTTCTAAATATCAGGAAATATATTTACATTCCTTACATGGTTGAATCTAGTGAGTGTTTTTTTAGGATATAACTTTATTTATTTTAGATCCAATTGTATACCAGATATTATATCACAGTTTGGAAATTTTTTTAAGTTATTAGCATAAATTTAAAATCAGTTCCTTTAATTTTGCCCAGCTTTGACCATGGTGCATGTTTGTCCTATGAGCAATGTTACTTTTGTTTTCACAGCTTGTACACATAAGGATCAGATCTTTTATAATCTGAAATATGAATGCATTTGGTAAGAAATTCTAGCTTTTATTCAAGTTCCACTCAGGTGCACAATTTTGCCTGCAAGTCCTGTGCTGCAATTATATGTATTAAGGCTTTTATGGTCATAAGTTTGATAACAATTGTAGCTTTTATATCCAAGTTTTTATAAGACCATGTCATAAAAGTAATTTGCTGTTTACATCTGGCATAGCCTATATGTCATAGGTGGTGTGGCCACCTGAGGCTGTTTATGTAACATTTGACAGATCTAATTAACAAGATGAATCTTACATTTTCATTGTTTGTAAATTCGGTTTTTTTTTCAGACTGTAGACAATTTTTTGATATTTTTTAAACTAAATAACTTTATAGGATTTGAATCCAAAGCTCTACATATTGCAATTTAAGTTATTTATTTTTTTTTTAAATATTCAAATGTGATTACAGTACATATAAGCTTGGATCTTATATAAATGCTCCTTGACATGTTACAGGTGCTCTGTTAGGTGACACGGGCGTAACTCTTGTTGTTGTTACATTTTGATGTTTAATCCGTACTGGTTGAACTCTCGTTGTCATGTGGGCCTTGAGTTTTCACGCCTGGTCGTGGGTCACATGATGAGCCTGGTATGTGCGGATACACAGCGATGTCTTTCTATAGTCGGGGGGCAAATCCTGGGATTGTAAACCCTGATCACACCTCAGAGCAGAATTCGTCAACCTAGTAATTATTATTTTTGGATATTATAAAAACTGTTCTAGACAGGTTGTCATCTCCGAAAAAATTATTTTATAGTCATTTTTGGGGCGTAAGGAAAAAACAGGTAAAATCCTCATTTCACCAAAAGTACTTGACACTTAATTTCACAAAGGCATTAACAACTGCATCTTTCTTAGTCAGCTACATGTATAAACGGTTGTAAAGGTTTTAAATAGATTAGCCACTAACCTGAGTATACTACAATATTTTGAGTTGGTATTTTATTCTGTAGCAGCTACTGAGGAGTCAAAGCTTTTGATGCAAATCCTGCCTTGCAAACTTTGCATGCATATATTTTGCATATTGTTTTTACAAATGTGCATGCCTTCTTCACTTAAATATAGTTGCTAATTACTATTGATTCACAAATTTCACCAGTTTTCCTGGAATAAAATCAATATTTCATTTTAGCCATTTCACTTGCCTGAGTGGTAATAATATATGTACATAGCTTTTGCACCAATATAAATTTGTGTTTTTATAGTTTTGTTTCTGGTGGCTCGTGACTTATCAGAAATATTTAAAAAAAATGAAGAAGCGTTTAGAAGGGACTAAAGAGTCTTCCTTGTCTTAAGGGCAGGTATCTGACATCAAATTTCATTTACAGAGGAGCTCATCACCTCGTCTTGTTTCATCAAGACATAAAGTCAGGGGAAAAGCTGCACAGACAATGGACTTGTCCAACAACATTCTTCAACCATCTCGGCTTAATGCGGTTTTGCGGAACAGATTTGCAGGTGTCAGTGACCTTATAGCTTCAGAAGGTAAATGTCACCTGACTTGCTACAGCCGTTTCCTGAGAAACATAAACGCAGCTCATTAAAATCCAGCCTAGATGATCAACAGAACATGTTTGCAAAATGTAACTGATGAACTTCGAACAGGACTTGCGAAGGGAGAAATATATAACTTGAAAGATGTATGTGACCGACTTTAATATAGACCCAGGCATATACAGGGGTCAGCACTTCAAAGCCAAACTTGAACAAGTGAACCATGGGTCATGACGCTCAGCCGATTAACATGTTGACAATATGTCCATGCACAGGAAACAGATTACTATAATGCAGGTGGCATCATCATTCATGCATATTAGCTTACGTTCACCAAGACCCGTAAACACATCAAATTTAAAAACAAGCTATCCAGCTTTCCTGAGAAATCTGGTTATTCTTGAGAAAACTGGTAACTTGTATATACTTGTTACAATATATCTGGGGTGCTCAAACACCCCCGTAACTTGGAGATTAGGTCACAGTGACCTAATTTCAGGTTTCTGAGAAGTTTTATGGAATTCTCTGGATGCAAAAGTTCATGATTCTAGCCATTACAGGTTCGGGGCAAAATAGTGATACTAGACACGACTTAACATTTGCTGGTTCAAACCAGTCTTCAACAACTGATGAAACAAATTTTTACCAAAAAGCACACCATGTTTCAGGACACTGGATGAATTTACAGGTGAAAAGCTGACACCATTGATTTGAGTTTGTCAGTGTAAAAAGTACATGTAAATGTGTTTGGAAAGATATAAAAAATACCGATGGCACCACATGTCCTCAGGAACTGACAAAACTATAGTCATGATCAATAATCATATACTTTAGTATGATGTTCAGGACACTAGATGAAACCACAGTTGACAAACTGATACAATTGCTGTCATGGACTCTCTCAAAGTTAGAAGTAACAAGCTAAAGATTCTAAGTTTAATGGTTATGATTTTAACCCCCTGCTTTAGTATCAAATTTTCAATTATCCAGGGGGCACTTATTAGCAACACAGCTTTGAGAATATGGGTAACAGAGACCTAATTTCAGGTTTCCAAGGAGATTTTTCATGGACCTCCCTCGATGTCAGGTTGAAAGATTCCAGGTCCAGCAGTTACGATTTGTGCCTGGTAGACAGAGGGACAGACAGACAGACAGCTAGGCAGACAGACGGACGCCGGACAAAGAGTGATCTCTTTAGCTCAGATGACTTTCAGTCAGCTGAGCTTAAAACTTCTACCAGGGAAAGCTGCCTTTGTAAGACCGTATTGCCCAACAGAACCATTCTTAATATTACCATATTTGTCAGCACATACCGCCCTCAAATATCTGAAGAGAAGCATGGATGATGTTCAAGAAATGCAGGCTCAAAGTCCTGGAATGACGAAGGGAAAGACGTCTGCATGGAAAATGCTCCTAAAATGTCCACAACTTCTTCACCAGCTGGATCAAGATATGTACCAAGCCAAGCAAACATTGCCTCTGTTGAACAATTTGTCTGTAGACTGTTTGACAAAGTTTCAATCTGACATTCGATCCAGGCGATTCGCTGCACCAAATTCAGGAAACTTAAGACCAATATTGCTTCATTGCCACCAACACAAGATGCCTTATTACTTTATATCAAATGGGGAAATTATCAAACATTATTATGGAACCAGTGCTTTGAAACACACCCACAGCTACCTTTGGTAGGCTCATGGTTGATGGTACACTTCTACCCGAACTTCTCATCAAAGAGCCTGTGCAGGTCATTTGCTTTGCACTGACAGTTGAGAGGAAGGCACACAATTCAGAACATTATCCGTGCCGTAGGAGGGTCATATACTGTATAGGTGCTTATGCTTGTGCTCGTGCAACATGGTGCAAGAACTCATTTACTGATAATAAAGATAACCAGAATTTGCCTCATATGTAAAACTTGACTTTCACTCAATTATCAAAAGCGTCAATAAAAATCATCTAAGGCATATTTAGAAATGACAACCATCCTATTTCTATCCCTAAGGATTCCATTTAACCAGATATCATGGTTGGCAGCTTCTACTCTGAGTTGTGCACACAATGTTTTCTGGAGCCCATATTCAGATTTTGCCACCTGACTACTAGAGAATTCCTGAAACGCGTGTTTACTGTGGAGTATGGTCCTTATAGACTGTTAGAGAAGCGGAAAATTCCCGGCTTGGGGTGTGAAGGTATATAAAGGGGCTGTTGTTTAGAACTAGGGGGCAGACAGCAGAGCAGATACCAGCGGACGCAGAAGCGTGTGTCAGATTCTAAGACCTAATCTGACGAATGTCAATTATACATTTTCAAAGATTTTCTCCTGGATTTTATACATTTGGACTTCAGTTTACTTTCTGTGTTGTTGCAAGAACTTTCCACTGGACTGTCATTCTCCGAGAGTTTACATTCAAAGGACTTATCTTGGTGACGGTGTTAGTACCGAGGTATTGTACCATTATCTTTCTGTGTGATTGTATTGACTTGTTGCTATAATGCTGTTTTACTGTATAATTGTATTGATTTAGTGTATTGTATTGTTAGGGTTGTTTTAGGAATAAATTATAGTTATTTCTTAACAAAAAACCACTGAACAGATTTAATTGTTGAGAAATATTACATTTACACATTTCTTTGTTTTTGAATTGTAACCTTTTTATATAAACTCTGGGCAATTACTATTCCTTTCCTAATTGCATCATTAAATGGTTTCATACCACAAGTTTCATATATTACACAGTGTAATAGCAATCTATACCTATTGTAATTGGCTTATTATAACTTGCTTATCAAATTTGGTTTAATGCTCATTTGAAAATGGAAAAATTTATTTTTTTACAGCATTTTATTTCATTTTATAAAATGAATGTGTGTTATAATGCTTCAGCTCATTTCCATTATTCTGTCATTTACAGCATTTCATAAGTTCCCGGTAGATATATTTACATGCATATTACAGTCACTTAAGTTGAAATACTGAAACTTACAGATACATATATGTGAGCATGAGGGGCTCCTCTACTGTCATGTAATCCATGAGAGTGCACAGTCAACACAGCCACTAGGAGTTTATACAAATATTCTCAGAATCAGTTTCATCTGAGCACCGTGATCCTCAGGTCCCTTGTTTTATAAGTGCAATGTATGTACTGGCCGTTACTGGTGTTTCATTTCTTCAGTTCAGATGAATACCAATAAAATCTTTGTCAAGGTCAAAGATGGGTCATGTGACCTACTTCAGTGTCATAGAGCAAGTAACTGAAAACAATTTTGTGAGCACATTTCCCATAGACAGATAGATTTATGTGGTAATAAGAAATGTATAACCTGTTCATTTCTACATTGATAATATCAACAAAACTTTGCCCTCATTTGAAGATGATTTACATTTAATGGTACTCCTATCACACACCAGTATCGCTGATACTGTGTTGTTCTTTTTCAGAGGGCAGTCACAGTATGGAGCCAGCCGGAGGGAAGATGATAATGGTGAGGTTCACAGTACAACTGGTATGTTCTGTTTGTTAGTTCTGTTGTCCAGTTCAAGTGCCTGTGGTATGTTCTGACTGTTACTTCTGTTCTCAAAGTACAACTGGTATGTTCTGTATGTTAGTGCTGTTCTCACATTCAAGTGGTATGTTCTGACCATTAATTCTGTTCTCAAAGTATGACTGGTATGTTCTGTTTGTTATTTCTGTTCTCAAAGTATAACTAGAATGTTCTGATTGTTAGTTTTGTTCTCACAGTACAACTGGTATGTTCTGTACGTTAATTCTGTTCTTAAGTTCAAGTGGTATGTTCTGACCATTTATTCTGTTCTCAAAGTACAACTGGTATGTTCAGTTTGTTAGTTCTGTTCTCAAGTTCAAGTGATATATTCTGACTATTTCTTCTGTTCTCAAAGTACAACTGGTATGTTCTGTATGTTAATTCTGTTCTCAAGTTCAAGTGGTATGTTTTGTCTATTTTTATATATATATATATATATATATATATATATATATATATATATATATATATATATATATATATATATATATAAAACACTGAAGAAAAACAACACTGTAAATTCAAGGGACTGTTTCAAGGGATGCGACCGGATCATCAGGTTAATGTTGTTTGAATACATATATATTATATTGGAAATGTATAGAAATATAAAAAAAAAATAAAAAAAATTGTGGTAAAAAAATGAGGATGTAATACAAACATTTGTTCATTATTTTCCTGCCTCAGCAGAATTTGAGATCAGGCTTTGTTTGCCATGTATGTAAATGCAGAGGTGTTGGTAATCCCACCCCCATCCCAATCACCCAACCCCTCCCCCTGCTACCATTGATTCCTTTGCACCTGTGCACTGGGACATTTGTTTTTATTGCTGATATGTAAAATATATTTAATTTAAAAAAATATTGGATTAGAAAAAAATCATAACTTATTGAAACATCTTTTGGCCTCAGGAGAATGGAACATAAAGTAATCAGCTCTGTCACTGCATCATCTCTCTGTTATTAATACATATATATTTATTATGATATTTTCATATAAGCATTGTTTAAATAACTTTTGTATGCTGTATGTGTATGGATTTAAGCTATTATAGTCTGAAATTTTGAAAGCAATTTATATATTCAGTTGAGGGATATTGCATGTGTTAAACTTTAATCCCATCATTCCATCCCCCCCCCCACCCCCGAACACCATCACTGCATCTAAGGACTGGGACATTGGTTATAGTTCAATTGTATACAGTTTATAAAATAAAAAAAATACATATATTTAATAATATATATTTATTATAAAAAATAGGTCCAATGCAACTAATGTGTTAACTACTTAACTGTCAACAATTTATCAAAAAGCCAACCAGTGATCATGGTAATAATATACATCTTATGGTCACAGACTGCTCACATGCTTCAATTTTAACATTGCAAAATACATGGTTTTGTGACAAAATATTATTTGCAAAAATTTCTTACTCATCAATACAAACCAATCATGTCAACCAGCAATGGCCTATATTACCTTTTCCTCATAGACTTTATCTCCATTTGTTATTATTTTATATTTTTATCTTCAAGGTCAACTTGAGCTGAGCACAGTGACCCATGGGTCCCTTGTTCAATAAGTTATATGTTAAGGTTATGTCAATAGTACTATATTATAAAATATAAATCAATAATAGTACTCCTTTTTTGTAGCTTATTAACCTGGTCGATGAATATAATTAGCTAAAGTAATCAAGTAAATATTGTGGGTCAAACTGTAATGAAAAAAAATCCTTTCATATGCTTTTGTAGATATTAAAAAGATTTTGTTAACACATAGTAAAGGTATTTATGTAAAGTATGGATTGTACTGTGATGTTGGTATTCTATTCTGAATTAGAGTTATGGTATGAATTTTCATCTCAAGCTTTAAGAAGCAAACTTGTGACAATTTCTAGGTGAATGAGACAGGAGGATTAAAGTGTACTGTTTTTCGATGTTTACAGGAAACCACTGTCATGATGAGGTGCAGCAGTCCAAAGTTGATAAGAAGGCTCGCAGAAAACTCATCATCGCAAGTGTTCTGTGTCTGCTCTTCATGATTGGAGAAATAATTGGTGAGCTTGATTCACAAGTCTTGATCTCTCTACTACGTGTACAAGAAGTTTCTTCAGGACACTTAAGTTCTCTTCTGTCCTTAGCTGTGTTCACTCTGCTTGCTTCTTTATCTCAGTTATTTTAAGCTAAAAGTTTCTTCAGGACACTTAAGTTCTCTTCTGTCCTTAGCTGTGTTCACTCTGCTTGCTTCTTTATCTCAGTTATTTTAAGCTAAAAGTTTCTTCAGGACACTTAAGTTCTCTTCTGTCCTTAGCTGTGTTCACTCTGCTTGCTTCTTTATCTCAGTTATTTTAAGCTAAAAGTTCCTTCAGGACACTTAAGTTCTCTTCTGTCCTTAGCTGTGTTCACTCTGCTTGCTTCTTTATCTCAGTTATTTTAAGCTAAAAGTTTCTTCAGGACACTTAAGTTCTCTTCTGTCCTTAGCTGTGTTCACTCTGCTTGCTTCTTTATCTCAGTTATTTTAAGCTAAAAGTTTCTTCAGGACACTTAAGTTCTCTTCTGTCCTTAGCTGTGTTCGCTCTGCTTGATTCTTTATCTCAGTTATTTTAAGCTAGAAGTTTCTTCAGGACACTCGAGTTCTTTTCTGTCCTTAGCTGTGTTCACTCTGCTTGATTCTTTATCTCTGTTATTCTATGCTAGAAGTTTCTTCAGGACACTCAGATTCACTTCTGTCCTAAGCTTTGTTCACTCAGCTTGATTCTTTATCTCTGTTATTCTAAGCTAGAAGTTTCTTCAGGACACTCAGATTCACTTCTGTCCTAAGCTTTGTTCACTCAGCTTGATTCTTTATCTCTGTTATTCTAAGCTAGAAGTTTCTTCAGGACACTCAGATTCACTTCTGTCCTTAGCTGTGTTCACTCAGCTAGCTTCTTGATCTCCGTTATTCTAAGTGAGGAGTTTCTTCATGACACTCAGATTAACTTCTGTCCTAAGCTGTGTTCACTCTGTTTGATTATTGATCTCCATTATTCTGAGCTAGCAGTTTCTTCAGGACACCCAGATTCACTTCTGTCCTCGGCTTTGTTCACTCTGCTTGATTCTTTATCTCAGTTATTCTAAGTGAGGAGTTTCTTCAGGACACTCAGATTTACTTCTGTCCTAAGCTGTGTTCACTCAGCTTGATTCTTGATCTCCGTTATTCTAAGCTAGCAGTTTCTTCAGGACACCCAGATTCACTTCTGTCCTGGGCTTTGTTCACTCTGCTTGATTCTTTATCTCAGTTATTCTAAGTGAGGAGTTTCTTCAGGACACTCAGATTTACTTCTGTCCTAAGCTGTGTTCACTCAGCTAGCTTCTTTATCTCAGTTATTCTAAGTGAGGAGTTTCTTCAGGACACTCAGAATCACTTCTGTTCTAAGCTTTGTTCACACTGCTAGCTTCTTTATCTCAGTTATTCTAAGTGAGGAGATTCTTCAGGACACTCAGATTCACTTCTATCCTAAACTGTGTTCACTCTGCTTGATTCTTGATCTCCGTTATTCTAAGTGAGGAGTTTCTTCAGGACACTCAGATTCACTTCTGTCCTAAGCTTTGTTCACTCTGCTAGCTTCTTTATCTCAATTATTCTAAGTGAGGAGTTTCTTCAGGACACTCAGATTTACTTCTTTCCTTAGCTGTGTTAACTCTGCTTTATGCTTGATCTCCGTTATTCTAAGCTAGAAGTTTCTTCAGGACACTCAGATTCACTTCTGTCCTAAGCTTTGTTTCACTCTGCTAGCTTCTTTATCTCAGTTATTCTAAGTGAGGAGTTTCTTCAGGACACTCAGATTTACTTCCTTCCTTAGCTGTGTTCACTCTGCTTGATGCTTGATCTTCGTTATTCTAAGCTAGAAGTTTCTTCAGGACACTCAGATTCACTTCCTTCGTAACAGACTTTGAAAAAATTTAAGGTACAGGATTACTACAAACTTAACAAGTTACTACCAGTTCATTTTTTTTTTTGGGGGGGGGGGGGGGGTAGTTGGATGGGCTAATGGCAATTGCAGAAGTGATATTCTAATTCTATGGGTCTAACTATAAGTCATCTGACATCTGACTTTAAGTCATCTGAGCTATAGGTTTGGTCCATTGTCCATTGTCCATCCATCATGCTGTCCGTCGTGCCATCTGTCTGTCAATTAGACTGGCCTTTTTTGAAAATACGAATCCAAAGTTCAGCATTATACTGTTAAATGCCCCAAGATCTCCTACCAAACCAAAAACTGGGTCACTGCAACTCTGTTTCTTTGAGAAATTAAGGCAAAATCTCAATTCCCATTAAAAATCTACTATCACACTTTAGGACTGCCTAATATCAAAACTGCTCATCTGTTTTTCTTAATATTTACCATAAACATTCCCCAATAAAGTCCTATATGTACATGTCAGAAATAAGGTCAGAGTCAGCTGAGCTATAGCAATTGCCCTTTGTCTGGCGTCCGTTAGGCCTTCCAGACCTAGAAACTTCTAACTGTACATCCTCGGAGGTCCTGGGCAAATCTCCTTTGAAACCTGAAATTAGGTCATGGTGACCTACATTATGAGACCTACAGGCCGAAAACAGGATTTTGAGCACCCAGAAAGTGAGCAAGGCAACTTTGTATTTGTTAGGCCTAGAAACCTCTAACCTTACATTTTGGGATATCCTCGGAAAATGTCCTTGGAAACCTGAAACTAGGTCACCATGACCTATATTCTGCAACCTATAGGGAAAGATGTCATATGAGCACCCTGAAAGTCAGATGGTGACAAATTGTATCTGTTTGGCCTAGAATCTTATTACACAATTTCCTGGGAGGCTCTAGGCAAATCTCCTTTGAAACCTGATATAAGGTCATGGTGACCTATATTGTGTGACCTATGGGCTGAAAAATGGTTTTGCGCACCCAGACAGACAAGGCACAAATTGTGTCCATTAGCCCTAGACTCTTCTAACATGACATTCAGGGAAATCCTTGGCAATTCTCCTTGGAAACCTGAAATTGGATCATGGTGACCTATATTCTGTTAGCCAGGGACCAGAATCATGATTTGGAGCACTCAGAGAGACAGGGTACAAATTGTATCTATTTTCTTTGGAACCCTCCACTCAGGTGAAATCCAGGGGGGTCTTGGGCAGGTCTCCTATGAATCCTGACATTTTTATTTTCTGTCCATTTTTTCAACACTATAATTTAAGCCATAGGCTATTCTTACAGACAATAAAAAAACATGAGCACCCAGTCAAAATTAGCTAAGCGTCATGGCCCATGGGCCACTTGTTAAAAGTTATTGGCCCAAACAGAATGCACTTTGTAAAAATTCAGGAAAGTTATAAATTTTCTCACACAACTTGAGCATTTTTTAAGGTAGAGACTTTTTTTCAGGGATAAAGGTTAATTTAATTAAGATTCAATTGTTTACCCACAATTAGATCTGAATTTTTTGAATATTTT
The DNA here is from genome assembly GCA_026874595.1 of Sipunculus nudus. Taxonomy (NCBI): domain Eukaryota; kingdom Metazoa; phylum Annelida; class Sipuncula; order Golfingiida; family Sipunculidae; genus Sipunculus; species Sipunculus nudus. The sequence continues at coordinate 68,997,733 of CM049310.1, forward strand.
AAGTTATGAGCATAAATATATAATCAGTACCTTAAATTTTGCCAAAATTTGACCAGGACATGTTTTTTTCCTGTAAGTACATATGATATTATTTTTGCAGCAGATCCACATTAGGACTTAATCTGTTAAATTCTGAAAATTTGAAAATATAAGCTAAAAAATTAGGCTAGTTATTAAATTTTTTTCTGAGGCTCTATTGTATTATTTGCATTGTCAAGCTCCAGGCTGCCCTCTTCTGGTACACAACACTACATCCCTGCCTGGGTAACCTTTTAAATGATGCAACACTGGTAGAGCACCGGTGATTTGCTTTGCTTTTCCATCTCGCTGTCTGTTGTTAGATATTTAATAATTATGAATTTTTTTTCCTGTAAGCACTGTTGAATTTAATTTCATATCATGCATGTATATGCATGGGTACTGTAATGACACCCCCCCCCCTTCCTCATGGCATTGACAATGTCTGGCAATAGTTTGACATTTTTTACAGGAAAAAATAAATAAATAAACATAAATAATAATACTTAATTATATTTTTTTATTTTAACAGTTTATTATAATATATAAATATATATATATATATATATATATCAATATCGTATAAAAAAAAATATCAATTACATATCAATATATTATCATCATTTTATTAAATATCGTTAATATGGGAAAATAAAATTTACACATTCCAGTTAGAAGCAATACATATTTTAGTGACAGTTCCAATCGATTAGACTCGTAAACGATATCACATATCAGAGCGGGGAATTAAGACATGTATGTGGCGGCATCTGTTGTGGCGAGTGGGAATCAGTGGGAAGCACTCATTGGCGGATCTCCGGGCAAGATGGCGGTCTCCGGACGATCTCCGGGTCATCTTCGGGTGAAGTTTCCGTGGATAACTGAATAAATACTTTGTGCACTTGCAAATTAAGTATCATATTCGATGCGGATGTCATTAAGAAGTGTCAAGGGGAACGTTTAATACGAATTGCTGCATGCCTTATTAATTAAGATATCGCAATCTCCGGTTGTATTTTGATCTCCGGCCGGAGATCTCCGGGTTTTAGATACACCCGCTGAGCTTCATGACCCATTGGTCACTTGTTGCAAAGGTAAAAATGAAAAGAGAGATGTATTATTTAAATCATTAACAGTGTAGAACAGTGACTTGGTAGGTATATCTAGCAAGCAGCTTGTAACTTTGTCCATATATGTTCATTCTGTAGGTGGTACTCTGGCAAATAGTTTGGCTATTGCGACTGATGCAGCACACCTGCTGACTGACTTGGCCAGTTTTATGATCAGCTTATTTTCATTGTACTTGGCGTCCCGACCGGCCACCAAGCGTATGAGTTTTGGTTGGTGGCGAGCAGGTAGGTTATTAATGTATGTAAAAAGAGTCTCCACATACAGTAAGCATGAAATGTATACTACCTGATGGACAGAGGTTCATGTACCTCTCAGGGACTTTATTTATAGACATGTCAGTTAGCAACTGTATGCAAATCTTATGTGCAGATATGGATGAAATTCTGTGGAAGCTAGTTCAAGGCAACACCCAAGGGACAATCCATTGAATCATCTAGGTAAACTTTAACGTCATTATATAGTTTTTTTCAAAGGATTATACATAACATATAACACATCCCAGGGCCTACTTTTGTGCCAGGGATTCAGGTATCAGGGCAAGAATTTATTGAGCAACTCACTAGGTGAACTCTGTTACTGAACTTGATAAGGGAGCCTTGTTTGGGTATCCAGTCACCACACCCACATCAAGTTTATTATTATTATCTGTTATTCTACCTTTATTAGGTCACAAGTTTTGTGCACAGTCATACATAGTCTTACTTTATATTTTGCAAATATAAGGCCTCACAAAGTTTTACTTTTCATTCATGCATTTAAAAGGATAAAGACAGTCTATTTACCAGAAACTGAATTGTTTGAATAGAACAGAAAAAAATAGAGCAGACATGTACATTTTATTTGTACTGATACCATGCCTGAAAGAACCCAGCTATTTTTCCATTTGACCTGGTATTTAAGTGCACTTCAGAATTTGTCTGTCAAGCTACTGTGGGTCTCTAGCTAGCTGTTACTGAACTTGATAAGGGAGCCTTGTTTGGGTATCCAGTCACCAAACCCACATCAAGTTTTTTATTATTATCTGTTATTCTACCTCTTTAGGTCACAAGTTTTGTGCACAGTCATACATAGTCTTACTTTATACTTTGCAAATATAAGGCCTCACAAAGTTTTACTTTTCATCCATGCATTTTAGAGGATAAAGACAGCATTAACCAGAAACTGAATTGTTTGGATAGAACAGAAAAAAATAGAGCAGACATGTACATTTTTATTTGTCCTGATACCATGCCTGAAAGAACCCAGCTATTTTTCCATTTGACCTGGTATTTAAGTGCACTTCAGAATTTGTCTGTCAAGCTACTGTGGGTCTCATCTGTCAAGGCTATGATGTAGGTCTCATGACTATAGGGGGCACCTGCCATATATTCTCAAAGCAGATGTCCTGGAAAAATGTTGAATTAAAGTGCAAGTTTTGTAGTGTAACCTAGTGGGCTCAAAAGATGTGGGGCAGTTCATCACTGATCACCATGGTATTTTTCCCCCCTGTGCATGTATTTAATCATAAAAGCTACTTCCCAAAATAAGGGATGGGCTTGTTTGGGGTTTTGGCGTCCATTTCTGGGATTTTCTGTCAAATGTAGACCAGACGGCCGAAACTCAGAATGCAGAAACAAATGAGGGTCTTAAAGCAAGGAACATTAAGCTGGTTGGGGTGTCATAATGACATTATAGGTAGTGCCGCTGTGGACTTGCCCATTGAATCACCATTAATTATTTGAAAATATAAAAGGACTGTATCAACTTTTGCTTAAATACCTTAACAGACAACATACTCATCACTTTACTGTGCATTAATCATATTATATCTTAATTTTATATTATTTATTTTCTTTTTTTTTGGCAAGATGGTTGTCCACATTTTTGGTTCAGCATTCCTGGTTTGAGCATTCTAGGCTTTGGCCAGCTGGTTGACAACCTTTCTGTCCTGTGATAAGATTGCTTCTTAGATTCAATCAAAATATTTTATCTGTTTTATATCAGCAGTAGGTGTAATTAATATTCAGATACCTGCTTATGCAATATTTTACTTAATATGTTGTTTGGATCAAGTTATTATTTATTTTAGGATCACCACAAATGTGCTGCCATGTCAAACAAAAGTGTAAATAATGACAATATTGTAAGATAAGATAAACTTAGTAGACTATGGGGGGGGGGGGGGGCTATTTTGGGTACAAAAATGTTGTTCAAAGATCAATTTTGAGAGCCGCTGTTAGGTCAAATGTAGTTATTGTGATTTTTATGCCCCCGCCACAAAGTGGCCGGGGCATATAGTTTTACCCATGTCCGTCCTTCCATCCTTCCGTCCTTCCGTCATTCCGAAATCAAACAGTTGTACGGACTTTTTTTCGCAATGCCTGCAGATATTGGCCTGATTTTTAGTGTGTGGGCAGATATAGACCAGTTACAGATCGAGTTCACGTTTCGTCCCGGTTGACCTATTTTTAACCATTTTATGGCTCCAAAACTTAGAAAATTTCATGAAAAATAGAAATTTCATGACAAATACACATGTACGGATTTTTTTTCGCAATGCCTGCAGATATTGGCCTGATTTTTGGTGTGTAGGCAGATAATGACCAGTTACAGATCGAGTTTGCGTTTCGTCCCAGTTGACCTACTTTTGACCGTTTTACGGCTCCTAAACTTAGAAAATTTCATGAAAAATAGAAATTTTCATGACAAATACACATGTACAGACTTTTTTTCGCAATGCCTGCAGATATTGGCCTGATTTTTTGTGTATGGGCAGATAATGACCAGTTACAGATCTAGTTCTTGTTTCGTCCTGGTTGACCTAATTTTGAACGTTTTACGCCTCCTTAACTTAGAAATTTTCATGAAAAATAGAAATATTCATGACAGATATACATGTACAGACTTTTTTCGCAATGCCTGCAGATATTGGCCTGATTTTTGGTGTGTGGGCAGATATAGACCAGTTACAGATCGAGTTTCGTTTGATCTCGGTTGACCTACTTTTGACCGTTTTACAGCTCCTGAACATAGAAAATTTCATGAAAAATATGAAATTTCATGACAAATACACATGTACGGATTTTTTTCGCAATGCCTGCAGATATTGGCCTGATTTTTGGTGTGTTGGCAGATATTGACCAGTTACAGATCAAGTTCGCGTTTTGTCCCAGTTGACATACTTTTGCCCATTTGACGGTGCTCTAACATAGAAAATTTCATAAAAAAGTGCACATGTATGGACTTTTTTTCGCAGTGCCTGCAGATACGGGCCTGATTTTTGGTGTGTAGGCAGATATTGACCAGTTACAGATCGAGTTCTTGTTTTGTCCCAGTTGACCTACTTTTGACCATTTGACTGCTCCTGAACATAGAAAGTTTCATGAAAAATAGAAATTTTCATAACAAATGCATATGTTTTGACTTTTTTTCCTCAATGCCTGCAGATACCACCCTGATTTTTTATGTGTGGGCAGATAATGACAGTTACAGATCGAGTTCGCGTTTCGTCCCGGTTGACCTACTTTTCATTGTTTTACGGCTCCTAAACATAGAAAATTTCATGAAAGACAGAAATTTTTATGGAAAATGCACATGTATGGACTTTTTTTCACAATGCCTGCATATACTGGCATGATTTTTGGTGTGTTGCTTGATAATGACCCGTTACAGATCGAGTTTGCATTATGCCCTTGTTGACCTACTTTTGACCATACGACACCTCCTGAACTTAAAAAATTTTTCAAAATTTTACAAATGATTCTAATTTGCCCCAGGCGGGGGCATTCGTGTCATTCCGACACATTTAGTTTTCTATCTAAATATATAAATTAGTTTATAAAAATAAACAGGTTATTTTGCCTTAATTCTGTTTGTTATAGTTCATTTAAGTACTGTGATGCATCCAGGTGTGTATTTTGTTTTAATGTGAATGCTTTTATTTAATGTAAGCTGTAGGTGTTTTATTTTATTTTTATTTTTTTTTAAAGAATAGGTCCATATATATATGGCCTGTTGATGGAACTGTCTATTGAATGATGATGAAGGTATCCATATGACAAGAATGATATGTTATTATTAAGCCTTCTGGATTTCAGGTCTTATATGCATGGGTTAGGAATAATCCAGAGGTCATAACCTGTTGTTTAGACATTAGAGTGAATCTCTGAGGTTCTATAAAAAGATTTCACCATTGTGCCATTTGAGGCTCCAGCTAGGTTCAAACCAGGATCTTCAGCTCCAGAATCCCAACGCCCTAACATTAGGCTACATCCTACCCTGCATGCTGTGTTTTAATCATATAAAGTTAATGAAGAATTCATAAATCTTGTTATTATATCATGATTAGGTGCCTTGGCATAGAATATCTTTGTATTATCTTTATATTACTCATGTACCAGATGTTTCATTTCAGAGGTAATGGGAGCCCTTGTGTCGGTGCTTCTAATCTGGGTGGTGACAGGTATACTGGTGTACTTGGCAGTCCAGCGATGTATTCACAAGAATTATGAAATAGATGCAAAAATCATGTTGATCACAGCAGGTGTGGGTGTGGCAGTAAATCTGATGTGAGTTACATTTATACCTTATTAACCATAACACCCATTATAAAGCTTTTTTTTAACTCGGCTGACTATAAGTCATCTATAGGAATGGTCTTTCGTCTGTGGTCTGGCTTCCCTGCTGGACATCTGTTAACATGGCACATTTTGAATCTGTTGGACCTAAAAATCTGAAATTCAACACAAAAGTGGGTTACTGTGACTTTGTTTTTTTAGAAATATTAATGGAAAATTTAAGAGACAATTATCTTCTAAAAGTTTTCATCCCATATGATGCTATAAAATTATTATTTTCATATACCTGAGATTTATGCAGACCAAGTAATATTTAAATCTTCTCATTCATTTATATTGTGCTAATATCAGATGTACGATATAAAGTGACTTTCTTGGTTAGATAACAGAATTACTTCATCATGTATGCTGTTTATGTGTACAGCAGAACCTGTCGTGAGGGGACACCTGTTGGATATAGGCAAAGTGTCCATACATTGCAGGTGTCCCTTCATGAGAGATAGGGACAGATGTGGGTGGGAATAATTATTACTGTATGGAGATTCATTTTACAATTAAAACAGAAGAATCACATACCTATAAGTATATAAAAATAATTTTTTTTATATCAATAATTTATGAACAAATATTTATATGGACATCTAACACAGGAAAGCATATTTTTTTATGTCATGATTAAAAGTCTTTCAAGAGCTGGTTCTTTTATAAATACAAAATTAAATAATGGTTGATCATGAGTACATTTTCATAGAAATAGTTACTTTTCTACTAAAATAACTTTTAAAACAAATTTTAATTCAATGAAATATATCTATAATATTTCTTAATCACATATTGTTTCTAAATGAATAAATATTTGTTTCTGAATAAATAAATAAAAGTCATCCCGCAAACCTCTGGTCTAGCCAAACTTGCATTGCCAGCATTATAGGTCAAAAACTAATGGACAGATTTGTTTCATATTATGCATATACACAGACATTGGTTATGGTATGATGTATATTTAAATTGTGGTCATGATGTTTCATATGAGAGTGGCCTTGACCTTGAATATTACCATATAGGGTTAAAATCAAATAAAATTATAAAAAGCTCAATAAGGGATGCATGGATTGGTCCAAAAATCAAATTGATCGAAGATCTTGGATAACAGTCTTCTGCAGAAGACAGGTGGCGCCACCTTTTGTTCTTTTTTGTTTTTGCGCCTTTCAATACCCATCATTGCCATTTGACAGTACTTTGAGCATTATAATTTTAAAACTATTCAACAGATTGGGCTGAAATTGTGCATTTGAAATCATGTGATTATATTTCATGCCAAGTTCAATTATGGAATAATGACTGACTTCAATTTGATTCATTGATTGTTCAGTGCTTTGTTACAGCCCTGGTAACAATCTCTTCCAAGTTTGTTGGAATGGTTCCAGTTTGGTGATTACAGAAAGCTTAACTCAAGTTAATACTTGGCAAAATAAGCATACTTAGATTACAATCTTATATATCTAGCTGTAGCCATAATAAAAAAAAATATGCAGATGTTGGTCATATTGATTTATTGGTGGCACTGCCTGCATAGACCTATTCTTAAACTGGGTCTTTTTCTTTGTGTTTATGGACAAAATCCCAGCAAAAATTTTCCTTATGAATGAAAGCAAATGGTGACAATATTCTTGTTACAGTAAGATATTGAATAAACTGTATTTAATTTTACTTGCAGAATGGGTCTGACATTACACCAAGGTCATGGTCATAGCCATGGTGGCAGTAGCCATGGTCACAGTCATGGTGTTGCTGGTAACCATAAAGACAAGAGTGAAAAAAGTCTTTTGATGAATGGGGGTCAGCCTTCACAGACAATAAAAACTGACAGAGAACAGGTTGTCAGTCAGTCCACAGAACACAAAGTCAACATGGAACACACAGAACCTGCATCGAAACAGGATAATATCAATGTCAAAGCTGCATTTATTCATGTTTTAGGGGATCTTGTACAAAGTATAGGAGTTCTGGTAGCTGCTTTTTTAATATATTTCAAGGTAAGAACTTTGATCATAAAGTAATAGATTGTAAATAAAACATATTAAAATCAGTGATGGTATCCTTCTGCATTTACTGGAAAATTTTTAAACAAAGTAATATTTAATAATAAGAGTGATATATAATAATACTTATGATATAATAATAAATATTGTAATTAAATTATATTTATCATTGTTGTTATTATTATTATCATTATTATTATTTATAACTATACGGTCATAATTTTGTGTTTATTATTGTAAATGATGAAGATTTTTACATTTTATTCACTTAAAGTCAGTTTTTTTCTTTTTGCATATCCCTAACATTTCGGTATCATTAGAACAGAAAACTTTTATGTGTTTGGAATGTATGTATTATATTTTAGTAAGTCCTAGCTACCATGCTGGCTGCGCTCAGGCTGAACAAAAACTGACTGTGTTTTCATTGTACACTTATTAAGAATTGATCTTTGACAGGGCTGGAAGATTGCTGATCCCATCTGTACATTCCTGTTCTCAGTGCTGGTGCTGGGGACGACGCTAACCATTTTGAGGGACACTCTCAATGTCCTCATGGAAGGTCAGTCCAGTAGGCCAAAGCTTAAACCAATAACCTTTTAGCATTATTCATTATTTGTGCAATATATTTAATGCTAAAGTTTACTTTAAGTGATATTGATACCCTTTTGAATATTTGTTTCTTTTAAAATATTTTGTAGTATTTTTGTGACATATTGAATGACATTTTTTAATTTTAGACTGGCTGCATCAAACTGTAAGCCTATAGTCAGTGTGAAAATCGGTAGGATTGTCCTGCAACCTTGACCTGTGACCTCCCAATCAGTAAGATGTACAAAATTCAAAAGGCTTGGGGAGAACAGTTAGTGTAAAATGTGTCTTCATCAAGTAGTTCCTATGACCTTTACCTTTGACCCCATAAACTCAAAATCAAAAGGGTTCTGCCCTGTGTCGTAGGCGATCCATTTTAGAAAAATGGAGGATTATTATGAAAACTTTAGCTTGGAAGGTTTGGGATAAACTTGAGCTTAAAATGCCTAAAAAAATCCAAAATCAGTCCCGAGGCCTAAACATTTGAACTTTAAATTTACAGGGGAAATCTCATTTCATGGGCAGGTGAACTATATGGGAAAGATGGAAGGTTTTGATCACAGCTAGAGCTTTAAATGCATCCACAAGCCAATATTTAAATTTATAATGGACAGACAGAGGGGTCTTTATCCCATCATGCATCTTTGATGCAAAGGTATAATAGATTATATATACTAAATTATAATGAATATGTAATTTACAAGTTGTATTTGGTAGATAAAAATATTGCAGACAGACTTTGTATAGATTTCAAATAGTTTTTAAACAGGGCATGAAATGATGTAATGTACTGATGTGTTGCAGGGGCACCACGAGGTATAAATTTTAACGACTTAAAGTCAACTCTGTGTGGAATCCATGGTGTACAGGAAGTTCATGACCTCAGGCTATGGTGCCTCACTATGGACAAGGTGGCAGCCTCAGTTCACCTTGCACTAGGTAAGTAGTTAAAGTAATATCAGCTCTGTGTGATGTCTACAGTGTACAGGAGGTACTTATAAGTCTTAGTTCACCTAGCACTAGGTAAGTAGTTAAAGTTGGCTCTGTGTGATATCCATAGTGTTCAGGAGGTACATGACCTCAGGATTAATGGTGCCTCACCATGAACAAGGTGGCAGCCTTAGTTCACCTAGCACTAGGTAAGTAGTTAAAGTTGGCTCTGTGTGATATCCATAGTGTTCAGGAGGTACATGACCTCAGGATTAATGGTGCCTCACCATGAACAAGGTGGCAGCCTTAGTTCACCTAGCACTAGGTAAGTAGTTAAAGTTGGCTCTGTGTGATATCCATAGTGTACAGGAGGTACATGGCCTCAGGATTAATGGTGCCTCACCATGAACAAGGTGGCAGCCTTAGTTCACCTAGCACTAGGTTATTAGTTAAAGTTTGCTCTGTGTGATATTAGTAGTGTACAGGAGGTACATGACCTCAGGTTTAATGGTGCCTCACCATGAACAAGGTGGCAGCCTTAGTTCACCTAGCATAGGTAAGTAGTTAAAGTTGGCTCTGTGTGATATCCATTGTGTTCAGGAGGTACATGACCTCAGGATTAATGGTGCCTCACCATGAACAAGGTGGCAGCCTAAGTTCACCTAGCACTAGGTAAGTAGTTAAAGTTGGCTCTGTGTGATATCCATAGTGTACAGGAGGTTCATGACCTCAGGTTTAAGGTGCCTCACCATGAACAAGGTGGCAGCCTTAGTTCACCTAGCTCTAGGTAAGTAGTAAAAATTTGGCTCTGTGTGATATCGATAGTGTACAGGAGGTACATGACCTCAGGTTTAATGGTGCCTCACCATGAACAAGGTGGCAGCCTTAGTTTACTTAGCACTAGGGTCACATCAAGCAGGCTAAAATAGGAGATATCACCAAAAGCATCGCTTTACTCTGTAAATAAAGCCAGTTACAGAAATAGAAACCATGTAAAAGTAGAGTTACAGTAATAGAAGCCATGTAATAGTAGTAGTTATATATGATATAATGTTGTAATAGTAATAGTAACAGTGATGATAACCCTGTATAATAGGACCAAACCCTGATAACCACAAAAGTTCATGCTGTATTTAGCTATACCCATGTTTTTGAAACAGACATAGTTGCCAGGACTATATACAACATTTCACTCTGAACAAATATTTTAATCTTATTGTATCCCTAGACAAAGTCGGGGGATACTATGTTTTCATGAGGTCATGAACTTTTCTAAGAGAGTGTCCTTGACCATGAATAGGTCCAAGATTTTTTGGGAAAATCACATTAATTCTTAAATATTTTAAGAAATCTTGCATGGATTGGTCCCAAAATCAAGTTGATTTAAGATCATGGATAGGGTTGTCATGTTCCAGAAACTGGTGGCACCACCTATTATTCTTTACTTGTTTTCGTGCCTTTTAATACCCCCAAAATTGCCACTTGACTGTGAGCATTATTAGTCAAAAACTAATGGACAGATTTCTTTTATATTATGCATATACATAGATATGGGTTATAGGATGATGTTTATTAGCGAACCTGTGAGCTTATGCGATGGTGTTGCAGCGTCCCGCATTCGTCTTCTGGCGTTCGTCGTCCAACTTCTGTACGTTAACCCATACTATCTTGAAAACGACAAGAGTAAGCATCACAAAATTTTTAATGCAAAAAATTGGTCATCTAAAAAACTCTATCTGATTTTGCTTATTTTTTGGCTAGCTGCATTTTCTTAGATTTTATAGGGAAAAGCTAAAAAAGCTTTAAAAATCTTCTTCTCCAAAACTATTCAGCCAAATTGTCCAATATTTCACAGAAATGATCCCTGGAACAATCTTTCCCAAGTTTGTTTGAATGGTTCCATTTTGGAGATTTTTGGCCGAGTCACAGGGGGTTGAACTTAATCATCTGTCCAAAAAAGCACACTATAAAATTAAAATCTCAGAATCAGCTAGAGCTATAATCACCAATATTTTTCACATATGTCATATCTGCGCGCATGAAATTGAGTTATTGGTGGCGCCACCTACATTAATGTGTTTTTTACGAGCGAAAATGTTATTTTAAACTCTTCTAGCTTATACACTGATTTATGATGAAACTATTAAGCTGATTGGTTTAAACTTTACAAGAATTATTCTATGGTAGGGTTCAGGCATTTTTATAAGAATAGATTGGGTAAATACAGCTTTAAAAAAGCATTGTAGCCAATTGAAAAAGGCTTTCAGTGTTTGAAAACAGATTTGACAACATGCTGAGTTTCTAGTGGTGGAAGTCGGTTCCTTTTTCATCATCGATCATTGGTTTGAGCAAACCGACTGATGATCGGTTATTAATCGGTTCAGACAAATATATGCAATTATCGAAGGAATATGCAGTTATCTGTGAAACTGTACCTACGTTTCCCCGGCAGGTATTCTCCTTTCACGCACGAGTGTAACGATCCTTCCACATATAAAGACTAATTTTAAGGATCAAATTTAACGATCAGCAACGAAAGAGCATCTAAGAATGTTAGGCCTATAAAGGGGCTGTTTTTCTAGCTCATGAAGGCAGATTTTACGGGCCCAGGTGTGTTTTGGGCAGATTATTAATACCAAAAAAAAAAAATTGTAGACTAGTTAAAAAAAATTCCAGCTGATATCCAAACACTCGACCGACCGATGATGCACCTGGCATCGGTTGAATAGATTATTTCTAAGAGAATCTCGCAAAATTGGCATAGACCTGGAGAATTGATGGAGTATTTTAACACCTTCCCGCCCATATTTTGCAATGTACATTTCGTAAGAAAACTCTCCACTAATTCTGCAGCTCCCTGCGAATTCACAGATAATAAGTTTAATAAGTCCCACATTCTCGCATCTACCCTGTCATACTCGGTTACATACGGAAGTTATTTGGGAACACAGACTTATTATATGAAGCGCGGAATGTGGTAAAAAATGGAAGAATAAATTTTGCCTATAACATAAAGGCATTCTGGAAAGAAAACAATCATTATTATGATGTAATTGATAGTTGCCTTTGGTAATTGAGCGCTTGAAAGTGGCAGCAAACCGACTGACTTTCGATAAAACTCGATGATCGGACCACGACTATGAGTTTCAGCTGCCAAGTCAAGAGGTCACTCAGTACAAACATGTGGGGTTCAGACATCACCATGGCAACTGACCTGGCTCTGTCTGGTGTCTAGACAATGTGTCTAGACCTGTAGACAAAGTGTTTAGATGTCTACACACAATGTCTAGATGCAGAATTCCAAGATTATTGGAACTATATCTTTCAACTGTTTGAAAAAACTTGATTTGCATTTTAAGTGAATCAGGTTTATGATCAGGTCACATGGGATCTGCTGTGCCCTCATTTTTGGTTGACCTCTGACCTTTCCTTTCTGCCCAGCGTCCATTTGTGCGTTTGTTTCCACACATAAACCCACATATCACGGGAACTGTTTGATCAATCAGGCTAAAAATTGTAGCCCTTTGATAGCTTTATAACATACACTAAAATTGGTGGCGCCACCTGCATCCATATGTTTATCTGCCTTGGGATAAAATCACTCATATCTCAGCAGTAGTTTGACTTTTCCACCTGAAATTATGTAGGTTTATACATCCTGGACAGCTTTCTCCATTTTATGAAAGGTAGCACCACCTACATTCAGGTTTACTCTGCAGACATCCAAGCTCATATCTCAGGAACCGTTTGACCGATTGGGCCAAAATTTTGCATGTGTATAGATCTAACATAGCTCTTCATCATAGGCAAAACTGGCTGCGCCACCTGCAACCATTTTTGCAGACATCCATGCTAATTAATTAATTTGCAACACACCTCACTCTATTCCCCTTGCCACTTAATCCATGCCTCACTTCACTCTGATTTCTGGGGATACACATAGTTGCTTGTTTACTTCCCATATTCTAGTTTTAAAATGTCCTAGTCTGAAACTTGCAGGTCTGAAACATCTATTTTGCTGAAATCATAATGAATAAGGTAGATATGCAGGACTTAAGAGGATCAATTTTAAATTCTAAATATAAACCTTCATTCATACTCCAAACTTGTTCCCATTATGCCTGTAGGCCTTGTTCTTGTAGAAATCTGATGGAAAATGTAAAATTGTGGATGAGCCATCATCCTAAATTTGAGTGAATTTGGACTCTGCCATTGGAGCATGAAGCTCAGCCAGACGCCCCGCAGATGCTAGAGCGAGGAGAAAAAACGTTTTGCGCAACAGATGAAAGGGGTGAGGTGAGGGTAGAGGCTCCCATGGCGAGCTACAGAGATGACAGTCGAAGCATAGCAAGGACAAGAAGACAAGATTGGGACATGAAAATATGCATCAGTTTAATAGATTTTGAACACCTAATTAATCAGGCGGATGGTACATACGCAAGAATATTGCACATGTGGAACAGAGGTGGTGCAATGAAAGAATTAAGGCTCTCCAAGTCTATGATGGGTCACCATTTCCCATGAGGCTTGGAAACTATGAAGTTCCTCCAATAAAACCCTGGACTGGCAGGCAAAACCTCTATAATCGCCCTCTTTACCAGCATTGCCTGAATGGCCTCCCCGAGTGAGCCAACTGTTTGACGGGGTCTGAAGGAGGGGTACAAGGTGCATGATGGAATGTATAAAAACGTAAGTATGAAATTAAACTTAAATGTGCCAAGAACAATTTGGCATGAAGTGATAAGGGGCCACGCCAGAAAATGACCCTGGAGGCGGGCACCGACTGGAATGATGGAGTGATTTCCACGATTGACCCTTTTTGGAGGATTTCCCCTGATGGGAAGACGTCCCTCTGTCATGGACGGTGGTTTTTCTCCTAGCTCTTGCGTCTGTGGGTTGTCAGGCTGAACTTCATGCCCAAATGGTGGATTCCAAATTCACTCAAATTACGGCCGATTGTTTGTCTGCCATATTACACTGATTTCTACCATAAGATTCATAATTATGATGAACTATGCGATCCATCCGGGGGGGGGGGGGGGGGGGGGGCGACATAAGAAATTGTTGATCTCCATGAAATTAACTTCTTCTAATAAAGAAATTAGCCTTATCACTATCAGTGCTTGATGAACTGCTTTATGGATTGTCATATCATTTGATGTGCTTATGGGCCTAATGAACCTATGCTACTTTGCATGTATGGTGGCGTCACCTGCATTATCTTAATTTTTAGGAAATTTACCTGTAGTTTTGAGAACACCAGGTCCATTTACAAGGCACAAATCATACCTGTAAAGGCTAGAATCATGAACCTCTGCATCCTGAGAGTTCTGCAAAAGTTCTCCTCAGAAACCTTATATTAGGTCACTGTGTCCTGTATTCTCCGAGTAACTGGGCATATGTGAGCATCCCAGAAATATTGAAACAAGTATATACAAATTTCCAGATTTCTCAGGAAAGGCTGGATGGCATGTTTTTAAATTTGGTATGCTTATGGGTCTTAATGAACTGAAGCTAAGATATGCATGAATGATGATGCTACCAACATTTTCTTAATTAATTGCCTAGGCAGGGACATATTGGCTGAGTATCATGACCCATGGGTCACTTGTTATAGGAAAAATAGGAAATATAGGTAGTTGGTAGAACACGACCTGCAAAATAATTTCTTTTTTTTTATGTGTCATGTTTGTTACTACTTACCAGCTACTAATGTTGAAAATAACTCTAGTGGTATTTACCTTTCAAATGGATTGGTACGTACAGATTGAAAAATACCTTTACATGAACATGTTTGCCTGTCTGAGACAGGGGAAAGGTGTTATATAACAGAAAAAAAACTCAAGGTATATTATGTTAATGTTTTATGTAATATTCATCTTTAACATATTTGAAGTGATATGATTATTTAAGCATTATATTTGAATCCTGTGTGTTTTGATTCAGATAAGAGTTTGGTGGTGGACCCACAGCAGGTACTGACAGAGGCTGGCACAATAATGAGACGGGAGTTCTCCATCTACGACTGCACCATACAGTTAGAGGATTATGTTGATGAGATGCAGGACTGTCAGCAATGTCAAGGCCCCAAGAAATAACAAAACATATTTAAATAAACCATACATAAAGCAGAGCCACCATACTGCCTATCTCCATGTCTAATCCTGGTGCAAGATTGAATACAGGCCGTAATGTGTGTGATATTTGTAAGTGTAGCGCTCAGCACAATCTGGGATACCAAATGTACATAATTTTCACTAATCTTGATGTGCTAGCATTTTAGGAAAATAAATAAAAATCAGAAAATATGAGCAAAAATAACACTTATTGTTTCTATTTCATGCTAGCTGATGAACATTACAGAATTCCATTTTGGTTATGAATTGCATGATACTGGGCAGTAAAACACCCTTCCTTTTTTTTATTTCCTGATGTAGGCCTGGTGACTACTGCCCATTCAGGCCCATCGTTGTGAAATCATACTCATTGCTTGGTAATACCTCAGGGGAACCTGCAAAAGGTGAACTCATTTTAGTGAATCACAGCCATGGGCACAGTCTTCCCATAACTGGCTAAGCCTGCAGAGTCTCAAAAAAAGAGAAAAATCTCTCCATCCTTAAGCTGAGCTTCTGACTTACAATCTGTAGGCTTCCAAATTGTGCTCAAGCCCTAGAACACAGGCCTGTTTTCATTTTAAAGTTATTTGCTGTTGCAAAATAACCTGAAATTTCAAAGGTGGAATTAAAATAAACCAACAGAAGGTAAGTGCCTTTGGACACATGCAACTATCCAGACAGCCTTGCTGGCTTGCCCTTGAATCATGTGATTATGCCATGCCGTGAAAGGAAACGTTGTGCATTAAATCACAAGTAAAATACTAATATACCCATTGCAACATTGTTTCACCAAAGCTTTCTGATAAGTCATCAGTTACCATTCATGCATGTTCAACATTATAACCAAATTGTATAGAATCCAATCATCATATTTGGTCTTCTGCTTAAGGAGAATTCAATTATTCTCACACACACTAATGTGCCATAAGGCAGATGTTTAGAAAAAAGGATACAATATTTTAATAAAGTTGTGATTTATATACTCCTTGTGACAACACGATAACTTTGACTGCCCCACAATTGTGACCTCTTTTATTGGTCCCAATTATCTTAAAGTGTTTATTTCAATGAAAAATGGCTCAGAATTGCAACCACCCTTAATTCAGAATTACAGGCATCTTTTATTGTCCAAAAAATAATGTAGCATTGCAAATGTGACCACTTAGTACTGTAATAACATGTGGCGCAAAACACTTGCCTCTTTGAGTGTCACTGCTGGGAATATGATAACCTCAAGTTCAGGGCAACACATACCTAATTAATTAGCCATTCTGCATTGCTGACTGTCCTAGGCAGTAACTAAGTATTAGTCTATAATTTTAAATAACCTATCAATGTTAATAAAAAAAACTCTAAACATCTGTGTTATATCTGCCTAATGAGCAGAGGTTCGAGCACAGAACACCCAGAATATAAATACTTCAAGGTAGCTTGATTTATAGCTAACCTGTGAGCTAATGCATAGGTGTGGCATTGTCCATCATCCTTCATCTGATCGTTAACCCATACTATCTTGAAAACAACAGGCACTAGCATCATGAAATTTTATGCAAAAATTGAGACATCTAAAAACTCTATCAGATTTTGCTTATTTTTTGGCTAACTGCATTTTCTAAGATTTTTAAGAGAAAAAGCTGAAAAACCTTAAAAATCTTCTCCTCCAAAATAGTCCAGCCAAATTGTTCAGTATTTCATAGAAATAATCTCTTGTAGCATTTCTCTCAAGTTTGTTCAAATTGTTTCTGTTTGGTGATTTTTGGCCGAGTTACAGGAAGTTAAACTTGTCATTTGTCAAAAAAAGCATTCTAAATTTCAATCTCAGAAACGGCTGGAGCTATCATCACCAAATTTTATGCTAATGTTGATCACATGAGTCATATCTGAAATTGAGGTATTGGTTGCGCCACCTGCAATGGCCTTTTTTGTACAGGGGTCATCAGTGCCTGTGTCATACTGAGGGCTACAAAGAACTTCTCCTCTGAAACCTTATGGCCAAATGTTTAATATCATACAGAAATGATCCTTGGGTAGTGCTTTCTGAAGTTTGTTCAAATGGTCTCTGTTTAGTGACTTTGGCTGTGTATTGGAAGTTTAATTTAGTTATTTGCCACAACAGCCCATTTCAGCTTACTAGCTACAAAGATCTTCTCAAGAACCTTTGGCCAAATTCTTAAATCTCACACATTAAATATCCTCAGATGTTGATAATTCAAGTTTATTCAAATGGTTTTGGTTCAGTGCTTATTGACTGAGTTATGGGAAACTGAACTAAGCAAGTTTGCTGTATCTTCCTATATGAGTGATAAACCTGCAAACTGTTTTTTTTGTCTGACGCCACTGAAACCAATTTGTTTAATATTTTACAAGAATAATCACCACAACAATTCTTATAATAATTGTTTTTAATTGTTCCACATGAATGATTTTTGGCTGAATTATGGAGATTGAATGGAGTCATTATACCATTTATGTAAGCTGTGTGAAGCAGTTACATCTAACCTGGCACCAGTTAATCAGCATCTATAACATCATGCCACTAGATTTCAGGTTAAATAGCTTGGCTGACTGCCAACTCTTTTAGAATTTGCAACAGGCCAAAGGTTAGCCTGGATCTATTTAAAGCTTTGGCAGACTGGCAACTGTATCAGATTAGGCAACCAGTCTTGAGTTCACTCAGTGCAGCCAGGTATAGGTCAAGAGTTCAATCAGTGCAGTAGTTGGAATCATAAAGTTTTGCAGACTGCCCGCTGCATCAGATTTGGCACCAAAGTTCAGCCAGGATCTATTTATAGCTTTTGCAGACTGCCAACTGTGTAAGATTATGCAACAGGTCAAGAGTTCACTCAGTGCAGCCAGGTACAGGTGAAAAGTTCATCAGTCTAGCCAGGTGCAGGTCAAGAGTTCACTCAGTCTAGTAGCTTGAGCCAGCAATTTGTCACAGTTCACATGGGGCAACTGCCTTTCTCACCTAAACCTGGTCAGCCCAGTGCATCGAACTCAGGAAGTTTGATGTATTGGCCTGATATTTTGACCCGTCTCTGCGTCTTTGATAGCTTTCATGACAGGTGTCATCACCTACAGTGAATTTTGCACAGTGTATGTGCCTGCTTATTTCTCCAGAGGAATTTGATATATCAGCCTGAAATGGGGGAAATTCATACATATCGTAAAGCTTTGTCATACACAAAACTGGTGGCACCACATACAATAATTTTTGCACAGTGTATGTCCCTGCTTATTTCTCAGGAGGGGATATCAGCCAGAAATAGGGCACATGTATACATCTCTGATACCTTTGTCTTTTACAGGTCTTGTAGGCCTACATGAAAAGTAATTACGCAGCATTGAAGCATTATACCTTATGTATGAACCATTGCACCGGTTTGCATTGGGCATGTAGGCCTTGTTCTTTATTTAATCTATGAACCACACGTCACATTGATAATCATGGCCACTATACTATATACAGACTATTGTAAACACATACATCAATCAACCAGGCCCAGGAATTATGACCCAGGTAACTTTCACTAATACAACCAACCCAAATTATGACCACTTTGGTCAGTCCTAAAGGTGGTCGTTATTGTAAGGTTCTACTCTAGTTGGGTGAAAGATTTTAAGTTCTTCCAGTAATATAACTAGATATAAGAAGGTATTTTACTACATGTGTTGTATATTTAATATATCCCTTTTTAGCTCAACTGACCAAAAGTCATCTGAGCTATAGCGATCACCGTTTGTCCGGGGTCTGCCCATCTAGCTGTCCGTTAACAGGGCAAAAATCGTAACCACTGGACCTGGAATCTTCTAACTTGATATCCAGGGAGGTCCATGAAAATCTCCTTGGAAACCTGAAATTAGGTTTCTGTTACCCATAACTTGTGAGCTGTGGGGCTCCGAAGTACCCCCCAGAATAATGGAAAATTTGATATAAAAGCTCAAGTATCTGAACATCTATTGCATTGATCACCATGATTCTTTGCATGAATATTGGTCATGGAGTGTTCCATTAGTTCCTGCAAACTGGTGTCACCATGTGTATTTTTCTAATTTTTACAGTATTTTTCTCTATTTCTGATACCTTCAAAGAAGCTGTCATCTGTTAACAGGGCACATGTTGTTGTGCCTTACAAAAACAGATGGTACCACCGGCAATCTTTTCAGTGCAGTATGAATCTGGGTGTCTTTTAGATAACAGCCCAGTCTCAATAGTGACTCAATGTATTGTGCTGAAAGTTTGCATGTCCATAGATCTTGGCTCTCTCTATCTCATCATTGCGATAGGTGGAGCCACCAACAATACTTTTTGCGTAGTGTCCATCTGTGCATTTGCCATCTGTTTGCCTTAGTGGTTCCTCAATTTATTAGATTGAAATTGTGCATGTTCATAGATCCTCAACACCTGCATCTCATAAACAAGACTGGTGGCATTGTCTGCAGTCATTTTTGCCTGGCATTCATGGGTATATTTGCTTTTGGTGAAAATTGCTCATATCTCAGGAATGGTTCATGGCCATCCATCTTGGAAAGTTTTCTGGTAAACCAGACAGATGGCGCCACTTGGTGTTGTAGAATAAATAAATGTCCTTTTTTCAGGAGTAACTTGCCATATTTGCCTGAATTTATCCAAATCCATAGATCTTGGACTCCTCCATCTTGTACTCAAGACTGGTGCAGCCACCTGCAATTATTTTCCTGTGGCATCCATCCATACATCTGCTTTGGGTGAAAATTGCTCATGTCTCAGGAGTGGTTCAAGGTATTTGTCTGAAATTTGGCATTTCCATCCATCTTCGAAAATTTTCTAGTAAACCAGTTAGATGGCACCACCTACCTTCCTGTTTCTGTAGAATTAATGCTCTTTTCTTAGTAATGGTGTGCTGTATTGGCCTGAACTTGTGCATGTCCATAGATCTTGGCCTGCTCCATCTTGTACTCAAAGACTGGTGGCGCCACGTGCAATCATTTTCCTGTGGTGTCCATACATACATGTGCTTTGGGGGGAAAAGTGCTCATATCTCAGGAATGGTTCAAGATATTGGTCTGAAATTTTGCATTTCAATCTGTCTTGGAGAGTTTTCTTGTCAACCAGACATTTCTAAGGACTCTTCACAAAATTCATGATTTTTTGCCACCCTGGCAGTCATCTTTCTCATTGTTCAACATTCCTTGAATTCATGGCCACTAGGTCTCATTTAGTTTTGTCCATAGTCTGTGTGTGCACTCAATGACACTCATCAGTTAGGCCCCACTGGTCATTTGGTTATATCTTAAATAGCCAGGTTTCTAATTTGTGGGAACAGGAGTTTGTGTAAATATTACCAATCATCATTCAGTTAAAGCATAGGTGTATTTAAAAAAAGACACTGATAATTAAGAGACATATCAGTAATGACCTTTCAAGTGTTGGAGAAATTTATTATAAACTTGCACACATGCAATTTGTCAATTTAAAGAGTCAAAATACATTTCAATAACATTGTCTTCCACTTGCATTAGAGTTTGACCAGGACTTGTCCAATCCCTGCTTAAGTCTTCCATGAAGTTAACCAAAATATTTATACTGCATGTAGTCCAGAGAGTGCATTTTGTGGATCCTTTTGTAATCCTCAGTGTTTATAAAGGGAATACTGTATACAAATGTAATGTACTGTTACGTTTATAATCCTAGCATTTTATACAAATGTGTTTTAATAGCAATGCTAAGTATTTTTCAGAATATAATTGAGAAGAAATGTACATATATATAGCCATGTGATCTGATGTTTTATCAGTGTTACATAATGTATTGCCATGTAATCTGCATTGCCATCATGGGAAATTGTTTTCATACAATAGTAGTATGGTGTCAACATGCAAAAGAGGAGTTTTTTTAGCTTAGCTGACTGTAAGTCATCTGAGCTATAGCGATCACTCTTTGTCCGTCTGTCCATCTGTCTAGCTGTCTGTCCGTCTGTTCGTTAACCAGGCACAAATCATAACTGCTGAACCTAGAATCTTGTAACTTGACATTCTGAGAGGCCCAAGAAAAATCTCTTTGGAAACCAGAAATTAGGTCTCTGTTACCCATATCCTTTGAGCTATGGGGCCCCAAAGTATTCCCCAAAATAGTAAAAAATTTCATACAAAAACTTCAATATCTCATTAACTACATCACTGATGGTCATGATTTTTGGCATACATATTGATCATGAGATGTTCCATCAGTTCCTGCAGACTGGTGGCGCCACCTGTATTTTTCAATTTTTACGAATTTTTTCTCTTTTTTTGAGACCTTTAAAAATGTGAACATCTGTTAACAGGGCACAAATTGTAAAGACTGGACCTAGAATCTTCCTTTCTGACACACTGAGAGACCTAAGAAAAGTCCCCATGGAAACCAGAAATTAGGTCTCTGTTACCCATAATCTTTGAGCTATGAGGCCCAAAAGTACTCCCCAGAATAGTAAAAAATTTCATTCAAAAACTTCAATATCTCATTAACTACATCACTGATGGTTATGATTTTTGGCATACATATTGATCATGAGATGTGTCATCAGTTCCTGCAGACTGGTGGTGCCACCTGTTTTTTTTTTAGATTTTATTACTAAATGTTTTCTCTATTTTTGAGACCTTTAAAAATGTGAACACCTATTAACAGGGCACAAAGCATAAAGACTGGACTTAAAATCTTCATTCTTGACACAGTGAGAGACCTATGAAAAGTCTCCATGGAAACCTGAAATAATGTCTCTGTTACCCATATCCTATGAGCTGTAGGACTCCCCATAACCCTCCTGAATAATGGCAAATTTGATAAAAAACTGCAACATCTCAATAACTACAACACCAATGGTCATGATTTTTGGCATAAATATTGATCAAGAGGTGTTGTGTTCCATCAGTTCCTGCAGACTGGTGGTGCCACCTGTATTTTTTTTCAAATTTTTACAATCTTTTTTTCTCTATTTTTGAGACCTCTAAAGATGTAGTTATCTGTCAACAGGGTACAAATCGTAACAACTGGTTCTAGAATCTTCATTCTTAAAACACAGGGAGACCCATGAAATGTCTCCATGGAAACCTAAAATTAGGTCCCTGTTACCCATATCCTTTGAGCTATGGCACTCCAAAGTACAGCTCAGAATAATGGAAAATTTGATTAAAAAACTGCAATATCTCAATAACTACAACACTGATGGTCATGATTTTTTGTATACATATTGATCAAGAGGTGTTGTGTTCCATCAGTTCCTACAGACTGGTGGCACCATGCATCTATATTTTTTTCAAATTTATACAATTCTCTATTTATGAGACCATTAAGGATACAGTTATCTGTCAACAGGGTACAAATTGTAAGACTGGACCTGTTAACCAAGCACAAATCTTAACCACTAGACCTAAAATCTTCATTCTTGACACACAGGGAGACCCATGAAAAGTCTCCATGGAAACCTGAAATTAGGTCTCTGTTGCCCATATTCTTCAAGCTATAGGACCCTGAAGTATCCCTCAGAATAATGGACAATTTCATACAAAAGCTGAAGTATCTGAACAACTAATGCAGAGATCACAATGATTCTTTGCATGGATACTGATTATGGAGTGTTTCATCAGTTTCTGCAGACTGCCACCTATATTTTATTCAATTTTTTTTCTCTATTTTTGAGACCTTTAAGGATGCTGTCATCTGTTGACGTGGCACAAATTGTAACAACTGGACCTAATCTTCATTCTTGTCATGCAAGGAGGCCCATGAAAAGTGTCTGTGGAAACCTGAAATTAGGTCTCTGTTTCCCATATTCTTCAAGCTATAGGACCCTGAAGTATCCCTCAGAATAATGGACAATTTCATACAAAAGCTGAAGTATCTGAACAACTAATGCAGAGATCACAATGATTCTTTGCATGGATACTGATTATGGAGTGTTTCATCAGTTTCTGCAGACTGCCACCTATATTTTATTCAATTTTTTTTCTCTATTTTTGAGACCTTTAAGGATGCTGTCATCTGTTGACGTGGCACAAATTGTAACAACTGGACCTAATCTTCATTCTTGTCATGCAAGGAGGCCCATGAAAAGTGTCTGTGGAAACCTGAAATTAGGTCTCTGTTTCCCATATCCTTCAAGCTATAGGACTCTGAAGTATCCCTCAGAATAACGGAAAATTTGATACAAAAGCTGAAGTATCTGAACAACTAATGCAGAGGTCACCATGATTCTTTGCATGGATATTGGCCATTAAGTGTTTTTATTCATTTTCTGCAGACTGGTGGAGCCACTGGTATTTTTTTTAAAGTTTAACCATTTTTTCTCTATTTTTTAAGATATATAAATACAGACACAATCTTTGCCTGTTGGTTAATCTGTTTGATGCTTCAGTTGAATGGGTATATACTACCAATCAGATGATACAATTTCCTTTTGCGAATCTCTTCCCAGTCAGCTGAGTGTCATGACCCATGGGTCACTTGTTTTATTTCGTCCATAAGCTATGTGATTCTGGGAACAGGGTAGTGCTAATTCAGTCTCATTTATAAATATACAACTCTCAGTCTGTGTAAAATAAATATCATTTCTTATCAGCCTCCTTGTGTTATTATAATTTCATTATCAGAGCAGGATCCTGAATGAACCATTATGCTCCTCTTCCAGCCATGGCCTGTTCACATGCTTGGTGATTTTGCCATAACAATCGAATGTTTCTTTTGTCACTGTACAAGGACATCAAGGCAATCGATGTTTCCACACTATCACTTTCTTCAGCATCAGCACAAAATTGAATGACAGACATCACAGATGTATACAGTAAATACAGTATAAATGATTTAAGCAACATTTTTATTCACTAGCTGGTTCATATGTTATAAACATTATACAGAATGGCAGACATCACAGATGTAAAGATGAAATACAGTATAAATGATATAAGCAACATTTTTATCCACTAGCTGGTACATATGTTATAAACATTATACAGACAGTGTGTGGCCACAACATTAACCACCACCATTGATTTTTCAACAAAAAAGGGGGAATATTCTTTTAGCTCAATTCCATGAAAGCTCTCCAAGTTGAAGGAAGAGCATGCAGGGGCAGATCCAGGATTTGGGAAAAGGCGGGGTCCAACCCAGGAGGACAAATGAAAACCCTAAAAAAGGTCCTCAGGTCTGAAAAAGGGGGGGGGGGGTCCAGGCAGCAAAATTTTGTCTGAAGCCCTTAAAAAAACATTGTTTCTGATGAAAAAGGGGGTTCCGGACCCCCCCCCCCCCCTTGGATCCGCTTCTGGCATGGAAATATGCCAGATACTATAATTAACATCTGATGCAAACTACTCCAAATCTGTCTAAAGGTGCATACACCCATAGGCTGGCCTTTTCATCTAAGATCATATGAATGTGATCTCCTATAGGGCTGAACACCAATTTAGACAATATTGCAAAGAGGAATGCACTTTTGACTCACAATGTAGGGTATGTTCTCAGACAAATCAATAATTTTTTAAAAGAATTTATGCAAATTATAATAGAATTATAAGCAAATTTAAAAAAACAGCATAGTATGATATTTAATTCAGTAAAGAATGTATTAAACTCGACTGTCTTTGCCAAGCTGAGCTATAGCGGTCATCCTTTGTGGTCCAATTGTTAACGGCACAAATCATAACGGTTAGACCTAGCAACTTCTAACTTTAATTTCATAGAGGTCAGTGAAAGTTCTTTTGGGAAACCTGAAATAAGGTCACTGCTACCTATATTCCTCAAGTCACACAAGTCTGTTTAGGCAAACCCAGAATAATTAAAAATTTGATACAAAGGCTCCTGTATCTTGATAATTAATGCATGGATTGCCATGAACCTTGCCTTGATTATTGTATCAGCCAAAACTAGAGTTTTGTGGATACTATGTTTTTAAGGGGGTTCTGCCTGTCACGGTCTCATTCCAGGCAAAAACTGAAACAAGGTCAGACTTCAGGTTCTTTTATAATGTCTCAAGTTTTTGAGGAATTTCTAAGGATTGACTTTCATACCAGCATGTTTTTAACAAAGAGAAGAGTCAAAGAGCTTAATAATATGTTTATTTACACTAAATACAAAAACAGATGAAATTTGAGTGGCATCAGTCTCCTGCAGACAGTTCCCTTAATACATAAGCCCGTATCCTCAAAGGTATTACACAAGGCAAGCTGGTAGACAAACAAACAGACCACAGCCTTTAAAAATAAACAATCCATCCACTATTATCCCAAAAGATTAACAATTCTGTTTTGGTCATTTTTATAGATCGCTTGTGGATGTTTATCTGAACTCCTATATACTTTGATATACTGAAGTCAAGGTAAAGATATTGTCAGGGGTACCACTTGACTTCTTATGTAACAATTAAATAAGGTCCATATGCTATAGTTTCATGAGCTCTTTATATAGAGGAGCAAAAGGACGTGTAAGAATACCAGTATACAGCAGAAGTTAGGAATATAGTCGGAACTTTAGAAATGACTGAAATACTAGTTACACTACAGAGTCTTAACATGCAGACTTCCAGTATTACCATATCTTTTTACTGTGCTGCATAAATATAAGTTTTGTTGAGTTTTAAAGCAGTACATGCATAAAGGCTTACCACAGACATCGATTAAATGGCCCTCCACTGGTTGGTCATACCACTCCACCAAAAGTCAGCTTAGACCACGACGCGACAGTATCCCCTCTCGCAGTTCAAAGAGTTCGCCACCAGGGGTACCAGGAGTAAGCCAGTTCATACACACACTGGTTCAAATATGCTGTAACTTTCCAAATAAATGTCAGTGTATTAAATTTGTAATGTTGGCAATATTTTTTTTAAATAGCTGGTCTCCCTTGACATCATAAAATGACCCTCAGGTTATATCATTGAAATGTCCAGCTACAGCAAGTGGTGAGCTCCACATACACATCTTTCTCCAGAGAGTGTCTTGCCAACTGAAGCTCACAAGCTGTCCAGTTTGCCTCAAGCAAGACCACTAAAACCCACCAACCCTGCTAACAATGAATTAGTGCAGCCTACGTTTAATGCAAAAGAAAAAAATGAAAAAGGCTGTGTGTAAGCAGCTTGTAATGGATGACTGGGCAGGGATCAATACACTGACAAAAAGGGGACCTGCCAGGGTTAACAGGATAGGTGTACTGCATACCTGAGTACAAAGGCACCCATGACGCATCCAAAATAGCCAAAAGTCCCTGGGCTTGCATGATCATATTTCTTGGATCTCTCCATCTCATATGTGAGACTAGTAGCGCCAGCTACAATATTTTTTATGTGGTGTCCATCCATGCTTTTGCCATCTGTTCGTCTAGGTGACAGGTTCAATGTTGGGGGCTGAAATTTTGCATGTCCATAGATCTTGCATACATCTATCTCGTATTCAAGACTGGTGGCACCATCTGTAATTGTTTTCATGTGGCGTCAATCCGTCCATATGTGTTTGGTGAAAATTTTTCATATCTCAGGAGCAGATGGATGTATCAGCCTGAAATTTTGCATGTTTATCCATCTTAAATAGCTTTGTTGTGGACTAGACAAGAGGCACTCCCTGCTATTCCGTCTTTAGCGAACCTATGAGCTTATGCGATGGCGCGGCGGCGTCCTTCCGCCGTCCAATCTCAGAAATTAAAAATCTCAGAAACGGCTGGAGCTATCATCATCAAATTTTATGTTAATGTTGGTCACTTGAGTCATATCTGAAATTGAGGTATTGGTGGCGCCACCTGCATTGGTATTTTTTGTACGGGGCCAACGGTGCCCAAAGCATACAGAAGGTTACAAAAAACCTTCTTTGGAAGCGTGAAGCCAAAATGTTTAATATTGCATAGAAATGCTCCTAGGGTAGTGCTTTCTTATGTTTGTTCAAATGGTCTTTGTTCAATGACTTTTTGCCGAGTTTATGGGATGCTGAATATAGCCAAATGTTATAGCAGCCCATTTCTGCTCAGTGGCTACAAAGATCTTCTTCTCAAAAACAACTGGGTCCAATTCTTTAATCCCACACATGAATGATCCTCAGATGTTGATAATTCAAATTTGTTCAAATGGTTTTGATTCAGTGATTTTCTTAGATTTTATACAGGAAAAGTTAAAAAGATATAAAAATCTTCTTCACCGAAACTGTCAAGCCAAATTTACCAAAATATCACAGAAATGATCCTTGGAACAATCTTTCTCAAGTTTGTTCCAATGGTTCCAGTTCGGAGAATTTTGGCTGAGTTACAGTAAAAAAAGCACACTAAAATTAAAATCTCAGAAACGGCTAGAGTTATCATCACCAAATTTTATGCCAATGTTTGTCATGCGAGTCATATCTGAAATTAAGGTATTGGTTGTTCCACCTACATCTGTTTTTTACAAACAAAAATGTAATTTTAGACTCTTCTAGCTTATACACTGTTTATGATCAAACTGTTAAGCTGATTGGTTTAAACTTTGGAAAAATTATTCTATGGTAGGGTTCTGCCAGTTTTGTAAGAATAGGTTGGGTAAATGCAGCTTTATAAAAGCAGTGTAGCCAATTGAAAAAGGCTTACTGTGTTTGAAAACATTTGACAACATGCCGAGTTTCAGCAGCCAAGTCAAGAGGTCACTCAGTTCAACCAGGTGGGGTCCAGACATCACCATGGCAACTGACCTGGCTCTGTCTGGTGTCTAGACAATATGTCTAGATGTCTAGACGTATCGTCTAGATGTCTAGACACATCGTCTAGACGCGGAATGCCAAGATTAGAACTATTAGACGTTTATCTTTCAACTGTTTGAAAAAACTTGGTTTGCATTTTTAGCCAATCTGTGAGCTTATGCAGTGGTGTGGCGTCATCTGTCTTCCGTCGTTTGTTGCGCGTCATAGCTATCTCAGAAAGGGCAGGAGCTAGCATCACCAAATTATTTGCAAAAAAATTTGCCATCTAAAAAATTCTATCGGATTTTGCCTATTTCTTGGCTTACTGCATTTTCTAAGATTTTATAGGGAAAAAGCTAAAAAAACCTTAAGAAATGTTCTTCTCCAAAACCTTGCTGCCAAATTGTCTGTTAATCTGTCCAAATAATCCTCCCTCTAATCATCGTCAAAAATCATGAAAATTACATTTTTCTGAAAAACATCTGGTTTTATAGATGTTTGCTACATCTATCTTTTCACAAAAACACGTTCCTGGGGTTGTTTTGTATCAATTAGAAAAATAAGTATTTTAATTCAGATGTCAACCTCACGTGGGGTGCAAACAGGACCAACTGTCAGCTCGGCGAGAGTTAGCAGCGTGTAAGCTGCTTATTGGTTAACCATGCGCTCGCGGTATTAGGCAAATGGTTGATTGACAGGCGTGTGGAAGCCGCGGTCAGTCAGCCGGGAAAGAGCTTATCTACATTACCGGCACTTACTAATTGGCACTAATTAATACAAACACGTCCCCCTATACGCCTAACCCAGAAGTAAACTGTACATCGTATTCCTCCAGTCGCCGAATAATGTCTATGTCACTGCCCTAAAATATGTTAGTGTCACCAAATAATGGTCCTAGCACCAAAAATATACCCAGAAATATGAATTTACCGATTGTTATTTCTGTAATATTGACCCTGTAATACACTATAACATTTTCTCCTAGGGTCCATCATTACATCGCCAAAACCATTACCGAATACATCGTTCCTTCTTCTAGAATATACACTATCTTTAAACTTAACTTCATGGGTCGAAGAAAATAGAGTAGAATGAGCGAAGATAAAATTCACTATTTGAACGAGAGACAGTCACATACTGCTGATCACAAGGTTCCCGTGTCGTAAGTGGAGGATGTAGATAAACGTCGAGGGTGGTGCAGCAATATGGGACTGCGTTGCACGATTGAATTTTGTGAGAGGAACGCGGCACCAAGTTACACCACCACGTCGCCTGGTAACAAATTTTGCGAAGTGAACCGCGCCGGAGAGCTCCATGAGAGCGTTCGGTAAAGGAAGAGCGGCCGCAGCACGATTTAGCGCGTATATGACTGGTGTAAATAAATCTAATGAGAGAGAGAGAAATGTGTTGCTGCTAGCTATGTAGTGTCTCATATATAATTTTGAAAGGGAGAGACAAGCTGTTAATTGGATTAGGGTATATGGTGGTCTTAATGAGAGCGCAGAGTAAACAGAGTAATCGTTCTTATCAGTCACTTCACACCTGACGCGTGCCCCGGCGCGGTAGCCCATGACCTGATTACCGATGACCGACCCCTCGGACCTGTAAGCTCCGCCTACTTTAGTTTGATAGTTCTCCGGTTGTCATGATGCCTAATAAAATCCTTTTTTTAACATTGATAAACCATTAAATTTTATAATTAATATATTGAAACCGATTCTCATCGGAACATTTAGTGAAAAAATACAACTGTCACTTGCGCTTATATCCCTGTTTTCCACTCAAAACGAAATTTCTCTTCCCAAACAGTTTTTGGCCGTTTTCTCAAAACAGTATTTCAGGAGACTGTACGGTCTTCAGAGCGATATTTCTCAAAAACCATCCAATATAGAGTCTTCAAATTTTGCATATAGGTAAATCAACAAGTATTCTAAAATGCGTTTTTTTCTTTTTCCTATATCGTTTTTAGTGTAGTAGAAATACGTTATTTAAACGAAATAAGTACTGTTAACTTCACACATTTTTGTTTTAATTTAAATTCATTATGAAAAAAAGACAATAAATATATATAAAAAAAAACTCCTGGAGATATTTGTATGTAGTTTCAAATGATACTATTTCCAAATACATACCCTATGCCAATTTTGAGATATACTAGTATCCAATTAAAAAAAATAATTTTAAATCATTTCAAGTTTTAAATTTTCAAAGTGGACACTGTTACACTTTTTAAATATATTTCATCTGATAGAGATTATTCTCAAGATTCTAAATATATATACATCACTGTGTCTAAAATTATTATTAATATGAATTCTAAAGCTAAATTAAATCAAGGTTGTTTGACGATGATTAGACCTTAATCTGTCCAAATAATCCTCCCTGGCAAAAAAAAATATATCCAAAACATCCAAGTTGTATTCGCCAAAACAGAGTTTTGCGATACTTTTCAGTGAGACACCACCGCCACCTCCACTGCCGCCGCATAGGTTTCTGGAGGATTCCATGCCAGATGCGCTACTCCCAAATGCGCACCTGTCAGTTACGCTACTGCCAGATTCGCAACTGCCATATGCGCCAAATTCCAGTTGCGCCTCATGCCATATGCGCAACAAAGCTATATTAAGCCATAACGAGTCATATTACGTTGTGCTTATAGTAAGTTTGTATCTGTATCACACGGCCCCTTGATAATTTTATCGAATGCGGTATATTTTTGCAGCAAAATACGAGCTAAGAAACCCTTAACGTAATATGTATAAATGACCGGTGTTGTTATCATTACTATTATGTGGTTTATTTGATATTTGATTTTATTTGGCATTTAAAAAAAGAATAATGTCGAATAAAATATAATTAACACTAGTGCATGTATTACTGATAAACAGGAAACCACTCACCACTATGGCTTAATTGACCCGGAAAACCCCGCCGGGTTTGGTCTCCGAACATCAAAGGGAAAGTGTCGCCACGGTCCATGGGTTATGAGCACATTAAAAGGATTATGAGCCCTTATATAACCGCACTTGCATGTTATAACTGCGATATAATAACATCATCGTAATGTTTTGTTGGATTTTTAATGAAATTCACCATTTACTGTAAATAATCAGATTTAATCGACATCTTTTTATTTTGTGTTATCCTATTTACAACTGAACATTGCATCTTGCTTAAGAGTAGCGGCACGGTTCGACGATTCTAGAAGGAAGACGCCAGATCGACATCATTTTATGAGTTTGATTTTCATGAATTTTAACCCTTGTCTTTTTTATTTATCTGCAAAATATACCATGTACTATATATAATATTTTATATGAATACAATATGATTCCATCCGCATATACCTCAAAAGAAAATGCTACTCTCTCTCTCTCTCTCATTACATAAGTTTGTAAATTAACTAAGGACCAAATGTCCATTGCCGTCTTTGTCAACCCACTAATGAGATTAGTGCTTTAATAACAATATCGTGAATGGTATAGTGCTTTGGTGGACCGTGGTAATGGAGAAGATCCATTATCAACAAGAGAAGTACAGCGCGGGATATCAGGTGTTACAAATTACACTCTAAAATGTAATTTAACCCTTCTCTCATTTTTATGCATATAAACAGATGTTTCTATGGTGCATGTGCGCAGACTGTCTAAATCAAATAGGCAGATTTGAAGTCGTATATAAATCAAACTGAAATACTAACTCAAACTTTATTTTTTTTTAATCAATAGGAGCTGTAGAATATGTTGTGTCGAAACAACAGGTTAAGCATTATTATTTTTAAAGGCATGTTAAGTCTGGGCCCAGTCAGTAGTAAATATTTCACCTGTGAACATCACCATAGCCTCGTACCTCAACTAACAAGCCCTATTAATTTTAACTAGTTTAGCTTTTTTAATCTTAACGTTAATAAGTGATTTAAATCAAATTATTTAAATCAACCAACCCTTCCCGGGTTTATAACCCTGCCTTTATACCAGTAAGGCAAGATATTAAAATTTTAGGGCGGAATAAACTCAGAGATAAACTTAAATAAATGAGAAAATCATTTACGATGCATGGACAGCATTGCATGATATTTATGTGTACAGTGTACAAACAATTATTCATCTGAACATATACATGTATAAAATAAAACTATATAGCACTACCTTCTTTGTAAATGAGATTAAGATATAATACAATACAGAAAACAAATATATAGCAAAACATTAAATCCGCATGTGAATCCATAGGGTATTATAATTCTGTCTTCTATATTAAAACAATATAAATCCAAGCCTAAGTACAATACAGGTGTGGCATCAACGTCTGTCTGGAATGTAGAATGGCTTATTAGAAACGGAAATCCTGACCATATTCGAAAGCGATGGTATGTAGTTTATAATAATATTTACCGTCTTTGGAGACTATACAACATGGAAAAGTGTTCATGTTTTTTTTGTACATATTGTATTTTATAGATACTGTTTTGTTTGTATATAATAAACTATAGTAACATCGTATGATACTGTGCATGTGCTTTTGCATGATTCCTTTATTCGTTAATCTGTGGGTGAGACGATGCATGGACACAATAGCATGATATTAGTGTTTTTGTGTAAAGTGTACAAAAAGATATTCATCTGAACATAATACATGTATAAAATAAAACTATAGAGCACTACCTAATTTGTTAATGAGATTAAAATATAATACAATACAGAAAACAAATATATATCTTCCGTATTTAAACAATATAAATCCAGACATAAGTACAAAAAATATCTGAAATGTAGAATGGATTACAATCAACGAAAACCCTAACAATATTCGGAAAACGACGGTATGCAGTCCAGAAATAATATTATTATTTATATTCTTTCTGATTATAATAATAATAATAATGTGATTAAAAATAAATATTTCCAAGTTTACTTTCTCGTAACATGGGATATAATTAATAAAATAAAAAAAAACACTATGACAGAAGCAATGAAAACCAAACGACGATGTTGTTATTATATCGCAGTTATAACATGCAAGTGCTGGTATATAACGGCTAATAATTCTTTTGATAAGCTCATTAACAATGGACCGCCGCGACACTTTCCCTTTGATGTTCGGAGACCAAACCCGGCGGGGTTTTCCGGGTCAGTTAAGCCATAGTGGCGAGTGGTTTGCCTGTTTGTTCGTAATACATCCACTAGTGTCAATTATATTTTATTCGACATAATTCTTTTTTTAAATGCCAAATAAAATCAAATATCAAATAAAACCACATTAGTAACGATAATAACATCGGTCATTTACACATATTACGTTTGTACGTCAACATGTACTATCACCCATGAAGGCCGGACAATATGACACAATAAATATCGCCCTTCATATAAATGAATGCCTTTTATCTATATGATAGTTCATTGTTGGTATTTCTTAAGTAACGGTGACGAATAAATAAAAATGTTCAATGTTCATTAATTTTTATTGACAGATAACGCGACTGTGGTGATCGACCGCATGTGTCGTGACCGCACATTGTCGCTCAAAATGGAAAGGGTTTCTTAGCTCGTATTTTGTTGCAAAAATATACCGCATTCGAAAAAATTATGAAGTGGCCGTGTGATACAGATACAAACTTACTATAAGCACAACGTAATATGACTCGTTATGGCTTAATATAGCTTTGTTGCGCATATGGCATGAGGCGCAACTTGAATTTGGCGCATATGGCAGTTGCGCATCTGGCAGTAGCGTAATTGACAGGTGCGCATTTGGGAGTGGCGCATCTGGCATGACACCTTCTGGAGAACTCCATAACCACTGGGCAGAATTTTTTTAAAATTCAGGATTATGATTGGGTCACATGTGAACTGCTGCGCCCTCATTTTTAGTTGACCTCTGACCTTTCCTCTTTGCCCAGCATCCATTTGTGCGTCTGTTTCCACACATATAACCCACATATCTTGGGAACCGTCTGACCGATTAGGCAAAAATTTTGCATGTGTGTAGATCTCACATAGCTCTTCATCATTTGCAAAACTGGTGGCGTCACTGCAACTATTTTTGCACATTGTCCATCTGTTCATCTGCCTTGGGATAAAATCACTCATAACTCAGTAGTGGTGTGACTTATCCACCTGAAATTTTGCAGGTTTATACATCCTGGACAGCTTTCTTGATTTTATGACAGGTGGCGCCACATTCACGTTTACGCTGCAGACATCTAAGCTCATATCTCAGGAACTGTTTGACCAATTGGGCCAAAATTTTGCATGTGTATAGATCGATCTCACATAGCTCTTTCTCATATGCAAACTTGTGGCGCCTCTTGCAACCATTTTTGACCAGCGCCCGTCTGTTTGTCTGCCGTGGGATAAAATCACTCATATTTCGGCAGTGGTTTGACATATCTGCCTAAAATTTTTCAAGTCTATACATCTTGGATAGCTTTCTGGATTTTGTGGCAAGTGACGCCACCTACATTTATGTTTATGCAGCAGAAATCCAGGCTTATATCTCAGGACTGGTTTGCTGTACCCTTCTGAAATTTTGCATTTGTATAGATTTCACATAACTCTTTATCATACACAAAACTGAAGGTGCCACCTGCAACCATTTTTGCACAGCCTCCCTCTGTTTGTCTACCATGGGCTAAATCACTCATATCTCGATCAGTAGTGGTTTGACATATCTGCCTAAAATTTTGCATATATATACAACTTGGACAGCTTTCTCGAATTTGTGGCAGGTTGCACCACCTACATTCGTTTACGCTGTAGACATTCAGGCTTATATCTCAGGACTGGTTTGATACATTCCCCTGAAATTTTGCATGTGTATAGATCTTACATAGCTCTTAGTCATACACTAGATTGGCGGCGCCACCTGCCACCATTTTCGCACAGCATCCTTCTGTTTGTCTGCTGTGGGATAAAATCACTCATATACAAGTAGTGGTGTGACTTATCTGCCTAAAATTTTGCATATGTATACAACTTAGACAGCTTTCTGGACTTTGTGGTAGGTGGCGCAACCTACATACACGTTACGGCTGCAGACATCCATGCTATTATGCAACACACCTCACTCTATTTCCTCTTGCCACTCAATCCATGCCTCACTTCACCAGTCCCACTCTGATTTCAGCATATACGCGTAGTCGCTTGTTGACTACCCGTATTCTAGTTTTAAAATGTCCTAGTTCGAAACTTGCAGGTCCAAAATGTCCATTTTGCTGAAATCATAATGACTAAGGTAGATATGCAGGACATAAGAGGATCAATATTAAATTTTAAAAATAAACCTCCATTCATACTTTGCTCAGGTTCGCATTAGGCCTTTAGGCCTTG
Source organism: Sipunculus nudus (assembly GCA_026874595.1). Classification (NCBI taxonomy): domain Eukaryota; kingdom Metazoa; phylum Annelida; class Sipuncula; order Golfingiida; family Sipunculidae; genus Sipunculus; species Sipunculus nudus. Next base: position 69,033,084 of record CM049310.1, read on the forward strand.
TTATGGAATGCATTGATGCACTTTTTCTAATGCAGTAGTGTCCTGGCCTGAAATTTTGCATGGTGCATCTATATGTATATCTGTTTTTGGTGAAAATTGCACATATATGAAGGGTTAAATTGGCATCACTGATGCCAGAAATTTGGAGTCATGTCATGTCAGGGACATTCAATGCCTTACTTTACCCATGCCTCTATGATTTGGTGGAAACATGTAGTCACTTGTCGACTGTCTCTTTCTAGATAGGTGGTGTCACCTGTATTTTAGCGAACCTGTGAGCTAATGCAATGGTGTAGCATTGTCCATCTTTTGTCATCTGTTGTCTGTACGTTAACCCATACTATCTCGAAAATGACAGGCCCTTGCATCACAAAATTTTATGCAAAAAATTAGCCATTTGAAAAACAATCGAGTTTTGCTTATAATTTGGCTAACTGCATTTTCTTAGATTTTATAGAGAAAAAACTAAAAAACCTTTAAAAATCTTCTTCTCTGAAACGGTCCAGCCAAATTGTTCAATATTTCACAGAAATTATCTCTTATACCATCCCTCTCAAGTTTGTTTGAATGGTTCCAGTTCAGTGATGTTTGACTGAGTTACAGGAAGTTGCATTTAATCATCTGTCAAAAAAAGCATACTAAAATTTCAATCTCTGAAATGGGTGGAGCTATCACCACCAAATTTCATGCCAATGTTGGGCTCAAGAGTCATATCTGAAACTGAGGTACTGGTGGTGCCACCTGCATCGGCGTTTTTTGTACGGTCATCAGTGCCTGTATCATACTGAGGGCTACAAAATACTTATTCTCTGAAACCATATGGCCTAATTGTTTAATATCGCACAGAAATGATCCTAGGGTAGTGCTTCCTCAAATTTGTTCAAATAGTCTCTGTTTAGTGACTTTTGGCTGAGTAATGGGAAGCTGAATTTAGTCATATGACACAAGTTAACAGGCCATTTTAGCTCTGTGGCTACAAAGATCTTCTTCTCAAAAACCACTGGGCCAAATTCTTAAATCTCACACATTAATTATCCTCACATGTTGATAATTCAAGTTTGTTCAAATGGTTTTGGTTCAGTGCTTTTTGGCTGAGTTACGGGAAGCTGAACTTAGCCAGTTTGCTGTATCTTCCTAAATGAGTGATAAACCTGCAAAACGTTTTTCGACTGTGTCCACTGAAGCCAATTTGTTAAATATTTTACAAGAATAATCCCCACAATAATTCTCATAATAATTGTCTTTAATGGTACCACAAAAGATTTTGGGCTGAATTATGGAGATTGAATTGAGTCATTTTTCCATATATGTTAGCTGAGCCTGTGTGAAGCAGTTACATCTAGCCTGGCACCAGTTTATTAGCATCTATAACATCATGCCACTAGATTTCAGGTTATATAGCTTGGCAGACTGCCAACTATTTAGATTTTGTGACTGGCAAAAGGTCAGCCCAGATCTATTTATAGCTTAGCAGACTGCCAACTGTGTCAGATTATGCAACAGGTCAAGAGTTCACTCAGTGCAGCCAGGTACAGGTCAAAAGTTCACTTAGTCTAGCCAGGTGCAGGAAAAGAGTTCACTCAGTGCAGTTGCTTGAGCCAGCAATTTTTAACAGTTCACTCGGGGCAACTGCCTTTCTCACCTAAGCCTAGTCAGCCCAGTGCATCAAACCCCAGAAGTTTGATGTATTGGCCTGATTTTTTTTACCTGTCTATGTGTCTTTGATGGCTTTCTCTTAACAAGACAGGTGTCCCCACCTACAATGACTTTTGCACAGTGTATGTGCCTGATTATTTCTCCAGAGGATTTGACATATCAGCCTGAAATTGGGCAAATTTATACATATCGTAAACCTTTATGTATACAAGACTGGTGGCGCCACCTACAATAATTTTTGCACAGTTTATGTCCCTGCTTATTTCTCAGGAGTGGATATCAGCTTGAAATAGGACAAATGTATACATCTCTGATACCTTTATTGTCATATACAAGACATGTAGACCTACTGAAAAGCAATGGCCCAGCATTAAATCATTATACCTGGTGTATAAACCCTTGCACAGGTTTGCATTAGGCCTGTAGGCCTTGTTTCAAACTTTTAGGCATTTTTTCTCAATTCTTTAAACAGTCAGATGAGAGGACCTTCTTTAACAGAGCACAAATTATAACTGTAGAACCGAGAAATTTCTTACTTAAATACAGGGAGGTTCTTCAAAGTTCCCTTTCGAAACCTGAAATTAGGTCACTGATCCTATATTCTCTGAGTTACGCAGCCTGTTGGACACCCCAGAATAATAAAAATTTGATACAAAGGTTCTTGCATCTTGATAATTTATGCATTGATTGACATGAATCGTGTCTTGAATAATGACCATGACAAGTTACATCAGTTCCTGAAGATTGGTGGTGCCAGCTGTATTTTTTTTAAATACTTTTACACATTTTCTCCTCCATTCAGTTTAGAAGACCTTCCTTTAACAGGGATGAATTGTAATCATTGTACCTAGACACTTCTTACTTGATATTCCTATTGAAACCTGAAAATAGGTCACTGTATTATCACTTGGTAATTTTTATGTGTTATGGCACCCCAGAATAATTTAAAATTTGATACAAAGGGACCTGCATCTTGATTACAATCAGTGGATTGATCTCCACATGAGTGAATAGGTTACCATGACCTCTTTCGGAAAAATAACAGTGAAACCTGTGTAATGAGACCACGGATGGCACTAGCCAATAAAGGTATTAATTCTCAGGTGGTCTATTAGACAGGTCAGATTTAACTAACATGAATGCTTTTAGTTCACTCAAGGGTGCCGGTCTTACAGACAGGTGGTCTTATTAGACAGATGGTCCTTAAGAACAGTTCCACTCTACTTGCTTATGTACGTACAAAGATGTATCTATTATCATACCTAGGACACCAACATGTCATTCAGCTGAATGTCATGACCCATGGTTCACTTGTTATTTAGTTTTTAAGCAATTGTAGTGTCCCAGGGAAAACAAGCCTTAACAGGGTCTATTCAGCAGCAGAAGTTTAACCATGTACCATGACAATGAAAAATGTCTGCAACAAGTCTTATAAATATATCACTGAACACAAATGTCACACTTTGAAAGTTACTGAAGTATTTCAGAAGAACTAATATCAAAATACAGTGAAACCTCATTGTGTCGAAGTTGAAGGGACCCTCAGAAAACTTCAACACATCCGAGGTTCGACACAACGTGGTTTATTTGGTAATAATGTAACTAGAGTTGTCCGGAATATCGAGTCTGGAACTTCGACATAAGCGGGGTATTCAACTTCAGCAAGTTTGACACAACGAGGTTTCACTGTATATTGTCTAAGCTCCCAAGTCAAATTTGGTCAGGGTCCATACCGGTCCTGAGACTACTGCAAAGAGTTCATTTCAAATTTGGAATATTCTGCCAGTTTCTTCAGAGAGGCAATGTTTTTTCCTTTGCCACTTGGTATGGAGTGAGTCCCTTGGTTTTATTATTTTACTGTTTATATTGTCAGCATTGTCATGAGGCTATTTGTAGCCGAGGTGCCTGATCGGTTGCTATGTGACCTTGGCTGTCCATCTGAGCATAATCCTTTATGAGTCCATCCAGAGATTCTAAACTCTCTGTGAAGTCACCGACTTCCATTCCATCTACCTGGGTGTAATGATGCACGTGAGCCTGCAATAAAAAAAATAATGTATGGAACTAAATGATCCTGCATGTCATGTCTGATCTGTTCTACCTCCCTAAATATAGAAAGGATATTGCCAAGTTTGGACATTTGAGTAGCCAATGAACATCTGAGAACAAGTTAGGTTAAAAGGTGATAGAGAAATATAAATAAAATTTTAAAATAATCCAATGTTGATAAGATGACATAATAAAATTGTCATAATTGTCATAATGCTCGATTATAATAAAATTTCAAGTCATCTGACATTCTATTCGAAATACCTGAAAAATATCAGAAGTTATATCATGAAATGTATTTGCCTATTTTTCTGACTCGCCATACATCGTAGTAAATTTTCTGAATTAATTTTGATGAAAATTTAAAAAAAACATGTACTGAGGTTATGTAGTAGAATGATTATTATGTAGTTATTAACCCTATCATATCTGTTATTCTGTTTGTCCACACAATATCTCTAAAACTTAATTGTTCCAGGCACAAAGTATACCTTAAGTCACCACTGTCATTTCACATGATACCCTGCAGTTACATGTCAATAATCTAATTGTTTAACTGCAAATCCCCAAATAACATGTAGCACCACTCTGTGTGCTGAGAAAGATTCAGGCTGAAGCTGCAGTGAGCAGCCCATATTCAGATAAATTATAAAGTTGTCTTACCTTGCGTTTGTAAATCCTGTAGAACCTCTCCCGGAGGTCTGTGAAGTTTGTCCTTATGCCAGTATTGTTGGCCAGGGTCAGCAGGGAGTAAGAGTGACCAACAGGGGGCACTGAACACAGACCCGTCTTCCAGCCCTCTTGGTTCCAGTGTATAAATTTAAGGCTAGGTCGCAGTCTAGAAATATAAAAAAGCACATATGACATAAAAAGGATTGAGACAACTGGAATTAACATCCAGTGGCTGATTAATATATGAATTTTTCTTAGTTTCATAACTAATTTATATTTTCAGATGTTTCATCGATAGAGAATTTTCATTGATAATTCACTAAGAGAAGATTGTATATTATTCTTAACATCATAATTTTACCAGTACACATTCATAACACATATTGAACATTAATAATTAAGAGGTACTTTTTAAGGCTTGAAAATTAGAAAAAACATGCACATTATTCATAGGCAAGCATGAATGAAGTACATCAGAAAAAACTTAAGACTGGTCACACTAACCAGCATGAATTGTAGCAAGTTTCAACTTTTAAAGTTTCAGGTGGATGATTTTGGAAGTGCCAAAGCGCCCCTCATCTGCCAGCTATTGTAGCAAATATTATATCTGATTTAACTCAGTTCATGAGCAGCTCTCCACCTAAAGCATGTCCCATTCATAGAAATTATAATGAACCAACTACTGACACAGGTATGTAGTAGGGCTGGGTATCGGTTCGCCTCATCCGGTACAATATGTATTGTGATACAGTTAATTCGATACCAATATGTATTGACGATACACTTCATTTCGTTTTGTATATCATATCATTTATAAAAGCTCTGTTTCATGTTTATATATATATATATATATATATATATATATTCATTTGAATATACCACATATTCCGTATGATCTGCACCCAAGTTGAGCAGCTTAAGCTTGATATTAAATAAATAAACAGACCAGTTGATTTTAACTACCAAAATTTCAATCTTCTTTGAGCCCTTTGCAACCCCCCCCCCCTGCACAAACAGTTTTATTTCATTCAATGGGAAAGATCATAGGCTGTATTTTTTGTGTCATTTAATTACACAGTTTTGTATATTACTGTGTATATGAATCCATCATTAAGAGAGAGAGAGAGAGACAGAGAGAGAGAGAGAGAGAGAGAGAGAGAGAAATATTTTATTCGACATAAAAGTAAAGCATCCATACAAAATATATTAATTATGTCGATATTTTTGTTTTTATTATGTCTGGAGACTGTTGTTTAGCATTTTAATCCCCTTACAACAGCCCCCTGTGCATGAAACATGGAGAGAGAGAAATTGTACATTTATATGGAGGTTAAATGATTATTCATTCTTAATATTTGAGACTATATGATTTAATGAGGAAATTTGTAAAAAAAATTGAAAGATTTACAACCTGAATTACTGAAGTTGTAGTTTGTTATTGATTAAAACAAATATTTTATAGCTTAGACTAATTTTTATTACAGATGTAGCAGTTTATCTGAAGGCGTTTGTCTTTATAATAATTTATAAAATGTTGTTTGATGTAGCAAATCAAACCTTGAAGATTATGAGTGAAGATTTTGTTGACAATGATTTAGTCGGTTTTATTTATGACTTTTGGTGTTATATTTCTCAGACAGCTGTCTGCTATCTTTGGTCTGGTTTTATTTGTAACAAGGGTATATCTGTATGTCTTGTGTCATGTTCGTGTGTCATGGTCCTTGTTGAAAAATTAAATGTTTGTAAATATTTTGGTTGTGCTTCATGGCAGTAATTATAGTAAAATTTTTATATATTTAGTCTGAAGATGTCTTTAATTTAAGGGATTTTTAGTGATTTAAAAATTGGTTCAGTGTTGGCATTGTATTTGCTATTTGTGATAATTCTCATGGCTTTAATTTGTAGTTAGTCAATCTCCTGTGTGAACAGAGTTTGTCCCCAGGCTTTAACCATTTATTTTACGTCTGATGTGAAACGTGGCAGTTTCAAGTAACCTATGACTGGCTGCGTAAATAAAAAAAAAGAGAGATAAAATGATATACAGTGAAACCCCTCTGGGGCGGACAGTCACGGGACTGGACAATTTGTCCATTGCAGCGGGGTGTCCGCCCCAGAAGGGGTCGGGCCAAGGAGGTCCGGCTGCGGCAACATGACGGAGACCCAAGTATGGGACTATCAATCATAAAAAAACGGTATTTTTCCTTTGATAATTAACCTTAATTATATGTTACATGTAAATTAAAATTTAATGCTATCGGTTGTTTTGTTTTATTTATTAATTTATTTTATTTTTGAATGAGGCTTTTTAAATTAACTGGAACATTACCGTCATTACCTATTATTAAAATAATATTCTTACATTGATTGACATCAACAGGACTTACTCTTCTAGACATACACATTTCTGCACTGGGTCTGTAAAATTTTTCAATTACTCACTCTTTCCTTGATAATACAAAAATCGCTTATGACATAATTTAATTTCATTCAAGTTTTGTGAAAATCAGTTGTGAGCGTAAGCAAATATGATAAATCAATGCATGATATCATATACGCTATATAATCGGTAGTTGGGACTGATTTCCGTGATGCAAAGGTTACAGGATTGGGGATTGCTGAGCCCTCACCCCAGGCAATAGGTCATGACTCGTGACTGTTATCGTCAGGGTGTGTAACAGATACGTTATTATCCTCGCTTCTGTGCCTATGATAGAATAATGTGGCCCTAATTCAGAATAAATATGTTGCTTCACTGAAAGCTCGGCACAATAGAAACTGTGCTGTCCGCCTTAAAGGCCCCGCCAAACCGAACGCTGCGCTGCGCTGCAGAAAATGTTGAGTACATGCAAATACACTGAGGTGTCCACACCAAACACCGTGCTGCGCCGTGCTGTGCAGCCCTGCAAAACAAAGCTGAAAAAAAGTTCAACTTTCTCCGCTTTGCCGCGCCGCAAAATGTTCAGCCGTTTATTTGCAGCGCAGCATTCGGTGTAGCCGGGCCTTAATGGGGTTCGTAAAGTAGTAAAAAGGCTCCGTCGGCCCAAAAAGTGTTCCGCCTGCAGCCTGGGGTTTCACTGTATCATTAAAGTAAATAAGTGTGACACACACACACATATATAGGATATAGACGTGAATGTACCTTGTCCCTAGTAGCAATATGTGATGTGAATATCGATTTCATTAATAAAGAGGAAAGTCAGTGTCATTTTCCTATTATCACTTACATGCACCTGCTTGTCATGGAAGTACTGACGAGCATGCGTATAAACATTTCTAATCAAGTCTTAAAACCCAAAACAACAAATATACAGTGCATTTAGCTTAATAAATCGTCAAGGTTATATTTAAACTTAGAGCCATATCCCTATTCGTTAGCAATAAATATTTTACATCGATGCAACCGATACAGCATGCAACGCATCCCAGTTATCGTATCGACTTAGTGTATCGATTTGTATCGATATATAAATATATTGATACAGCCCTAGTATGTAGATTGTTAAAGTAACCATTGCAAAATAAATCAAACTTACCTGTCAATATTCCGCCTTATATCTGACACTTCAACATTCCCTCGAACCATTAAGGCACATGCCAAGTATAAGTTGTGCTTTGGGTCACAGCTGACCAGCTGGTGGTCTTTAGAGAATGCATCAGAAAACATCTGGTCCAGTCTACAACAAGTCATCCATACTCTATATCAGCCTCACTCTTTAATCTTTTATGTTTCGACATAACAAATGTGTTTTACCAAAAACTGTATATTTATGTTTCAGTGAACCTTAAATAACTAAACATTACTACTAAACATCTAACTGAAATTGACTGAAATAAAAATATACAGTAGAGCGCCGTATTTCCGAATGCCAAATTTCTGAAAATTCGTTTTTCCAAAAAATTAAAATGGGGAACCAAAAATTTATTCATATTTCTGAAATATACTTAAATTATGTCAAAACCTAAAAAAGGAATTGTAATGACGAGTCAGAAGGCCTGCAGTCATGTGTTTAAGCCCAGTGGTAACCCTAATTAATTAGTCCTGGGCCGATGTTGTCGCCGGGGCAAAGGTGTGAAAACTACAGCTAGCCCCGCAACGCTCGGCCCCCTGTAACCCTAGCAAGCTTCTGAGCAGTTTATCTAAGAGCACTTGTGTTATCAACTACATCTCATTTGTACTCAAGCAAGCATAGTTCGTCAGCTTGGGACAGGATGTCATGCCAAATAACTAAGCAGTTTACTTGCATTAGCATTGGTGAGGTATAATTCATTAAACGCTTGTGCTCGAACAGCTTTTATATGTACCAGTCTTCAATTACGTAGATCGATGAGAAACACCGTGTTCCTTGGTGATGTCATTTGACCTTTCCCTCCAGTGAATTTGATGAAAAAAAGAGCATGCATGTTTCCTTAAAGTGGGTTAGACTGATCTTTGCCAATTATGCTCAGCAATAATCTAATATCCTTTATACGTCCAAGTCGTCAAATACGAATATCGAAAAGAAACACCATGTTCCTCAGGTAAAATGACAATAAATTAATCATTAACTTTCATACTAACTAACGGCTAGACCCTTGTCCGCATTTCCGAATGTTCGTTTTTACGAACAAAAAGCTTGTCCCCTGACACTTTCGGAAAAATGGAACTCTACTGTACAAGTATTAATCTCTGATTATTATATTATGTAGTGTGCATAATCATGCACATTGGGTGTGAATAATCATGCAAAAACACAAAGGTGCGGACTAGACCACTCGGACATGACTAGACGCACTGCTAACACAAAATACAAGACCACTCATCTGTGGAACAGACCTGTCCAAAAATGGCCTAGACCACCCCTTTATTATTATTTGCTTCTGCTATAGATGAATCTATTTTATTTGATAAATTTCAACTGATAATCTTTTTACTTTGGGACTATGTGTTTGTGTTTTGAATTTAGTTTCTGAAAGAGAAACTCCTGAACCACAATAAATGTACTTTAACAACAGGCAGAAATTTGGTTTCATTCAGTCAGCTTTGACTTTCCTGGCACCCAGTAAAATGCTAAAAATGAGGAACATGTAACCTATAGGTATTTAATGGGAGTGACACAGGAGGCCTGAGATTTTAACGGGGAGAATTTATGCATGAGAGTGTATTGGCACTTGAATCAATTTATGATTTTATTTTTTTATGAAACTTTATTTAACATTGGAAGCATTGAATTCATGGTATGCATTTAATTATTTGCTGGTAATTAATTGAAAAACGTAGGAATTAATAACTAATGGATGTATTTGGATGTTATATCTTCACATTTTGGTATTACTATTACATAAATGGACTGGACTGCTTAGACTGGTCCATCCTAAGTACTGGACTGCCCATAGCTGGACTGCAACAAGACTGGTCTTCCCTCATGCTTGGTCCACACCTCCATATGTATTTACATTAAACCATAAAATTCATTATTCCTGTTTGAAATTTTCTGTCTGACAAATATACTGGTATATACCTGCATTATTTTTTAATTGCCTTTAACAGTCAGTACTTTATTGTTCATAATGTAAGGCTTTGAACCCTTTTTATCTAAGTGTCTGACATTATCTTTACCTAAACTGGTGACCCATGGGTTATGATGCTCAGCTGACTGGAACATGTAATAATATTTCCATTTTGGGTGAAAATCACAAAAATACTTAAATATTTCAAGAAAGCTTGAACAGGGATCCTGCATCTCATGGCAAAGCAAATTTAAGACCTTTTTAGGACTGTTTAAGACCAGCTGACAGAAAATTTAAGACCCTTAATACATAGAATTCTTTAAGGGCCCAACCATGCTTCAAAACTATTAGTGGAGGAGTCCTGAGAATCTACAGAGATCTTTCTTTAACAAGTACCCATAGCAACTTCTTCTAAACTGTCTCAAGCTTACGTTCCTTCATGGAACTGTTTGTGAACATTCATTATATCAGGATGGGTAAAATGAAATTTAAGACCTTTTTAAGACCTTTGTCAGGATTCCTGATATTTAAAGGCCTTAAAAGTGCAAAATCAAAAATAAGCCTTTTTAAGGCCCTGAGGGAACCCTGTTGCATGGACTGATCCAAAAAATCAAGTTGACCTTGGATAGCACTGTCATGTGCCAGAAACTGGTGGCATCCTTTTCTTGTTTTCGCTTTTTTTTATCCCATTATCATTGCCACTTGACAGTATAGTGAGCATTACAAGTAACAAGTGACCCATGGGTCATGACGCTCAGCTGACTAAGAAGACATTCACAAAGGAATTTTATCATCTGAATGCCAAATTTTGTAGGTGGTATCCCTGACCCAACTGAAGCTTAGCTCGAAGGATATAAGTAACAGAGACCTAATTTCAGGTTTCCAAGGAGATTTTTCAGAGACCTCCCTGGATGTGAAGTTAGAAGATTCGATTTCAATGGACAACTGCTTCTTTGAAGGTCTCAAAAAAAGAGAAAAAAAAAGTGCAAAAATTCGGAAAAATTCAGGTGGCGCCACCAGCCTGCAGGAACTGATGAAACACTCCACGATGAATATGCATGCAAAGTATCATGCTGATCAATGCATTAGTTATTCAGATACTGGAGCATTTGTATCAAATTTTTAATTAATCTGGGGGGTATTTCTGAGCCCCATATCTCGGAGGATACGGGTAACAGAGACCTAATTTCAGGTTTCCAAGGAGATATTTCGGAAAATCCCTGGATGTGAAGTTAGGAAATTCAAGGTCAAGTGGTTACGATTTGTGCCTTGTTAACGGACAACTGCTTCTTTGATGGTCTCAAAAATAGAGAAAACTAGATGTAGTCGGACAATGGTCCTCAGAGGGCCCCGCGTTTCTGCTAGTGCTGGATTAGTTTACATGTGGGTGAAAAATTAAGTTAAATTTGAACAATATCACAAACAGAAACAGGGTTTTATCAATATGCAAGTGTGAAGGCCTCATTGGGGCTGAAAATGTTGGATGCTGATACAGGGAATTTTGAGACACCTCAACAGACACCAATACCAGAAACAATCTTATTCACAAATACTAGTTTATACATGAAAAGCAATGTGTCAAATGAATCATGAATGAACACCTGATACCTCTGAGCAAATTCTATGATTGTTACATCGTTGGGAGATGTCTTTGCAAAGGTTTCATACAGAAAAAGTAAATTCAGTTACTATACACCTAACTAGTACACAAATATGCTGTCCTTACATACTGAATATATTTCCTTTGTCTTGTGCACACTTTCCAAACATATACACATAAAAACAAGAACAATCAGGTATGACGGTCTATTATCAATTTAACCTTAAAAAATGATCCATTGTCATTTTTTTAAATCAAATAATAATACATGCTTATACACTGCCAATATACCATGTAATACCATACAGACATAATTAGAATTCTAATTTTATGTCCATGGTATCTTAACTATTTATGCACAAGCAAATCATCACTCGGAAAAACTGGAGACAATGTTCCTTACTTATTTGCTTACTTTAAAAAGAGAGTCATGTGTCTCTCACAATTACAGCCACACAGTGAGATGTACCAGTTGGAGTGCAATGGTTATAAGTACAAGAAAAATAGAGATGGTCTACAAAATAAGTTATTGTCAACATCCCTGACCTATGACCTTGGCCTTTTGCCCACATATCAACTGGATTCTTTCTAAATGATGGGTAACTACTAACAACTTACATCTGGCCGGGTATAATTACTTGGCAACCAATGAGTGAATAGCTAAGACCTGCAACCTTTAACCTCCTGACCAGCTGACCTCAAAATCAATTATAGTTATTTCTTCATGCAAAAAGACCCATAAATATGAAGTTTGAATCACATTCAGTGATGCATAGATGTGGCATATGTGAAAGACTGAAGGTTTGGGTTGAACAGTTTCACTTGAAATATGTTCACAAGCATTTAGAACAATATTGTGACCTTGACCTTTGACCTTTTGAACTCAACATCAATAGGCTTCTTCCCCTATTGGTAGGTAAGCCATATATGACAGATGGAAAGTACAGATTGAAAAGTTTGCCTGAAATGACTCCATGCAAGAAGAGGGTGCTGTGAACTTGACCTTTGACCTCAAAATCAACAGGTCTTTTCCCATGTTGGCAGAGAAGCGATATCAGTGCTGAAAGGTTTGGAATGAAAGGTCTAGCTTGAAATGTGTCCACAACCTTTTCAAAGAAGTGCATCCTGTGACCCTGACCTTTGACCTTGTGACCTTAACATCTATAGGATTCTTCTCCCACTTAGTAGGTGAGCTATATGTGAAAGATCAAAGAATTGGGATGAAAGGTTTGGCTTAAAATGCATCCACAGGCTTTTCAAAGAAGTTGGTTCTGTGACCTTGACCTTTGACCTCAAAATAATTATGGTTCTTCCCCTGTTGGTAGGTGAGCTGATGTGAAAGATGGAAGGTTTCGGATGAAATTTTGGCTAAAAGAATTATTTCTGGGGGGTGCAAACACACCCCATAACTTCGAGAATATAGGTCGCAGTGACCTAATTTCAGGTTTGCAAGGAGATCTTTTTAGAACCTCTAAGACTGCATAGGGTTCATGGCCTTAGCCCGTACGGTTACGATTTGTGCCCTGCTAACGGACGGACGGCCTGCCTGTCAGACAGAAGGACGACGGACAAAGACCCATCGCTATAGCCCAGCATGACTGATAGTCAGATGAGCTAAAAAAACTGATGGACAGATTTCTTTCATATGATGCAGATTCATAAATATGAGTAAAGAGATGAAGTCTTTACAAATTAGGGTCATGACCTTTACTATGAGTGACCTTGACCTTCAATAATTATATATTCGGTAAAAAATAAGCAAAAATATTGTTTCTTGAGTGGATAGATGTATCTGTCTGTAAATCAAAATGAAAGATGTCAGATTATGAGTTGTTGAAAGAGTTTGAAAACCTGTGACCTTGAGCGTCAACTTCAAGGTCAAATCTGCTGATATATAGGATTTTTTAAAATCATATCTTTTCAAGTATCCTATCTTTAAACGTGACACACAGACCTTTTCCATCAAGATGTCAGACATGTTTGAAGACCGGTGGACTTGACCCTGCTCTTCAGAAAACAGGATTTTTGTTAACTCCATAACTTTTGAAGTCAGATTTTCTTTTCCTTAAACTTGATACACAATCTGTTTCCAAGATCTCAGACATGTTTGAAGACTGGTGACCTTGATCTTGGTCTTCAAGGTCAAATCTACATATATATAGGATTTTTGTTTCCCCCAAACTCTGAAGTATACTGCATCTGTTTCCTTCAAATTTGACACAAAAAATATTTCCATCAATATCTCAGATTTTGTTTTTCAAGACTAGTGACCTTAACCTTGGTTTTAAGTCAAACCTGAAGAAATGTGAGATTTTTGTGAACCTCATAACTTTTCAATAACTGCTTTCTTTTCTTCAAATCTGATTTGCAAATGGTCTCCAACAAGATGTTGGACAAGTTCAATTATTTGTGACCTTGGCCTTGTCAAGTTTCAGTATATGCTTCAGAAGAAGGGGGCCTATTTCAGAAGGGGGTATGCTTTAACTATCTGGGAATACTATACCATCTCTGATGCCAAGAAATTTCTTGTTACTGAGATATTTTAGCTAAAGAATGAATTTCATAAATCAACAACTGAAAATGTTAGCAGTTATCAATTGTGCCCACAACAGTTCTTCAGAACTAGCTGGGCCAATTTTTCTTCAGTTTTTGCATGATAACAAAGTTATATGTACAGCTGCTGCACAACATTTTAGTTTTAAAGTTTTGCTTTGCAGCCCAGAACACTAGCACAAGTGAAATTTTTTTAATGCTAAAAACACACAACACCATGCGTAACTCACAAAAGATAGGTCACACTGACCTAGTTTTTGGGATGCTATTAGATTTACCTAGGATCTAATTTGATATGAAGGAAAAAGTTCCTGGTTTAGCTGAGTTACAATTTGTGCCTTGATCACAAATGGCCAGCCATAATTTCTAAGCACAAGAAATACAATTAAGAAATGCATAAAATCAAGAAAAAAAATAGATAGCCCCAATTTCCATAGCCGGAAGGGCTATCCATGATTAATAATCTTGCCAAATTGCAGAAAGATCCATGCAATCATTACTGGGTTTCTGGGTCAAACGGTAACAACTTGTGCCTTGTTACCAGATGGACAGACTGATGACAAAGGGTGATCGCTATAGCTCAGATAACCTATGATCAGCTGAGCTTTAAAAACACCATCTACTAGTCTTATGCTCATACTTCCCAGGTCTGATTAAAAGAGAATTGGGCTATATGAATACTATTTATTATTTTAACTACTGCTCTTATAGCCAGTCATGTCTTTACATCCTTAAAATACTAAATAAAAAACTAAATAGTACCTAGCATACTTTGGGGGAGGGGGGAAAATGTCTGAGAGAACCAAAAACCCTGTACCTTCTTGGTGGGACCTTGATGTCAGACAGGGCATACAGCGGGGTCTGGCTGCTCAACAGGTAATGTAACCGCGGAAACGGAACCAGATTCATTGTGATTTCATTCAAATCAACATTCAAGGAACCCTCAAAGCGAGCTGAACTGTAAAAAGAATAAAATATATAAAAGTTGCTTAAAAAAAACTAAGCAAACAAAAAATCTGAACATGTCATGTCAGTATTTCCCCATTCTCAGCCTAACATCATCCTTTAAAACTGTAGTCATGCTAAAGAAAATTCAACAGGCCTAGTGTACCCAAAAGATATAACTGAATTTTTTTTACCAGTTCACCCTGGTATTTTATATACAACTCTTCTCGGCTGTTTTATTTAATAAATTCACAAAAAGTGGCTTTGAAAAGTGTTCCTATTATCTGTAATGCATATTCATTACATTACTGTATGAACGTTGATCAGGGGTATCAATAGAGTGGAGATGGGGATATATATATAAATATACAGTGAAACGTTGTGTCTAACTCGCTTACCCCACTTATGTTGCAGTTAAAGACTTGATATTCTGGACAATTTTAGCTAAATTATAACCAGATAAAACCCAATTGTGTCAAACCTCCCATGTGTCAAAGTTTTCTGAGGGTCCCTTCGGCTTCAACACAATGAGGTTTCACTGAATAAACCTCAAATTTTCAGCAAGTGGGGATGATAAATGTAATTTTCCCCCCTGCTTTTTCAGAGGGTAAGATTTATATACTGCAAAATTAAATATATATCAATAATTAGAATAAGAGCCTTCCTGCTTGAAGATACATTTAAATCTTACATTTGGTTGTAATATCTTAAATATATTAAGGTTCAAATGCAAGGAGCAATGAGAGCAATGAGATATTTCCATATTTGTATAGATTGCACAATGAAATTGCCCTAACGTAACCCTAATAAACCGATGCCACTGACACTGATTTCACAGCACGCTTTGTGGTTCAGATCATGATGCACATGTATACTTTCACATGTACCTGGTCATGTTAAGCAGTAGGTTTGCCACAATGTTGTTCATGCTGTCAAATGGTTTCTGGTCCTTGTTCTTGGTGAGGCCCCCCTCCCCTCCACTCAGCGCGCTCTCTGACTTGACCAAGGATGAACTGTACACTCGCTTTCCTGTTTTTGTTGGAGGCAGGGCCTCTGAGATTTTGTTGACAATATCGACCAGAGCCTGCATAAAGAGAGGGGCAAACATGATATGAAGGGTGTTTAGGATAATATGACAGGCATAGACATTTTTTATATTATTATTGACCGTGGAAATTAAACAGTATACACTTTTTACATCATTAAAGTATGGTGATTTATCTTCCTAATTTAAGAAGGGATTTGTAAATAAAACATTTTTTAATTAATATTATAGAAATATTTAATTTGTTTATTTTTCTCATAAAGTGTATGTCAGATATGATTTAAAATGAAGTCAATATGTTTTGTATAACATGAACATCAAAACCTTTCAGGAAAGATTTCTTAAGTTTATAATGTTAATTTAATCAGCTAAAACTTTAAAAAGTTTTTATTTTAAGATTTTCCCAAATGATATCAATTTTGAAAATTGTTCATCTCGTCTTACAAAATAGGACAGTTTTGAAATTCATACTGTAAGTATCATAAATGTATGATTACAAACCATTTATAACATTCTCTTTTTGAGAAAAACTAAACCAAAAACTGGGTCACTGTGACTTCGATCCTTTGAGAAATTAAGGCAAAAACCTCAATTTACCATTCAACCCCTATTAACACATTTCAGGACAGCCTAGTATCAAAACCACCTATCTGTTTTATTTCATATTCCCCATAAATATTCCCATATATAGTTTCTATTTTCATGTAAGAAATTAAGTCAGTATTATTTAATTTATAAAAGTTATGGACCCAAATATAATGCACTTTGTAAAAAATCAGGAAAGATATTTACTCACTTAACTTGATAAGTGTTGAAGCTAAAGATTTTTTTTTCAGGTATATAAATTTATTTATTCAAGATTCCATTGTATACCCAAAATAAGATCTGAATTTTGTAATTTTTTAAGTTATTAGCATTAATATAAAATCAGTACCTAAAATTTTGTCCAACTTTGACCATGGCAAGTTTTTTTTCCTGTTAGTACATTTGATTTAATTTTCACAGCAGTACACATTAGTGATTAATCTGTTAAATTCTGAATTTTGAAAATAAAAGCTAACAAGTGACCCAATGGTCATGACGCTCAGCTGACTAGGAATTTTATCAATGCCATATTTTGGAGGTGTTATCCCCATTCAACTTAAGCATTGCTCAAAGAATATGAGTACCAGAGACCTAATTTCAGGCTTCCAAGGAGATTTTCAGGGACCTCCCTGGATGTCAAGTTAGAAGATTCTAGATGCAATGGTTACAATTTGTGCCCTGTTAACAGACAACCACATGTTTAAAGGTCTCAAGAAAAAATGCTTAAAAATTTGAAAAAAATTCAGGTGGTGCCACCAGTCTGCCGAAACAGCCTTCTTTTTTAGCTCAGTTGACTGAAAGTCATCTGAACTATAGGGATCACCCTTTGTCATGCATCCATCCGTCTGTCTCAGTCCATCTGTCCGTCCGTTAACCAGGCATAAAGCATAACCACTGGTTCTGTAATCTTCTAGCTTCAACCACTGTTGAATTAAATTTCATATTCTGTATATGTATATATTCTGTAAATTTATTAAATAAAGAAAAAAAAAGGAAGGTACAGAGGTGTTTTAACTCCCATCTGTATCAATCCCCCCCCCCCCCCCCCCAACCGCACACACTATCAAGTCCCTCCACTTGTGGACTGGGAACTTCTTTATTGCAACTGTTCACATTTTATAAAATTGAAAAAATGGTTTCTAACTGAAAGGATCTAACTGGACAAATGTGTGAACTGCTGAACTGTCAACAGCTTATCAACAGGTGACCCATGGGTCATTACACTCAGCCAACAGACATGTTGACAATATGTCCTTGCACAGACAATTATTTAAGATAATGTAAGTGGCATCATCGGTCATGCATATTAGCTAAAGTTTATCAAGAGGCATAAGCACACTAAATTTAACGACAATCCATCCAACCTTTCCTGAGGAGAATCTGGCATTTTTTGTGTACTTTGAATTATTTCTGGGGTGCTCAAACATGCCCTGAAACTTGGAGAATGTAGGTCACAGTGACCCAATTTCATGTTTTTGGCGAGAACTTGTGGAACTCTCAGGATGTCAAGTTAGAAGATCCTGGGTCCAATGGTTATACAGTGAAGCCTAGTTATTGTCATATCGGTGGTGCATGCATAAATTATGATAATAACTGGGATGTGACATTATCCGGGCTTCAACATCGATGTATTTTTGAGTGATAGAAGAAGAGTTATGTCTCGTAGGATATAAAATAAATCGTCAATAAACAGAAAAGTTATTTCCTGTAAGTTTTATGACGCATGTCTCAATAACTGACAAAAATCTGACTTGCCAACAGGAAATAGACGTAGCGTCTGGGTCATGAGGTGAAATTTCTGGAAATATATGGCACAGTTATAACATTATTTGTAACAAACTATTTTACTAAATAATTCTTTGTCCGACTATTGCGCCTAATTAACCGGATATCTGAATAATGACTCAAACTTCCATGATTGTCTTTATGATAGGACTGTTCAGGGAGCGGACATCGTCATGCCATTGTCAACTTTCTAAAGTTTCGCCGCGATCGAGGTTTTTGACCGGGTATCTCCTCCAGTGCTCACAAATCCTCCCGCATTTCGTTGACCCTGAAAGGGGATTTCCAGTTGTAAGCAACATTTAGAGCTTGTGCTTTATATCATCTCGGCGAAATGTCACTGAAGTTTAAACCGTGGCCTTTCAAAGACCAGGAGTTTATTATGTGATCGTAAACATCGCCCTTGTTAAGGTACGAAGAAAAGCAATGATCTGGATTACCGTGGTATCTTAAGATGTTAATCAGCTAAGTGATGAGGAGTGACTCGCATGCATCACTGCACTTGCCTGCCGCACACAGGTGGGAGATGCGATTGTTTGATACGCCTGACAGATTACAGGCTCTTGACCTCTTTAATCGTGTCGTCGTTTGATGTGATATTAACTGCGAAATGGTATCACTGTCAAGGGTTCCAAGCATATGACAATAAACAGGATTATGACAATATTCCATGATATTAAACGGTCAGATTTACCATTGTTTATATAGGAAATGGTTTGGGATATCAGATTTATGTGACAATAAACGGGATTTTCTATTAACCGATATGACACAAAGTGGGCTTGACTGTACTTCTAAGCACTATAGCTCAGATAATATGGATAACAGAGACCTAATTTCAGGTGTCTGCAGAGAACATTGGAGGAACTCTCAGGATGTCAAGTAAGATAATTCTAGGTCCAATGGTTATGATTTGTGCTCTGCTTTGGTAAAAATTTTACAATAATTCTGTGGGGTATTTATAAGCCCCATAGCTTGGAGAATATGAGAAACAGAGACTTAATTTCAGGTTTTCAAGGAGATTTTGCATGGACCTCCCTAGATGTCAAGTAAGAAGGTCCAGTGGTTACATTAACTTGCACCCTGTTAACAGACAACTGCATCTTTAAAGGTCTCAAAAAAAAGAAAATGCTTAAAATTTGAAAAAAAAAACAAGTTGGTGCCAGGGGTCCGCAAGAACTGATAAAACACTCTATGATGAATATGCATGCAAAGAATCATGGTGATCAATGCATTATTTGTTCAGATACTGTGGCTTTTGTATCAAATCTTTAATTATTCTTGGGGTAATTCTTAGCCCAAAAGCTCGGAGGATATGGGCATCAGAGAACTAAACTCAGGTTTCCAAGGATATTTTTCATTGACCTCCCTGGATCTCAAGTTAGAAGATTCTAGGTCCAGGGGTTATGATTTGTGCCTGGTTAAAGGATTGACAGATAGACAGACAGATGGGATGCCAATGGACAAAGACTGACCACTATATATAGTTCAGATGACTTTCATTTGGCTGAGCTAAAAAAAAAAATCAAACAGAATTCTTACAAATTTATGTAAGCACTATGTCCCATGGATCCCTTGTTTCCATGTTTGTCAATGTTGCTGAATTTACAGAAATCAAAGTGCTTCATTCTAAATGAGTGAGACCTCAATAATGAAAATCAGATAGTTGAAACACCTAACAACCAAAACTTCTCTCAGAATCACATTACACACATGGTAAAAAGAAAACTGATCAAGAAAATATCGTTTAATATATTCACCATCTTACAATCCACAAAGAGCATCATTTTATATTACTTGATATCTAATATTAACAGATGCTGTATTTGTAAATTCATATGTGCAAACTGTTAATAATATTATAAATTTGTTCGTCTGTTCCTGTAATCACATGGTTAGGCAGCTTACTGTGTAATGAGAGAAATGCCACAATACAAGAAGAGAGAGAAGAAAAATAAGAACAGAGAGAAGAAAAATAACAAGTGACCCATGGGTCATGACGCTCAGCTGACTGGGAAGAGATTCGCAAAAGGAAATTTTAATATCTGAATGGTAGTATATACCCATTCAACTGAAGCATCAAACAGATTCACCAACAGGCCAAGATTGTGTCTGTATTTATATATCTCAAAAATAGAGAAAAAATGCAAAAACTTTAAAAAAATTCAGGTGGTTCTACCAGTCTGCAGAAACTTATAACAACACTTAATGGTCAATATCCATGCAAAGAATTATGGTGATCTCTGCATTAGTTGTTCAGATACTTCAGCTTTTGTATCAAATTTTCCATTATTCCGAGGGATACTTCGGAGTCCTATAGCTTGAAGGATATGGTAACAGAGACCTAATTTCAGGTTTCCACAGACACTTTTCATGGGCCTCCTTGCATGAAAAGAATGAAGATTCTAGGTCCAGTTGTTACAATTTGTGCCACATTAACAGATAACAGCATCCTTAAAGGTTTCAAAAATAGAGAAAAAAATTAGAAAAATTGAATAAAATATAGGCGGCACCACCAGTCTGCAGAAACTGATTGAAACATTCCATAATCAATATACATGCAAAGAATCATGGTGATCTCTGCATTAGTTGTTCAGATACTTCAGCTTTTGTATCAAATTGTCCATTATTCTGAGGGATACTTCGGAGTCCTATTGCTTGAAGGATATGGGAAACAGAGACCTATGTTCAGGTTTCCACAGACACTTTTCATGGGCCTCCATGCATTACAAGAATGAAGAATCTAGGTCCAGTTGTTACGATTTGTACCCTGTTGACAGATAACAACATCTTTAAAGGTCCTAAAAAACAGAGAAAAAAATTTGTAAAAATTTGAAAAAAATAGAGGTGGCGCACCCAGTCTGCAGAAACTGATGGAACACCTCATGATCAATATGTATGCCAAAAATCATGACCATCACTGTTGCAGTTATTGAGATACAGCAGTTTTTGTATCAAATTTTTCATTATCCTGGGGAGGATTTCGAGCAATACAGCTTAAAGGATATGGGTAACAGAGAGCTAATTTCAGGTTTCCATGGAAGCTTTTCATGGGTCTCCCTGTGTGAAGATTCTAGGTCCAGTTTTTTTATTTGTGCCCTGTTAACATATGTTCATATCTTTAAAGGTCTCAAAAATAGAGAAAAAATTTGTAAAAAAAACCAGAACAAATACAGGTTGTGCCACAAGCCTGCAGAAACTGATGAAACACTCTATGATCAATATCCATGCAAAGAATTATGGTGATCTCTGCATTAGCTGTTCAGATACTTCAGCTTTTGTATCAAATTTTCCATTTTTCTGAGCTGTACTTTGGAGTGGCATAGCTCAAAGGATATGGGTAACAGAGACCTTATTTCAGGTTTCCATGGAGACTTATCATGGGTCTCCCTGTGTGTCAAGAATGAAGATTCTAGGTACATTCGTTACGATTTGTACCCTGTTGACAGATAACTACATCCTTAAAGGTCTCAAAAATAGAGAACAAGGGACCTATGGGTCACTGTGCTCAGCTAACGTTAACCTTGAAGGTAAAAATCTAAAATAATATCAAATGGAGATAAAGTGTAAGAGGAAGAGGTAATGAAGGCCATGGTTGGTTTATATGATTGGTTTGTATTGATGAGCAAAAAATTGTTGCAAAAAATATTTTGTGACCTGACCATGTGTTTCCTAATGTTGAAACTAAAGCATGTGAGCAGTTTGTGAACAAATGATCTGTACTATTACCATGATCATTAGTTGGTTTTTCGATTAACTGTTGACATTTCAGTAGTTTACACATTTGTTCAATTGAATCTATTTTTTTGTATAATATATATTATTAAATATATATGTATTTTTTTATGAAATGTATACAGTTGAAATATAGCTAATTAACAACATAAAACAGGGCAAACAAAGCCTGATCTCAAATTCTGCTGAGGCAGGAAAATAATGAACAAATGTTTGTATTAAATCCTCATTTTTTTATCACATCAATTATTTTCTAATTTAAGTTTATATTTCTATACATTTTATTTAACATATATATCTGAATATAAAAGTTGATTCATAATTCTCAATTGCATCATCATAAATCTCAATCTTGTCAGATAACACCACATCATGCATACAAATGTTTATTTAATTTTTACCACAAAAATATATCTTTTAAATCTGCAAAACAATAAATATCTAAAAATAATACTTGATTTAGATTTCACAATTTTTAATTGTGTCTTTATCCATAATGTGCTTCATATTTTATAATAATTTAAGCATACTGATGGGTTCAATTATATTTGTTAAAATCATTTAAAAGAAAATTGATTTCTTTAACAAGGGACCTATGGGTCACGACGCTGTTATATATGATAAAAAAATATTATTTAGAAATGAGGCACATGCTGGTTTTGTGTGGTAATAAATATAAGCTGTATTATGAGTTGTTGTTGTTTAGCTTATGTATGATTTTGATAGTACCTTTGGAGACAGGGAAGAGGATTGATTTCATTTATTTTATTAACAATTGGAGTACTATTGTCACACAGATTTTGACTTGGCCATATAACTTATAAGCAGAACATATAATATAAGAGTTTAACTATTTATTAAAAAAAATTACAAATATTGTCCCAAATATAATTTTTATTAAAGATAATAAGAGAATCATATGATTTTTTAAAATGAAATATAACTGATATGATTATTAAAATAATATTAAAGAATATATTCATGAATGCATTCATGAATACATTTTGAAAGTATTTGCACGAGTATTCATATACTTTCATTTTTACCTGAATTCCCATTCTTTATGCAAGAATTTTATAATGGAGTACATAATCATATTCGTATTTAAATACAATTACAAAGTATTCGCACCATGTCTGGTATTTATTCAATTTTCACCAAACAATGATGTTGAGAATCCAGAATATACAAAATTCACACATTTAAATAATGATCATAAGTACCTGGTTTTATGGCTTTTATTTATATTAAAAAATAACTGTAAAAAATTCATTTTGGACTAATTTCACATCAATATACACACTAGACACAGTAGGAATCTAGATTAATATTATCAACTGCATCTTTGTCTATCATTTATTTCCTTCATATGATCCCTAATGATTAGTAATGAATAATATGATTTACTTCTTTATCATTAAAATTGAACTGAAAAATGCCATAGGTGACTGCATGGTGATATTTGGAATATGTGACATTCTACCCATCGATACAAGATTCTTATATCATCAGTAACTGCAAGTTAATTTCCTGTTATTATAAACTAACAAATTCCTTTTCTATTTTTCTTTAATTTGTTATTAAAAACCAATAAAAATTTATTAATTTGTTGTTTATTGTTATGTTGTTGGTTAAAACTACTAGATGAGTTGGGTTGGACACCTGGATCAACTGTGGCTGGCCATAAGCTGCCTGGATTCCTGTATGCCTCGCCTCAAGCGTGCATAATTTGATGAAAGGTCAACAAGGTCAACATACAGGTGACTCAAGAGGGGCTGGAGAGAGCCAAAGTCTGACAGGGTCTCATAAAAAACATTAATAAAAGCTACAATTTTTGGCCAATTTCTTTCAGCTTTCTAAACTAAAAAGCTGAAATCCTTATGTGTGCATGATATGAAAATTATATCAACAGTGCTCACGGGAAACAAACGTGCCATGGTCACAGTTGGGCAAAATTTAAGGTACTAATTTTATATTTA
The DNA here is from genome assembly GCA_026874595.1 of Sipunculus nudus. Taxonomy (NCBI): domain Eukaryota; kingdom Metazoa; phylum Annelida; class Sipuncula; order Golfingiida; family Sipunculidae; genus Sipunculus; species Sipunculus nudus. Next base: position 69,057,172 of record CM049310.1, read on the forward strand.
TACTAATAACTTATAAAATTTGAAAAATTCAGAACTAATTTTGGGTATTCAATTGAATCTTGATTAAATAATGTTACATCCCTGACAAAAAAATCTCTAGCAATGCCCTTGTTAAGGGAGTAAATATATTTCTTGATTTGTGCATTATGTTTGGGCCCATAACTTAAAACAATTACGCAATACTGACATCATTCTGGGATGTGCATAGAGAATGAAAAATATGTATATTGTTTATGATTAAAGTCAGATCAGTGGTTTTGATATTAGGCAGTCTTGAAGTGTAACAATGGGTTTTTAATGGAAAAATGAAGTTTTTCATTAATATCTCGAAGGTATTAAGTCCTAGTGACCAAATTCTTGGCATGGTAGGGGATTTTGGAGACATCTAACTGTATGCTGAATTTAAGGAACTTAGAGCTGAGCTTTTGCAAACTACATAACACTAGCTTGATGTAAACAATATGTTACAAGGTGCTTGAAAACTTGATTAAAATCTTCAGTTTTTGATCAACTGGTTTCAAATTTTTGGTGTTAACAGTTGAAATGCTGACAAAAACATGCTGTGAAAATTAAATCCACAGTACTTACAGGAAAAAAACGTGCCATGGTCAAAGTTGGGCAAAATTTAAGGTACCAATTTTTTATTTTTATTAATATTTTAAAAAATTTAAAAGATTTTCATCTAATTTTGGGTATACAATTTAATTTTGATAAATTAAAGTTATATTACTGGAAAAAAGGTCCACAGCTTTAACCTTTTTTGTGTTAAGTGATCAAATATCTTTCCTTATTTTTTTCAAAATGCATTATGTTTGGGCCCAGAACTTTTTTAAATTAAATAATACAGACATAATTTCCGGCATGTACATAGGAACTATATAGAGGAATATTTATGGTAAATATGAGGAAAAAAACAGATGAGTGGTTTTGACATTAGGCAGTCCTAAAGTGGGAAAATAGGTTTTTAATAAAAAATTAAGGTTTTTCCTTAATTTCTCAAAGGAACGAAGTTGCAAAGACCCAGTTTTCGGCTTGGTAGGAGATCTTGGGGACATCTAACAGTATGCCAAATTTTGGATATCTAGGTCTTACGGTTTCAAAACGTGCCACATCTACGGACGGACGGACGGACGGACGGACAGACGGACGGACGACGGACAATGGACCACGACTATAGCTCAGATGACTTATAGTCAGCTGAGCTAAAAATGCTACATTACACAACATTGCATCTTCTGGATTACACCTTGAATTATTTTTTCAAGGAAAGTTTTTGCATATCAGAGTGGAAACAGCATTACAATTAAGGAGATACAGTGAAAACAATAACAATTACTGCATAACACTTGGTGGGTTGGGTTTGCAGGGGGGAGGGTGTGATTGGGGTGGTGATATGAGAATAACCGTACACCTGTCACAGCAGGGGATCTCCCCCAGTGACTGTAACAAATCAGAAACCCTGGCATAGCTGACTTCCAGTGACCTAGAGTGGGACCCTGCATCTGTAATCAAAGCAAGTGACTACAGAAAAAAAATCAATAACTAGCTTAATTTTCAAGCTTAATTTCCTGTTATTATAAACTAACAAATTCCTTTTCTATTTTTCTTTAATTTGTTATTAAAAACCAATAAAAATTTATTAATTTATTGTTTATTGTTATGTTGTTGGTTAAAACTACTAGATGAGTTGGGTTGGACACCTGGATCAACTGTGGCTGGCCATAAGCTGCCTGGATTCCTGTATGCCTCGCCTCAAGCGTGCATAATTTGATGAAAGGTCAACAAGGTCAACATACAGGTGACTCAAGAGGGGCTGGAGAGAGCCAAAGTCTGACAGGGTCTCATAAAAAACATTAATAAAATTTCTTTCAGCTTTCTAAACTAAAAAGCTGAAATCCTAATGTGTGCATGATATGAAAATTATATCAACAGTGCTCACAGGACACAAACGTGCCATGGTCACAGTTGGGCAAAATTTAAGGTACTAATTTTATATTTATACTAATAACTTATAAAATTTGAAAAATTCAGAACTAATTTTGGGTATTCAATTGAATCTTGATTAAATAATGTTACATCCCTGACAAAAAAATCTCTGGCTTCAGCAATGCCCTTGTTAAGGGAGTAAATAAATTTCTTGATTTTTTACAAAGTGCATTATGTTTGGGCCCATAACTTAAAACAATTACGCAATACTGACATCATTCTGGCATGTGCATAGAGAATGAAAAATATGTATATTATTTATGATTAAAGTCAGATCAGTGGTTTTGATATTAGGCAGTCTTGAAGTGTGACAATGGGTTTTTAATGGAAAAATGAAGTTTTTCATTTATATCTTGAAGGTATTAAGTCCTAGTGACCAAATTCTTGGCATGGTAGGGGATTTTGGAGACATCTAACTGTATGCCGAATTTAAGGAACTAAGAGCTGAAGCTGGGGAGCTGAGCTCTTGCAAACTGCATAACACTAGCTTGATGTAAACAATATGTTACATGGTGCTTGAAAACTTATTAAAATCTACAGTTTTTGATCAACTGGTTTCAAATTTTTGGTGTTAACAGTTGAAATGCTAACAAAAACATGCTGTGAAAATTAAATCCACAGTACTTAGAGGAAAAAAACATGCCATGGTCAAAGTTGGGCAAAATTTGAGGTACCAATTTTTTATTTTTATTAATATTTTAGAAAATTTAAAAGATTTTCATCTAATTTTGGGAATACAATTTAATTTTGATTAATTAAAGTTATATTACTGGAAAAAAGGTCAATAGCTTTAACATTTTTTGTGTTAAGTGATCAAATATCTTTCCTGATTTTTTACAAAATGCATTATGTTTGGGCCCATAACTTTTTTAAATTAATTAATACAGACATAATTTCTGGCATGTACATAGGAACTATATAGAGGAATATTTATGGTAAATATGAGGAAAAAAACAGATGAGTGGTTTTGATATTAGGCAGTCCTGAAGTGTGAAAATAGGTTTTTAATAAAAAATTAAGGTTTTTCCTTAATTTCTCAAAGGAACGAAGTTGCAAAGACCCAGTTTTCGGCTTGGTAGGAGATCTTGGGGACATCTAACAGTATGCCGAATTTTGGATATCTAGGTCTTACGGTTTCAAAACGTGCCACATCTACGGACGGACGGACGGACGGACGGACAGACGGACGGACGACGGACAATGGACCACGACTATAGCTCAGATGACTTATAGTCAGCTGAGCTAAAAAAAGATTCAGAGGAATGCTGCTTTTTTCTGACCTGGTTTTCTATAGGGACCACACAATCAGCCCTTTCTGTGAGCTGCTTCATTGCCAGCACAGAGTTGTAGGGAGACGTGATCACATCATCTTCTGCTGAGGGATAGACTGCTGTTACGAACCTATATATGATGCAAAATCATTTCAAAATATGAAAAGTGTGAAATTGTTGATATGCATCAGCACTGAAGAAATGAAGTTCCTGTGTTGAACAATTCTGGAGATATCCTGCTCACAAGGCCAAAATTAAAAAATCTAAAAAAAATAAATAAAATAAAAAAAATCAGAAATTGTAGGATGGCCCCCAAACGCATGCAGCATTTACAGGCCACCAGTGCCAATAATCATGGCATGTTTTATAACAACCCACCCTGTGGTTCCTTAGAATTAAGCTTCTAAGTTTTTTTTTTATTAATAAGCTCTGAAACATTTAAAAATGTGCAAAGGTCCACATCTTCAAACTTGACTGAGGTTTGTTAATACATATCTGCACTGAAGAAATAAAATTCATCTAAGGCTGAGGGCTAATAAAGGGTTATTCACTTGAGAAAGAAAAAAACTATTTAATGACAATACCAATAACCATCACTGACATCATTTTTTATATAAATTTTTAATTACTGGTATTTATTTAGGGCCAAATAACTGCAAATTACAAATGAAAGATATCTGATGATTATATATAATATTAAATTTTACTGTTTCAGACAAAATTAATTATGACAGAATATTATTTACATTATATCCTGAATGTATAAAATCTGATCAATACAGTTTAAATGAAATAATAAAATTGGCTTACCTGTAAACATCAGGAAACTCATCTTCCAGTAACCCAAGGACAAATGATCCCACGCCAGAACCAGTTCCTGATAATATATCATATATATATATATGCCTGTTAGCTGATGGGACAAGTCACCAACTAAGATTAGGTCTGTGGCCTGTTTGGGGCATTGTCTATTGAATAAGAAAGGTATCCATGCAACTACCCATATGATATTAAGGATGACATGTTTTTATCAAGACTCCTAGGTTTCAGATTTTATATACATTGAGTTAGGAATAATTTATAAGTCAAAACCTGCCATTAAGACATAAGAGTGAATCTCTGAGGTTATTTCAAGATTTCACTAATATGCCACTGAGGCAAAGGGAGGGTTCAAAATTAGCCAAAATTAAGTCTCTTGCCTCAATTGTGACAGAATACCATCATTTTTATTGAACACAGCCACAAACATTTTTGTAAGCAAAATTAGATGCACATCAGCTTTTGCATATCCTGTGATCATCTGGTAAAACATTATAAAATTCCCCAAGTGCTGTATGATACTGAGCAAATGTTCTTTGGGTTCACAGCCCCAAAGTCTGGAATTCATCCACTGCTAAAGTCAGAAAATATCCACCCCTAACTCAATTATTAACATTTTTAGAAACATGTTTCATCAGACTTTTATGTCATTATTAGGCATCTGCATTATCTGCTTGATGTTCAGTAATTAATTCATAGCACAACAGAGAAATACCCTGGGCAGAGAAAAAAATTGAGAGGAATTGAGAAAGAAAACAGGAGGGGAGGTTTGTATAAATGAACAGGAATTGGTTTTAATTTAAGAGGAATGTGTGCTTTGCATATGGCTGTGCACATATATGCTTGCACTGTGAGTTTGATTTATTAAGACATTTGGAATAAAATATAATGGTATTAGTAATATTATTAATATTATCAAATATTGACTCCACATGAATACAAAGAAAAAAACTTGGTTGAGGTCCTTGTTATTTAATGTTAATTTGTGGTGTGGACTGTTCGCTTGTGAATTTCAGCAGTACATCTACAGTGACCTTATGTTGTCCAGTCAGCTGGTGCTGGAACCTACCATGTGTTATTGATTTCCACCATTCCATCAATGTTTAATAAATTTCTTTGTATTTGCACACCTCTGTGATGTCCAGATTTTAACATAATTGATTAACTGACAACACTTATTATTTCCAGTGAACACTGACAGGTGGCAAGGAAGGATGCAGGTATTCAATTAATTTTATTGTTATTGTTATGACAAACATTCAAAGATAATCAATGATGCATTAGCCTTTTTGGTCAAATAAAAGTCATTTCAGGTCTGGTAGGAATGTGGTGGGTTATTTACTCAGAATATCATAAAATCAATATTTCAATTATATGCTGGTTTATCTGAGGCCAGGAAGGCCAGGTATGTCGGCTGAGACTGACATTGTCGGTGATATCAGACTGTAAACTCACCTTCATCAATTATAGAACCTAACTATAGGATAAGAGAATTTAATGTTCAGCTAGGGTTTTTGTTAAAACTCTATTCTTTAATCAAACCATCTTAAATTTACTAATCATATCTGATTGTCAGTCAACCCCGTAAGTTGATGATAATATCATATGTACAATAACAATGACAGGTTTGTAAACTACACACACTTGACCATGTGTGAGTGAGAGAACATATATATATGTTTCACAGTGCCATGTGCAGCCGTTCTGATGAAAAGCTATTCTACATAGCTCAATGTTCAAATGGAGTTTTTTTTTTTTACTTTTTTTTTGGTGGAGGAAACCCCCTCCAGAAGCCAGTTTTCATACAGAGTTATTTATTTCTAGGCTAAGCTGACGTATAAATCTGACTAATAAGTAATATAAATAAATATATATATGTGTATATATATATATATATATATATATATATATATATCCTTTTATGAATTTTGTAAATGTTAAATCAATTAGTTCACAAGACTACCTATAGGTGACAGCACTGACCTGTAGCAGCAAAAGATCAACTATTTTTCAATACACCTTTTTAGGCTTTTTATATAAAATGATTCATCTGCAAATATTGGCTCAATAAAGCAGCTTGAATCAACATGGTCAGCATAACTGAGAATTTGATAATGCTACTGATACTGATAAGTTTTACTCTCTTTTGTATAAAAGGGAGTACGTGATGATATAATGATGATGATAAGTGTAAGATTCAGGTGGGAGCTACAGCACCTCTGGCATATAAATACACACTCAACAGGACTTAAAGGAACAAATGTGTATGGTCAAAGTTAACCAAATTTAAGGTACTAATTTATATTTATGCTAATAACTTGAAAAAATACAATATTCAGGTCTAATTTCAGGAATACAACTGAATTTTGATTAAATAACTTTATATCCTTGAAAAAAGGTCTCAAGCCTCAACAATTATCATTTTAAGTGAGTAAATATATATTTTCCTGATTTATTACAAAATGCATTATATTCAGGCTAACAACTTCCAAAAAATTATCTAAAAAATTATCTAATATTGACTTAATATTGACTTAACGTGCCAGTCTAACTGACAGACAGACAGAGAATGGACTACAACTATAGCTCAGATGATTTAGTCAGCTGAGCTGAAAATGGTTAATACTCAAGATTCACTATCATGTTGTAATGATGAAATATTGATAGGTTTATCCACTCTTGTACAGATAAAACCTCAAATCCTATAGAATGATGAAATATGCATTAGTTTATCCACAGCCCTGTACATAAAAAACCTCCAGCATGTGAATGACAGATAAGTAAGGCGAGACACAGGTAATAACAGCAGTTACCATACAGATGGAATTTACACTTTGGTTTGCAAATTCAAATGTATTCTTTTTCTTTGATTTTTCACCTGTAGCTAAATATTAAGATTGTTGGCTCTGTACAGCCATATTATTGCAACAGGATGGATGGCCATCAGAGTGCACTTGGTTTATTTTTCAATTAGATCACATATGATTGACCTGATTTAATGCTTCCATTTTAAAATACCTTATATATACTTTTAAATATGACTTGCATCCCCCCAGATTTGATTTGTGAACTGAAAAATGCTGTTTTGTCGGCATCATTTGATACAAATTTTAGTCAGTAGATGGCACTATGTGCACAAGCATTGGGAACTGTCAGGGAGCTCGGCACCATGCAATAGAAGAAAATAGTCCATGACACACTGACCACTCTCAAAGTAACTTGACCCAAGTGAAAAATACTGGCTGCTAGCATCCTTAGGTTTTATTATCCTGCAGTTGACAGTGTCACGGTCAGAGTGATTAGTCATTTGATCAGGGCTGCACATGGACATAGGTGATGCTCATGGAAGTCAGGTGTTCTCAGTGCACCCCTGCCTCTTTTAAGTTCTATCTTGCATAAAACAGTTCCATTTGGACCTGATGGAGCCCCCTTTTTAACACTTGACAACTAAAGGAGAATAGACTATTTGTTATGATTTCATTTGTTAGATCTACTTCTGTGCTAGATCTATGAGATTTCAACAAGTATCAGTCTGAATGTTCATTGCCACGGAACCAGTAAATATTCCGATGATCATCACAAATCCAATGTATATTTTCTACAGTAGCCGAATGTCTGGGGAGATACAGTTGACCCTCTCAATGAAATATTGAGCTTATAGTCCTGTATTCTCAGCTAGCTATGGATCTAGCTTATGGAAAAGTGGCTCTCCAGGTGATAATCCTGAGAACTAACCCAGCATATCCTACAGATAGTGTTAGAATATTTATATTATAATCTGCTGACACAGATTAAATCAGTGAGTCTCATCTTCTTACTATCAAAACTCTGGCAGCTAACTTTTCAGAGACCTTGATCCAGTGAGCTGTTCGGGTGTTTATTTCATGAATAATGAACAAGGTAATTATACCAATCAAATGACTTGAATACACTTGTTATACACAGCTGGTGGAGCAATGTTAAAAACCAACATTCAGCATTGCCGGGGGGGGGGGGGAATCAAGAATCCAACAAATCACATACAGCCATATAAATCTATTCCATTTCTAGTGCATGTGTTCTTGTTCATTTGGCCTGGGAAGAATGTATTGGTACATTTAGTCTGTTGGATTTGGTTGCCAGTTGTGATTTCAGCCTGAACACTTGTAGCCTTGTTCATTATTCACAAAACAGATGCAAGAGAAGCTTATTGAATCAAGGCTTGATAATATAAAGATGGTGAGTATAGATTTTCTTAAATATTTGGACCTGTCATTATCAGAGAAACTTCTGTATACAGATGAAATTGCAGAATGCTCTCACCTCCTCCCATAGAGTGGATGATAAAGAAACACTGCAGACAGTCGCAGCATTCAGCAGCCCGTCTCACGCTCTCACTGATGTGTTCTCTGTACTGTGGGCCATACATCTTGTGCCCAACAGCCCTTTTAATTTAAATATTTTATGTATCAACATATTGTTAAAACAGTCTTAATAATATTTAAATAGCTACCAAACACTGAATGTAATTAACTGTTGTCTGAACAACACAAGAGGTTGAACCTTAAATATCAACTACCAGAGTCATTCATTGCTCATGTTTTCTGCATTTAGCCATCAATTATACATTTTATAATATGTGATTTATAATATTCAATAGTTATTTCTAGAATGAAGGATAACCTTCGGTTTAACGTGGTAAAGTAGAGATGTTTTGATTTTTTTATGGAGCACTCACTATATTGGCACCCAGGTACACAACAAAACACACGTCAGTGTCTAAGCAACAATGAATATATTAATCCTGTTACACCTTACAAAAGCAGGAATATAGTCCACATGAAATACATAGACTCCACACAAAAAAAGAACTTTATTTAAAACAGAGTCTGGTAAACAGTCTCTAGACGCCCTAAACTGGCAATTCTGGTCCCTGAATGGCGGCACTGGACTCCGACTTGTGGAACTTGGTACTGGCTGGCTGGCTTCTGGACACCTAAGACTGAATGACCAATCTGTCCATGTAACCCTTATAAATACCCTACTGCCCTGAAGGCACATACATAATCATAAGTCTCATACATTGCCTGGGACCTGTTTAGCTACTGAGGCTCATCTATATTCATAAGCATGCTGAATACTAAGTATGCTGGGAATAGTACACCGCTATCCACCAGAGCTCTTGACACAACAATGGCATAACTTGACCTGGAGCACTGGGGGACCCCTACTGAATACCCATATTGTCTCCTGACACAATAACACTGGCCAGCTTATGAAACTCTACTCTCAACATATACACTCCTCTCAACAAACACAAAGATACAGCTAAACCAAAGAGTAAAATAACCCATGATTAAATAAAAAGACACAATTCACTTTGTGACAATTGTCCAATAAAACATATTTAATTATATTCAACACTGTTGGTCTGTTTGTTATATTTTTAGTGTGTAAAACATCATTTCTGATAAGCCACAAAATTTAAAAGCTGTAGATACAGAATGATCATTAATTATATAAATATATAAAAATAATATAATATTCCTGGGGTTTAAACTTCCAAGTTAGTACCATTATATTTTACTTATCACCTAACAATTTCAAAAATTGTTTAACAGAAATGTCTCCAATATTCTTCTGATCATGCTTTAATGAAAGAGCGGACTGTGACTACTCACCAGTTATTGCCGGACCCTGATACATCGTATATAAACTGCTTATGGTCAAACACATCACGCAGCGGTCCCTTCATGATCTCACTGACCACTCCCTCCTCCATGTCCACCAAAACAGCCTGTGATAAGAAAAAAAAATTGGCTACTGAAACATACACATTTTGATTATTAGACACATTAAAAGCTGTAAACTAATACTTGTTGTATACTTGTATATAAGCAGCAGACCCATGGAATCAATCCGATATACAATGTATGGTTACAAGATATACTTTAAACTTTAACCCTCTTTTTTAACAGAGGTAATCACCTTTATTTTTTAAAATGCTTGTTTACTTAGGTATTTATTCATCTGTAGTTTTCCATTCCAGTATTAGGGACATAGAATAAACTTGAAAACTGCACATTTTTTCATTTTAATCACATCACTGCTGTGTTCATCGAAATTTTAAGGAAGCAGTGCGTTTCTTCATGGTGTTTGACTGAGTGTGAAGGGAGCTGAAACAGATAATCTCACTGATACACCAAGCATTACAAGACAAGTACTTTCACTCACTCTGGCTTTTAAAGCTCTGATCTTTCCCGTTCCCACACCAAGAGGGATGTCCATGTGGTTGTCTCCGCGGCAATCAACATTTCTGAAGAAACTGCTGAGAGGCTCATTGTACACACCTTGCTGCAAAAATCATTAACCTGTCAGATATGACAGTCCAATGAAGGTGTACATAGTATACTGTTCAGGATATAATTATGTTGCAAGTTTTCTTTTGGACTATTACACTATTATAAATGTTTATACAGTGGAACCTCTCCTTACAGGCACATCTGTACTAAGGGTACATTACCCTCTCTGTGGCTACATTTGTTTTCTTAGATCTTAATTTGTTTTTCTGCAATGCCTATATATTATAGGCTCTAGTGAACAGGGAGGTGTATAAAGTAATGTCAGTTACCTTGTTTACATGAGCATGCTCCCTCAGTGCTAAATCCCAGAATCTACATCCAATCTGATTACCACACTGGCCAACTGGAAAACAGAATAAGTATAATTAGAATATGTGCAGTTAACAAGCCACTACACTGATATGAGGTATCTGCTAGCCCTCCAAATTTTATGGCATCAGACATGCCCAAGTATCCCAAGATACACTGATAGATGAAACTAGAAATATTATTGTAGGTGGCATAATCAGTCAAGAGTACAAGATAATGCAGTCCTAAGACATGCAAAATATATGGCCAATATGTCTAATCACTAGAGAGATAAATGCATTATAAATGTATATAACAAATAAATGATTTTTGGTGGTGCCACCTGTCTTGTGAATGAGAAAGCTGTCAATGATGGATGGACATGTAAAATTTCAGGCCATTACATTGTACAACTCCTGAGATATGTCTGATTTTCACCAAAACCAGACCTACAGATTGATGACAGGTAAAATTGGGATATTGCTCTTTTGCAACCTATAGATACCAAGAGCTAGCCCTGTGGAGAAGCAGCAATATCACATTTTCTTTGCAGTAAGTGCCTGTACTTTTGAATATACCAATCATTCAGCAGTAATATTGGTCCTAGTGGAGTCGAAACATCTGTATTGATGATAATATTAATATACATGTATTGGTTGTTTGGTGTCTTCCTGCTACACAAGGAAAATGTGCCCAAATGTATTTGATCATATCTGTCCAATGATTTGTGAGGAAAAATCTCACTGTACTCTGCTGTAGCACTTGCACCCTGTGGGCCAAACAGTACACACTGTACCTAGCAGGTGGTAACCCCCAACTTACATTATCTATAACTGTAAAAATCAACAAAATAGTTTCATCTTTACACAGTAGATGGCGCTTCATGCTTTACCATCCAAAAAAAGCCCAGCTGGTTTCTGGTTTTCCACAGTTTACTTGCAGGTTTGTTTCCTGTTTCAGACCACTAAGAATTCCCTGATTATGTCAACTTAATAAAATCAGTACAAATGCTGTGACATCTGATGCATAATATGGGTGGTAAATATGCGAAGCATATGAGAAAAGCACAGAAACTTCTTGATTTTTAATGTTAAAAAAATTTGACACCTTCAGCAGCAGATATGACATTCTTGATGTTAGGCTGTGATCCGGTACCTGGGTTGGAGTTCCAATGCATGGGTTGGTAGACCAGTGAATGGCACCTGTGGCTGTGAGGGGGGGGGGGGATCTTCATTCTTCACCCCAGCTGGCAGCATTGTTGGTTTTTCTGGCGCTGATGTGCTGGAAGTGAATCCTGGTTCATCCACCAAAATGATACAGGACCCGGTCTCCACCATAATGATACAAATGGGGTTGGGGGATGTCCCCACCTGTATCACATACGGTTGCTGATGTTGGTGGCTGATAATGTTCCAAGACCAGTTTGATGACAGAAGCCTTTATTCAATAGCAAGCGGTCTGGGACAGTCTCTCTCTCTGAGAGAGCCGCCCAGCCTCCCTGAATCTCTCTCTAAGAGAGCCGCCCAGCCTCCCTGAATCTCTCTCTCTGTGCGCACTACAGATAGTTTTGTTACAGAGCTGTCATGTGACATATGAGACATACATATCCATATTTCTGCATTTCGTCATAAAAGCTAAACCTTATTGGATGACCCAAAGTAGGTCACAATTACATCAGAGTTATAAGTGTTCCTCCTACCTTTCGTGAGATCTGATTGGACAAAAGTTCTATGGAAAATCCCAAGTCTGGCCTGACATACATCCAGTTATAGACTGACCTACAAGTCCTATTTGGAGGACAGTGCTTATATACACATGCAGAGTCTCATAAAATAACATGTTTTAATTGTGTTCTACCATTCCCTCATAAAGACTAAACACATAAGTCATTCTGTGACACTATTTCTGTTTGTACAGACTTAAAATAGACCTTAATGGTTTGGTGAACTGTTCTCTGATTAAACTGGGAGAAAAGCCTATATGTGTGTGACGGGATGACTGGTTGTCAGGTGTCATCAATTATGAGAAGTCATTAATTGTTCAGTCTGACATGCCTGAAACTGAGCTTAAATTTGTGAAATATGAAATGTGAAATATTCCTTGAAATATGTGTTAAGTCACAAATATGCACTTTCCTACTCCATAACAATAGGTAAAAAAAATTTGATTTGCTGAATCATTTATCACTTATTAACTCAATCAGTGGGTGGTTCTCACAAAATCTTATTCACCACTGAGAGAAAGACACAAAAAGTGGAAAGCTATAAGCAGTCCAGTGTCAGTGATGTAGTCAAGTCCACACCATCTGAAGCCAAGTGCAAGTCTAAGCCAGACATCTAGAGTACAAGTCCCTTGTCATTGAGGTTTAAGTCAAGGTCCACCTTCTTTGAGTCTGAGTCATTTTGAACTGAGTGAAAGTCTGAGTCAAATACAAATACCCTTAAAAACCAATTTAAAATTATCAGAAATTTCAGATTTTTAGGGCTTAATTATCATGTACATTTTTACGCTAGTTTACCCATTACATGTGTCTGCCATAATAATAATTTACATAGATAACTCCATATGCTGAGCAAAGCTTGGTATATAGTATTACTAGGTGATAAACCCTGCAACCTGTTTTTATCCATGCTGGGGGGGATGCTGGCTCAATATTTTATATTCTAAAATTTAAAACGAATTACAGATTTTCAGTGGGATACTTTCTCAATAAGATATGTGCGAATATTTTTACATTTATTGTCTGGTTCTGGGCTTTCGGCAAAATAACATTCATAGATGAACTGTCTGTGAGGAGAATGAGACACAATGTCAACAAGGACATTTCCTGACCGATTATCAGAGGGAAAAAGGGGTCCACCACACAGGCCTTCCATCAAGATTTCATTAATTGAAGTGTGTTTTAGTGGTTTTAATAATTTGGCCACTTCCTTTTTTCAGGAGAAGCGAAATCATATTTTAATGCCATGATTACTGATTTTGTGGGACAAGTAAAAATTCATGTAGGGCAAGTAAAAGCTAGTAATCACTTGCCCTACATGGCAACCTTTAACCTTAAACAAGGGACCTGAGGGTTACGGCTCAGCTGAAATTCAATATGAGAATATTTTCATAAAAACCTAACATTTTGAAATGCAGCAACAGTTAATTTTTGCACATCACTTTTTGAGAAATGTACACAATACTCATATATGGAGTTGCCTGTGTACATTTATGGTTTACATGAAATATGCAGGTGCCTCTAATGATTACATATTCGTAAAAGTATTTGTATCTAAACTAAGTGACTGTAATATGCAAGTGAATTATAAACAAGCAAAGTCATGGAATTAATGTCCCCCGCTATGGGCTCTTGTTGTCTTTCATGCTTGATAAGCAACCAAAATTATGACATGTGGGGACTAAAACAGATGCACTTTGACATGTGGAGACATCTGCAGGCAGACAATAACCAAACCACATTGAGAAAAATTGGACCAAAATCCATTATGACATGTGTAGATATCTGCAGGCATAACATAAAATCTAAAACATACTGAGAAATTTGACCAAAATTTGAGAATTTTGTTTTTGAGCTGAAGAGAAATATTTTTCAGATAGACAGTCCAAAACCAAACTTAACTGAAGTATGCATGAGACCAATCACTGATCCAAATTCGAACGAAATCGGGTTAAATGTAGGAAAGTTTTTGCACAGAAAGTAAAATTTAATGGATTGGGAATACAGTTTTACTCTAACCCTCTGCTAACGCTTAAATGCTAACCAACTAAGACTGAAGTTATTTCTTTGCTACAGACTTGAACCAAAAGATGTGAACCTGCTTTTTTATCTGGGAGCATCATCAGTTTCTGATCAACCTTATGACAATCAACAATCAAACAATGATTTTGACGAATTTGTTCTGGTATGAATCAGGGTTGGTTTTCTTCCGGAAGAAAGGTATTTCTTCCAAGACATTGGAAGAATTGGAGGAAATTCGGTTTCCTCCACTTTCTTCCGGAAGGGATAGATGAAAGTGGAATTTAGTGGACAGTAAGATAGTGTGATACACAAAAATCAAAACAGATACTTGAACTATATTTATTTCTTATGAATAAAATAAAACAATATGACTTTTAATCAGTGTTCAGGAACAATGCTTGGATTAATCTTAATATAATTCTGTTAGTTTTATTCTAACAGTATTGCCAAAATTGCAGCTGATGAATGTTTCAACTATTTAAGTATGTAGTATAGCATAGAATGTGTTGACATGTTAATTTACAAAGATTCTTTTTAAAATGTCACCCTGTATTCACATGAGGGTAAGAGGAAGTTTTCTGTATTTGTAACTAGTTCATACCGAATTTGTGTCACTCAGCAATGTTACTTTTGTATGATAGAGAATTACAGATTGATATACTACAATTTTTTCATCTTGTATCTTAACACTAACAGTCAAGTGCATAGCTGCCAAAGTGCATGCAGTGCTGCATACTTACTCACAAACTTCAGTGTTCAATACTTTTTTGTTGACCACAGTCTATGTACAGCAAATTTACCACTTAGTACTTCTATTCTTACAAAGTGTTCCCAAACAGGGTCCTTTGAGTGTCCTCCATGAAACATTTTGTATATGTTGTTATATGTGTTATCTGAACAGTAGGTACACATTATACTGCATATAACATAAACCTCTTATTTTATATATCAGTGCCAAAGAAACCGTATTCTGCATGCCTGCTGGAGAAAAGGTTTCTTTCATGAGAAACAATATCTCATTACATGTGTATCTGCTGGGTAATAATCTGTGATATATATAACAAGGAGCAGTTTGACCATTTTATTAGTATAGTGGATGAAACACTGTTAAATATGACATGGCTACCTCATAACCTGCCTCTCTGTGCAGTCAGGGGTAACTGGAGTGAAGCTGCACTTTTGTAGGTAATCACCTGGTAATCATTGCATGGTTCACTGGACAGAAACCTTTGTCAATTGATTTTGAATTATGTCACCTAAACTGTCTAACTCAAAACTACATGAGGCATATTGTCTAACTAAGTTAAAGTAATAGTCATACATTCTAAGATAACACTGTATATTAATATAAACCTTTATATTTGCAAATAAGATGGAACAGATTATGTTTAAGCAGAAATAAAGCTGAAAATGTACTAGTTCTATATTTTGTCTCATGAAATTTGAAAGTTTCTTCCAGAAGAAATGGAGGAAACTATTTATTCCGAACCGGAAGTTTCCATGGAAGGAAGGGTTTGGGGAAGCCATGTCATAATTGACAGGGTTTCATCCAGTCCACAAATCAAACGGTAAAACTGCTCCTTGTTATAACAGATACACATGTACAGAGAAAGGGTTTCTCATATATTTTCCAGGTATTTTCTAGTTTTGGCATAATTCACAACAAGCTCAGGAATAGACTAAGTGCTACAAAATTGGTGTTTTGCTGTTGCATGCTTTGTGGTAACTTAGATGTAGACTACTGATAGGTAATGATTGTACTCCACTGTGTTTAACAACAGAACTTACAGGGAGAGACGCCTAAATTTAAATGAGTGATAATTATAAGTTCAACTGGTGATCACTGATCAATCATAGTGTAATATCACAAGCAAGCTATTGTGTTATATTAGTAGGAAGTGCAGTTTGCATACTGTTTAGATTCTACATTAGTATGCAGCACTGAATAAACCTTGCCTTGGCAGCTATGCTATGCACTTGCCTGTTAAGATACAAGATGAGAAAATTGTAGTATATCAATCTGTATTCTGTAATTCTCTATTATACAAAAGTAAAAAAGCTGAGTGACACAAATTAGGTAAGAACTAATTACAAATACAGAAAACTTCTTCTTAACCCTCATGTGAATACAGGTAGACATTTAAACAAGAATCTTTTGTCAATTAACATGTCAACACATACTATGCAACACTACATACTTATACACATCCATTAGCTTCAATTTTGGCAATACTATTTGAACAAAACTGACAAAATAAAATTTAGATTAATCATTGCATTTTTCTTGTACACTGATAAAAATTCATATTGTTTTATTTTATTCAAAAGAAATAAAAATAATTCAAATATCTGTTTTGATTTTTGTGTATCACACTATTACTCTTACTGTCCACTTAATTCCATTTTCATCCATTACTTCCGGAAGAAAGTGGAGGAAAATCTTAATGATGTTTAGGATTCATGTAAAGGAGAAGTAAAAGGCATGTCAATGTCATATCATAAGGCATGTCATGGCTTATGTTGAATACTACTAAATTCAGGGTTCATACAGCAAAAGCAAAATAATTTCAAGGGTTTTGGAGGGTATCTGGAGTCAATTTAGATACCATTTTTGAGGGTATATGCCATTCTCTTTCAAGGGCAATATATGGACAAAAACTTGTGAGAAAGTTGTATATATAGGTTAATAACTAGGATGAGGTAATAGCAATATGTAATAGAACAATTTACAGGCTTTCAGAGTAATAGTTATTGTAATAGAAAGAAAACGTTAACAAGCATAATTTACAACCTTTCAAGACTGTGTACTTTTGTGTGTGCTTTGCTACATTGCAAAGCATGTATGCCAACCAATGAAGTGTAAAATCAGGGATAAAATTATATGGCAGGATTTGCCCAGGTTGGCCAGCTTTGCAGAATGATGCACTTTAGAGAAGACCAGACATTAATTATTTTATTTTCTTTGTTTTACACCAATGGGTCTTTACTATTAATTAATTTGAATACTGTAATTTAAGAGAATGTACCTGTATATAAGATCTGAGATCAACTTCCGCAACTAGTAAATGTATACATGACAAGTGACCGTGTGGCAGCTGGAATAAACATGCTTGAATTCACAGTTAGTGTGGAGAACTTTTATTTTTGGAAGTTTAATCTTGTAAACAAACAAGTTTTCAATTGAAAGGCGTGCAATCATGCATGTGAAGCAGATAATTCTCCAGAAGTCAGACTTGTGAAAAAAAGTTGTCTTGCCTGCGTAGTGGCGGAGTTCACCACCTTGTTCTTTTATAGCTAATATATCGCCCATACTCAACGTGTTTACGGTTTCTAAGCCATTTTTATGCTGGAAACGAGTGTCTGTGCCTAGAACTGTATTCGTGGGTTTTCGAGGGTCTGTTCGAACCCTGACTAATATGAGACGGTCAAGTCAGTTTAGACCCATCTTGGAAATGAAGGCCGCATTCTATACTCGGGCCTTTAAGTGGACCAAAGAATTAGATTATTTCATAATATTCTATTATAGAATTAACTGCAGTACAAAGTTGGACTAACTCCCCTGGCAACTGAGGCGCTGGGCGATAATATAAGGTTAAAAATAAATAAATACATACCTTGGACCACTATCGATTGAGTCATGGTCAAACACGGTAAATGACTAGATGCTAATGAAATAATTGTATTTAAGAATAACTGTACACACAAACATCAATGTATATCACATCTTATTAACTTTTTGTAAAGTTCCCAAAGCGTTCTCAAATCTTGAATCCAGGAAACGGCGAAGTATTACATCCGCGTGCTCTTCAGTATCACCTGTTGTCAAAAGCGGGAATTTTGCTGGCAACAGGTTTGCAACATGGTCAAGGGGTAGACCTACATACTCTGGTTGACAATTAATCAATTATACACAGTTTTGTCGGTTATAATACTTGTTTATGATAAATATATGTGTGAAATTGTAACAATTGACTACTTAGGTTATTTTTGCCCCTCAAAAAAAGTTCAGGCTACCAAGGACGTTTGATTGGCAGTGGGAGCCATGCATGCATGTCGAAAACCTGGCTGAAATCAGGATGAGTATCAAATGTTCATCATTTGCACAACGCCTCGCCTCTAACAAATGTAAGTCTCCCATAGACTGTAAATACCAGATAACCCATCTTATTCAACCAAAATTTCAAAATCCTGCTGTCACAACATTTTATATTGATTAATACCCTTTCAGCACTTACTGAAAACTTTCAAAATCAATACCTGTTGGCATTTTTCATTGAAACAATACCATGCAAGGACTTTAAATACCCATTAGGTTTCCAAATTATAAATTACCTGCCAATATTTTACTGCATTTTCCAAATTCTGTTGAAATAAGAATTCATGCAACCATATGGAGCCGCCGACACGACGCAACAGTTTTGACGCAACAGTCTTCTAAATCCACATTGCGCCATGCAGTTAAATGATGTGCCTTGATTTAATATATGGCCAAGTTTTTTTTACTTTTCCTGTTTATTCCTCTTCATTTAACACCTGTACACAAGGTTATCAAGGAGCATTTCGGTCTGAAACCTCTCGTAGGTTCTAGACCAAAAGAAGAGAAAATTTAATTTGGGGGCGGGTCGATTAAAATGCGGATCTCGATCTGCATAGATACTACCAGATTCGCCCTTTATGTCTGTTGCCCTAATTGTTTCTCTATCGCCATCAACGCAGAAATTAAATGGGGTTTTATCAAGACAATTTTATGTAGGCTTATATTCAATCAGAAATCTTCCATGACATAAATGGCATGTAGGGGCGGATTCATGATTTAGGTAAAGGAGGGGTCCAACCCAGGAGAACTAAGGACAAAACCTTTAAAAATGTCCAAGGTCCGGAAGGGGAGAGGGCTATATGAACGGTATTAATTGCTTGAGGTTCCACCTGTAACTTTGATTTATCACAAGCTGTATACGCGTGATTTAATGTATACATGTGTCTATATATATATATATATATATATATATATATATATATATATATATATATATATATATATATAAGTAATGTATATTCCATAAGAAAATGTAAGTTCAATTCAAATTTATAAATGAAAGCTTTTTTTATATAACCTCAGTTATAACTCTATTTTAATTTTAATATTGTAGAAAAGTATAAAAAAGCTTGAAGCGTATGACCCAGGCAAAAGGGACTAACCTTGCTGTTACGGATTTCTGAGGACAGATTTAATGTTAAATCAACGAAAGTTTCGTGATTTTGTGTTTATACTTGCAATATTTGTTTTACTAGCCGGGTCGATTTCGTTTACTGACACCGAGTATATACATATAGGTCTGAATATGTGATTTAAGATATTTTGTATTATTCGATACTATTAAAATGTGACAGAGTGCCTTATAAATACTGACAAGTGTTTGCTAATTTAAAAATAAATGCTTCCCTCCGAGTTTTCTCTGGTTGATATGATTGTGTGCCTTGCTCCCTGAGACCTGTCACCATATAACCTGTGTTGATGTTTGAGGATAACGATAAATTAGAGGTCAAATATTCTCTGCCAAGTGCTCAAGATCTGAGGGCGATCGTAGACAAAGACCTAGAGCGAAGGTAGAAGCTAAGAAAGGCTGAAATAGGTCAGCCCTATAAATAAGAGCTTGATGTGTATACTAGATCCTTTTGTATCTACTGATGGACTGTATTCTCATGAATTCGAAACTTTCACTATAAACCAGTATATTTTTATAGTTTTATGCTTAGTCGGGCATTGCTACGGGTTGAGCCAACGATCCATATATGCGTGCACATGTGAGGTACGTATATGCATATGAGGTACGCATACGCGTATGCGGTAAGTATGCGTATGAAGCTAGAAAATGGTTGCCTGTGATTCCATTTAAACGTATGCGATGTGGTACATACATATATGTGCAGCAAAACCCGGGATATTTTAAAGTGTTGCAGGTGTACAGAGAAGTCATCTGCCACAGGTGTACCCTATCACTGACATCAAAGTGGAATTTCCTTGTCCATTACAATATATGCTACCATGAGCGGTCAAAACGTATCTATACGCATAGGCCCCATGCATAAGCCTGTATCTCACTGGGCTGCAACAGCTTTGCGACAATTTGCGAATGCATTCGCGAGAGAGTCTCAAAGTGTCCTAAGGTAGTATCTCACTGGGCTGCGACAGACATTTTTGAGACTCTCTCGAATGCATTCGCAATTTGTCGCAGCTCAGTGAGATACAGGCTTTAGAACATTCGCGGCGGTTCTCACTTTTCTCGCGTGATTCGCAAGTGTCGCTAACTTGTCGCACAAATTTTGAACATGTTAAAAAAAATCGCAAAACAAAATTTCTCGCAAAATAGTCGCAGAGGCGTCGCTGGTGTCTCAGCCCCGTCTCAAACATGTCTCGAACTATTCTCAAGTCAGTGTCCGCGAGTCAGGAAGTGCGAGAACTGCGAGACAACTTTGAAAGGGGTTTGCGACCTATGCAACTACATTGCGAATATTAAGAGATTAAACTGAGAATCTGACATTCTGGTCGCGAATAGTCGTGCGAATATTTCACAAATGTCGTGCGAATATCTTGTGAACATCGCACGACATTCACACGACGGGTATACGAACTATAGCCGAATTTTGGGCCAACCACTCGTACGTTGTTCGCAAACATGTCGTAGGTACGATAGTGTGATTGCAAGTAAAAAATGTCGCTAATTCCCGTATTTCCGCGCAATTGTCGTGTCTCCAACTAGTCGCCAGCTGTCGCAGCCCAGTGAGATACTACTTTAAGTAACGTAACGTTACTGCTTATAAGCGGGTACTCATATATGGAACCAGTCCAATGGATTACAATGTGCCCGATGCCTAGCTGCATACGCATACGTATTTCATACGCATATTGAGACAGCGTGAACATTTGTATTTAAGCCGACAGCTATCTCTCTCTGGACAGACCTATAGGGATGGTAATACATATTGGATGAACATTATCAGCTGGCTTGTAAACTGGGTGAAAGTGATGAGACAACAGCTCGATGTTTGACGTGATACAATATCTCAAAACCACCAGCGGCAAGTACACAGTCATTAATAATTCATTACAGAAGATAATGGAATGAACCGCTTCCCAGGCGCAATCGTTGCCATTAATGCCAAGCTTTGAATGCAAGTCCCATCGACATCCCAATGAGACTCTGCAATCCCTCCCACTTAAAGAGTATATACCGATAACTATTCTGCATGCAAATAGTGTTTCCCCCTCCCCGAAAATATGCTTGTACGAATTATTTTTATAAATGCTACTATAAATATTACTAAGAAAACACAACAGTCTCTCTCTCTCTCTCTCTCTCTCTCTCTCTCTCTCTCTCTCTCTCCGCTGATGGATATAAACAGTACATTCAGTCAGTAGATGAATTCTAATATACATTTTTCACTCAAACGTGTCGTGGACTGCAGTTTAAGAATTCTTCAGAAGAGTTCCCTTTTATTGTTTTTTTAGCTCAGCTGACTGAAATTCATTTGAACTATAGCGACCACTCTTTGTCCGTCGTCCGTCTGTCGGTCTGTTTTTCCGTCCGTTAAAAGGCCACAAATCGTAACCGCTGGACCTTGAAACTTCTAACTGACACCCTAGAGGTCAATAAAAATCTCCTTCGAAACCTGAAATTCGGTCGCTGCGACCCATATATCCTCCGAACAATGGGGCTCGTAAGCAACCCCCAGAGTATTTTTAAAAAATGTACAAAAGCTCCAGTATCTGAATAACTAATGCACTAATTGCCGTGACTCTCTCAATGCTTATTGATCATGGAGGGTTTCATAAATTCCTGAACACTGGTGGCGCCACCTGTATTTTTTTCTCATTTTTACGATTTTTTACTTTTTTTCAACAAAATCGCAGCAATCATGTCAGTTTCTCAGCTGTTGTTTCATCTAGTGTCCCGGAACCTGGTGTGTTTATTGATCATGTAAGCGGGTGCCATAAAGGAATCACCCTGTCCGTCCGTCTATTAGTCGTGCCGTCTGTCTTTCCGTCCGTTCATCCCCAAATTTGTTTCCAGGTGATAACTCCCGTTTGGATTGACATATGGATTTTAAATTTGACTTACCTATGGCCCACCACTAGAGCAAGAATCCTTATGATGTTTGGGTCATCAGGTAAAAGGTCAAGGTCACCGGATTCCCCTTTTTTTAAAATGCAGTAAGTTTTTAGGATAGTTATTTCTAAGAATTTTTTGTCACAAGGTCAAGGGTCACGGTCACATGACCAACATTTTGAAAAGCTTATAAAAATATCCTTACAGACATATTCGAGCGTCGAGACCCATGCGTCCCTAGTTATAAAATTTGCATGCATGGTGAATATTTTTCTATATTCTCAGTATGGAAAATGCAATTTAAGCCAACCTTCCTCTTATTGCACCAGGAAAACACTTTTTCAGTCCTTTTTTTTAAGAAACAGGAACAGGATATTTGAACACGACCCATGTTTACAGCGCCATTTGACAGATTGCCTTCTACATAAAAACGCACACGGCGACACCCATTAACTTACTTTTTAATCCCGTTTACTATCATGTATTGAAATATGAAACCATTTGCCAATGAGAAACTACACAAAGCACCGGCAAAACCAACGCGCGGGGGAAAAACGCCCTCAAACATAACAATGATCAGTGGAATCGGGTAGCAGTTCTCAGCTTAACACTGGGCACGATTTAGAAAGAAACACTTCATACAGTTTTGAATTTTCACAGTGAATATATGTTATTTGTATTTGTGATATGACATCTCTTATGCACATTTTTGTCATAATGTGTGTTGTCATTAGTAAACGACGCAGGAATCGATTGTGTTTTATATTCAAATAATTATTTTAAAGTTTATTAATGTCTGTGCCCGACATAATCGGCATTTTTTTCACAGGCCCAGGCAGGCGCACTGGTAAAAGTGACAGTCATTTATTTCTATTACATTCTCTAACTTTCCCTTTCAAGATATTCAGATAATAAAATGAATATTGTTTGACACAGCCTGAGGGCAGGGTGACCTAAATACTCAACAAATCTTTCACGGAACAATGCTACATTGGTGTTCATATGTTTGGAATTTCATGGAAACAGGAAAAGCAATGTCTACACATCATTAAAGGGATCAATTAACACAGGATGGAGTAAAACACAGACAGTTGCAGGGGCTTTAGAAGTTTTAAATGTCCTTCAAACCATCTCTAACTGCCCGTCTGCCAACAATGTCTTATTCCGTATTACAACCATGGTCCATGGCATATGTCCATGCACTGTGGTTGGCTTCATATTCGCGAGGTTAAAATTTTGTGATTGCACCTTTCATTGTTTTGCGAGGGTTCCATTTTCGCGATCTTGCAATAAAAGACCTATGCACCTAACAATATTGGTCATTAATGGCAAACGATTGGAAATATCTGATATCATTTAAAATCAGTCTCTGAAAATATTCGATCTGTTTTTATTCAAATTGTCAACCTTTCACTTTTCAACTTGCCTTCAACGAAGGACCCTTTATTCATGAAGGTTTTATTTTCGCACTAATTCTCATTTCGCGAATATCGTGAATTTGAAACCCTCTCGGGATCCTGGACAGCTGAGCGGTAAAACGTTCGGCCTTCTCCTCTGGCGACTGGGTTCGATCCAAGGTGCTGCCATGAGAGTGGGTTGTTGTGGCCAGCCAAGGTCGTGGTTCTCTCCGGGTTCTCCAGCTTCCTCTACTTCTCTCACTACCATCTATAACTCTATCAGTATTTTCTATTTTCACCTTAAATATCTAACTGTATACCGAATCAATCTGTCAAATTTCGTCGTTGCTGAGGGAGCCAGTGCGTTCCGGATTTTCCGGAGACTTGTGACCGGCTCAAGCGCCGCCTTCACTTTCAGTCAGTCAGAAACCATCGTGAACAAAAAAGGCAAACAGAGTATTCGATTGACGTTACAGTAGTAGTTGATTATATAAGTGCAATGAGGGCGCGACTCATGCAGAAGGCATTTAAATTATACCTACTTATAGGCGTAACTTTAGTCTTGACAAAGCCATACATTGGAATATTCTGCAATGGTCACCCATCCTATTGCATTGATATCGTGATAAACAGCCGATAATCTAAATAATAAGGCTGTCATCCTGTGCGAGCCATGCTGGCATTCATATCGTCAGAAATTCAACACGTGCAGAGGGATCAACCAATATGCTGAGTTTTCTCGCACATGGCAGGTTTTGTTAGAAAGTCTACTTTAAAAAACTAACGATTGGTTTAGTTTATGTTAAGTGACTGTACTTTCAGGCCAGGAGGTTTTGTCAAAAATGACGAAAATATTTGCATCCTAATCAAGTAAACGGTGCGGTCTTCGATGCAAAAGGCTCTACGTGCATATGATAAAATCATTTTAAAATGTGCATTGCTGTTATTATTTTTCAGTCCTTATATAATCAGCCTGTCTTCATTCCTGTCTCCTGTCGGAAGTATGGGAGGAGTTTGCTCCCCGATGGAACGGAAGGCTCACAATTGACACCTTTTTTTCAGTGTAAAATTTTGTCGCCTTTCACTCCAAGTTTCCTTTTGCTTGTAATCTACTGTGCTCACAATTTATCTGAAAGTATACAATGCAACCTAAAAAAAACCGGTTGATATAAATGTTTAAACCACCATCATAACAATGAAAGTGAATATAAACCCGCTTTCTCTCTTTCTTCTCTCTCTCTCTCTCTCTCTCTCTGTGAATGTGTGTGAACTGTGAAACACAGAGAGACGTAGCTAAACCAAAGAATCAGTTCGTATGCAGTGCCATAAATTATGATCATGAATGACCTCTTGGGGAGAGAGGGAAAGAGAGTGAGAGAGTGAGAAAGAACCATTGTATGTGTGTGTTATTTCCATTAGATGGACAACAATTATATACATGTACAGAAAAGCATGCCCGGAAACTGTGAATATATATTTAATCCCTACCAGTCATCTGGTTTTTTGACACCTGAATACCTGATGTTAGCGAAAGAGCCCGGGAGGGGGCCTATTACCGAGACTCGCTATACACTCCGCGGTATGTCAAATAAAAGCGTGCTTACGAAGGTTCTCAGTGTGGTCACGGACGACTGGCCACGGACACCCAATGTGCCTGCTACAAACAGACATACGTGTATTTATGTGGGAGAGGCTTGTATACAACGTGGTGTGTTCATCGTGGGGCTGTAGGGAGCAAAGTGAGGTTTAATCCAAAACTACCTTAATCACTCAGAGTGAAACGTCCACATGAAAGTCACAGATTATGGAACATGTCCATGAAGAAGATTGAAACTTACAGGCCACGTGGTCAAGGTGGTGGATATATGTAAGTAACCATTCGCGGACCCCAAATAGCAGAACTATTCACCGGTATATGTGCCTATACACAGGGAGTTAAAATACAGGGGGAGGGGAAGGCGAGGTGTGAAGACCCAACTCCACTTTTTCGGGGACGAGTTTTCAGTCTCGTGACATGATGCCCCCACGGCCAGCACTTCGATAAATCTGTCATCTTCGGCACCATGCATACAAGTTGTCTGCTTTACACCCGACCGGCAAATGTATAGGATCTCTCTTAGACACGTGGTATGGGAGCCTCTGTTAGGTTATAGACGATGTAGCTCACATTGGCCATTCAATTTATATTTAAATAGATATATATTTGGGAATCTAATTGAAGGGAATGAATCGGTTTTGAGACTGAAGTTTGAAATCTTTTTTGTAAAGAAAACAAAAAAAATTGTGGTCATTTTTAACATAACAATACATGATATATATATATATATATATATATATATATATATATATATATATATATATTTCATGTATTGTCTCGAACGGTAAAATAATATAAAAAATCGCTCGCTCACACCTTTATTTGTTTTGGAAAAATTACTTTTTTATATATTTGTGTTTGTGTGTGTGTGTGTGGGGGGGGGGGTAGGGGCGCTAAGATTATTTAAAAAGGATTATACCAATATGAAGCCCTATAACATGATCCCCTGACCTGCAGCGCACTCAGCTGTGCTATTCTGGTTAATGATGCTCAAAAATGAATGATTTGTGTAACGTACATATGTGATCTCTCTGTAAGCTGTAACATACTCTTTGTGTTACGGTGGGAGATGTTTGCTGCCATGACAGATCATCCTTTACTAGAATTTAATTCCAGAAATTATGCAAAAGTTATTTGAAACGCACTTATCTACCCATTTATCTCATCCATATTGCATGAATGTGTGTGTTTAGAGAGAGAGAAGGGGGGGGGGGGGGAGGGGGCACAACTTTAATTGATATCAGGCAAAAAAATAAATAAGTCAGGTTTGGCCGGGATTAAAAACATGATAGCGTTTTCGTGTCAGTGGTGTTATGCCCAACACCTGTCATTTGGGTTAATGTGACAGTCACTCACTTAGCATACAGCTTACACTTTGTTATAGAACTCATCAACAGGTGACGAAGATAAGCAATGACTCCGGTGACATGATAGGACCGCAGTTAATGCTCGTCACGCTACACAGCCCAGTTTGATATCCCCCGCAAATTGCTCGGATCAAAGTTGACAGGTCTTTGTCATTGACAACAAATGCACGTGGGAATCAATGGAAACAGCGGCCGGCGAGAGGAGGGGCTTTCATCAGTTTCACTCCTATAGACGGACCTTCCATTAGAGACCAATACAGAAAACACTGGTTCTTTTGGTAGGGATAAGGGGAGTGGCAAGGGGAGGTCAGAATGAGGAAGCTGATGCTTATTTAGGTCGCAGTAGGCGCAACCTGTTTTCCTATAATATATATTTGTAATTTACTATATATATATATATATATATATATATATATATATATATATATATATATATATATATATAGCTTAATTCCGAACCCAAAGCTGATGTTTTGAGGTAGCTCAGAAAGCAAAACCCCCTATGATAACTTTTGAGATATTGTCATGTAATTTAACATAAGCCCACTAAAAGTGTCTTACTGGGTGCTTAAAGTAGTGTACTGTTAACATTTTTTAAATGATTAAAAAAATCTTGTTTAAATTAGTGAATTTTTTTTGTTTACTATCAGAAAGAACGCTGTATCAGGTTTAAAATAATGTATACTTTATGAGGTCAAAATTAATTTTCAAACAAGTTTTGGAATGATTTTAGATATAGGGTATTATGCCAGTGGTGCTTCCTTTTACTGTGTGCACGACTTATAGGACTCCAGAAGTTTAATTAAGTAAGTAGATCAGAGCGATCCCTTTGAATGGCCAAAACGCATCTATTTGGCGAGTCATCAACCTCAGAAGCATTACGCTGCATTCAAATGTTCTTGAAAATTGAGTGTTTTTTATCCAAAACCTGACATTTTGTAATTTGAATATTCAATCCTGCTTAGGGCTCCAGTCTCTATGTTGCTATTTACTGGAGGACCGTAAAATGTCGCTAACTGATCCTCTTGTTAAAAACAGTGACATGTTCCATCATTCGGATAAAATAGGGATCGCTACGGATATATATTCAAGAACACTATTAGGATTTTATAGCGTGCTCAAACAGCGTCTTGCCTTTTAAGAAAAAGCTGAAAAGGGTTGGTATTGCAAACAAATCGGAAAATAAGACGCCCGCACTTCCATACTTCATCTCCCTGTTGGCTTTTATATAAAAAATATTAGTAAACTACGGGACTTTACTATTCCCTCGTACTTGGTCCAATGTCGCGAGGTAAATGCTTGAACTTCCATACTGGTCCAGGGCTTTCTTGGTCCCCACGCTTATGAATTTTGCCCAAGGGGAATGATTCTTCTCCTGAAAGTCAAATCTTATGAATAATTACCTTTGTAAACCTACTACTACATAGATGTGAGAGTAAGTTAATTCACCTAGATTATAATTGTCATATGCACAGATCTAGACAATTAACGTTTTTAAGTACATGTGTAATGATATTTTTACAGCATACATTAAAATCAGTTAAAGCAAACGACCAGAGGAGGTGACCTCGTTTACACGGGGTATATCGTCGTAAAATGTTGCAAGACTTGCCACATTCTATTTTATATGGTCAAAACATTAAAGGGCTTCTGGCAAAAATTATGCAAATAATTGTTTTTGAAATGCAGTTTTCATTAAAGGCATTGATTATACATGTGGACAAAAAACATACATATATATAAATTTAATTATGCTGATTATAATACAACCTTTACTTACACGTGTAATCCTTGAATTACTCACCCAAGTATATATCTGCATTTGAAGGGGCTTAAGTTGCCTTGGTATGCATAACATTTTAAGGTCACCTGTGGATTTGACACTAGTCATAGCCAAAGGCCGACACGCAATATAGAAACTTGTTGAAACGGCACTATATAAATGGACTAACCAAATGGTGAAATTCATCTTACCCTGGTCAGAGCAAACTTTTAGCTAAGGGAAATGAGAGTTTGTTTATTCTGTATAGTTGGAAAGTGACTAAAACCTGTCGCCTTCTGAGTGTTTTTTGATAAATCCAAAATGTTCAATTTTAAACATTCACGTGTAAACATTTTATTATCGATTCGGTGATTCATTGAAATAGGACTTTACAGACTGATGGTTAAGTTAAGGTCAATCGACACTTTCGAATCGCTTTCCTTTACCTGTAACAGCAAATAAAAGTATTGGTGTAAGCTATTTCAGAAATTTATAGTCGTAATATACATATTATCATTTTTTCTTCTTCTGTCATGTGTAAAGGTCAAGATAAATCCCAACACGTATTGACCATCCATACTGTTCATTTTTGACAAGAACCAATCATTTTTACTGGCTTCTTCTAATTTGCATAAATAATGCGGCACGCGTCATTCCTTCGGTGTTAGTTCCAGCCATTTGATAATGCTCATGACAATAAACCAAATTATCACTGCATTAAAATGTTCCATCTGTTCAAAATTTGATCGATATTGCGATTTATTTCAGGTACCAACTTCTAAGGATTGCCGAACTGAAACGAGCAAAATGCAAAGATTTGCGGCCTTCTGGGTTGTCAACATAGCGATCCTTGGATTAAACGTGTTCTTATTCACACGAAATGACAATCAATATGAACTGAAACATTATTACGATCATCTCCGACAGATGGCAAGTGACCTTGAGACTTATCAACGGCTTCAAAAACAGAAAGATTCTGAAAAGGATATTGAAATACGACCAACTGTCCCAGATGCTGGTACCCTGCCAATGCATCTGAATCCCTCAGAGAGGAACAAACACTGTAACTGCCCTGCTCTACCTCCGGTTACGACTCCTAAACCTCCATCTTCCATGAAGAATTACCATAGCTGGTCATTAACACTGCATACTACCTCTGTTCAGGACACTATAGACACCTCTGGAGGCGTCCTACCTAAGCCTGTTAGAAAACGTGATTATAAAGTACTACGTGAGGGTTACAGGGTACCAGTCTTAAAGAGAACCAAAAAAGTAAATTGTGATAAAATACTGGCGGGAGATGAGGAGGAAATAAAAAAAGGCCTCGATATAATGGAAGAAACTCCCAAAGTCCCCATATATGAAGAAAGGTATCAAACATGGCTCCGCGACTGTGAGAGGTTTAAACGAAAACGAGGCTTCATAAAAGTGCCGCTGACGCAAGAAGAAGAAGACTACCCGCTTGCTTTCAGTATTGCTATGTATAAAGACATTGAACAGGTAGAACGGTTACTCAGGATGATTTATCAACCACAAAATATTTATTGTATTCACATTGACATCAAATCGTCTGTACACATTCACCGGACCATGCGGGATATGGTGGGGTGTTTTGATAACGTTTTTATTGCGTCCAATCTCGATAAAATCAAATGGGGAGACGTGAGTGTCCTCTTGCCGGCAATCAACTGCATGAGAGACCTAGCAAAGTATTATAAGGGTAAATTTAAATATTACATAAATTTAACGGGCCAAGAGATACCCCTGAGAACCAACTTGGAAATCGTTCGAATTGCTAAAGTATTCAACGGGTCAAACGACATTGCCGGCTCTATCAAAAAGTAAGTACAAACTGTTTTTGTTCACAGATGATGTTCTCTGAGACCTGTTGTCTCAGATGCCATAGCTTGCATATGATTTTCAATTGGCTTTAATCAGCGTGTTACTGTTTCTTTCTATTTATACGGTACTACAATAAATTACGTACCTAAGTTCCTCTTTGCGCAAAAAGTAAACCTTATTTGTAGAAGAGCAATTAGTTGTGTCCTTTCATGGAAATCGCCAAATATCTAAATACCTTTCGCCTAAATCTTACCATCTATCATATCAAAAAGATGAAGTAATGTTTATCTGAGTCAAGTTTACTTCTGTTCATGTTTTTACCAGAATGGAAGCGGACAAAGACCGCGTCACTCACCTGTGGACGCACCGCTGGAGCAAAACCTACCAACAAACCATATTCTTTGATACCATGCATCCCAAAGCGCCCCCTAGGTTCAATCTGACGTTCTACAAGGGTGAGCTGCACGGTCTGTTCTCACAGCGCATGGTGGAGTACCTTGCGGAGTCGGAGATCGCCCTGGAGTACCTCAAGTGGTGCTGGGATTCCGGACATCCCTCTGAACATTACTGGAACACGCTCAACTACAACCCGCATCTACGTGCTCCCGGAGGATACGAAGGTGATGTCACGCACACAGACACATACACGCACGCATATTCCTCTTAACATTAAGGCATAAAACAATTTTTCTCTCTCAATTGAAGGGAGCCTGTGTGACGTCATTCCCAACACACACACATACCCACACGTGCCCACCCACACGAAACCAGAAGCCACCAAAGCGTACACATAAGTGCATACCTGAAAGACGAGCTTCATACACTGAGATCAAGGTACATGGGTTGGGGAGGGGGGGGGGGGGGCAAGAGAGGGCACCATTTGCAACAGAAGGCAGTCTTTCAACTTTTGATTTAATAAAGAGGTAAATTATTTATCCGTAACTCTGTATCTTCTGTGTCGTAGGATACAAACACACACACGCACACTCACATTTTGTGGTTGTAAAACGGTTAGTCAAGTAAAAGTTGACTCCTACCTTTCTGTAGTGTTTTAAATGGTAAGTAGTTAAATAAGGACCAATAAGGTTTATGTAGGCACAAGTCGTCTTTTTATGTCGCACTTCAATGACTTCAATAGTCACCCTTCATCAGGAGGGAATACACTTTTTACTCGGCGACATTTGCAGTTATTTTATTTTTTGCTTTCTTATTATTTTGACATCCTGTTCAGGTTTATCGGGGTTTAATATTTAATGCGTGCTGTTTAGTATGATAATTTAGTGTTGACCGCATGGTTGTGGATTCGCGTTCCGGTCTGATCGCCGTCTGCGCTAAGAATCCTAGGCACAGTCTTTACCACAAGGGCGTGCTCTCTCGGCCCAGGAGTGAATTGGTACTGGTCATGGGAGGTAGGCATATGGAGAACGAACAACCTTCTAGCGCCTGATATGGCTGCTTGGGTTGTATGCTCCCCAGGGAGCCGAGAAAAGCTACTAGGATGAACAAGCCCTAAAGCCCAGAAAGGCAAAGTGTAAAGTCGGATGAGACTGACATCGTCGATTATAACAGACTGTAAATCCCCACCTTTACCTTTAACTTTTTTTTATTATATTTGGTTAAGATTAACAAAATGCGCCATAACAATTACTGTATTACATCAAAATCAATAGCACAGCCATACAGGGTTAATGGAAACTAGAAATGAACTAGGATGTAATGTCAATTTTTTTCATCTGGTAGACCCCCGGGTACGGCGACTGGTACTTGCAGATAGACTGATTATAGGAATTACTAATATACACATAATTGGTCTCAGGGTCCATATTTATGCTTTAATTGAGTGTTTTTATGTTACTGTCGTATACCTTTACTTGAAAGAGAGTTACTGTTGAAAAGATAATGACGCCATTAATAACAATAGCACCATACTAGTTTCCTGCCCATGAATGTATATTTCATGATTGCCAGGGTCTATTAACCCGGAATTGCCAGTAATTACACACGCAGATGGATTCAGACATTCTGTTTCACAACAGGTCATGTTTGTGTTTGCTTGGGCTCATTTCATTTAACAAGGAAAAGCCGAATCAACCTTACGCTCCCGAGGCAGTGGAAATCTTGCGCTTGCAAAGAGGCTACTGATTTTTCCTGCTGCCTGCTTTGACCGTTTATGATGCACTGAAACACCAGGTGGTAGGCCTGTCTGCTGAAGGACTGCTGATGCGACTAGCAGCCAATCAAATGCCAGTCAACAAACACTCGACAGGCATCAGGCTCCGCCAAGAAACCAAGAGCTTTGGGAATTTCTCTTTGAGCCTGTAATCGTTCAAACGGTTGCCGGGGCGATGAGCTGTCACTCAAAACGAAATGAAAAACATTAGCTCCGTGTATTCCTCGCTTGGCTGGTAAACCGTTTTGCTTCAACCACAGGGTCTCATCTGATTGGACCAAAATACAGTGCTCCCCTCTGGTGTAGAGATTCAGGATACGAGGTCAAAACGCACAGCGCTTACGATATAGGTAATTGGCCTATAGGGAAAGCGCTGTGTAAAGAGAGTGCATCAACCTGTCAGTCCGATATTTCAGAATTAAGTTGAGTATACCTTGTTCTCTCAAGCTATGATCGTCCTGGATGAACCTGCTGGAAAGGAATCTTCAGATTTGAAGATTGTTACGGAACCTAATATAAACAGTTCACGTATGCGCGATGAACACAAATTTTGCAATGGAGATAAAAAAATCAGATTCTGTAACACCAGGCAGCGTGAAATGTCTAGGGAATGAATAAAGAAGTCAGTGTTTTTTGTTAACAAATAACCATAATTTATTCTTAAAACAACCCTAACATTACAATACACTAAATCAATTCAATTAATCAGTAAAACAGCGGTATAACAACAAATCAATACAATCACGCAGTAAAATACACAAAGTGCACAGTACCTGGATACCACCACCGTCACAACGATAAGTTCTTTAAATGTATACTCTCAGATAATGACCGTCCAGTGTAAATCTCCTGTAACAATCCAGAAAGTAAACTTCCAAAAAAGTCAAAATGCACAAAATCCAGGAGAAAGTTTGACGCAAATCTATAATTGCCGCACTCGTCGGATAAGGTCCCAGAAACTGACACACGTTTCTGCGTCCGCTGGAAATCTTCTCTGCTGCTCTCCCTCGGCTCTAAAACACAGTCCCTTTATATACTCTTAACCCCAAGCCGAGAATTTTCCACTACTCGAACAGTCTTAAAGATCTTACACAACACAGTAAACACGCGTTATAGGAATCATCTAGAAGAACATCGCTGTGTGTGTCTCTACATACCAGGGTCCACACGTGACTCACGACCAGGCGAGAAAGCTCAAGGCTAGCATGACAACGGGAGTTCAACCAGTACGCATTAAATTGCGAATGTAACAAACGGCCCGGGGAGGGTGTCACAACACGAGTTACGCCCGTGTCACACAATAAAAAGAGCACCTGTAACAAGATATGTGCGATTCAACAAACCAGAAGAAACCAGATCAACTTAATTAAGGCATCATAATTGTTTGGACTCTAACTACATCTCAAATTATTTATTTATTCTGAATGTAGAGTAATTTAATCATCATTGTAAAATTAACACTAATTACGCAGCCGACTTGAATGGTTGCTTGACGAGAGATCGTCGTTTGAAGACGGGTTTCCAATTTTCAATCCAGTAATCACACGCCGCGTCCATATATAGCGGAACGGGCGATCAGACGAGGTTCGTTCGGCGTAAAAAAGTTAGAATCGACATAATTGGCCAACACGACGCTTGTTATAATCTTCTGAAAATCAGATGAGCATGATTTGCATACTAATATTCTGTGACGCCTATTTACTGCTAATTTATATGAAGCCACTCTCGGCATTATTCAGAAGAAGGAGCGCGTCTGATTAATGGCTTATTTTTATGCCTGGAAGGCAATATTCGGAAGAAGTATTCTTAACATTCGCGTCCCGGGGAATGAGTATTATCTTGTCTTTACAGCCAGCGATAAGCCGTTCCCTAGTAACTATGGTTACGATCATTTGGACATGAGTACCGTTCTTGTCGTGTCAAAGCAAACGCTCTGCATGCACGATGAAAAAGTGGTATTTTTCGTAATTATTTCACCCGAAATGTTGAAAAAAAAGGAAATGGTGAAGGGGGGGGGCATGATTTCAGTTTAAAGTAAAGGTTTGGATATGGTTTTATTGTAAACTTAAATGAGGGGACTAGGTTCGAGCGAAATTAGGGAAATATTGGAATAAAAAACAGAATATAAATAAATCACGTACAGTTTTAATATTTTAAAGAAAAGGTAATTCAGCACATTTGTCATATGTACCAATGGCATTCATAAAATACTAACAAGCAGTTTTATGTACCTTTATTGTTTTTTGTCGAGGTCATGAGTTCGTCTTGTACCTTGACCAACGAAAACCGCGAAATTAAATCCCAACAAATATTTCTGAATCTACAGTATTCCTGCTTTCTTATTAGCCTAAAATATGGTTAGTAAAAGTTGCCCTTGTCTCGGAGAAGTTCACTTTGCCATCAGCCATGTATACTATAGTGTCTTGCGAAAGTCGAACACAGTTATCTTCAAATGGGTGCCTGTTGTTGAAGCATTAGGGCCAGCTGCACAATCCTGCAGTTCTGTCTTATTTCAGGCTTTGTAGTTTGAGTGTCAGTACACGCATTAGTGAAATGTCATTCAAAAGAATGCACTTTAAAATCTAATCTGCGAATTTAATTTGAAATGAGTCAAAAGGACTTGAACTGTATTATTTCCCAACATACTGAACTGGACCCAATCGACTTTGTAGTTTCATAAATATTAATTTAATTGGAATGAAACTTGAATTGAAAAAAAAAATCTCCTATGCTTATACCATATTTAAAGTTCCATGGGCTTTTTTTGTTACTTAAAAGCAAAACGATTAATGAGCAAAGCCACATTGAATAAGTTCTCTTGCACTTTCCAGTTGGTCATTTCTATCATGAAATACGCGAAAAGTCCTGATGTGGTAACTATAAATCTCAGATGTCTTGCCGTCAGTATCATGTGCACAATCAGATAGCGGGGAGGACTGTCGTATCCACTGTCAGGAACCTTGTTATATTCAACTTCTGTGAAACGCAAAGGTCATGTTTGCCGATTAAACAACATTGAAGAATAGTTCACCTTCTTCTTCTCGGCTTATTGCGATTTAGAGACCTCAGCTGCTGCAAGTTCAAAATGATTATCTTCAAACTAATTAGTACAGACATTTGAGCAGGCTTTATCTCATGGAAGCATGCACATATTTATTTGCTAACAATGAATCCCGAGTGTCTGCATGGTAGCGCGGGCTCTTATCGTAATCTTAAGTACACTGTCCGCTGAATTATCACTCAGAGCTTCTGATGTTTTAAGGCACCAGTTCGTTCAACATGCGCAAATTATCAGACCAGTGTATTTATTGCATGTAAATCTATTTGTGTATTGGGTCATAGCTAAATCATAATATATCTTCAGTATAAAGAGTCGTTTGCTATAATAATTGTATATCAGCTTCCTTTTAACATTTTTCGTAGGAATTACTTTCAATATAGCGGTAAGGGTATTGGCACTCCCATATCCAGTCCCTATTACTGGACTGCCATAATGTCTTATAATCCTTATGTTAATATCTTAGAAGACTTTTATCCCTAAAATTAAAAATCTGCATTTTAAGGAATGCAAGCCTCCACCATATGAGGGGTCCCGATTGTGGGATGCTCCCAAAGCCGTATTTGCATTCAGTTATTCGGCCCATATGCCCAGACTCATTCGTGCATAATTTAGATTGTTCGTGAAATAGAAGTTTCTAGAATTTTCGATTGAAAAGCGGACACGGAAGAGTGTGATTCAGTTTTGGACCTATCCGATAATTGCAGTAGTGTCAGGGATTCTACGAAGTCTATGCAGATTTAGTGCGGCCTGTCTCCAGTTTGCTTTCGGGATTATTACAAGAACTTCACTTTTGGATTACAACAGATTGATTATGTGATTGAATTGGACTATTATTCTCTGAAAAGATTTATGTGAACTGTTCATCTGGATTATACATTTTTAAGGACGTGTTGTCGCTGTGACAGTGGTGGTATCCAGGTACTGAACACACTTTATTTATTCTACTGTGTAACTGTATTGATTTGCTGTTGTACTGTTGTTATACTGTGTAATTGTATTGATTTAGTGTACTGTAATGTTAGGGTTGTTTTAGGAATAACATAATTTTTTGTTAACAAAAAAAAAAAACACTGACTTCTTTATTCATTCCCCTAGACATTTCACGCTGCCTAGTGTTACAGAATCTGATTTTTTTTTTATCTGTATAACAAAATTTATGCTCGTCACGACTACATGATCTGTGGATATTAGGTTCCGCAACAATATACAACTGTGAATATTCCTTGATGACAGTTCCTATACCCGAATCATGTGCCGGATCCAGACTTGAATCTAATCTATTCTTCATTTTCCTATTACCGAAATATCATGTAAACGTCATGAGATTCCGTTCTTGATTGCATGAATTACGTTGTGAACAAACACCCAAACACACCCATGAAAGGGGATGGGCCCATACCCTCCTGCATGGCGGAAGCAATGAATGGTATTAAGTATGGTTACGTGGACGCTAGCGGTGATCTACTGTGTATCCGAAGGTTGTATTTTGCTCTCTCAATGACAGGGCGTGGACTTTAGGTACGCAGTGACAAAGTCGAATTAAATCTTATGTCGATGGAGCGCTGATTTAAAAAAAAAGTATAGTAATAGGCACAAGTGATAAAATATACTTGAAGTACTGAACAGTAAAACTTTATGAAATGTAAGTCATTTTACCTCACAAATAAAGTTGCTTCAATTCGCAATAAGTTGCTAGAACAGCGCTGTGCTTTCCCTGTAGAAACGACTAAGGCCACTACTGCAGATTGCACACTAGATACTTTCATACCCCCTTCTGAAGAGATCTCTCAAATCTTACAGCGCTCACCAGCTAAGCACTGTGAACTGGACCCTTTTCCAACCTGGCTTGTTAAGCAATGTGCGGATGTTTTTATTCCAATTTTTTGTCAATTGTCAATTTTACAATTGTGAAGTTCCAGCATCTTTGAAATCGGCTATTGTAACCCCCATACTGAAGAAAAGCAGTCTTGATGCACACGTTTTGAAGCACTATCGGCCAATATCTAACCTTTCGTTCCTTACTAAAGTGTTAGAAAAGATCGTTGCCACTCGTATCACTTCATACATGAAGGAAAACCATTTGTATGAAGACCAACAGTCTGCATATAGACCTCATCATAGCACTGAAACATGCCTGCTCAAAGTATATAACGATCTTCTCTGGGCTATGGACTCCCAACAAGTATCCATTCTCATACTATTGGATTTATCTGCTGCCTTTGATGTAGTGGATCATCAGCTCCTGTTACAACGGTTGTCTACCAGGCTTGGAATAAGTGGAGATGCCTTGCAATGGATCAGGTCATACGTGTGCAATCGAAGTCAGTGTATCAGTGTTGCAGGTCATAAGTCTTCTCCAACTGAGATCACCTACGGTGTTCCACAAGGTTCTGTGCTGGGGCCTCTGTATTTTTACAATTTACACATTACCACTTGGTGAATTAGTACGACGGCATGGAATGGATTATCATTTTTATGCTGATGACAGTTCCTATTTCTACCATTGAAACATGCTTGCATGACATAGGTGTTTGGATGTGTCAGAATCTGCTTAAACTCAATGCTGATAAAACTGAGGTTCTGATTATCGGTACAAACCAGCAAAGGTAAAAAATTCAGTTGAAAACTCTTAACATATTTGACTCTGTAGTTGTGCCAACAAACTGTGCTAGGAACCTGGGGGTTGTTTTTTGACCAAGGGCTTTGCCTTGATAAGCATGTAAATAATATTTGTAGTTTGGCTTTTTACCACCTGCGTAATATAGCTAGGATAAAGGGTTTCCTAACTCAAGATTCACAAATAACATTAATTCATGCGTTCATCAGTTCAAGGATTGACTGTTCCAACTCTTTGCTATGTGGTCTTCCTAGCAAGTTACTGGACCGGCTTCAGAGAGTGCAGAATGCAGCTGCTAGGCTTGTAACTGGTGCCAAGAAGCGCGACCACATTACACCTATACTTAAAGAACTCCATTGGCTCCCGGTGCGACAGCGCATTGATTTTAAAATTTTATTATTAGTATACAAAGCCATAAATGGTCAATCGCCTATTTACATTAGGAACCTCTTAACTTTTTATGTTCCAGTCAGGCAGCATAGGTCATCTGACCAAGAGCTTTTAGTGATTCCTAAAGCACGAAGTAAGATGTGTCGTTCGAGAGCTTTCTCAGCTGTGGCACCAAGGTTGTGGAATGAACTTCCGCACTCAATCAGAGCTTCACCATCTTTAGCTTCTTTTAAAAGAAATCCTAAAACTTACCTTTTTATATTAGCTTTTGGAAGTTCTTAGGAATTAGGGTTTAACTTTTAGGAATCTTTATTTTAGAAGGAATCTACATTTTATGTTTTAGAAAAACTGTGCTTTGTGTCTTGTAAAGCGCTTTTGATAACTATTTTGTTGAATTAGCGCTATATAAATTAAATATTTTATTATTATTATTATAATATTATTATTACTTGATTTTTCAGTACAGTCAGCTCACCGTAAATTCTGTCAAAGAAGCACCTGTTCTCTTCTCAACAATGGCAGCAGTAAACAAAATACTGAAAATCTTAACACTATGGCTTTATATACATGTATAGAGGTAGGCCTAGTATTAGATACTATGTTCTTTGATACATTGATATTGTTTTGATTAATCACATTACTGTTGTTTTTATTGTTAAAACATATTTTCTATTTTCGCTAGGATAAGCTTGCCTATTTGCTGTTTTTCTTGTAGGTCCGATAAAGGATGCAGACGAGTACGCCGGGAACCAGGCTATACGAGCTAAACACTGGCAGGATATGACGTACGGCAACAGAACATGTGGTGGTAACGTGGTCCGTGGGATCTGTGTGTATGGGCTGAGAGACCTGCCGTGGCTCGCGAAACGTAAAGAACTGGCGGCAAATAAGTTTCACCTCACGTTCCAACATTTAGCATACGACTGCCTAGAAGAGAGACACCGTAACAGAACTAGAAAAATTGGCCAGTTACCAGAAGACTTTGATATAAAATACTATGAAAATTTACCAACGGTCAAATACGGTAGGAAAGATGGGCTTTATGAAAACCTTCAACCGTATAGCGGGCAATTAGCAGACATGAAGAAAGTTCCTTGATGCCTCGGTCATCAACAGATACCAAAGTTTATTAAGTCCTGTAGATTTATACGTTTAATTTAATTACTTGCCTACAGATAAGCTATTTATGCAATTTGCTCGTTGTCTCGATTCCCCCATCTTCCTGTTAGCGACTTTTCTCAGCTGCAAGATTGATTCTCCCGAAGTTTGTACGCATTCATACAGTCTGATGATGGCGTCATAAAAGAAATTTGGTAGATATTTTCTGTTAGGACATTTTTTACATATATTTTATGGTGTATTGCCTTGCCATTTTGGTGAAACCGTTTGCGTTTCACAATTTTAAGGTGGGGGGGGGGGGGGGGGGAATGGTGTCTGTTGTTTAGTACTTTT
This sequence comes from Sipunculus nudus, assembly GCA_026874595.1. Lineage (NCBI taxonomy): Eukaryota > Metazoa > Annelida > Sipuncula > Golfingiida > Sipunculidae > Sipunculus > Sipunculus nudus. The sequence continues at coordinate 69,097,382 of CM049310.1, forward strand.
TTAATCATATCCCTCACGAAAGTGTGTTCAACCCTGGCTCTCAACTATCTAGCATACCATCAGAAAAATAAATGAAAGTTAATTCTTTTAAATAATTTTTACTTTTTTGGTAAAATTCTGGTACCTCCTATAACCTGTTCCCTTAGTCGTCCTAGTCTGTAATCATCCCTTGTTTTCTAAACATGTCATGTTAACTTCCTAAAGTCATCTTTACGTCTCATCTAAATGTAAAATAAACAGTACTGATTTTAAACCCTGCATGTTGTTGTAATTGCCTTCACCCTTGAGACCTTGTTTTAACACTGAAACCAGTCAGGAGACATCTACCTAGGCAAGTCATGCTTTGGTAACTAGACATCTGAGAACTGCAAGCCTCCGCCAAGCCTTCCTAGTGTTGGTTGGTCCATACATATATTTGGCCAAATATTCAAAGGTCCGTCCGTGCCTAAGTGACTGTATTCCTTTATGGCATTTATGTGCCGAATCCACATCAAAATCAGATCAGTTTTTCCTTGGCCTATACCAGAAATACTCCGAAAATCTCATGAGATTCTGTTAATGATTGCGAGAGTTATGTTGTGAACAAACATATAAACACATGCACAAACAAGCACACACACGTACGGGTTTGAAGGCATCCCCTCCTAATGGAACCAATAAAACGTTCGATCAGGCTATGTAGGATTGTAGACTTGTTTGAATAATATCAGGGCATGCAGGATTGTAGACCTGTTGGGATAAGATCAGGCCATGTAGGATCGTAGACCTGTTGAGATAAGATCAGGCCATGTAGGATCGTAGACCTGTTGGGATAAGATCAGGCCATGTAGGATCGTAGACCTGTTTGGATAAGATCAGGCCATGTAGGATCGTAGACCTGTTGGGATAAGATCAGGCCATGTAGGATCGTAGACCTGTTGGGATAAGATCAGGCCTTGTAGGATCGTAGACCTGTTGGGATAAGATCAGGCCATGTAGGATCGTAGACCTGTTGGGATAAGATCAGGCCTTGTAGGATCGTAGACCTGTTGGGATAAGATCAGGCCATGTAGGATCGTAGACCTGTTGGGATAAGATCAGGCCATGTAGGATCGTAGACCTGTTGGGATAAGATCAGGCCATGTAGGATCGTAGACCTGTTGGGATAAGATCAGACCATGTAGGATCGTAGACCTGTTGGGATAAGATCAGGCCATGTAGGATCGTAGACCTGTTGGAATAAGATCAGGCCATGTAGGATCGTAGACCTGTTGGGATAAGATCAGGCCATGTAGGATCGTAGACCTGTTGGGATAATATCAGGCCATGTAGGATCGTAGACTTGTTGGGATAATATTAGGCCATGCAGGATTGTATACATGTTGGGATAATTTTAGGCCAGTAGGATTCTAGACTTTTTGGGATAATATCAAGCCATGCAGGATTGTTAACTTGTTTGGATAATATCAGGCCATGTAGGATTGTATACATGCTTTGATAATATCAGGCCACTCAGTATTGTAGACTTTTTGGAATAATATCAGGCTATGTAGGATTTTAGATTTCTTGAGATAATATCAGGCCATGTAGGATTGTAGGGATAATATCAGGTGATCTGAGGCTTTTGGAGATTATATCAGGCCATGTAGGATTGTAGACTTGTTGGGATAATAACAGGTCATATAGGATTGTAGACATTGGATAATATCAGGCCATGTAGGATTGTAGACTTGTTTCGATAACAATAGGCCATGCAGGATTGTAGACTGGTTGGGGTAATAACAGGCCATACGGGTGTAGACTTTTTGGGATAATAACAGGCCATGCAGGATTTTAGATTTCTTGAGATAAAATCAGACCAAGCAGGAATGTAGGGATAATATAAGGTGATCGTAGACTTTTTGGGATAATATCAGGCCATGCAAGATTGTAGACTTGTTAGGATAATAACAGGTCATGTAGGATTGTAGACTTGTTGGGATAATATCAGGCCATGTAGGATTGTAGACTTGTTTGGATAACAATAGGCCATGCAGGATTGTAGACTTGTTGGGATAATAACGGGCCATACGGGTGTAGACTTTTTGGGATAATATCAGGCCATGTGGATTGTAGACTTTTTTTTATAAAATTAGGCCGTATAAGATTGTAGACTTGTTTGGCTAACAAAAGGCCATGCAGGATTGTAGACATGTTGAGATAATATCAGGCCATGTAGTTTTGTAGACTTGTTGGGATTATATTGGCCAGATAGGATTGTAGACTTTTTTGGATAACAAAAGACTATGCAGGATTGTTGATATATTGCGATAATATCAGGCCATGTAGTTTTGTAGATTGTTGGGATTATATCAGGCGATGCAGGATTGTAGACTTTTTGGGATAATATCAGACCATGCAGGATTGTAGACATGTTGGGATGATTTTAGGCCATGTAGGATTCTAGACTTTTTGGGATAATATCAGGCCATGCAGGATTGTAGACTTTTTGGGATAATATCAGACCATGCAGGATTGTAGACATGTTGGGATGATTTTAGGCCATGTAGGATTCTAGACTTTTTGGGATAATATCAGGCCATGCAGGATTGTAGACTTGTTGGGATAATAACAGGTCATGTAAGATTGTAGAATTGTTGGGATAATATCAGGCCATGTAAGATTGTAGACTTGTTTGGATAATATCAGGCCATGCAGGATTGTAGACTTGTTAGGATAATATAAAGCCATGTAGGATTATAGATTTGTTGAGATAATATCAGGCCGTGTAGTTTTGTAGACTTGTTGGGATTATATTAGGCCATGTAGGGTTGTAGAGTTTTTGGGAAAATATTAGGCCATATAGGATTGTAGACTCGTTTGGATAATATCAGGACATGCAGGATTGTAGATATGTTGCGATAATATCAGGCCATGCAGGATTGTATACATGTTGGGATGATTTTAGGCCATGTAGGATTCTAGACTTTTTGGGAAAATATCAGGCAATGCAGGATTGTACACTTGTTGGGATAATGACAGGTCATGTAGGATTGTTAACTCTTTTGGATAATAACAGGTCATGTAGGATTATAGAATTGTTAGGATAATATCAGACGATCGTAGACTTGTTGGGATAATATCAGGCCATGCAGGATAGTAGACTTGATGGGATAATATCAGGTCATGTAGGATTGTATACATGTTGGGATAATATTAGGCCATGCAGGATTGTGGACTTGTTGGGATAATAACAGGCTATACAGGATTGTATACATGTTGGGATAATATTAGGCCATGCAGGATTGTAGACTTGTTGGGATAATAACAAGCCATACGGGTGTAGACTTTTTGGGATAATATCAAGCCCTGTAGGATTGTTTGCATGTTAGGATAATATCAGGCGATGCAGGACTGTAGACTTCTTGGGATAAAATCAGGCCATGTAAGATTGTAGACTTGGTGGGATAATAATAGGCATAACAGGATTGTAAACTTGTTGGGATAATAACAGACGATGTAGGATTGTGGACCTGTTGGGATAATATCAGGCCATGCAGGATTGTAGACTTGTTGTGATAATATTAGGCCATGCAGGATTGTAGACATATTGAGATAATATCAGGCCATGTACGATTGTTGACATGTTTGGATAATATCAGGCAATGCAGTATTGTAGATTGTTAGGATAATATAAGGCCATGTAGGATTATAGATTTGTTGAGATAATATCAGGCCATGTAGTTTTGTAGACTTGTTGGGATTATATCAGGCCCTTTAGGGTTGTAGACTTTTTGGAATAATATAAGGCCATGTAGGACTGTAGACTTGTTTGGATAATATTAGGCCATGCAGGATTGTGGACTTGTTTGGATAATATAAAGCCATGTACGATTGTCGACATGTTTGGATAATATCAGGCCATGCAGGATTGTAGACTTGTTAGGATAATATGAAGCCATGTAGCATGTAGGATTGTAGATTTGTTGGGCTAATATAAGGCCATTCAGGATTGTAGACTTGTTTGGATAATATTAGGCTGTGTAGAAATGTAGACGTGTTAGGAATATATCAGGTGATCGTAGACTTGATGGGATAATATTAGACCATGTAGGTTGTAGACATTTTTTTGATAATATCAGGCCATGTAGGATGTTAGACTTGTTGAGATAATATTAGGCTATGTAGGATTGTAGACTTGTTGAGATAATATCAGGCCATGCAGGATCGTTGACTTGTTGGGCTAATATCAGGTCATTCAGGATTGAAGACTTGTTTGGATAATATTAGGCTATGTAGGATTGTAGTCTTGTTGGGATAATTTTAGGCCATGTAGGATTCTAGACTTATTGGGATTATATCAGGCTATGCAGGATTGTTAACTTTTTGGGATAATAACAGGTCATGTAGGATTATAGAATTGTTAGGATAATATCAGGTGATCGTAGACTTGTTGGGATAATATCAGCCCATGTAGGATTGTAGACATGTTTGGATAATATCAGCCCATGTAGGATTGTAGACTTGTTTGGGTAACATCAAGCCATGCAGAATTGTAGACTTGTTGGGATTATATCAGGCCATGTCGGATTGTAGACGTGATTGGATAATATCGGACCATGTGGGATTGTAGACTTGTTAGGATAATATCAGGCCATGCAGGATTGTAGACTTGTTAGGATAATATCAGGCCATGTAGGATTGTAGACTTGTTAGGATAATACAAGTCCATGTAGGATTATAGATTTGTTGAGATAATATCAGGCCATGTAGTTTTGTAGACTTGGTGGGATTATATCAGGCCCTGTAGGGTTGTAGACTTTTTGGAATAATATAAGGCCATGTAGGACTGTAGACTTGTTTGGATAATATTAGGCCATGTTGGATTGTAGACTTGTTTGGAGAACAATAGGCCATGCAGGATTGTGGACTTGTTTGGATCATATAAAGCCATGTACGATTGTCGACATGTTTGGATAATATCAGGCCATTGAGGATTGTAGACTTGTTAGGATAATATGAGGCCATGTAGCATGTAGGATTGTAGATTTGTAGGGCTAATATTGGGCCATTCAGGATTGTAGACTTGTTTGGATAATATTAGGCTGTGTAGAATTGTAGACGTGTTAGGAATATATCAGGTGATCGTAGACTTGATGGGATAATATTAGACCATGTAGGATTGTAGACATTTTTTTGATAATATCAGGCCATGTAGGATCGTAGACTTGTTGGGCTAATATTAGGCTATGTAGGATTGTAGACTTGTTGAGATAATATCAGGCCATGCAGGATCGTTGACTTGTTGGGCTAATATTAGGCCATTCAGGATTGTAGACTTGTTAGGATAATATCAGGCCATGCAGAATTGTAGACTTGTTAGGATAATATCAGACTATGTAGGATTGTAGACTTGTTGGGACAATATCAGGCCATTCAGGATTGAAGACTTGTTTGGATAATATTAGGCTATGTAGGATTGTAGTCTTGTTGGGATAATTTTAGGCCATGTAGGATTCTAGACTTATTGGGATAATATCAGGCTATGCAGGATTGTTAACTTTTTGGGATAATAACAGGTCATGTAGGATTATAGAATTGTTAGGATAATATCAGGTGATCGTAGACTTGTTGGGATAATATCAGACCATGTAGGATTGTAGACATGTTTGGATAATATCAGCCCATTTAGGATTGTAGACTTGTTTGGATAACATCAAGCCATGCAGAATTGTAGACTTGTTGGGATTATATCAGACCATGTAGCATGTAGGATTGTAGATTTGTTGGGCTAATATTCGGCCATTCAGGATTGTAGACTTGTTTGGATAATATTAGGCTGTGTAGAATTGTAGACGTGTTAGGAATATATCAGGTGATCGCAGACTTGATGGGATAATATTAGACCATGTAGGATTGTAGATTTTTTGATAATATCAGGCCATGTAGGATGTTAGACTTGTTGAGATAATATCAGGCCATGCAGGATCGTAGACTTGTTGGGCTAATATTAGGCCATTCAGGATTGTAGACTTGTTAGGATAATATCAGGCCATGCAGAATTGTAGACTTGTTAGGATAATATCAGACTATGTAGGATTGTAGACTTGTTGGGACAATATCAGGCCATTCAGGATTGAAGACTTGTTTGGATAATATTAGGCTGTGTAGGATTGTAGTCTTGTTGGGATAATTTTAGGCCATGTAGGATTCTAGACTTATTGGGATAATATCAGGCCATGGAGGATTGTTAACTTTTTGGGATAATAACAGGTCATGTAGGATTATAGAATTGTTAGGATAATATCAGGTGATCGAAGACTTGTTGGGATAATATCAGACCATGTAGGATTGTAGACATGTTTGGATAATATCAGCCCATGTAGGATTGTAGACTTGTTTGGATAACATCAAGCCATGCAGAATTGTAGACTTGTTGGGATTATATCAGGCCATGTAGCATGTAGGATTGTAGATTTGTTGGGCTAATATTAGGCCATTCAGGATTGTAGACTTGTTAGGATAATATTAGGCTGTGTAGAATTGTAGACGTGTTAGGAATATATCAGGTGATCGTAGACTTGATGGGATAATATTAGACCATGTAGGATTGTAGATTTTTTGATAATATCAGGCCATGTAGGATGTTAGACTTGTTGAGATAATATTAGGCTATGTAGGATTGTAGACTTGTTGAGATAATATCAGGCCATGCAGGATCGTAGACTTGTTGGGCTAATATTAGGCCATTCAGGATTGTAGACTTGTTAGGATAATATCAGGCCATGCAGAATTGTAGACTTGTTAGGATAATATCAGACTATGTAGGATTGTAGACTTGTTGGGACAATATCAGGCCATTCAGGATTGAAGACTTGTTTGGATAATATTAGGCTATGTAGGATTGTAGTCTTGTTGGGATAATTTTAGGCCATTTAAGATTCTAGACTTATTGGGATAATATCAGGCTATGCTGGATTGTTAACTTTTTGGGATAATAACAGGTCATGTAGGATTATAGAATTGTTAGGATAATATCAGACGATCGTAGACTTGTTGGGATAATATCAGACCATGTAGGATTGTAGACATGTTTGGATAATATCAGCCCATGTAGGATTGTAGACTTGTTTGGATAACATCAAGCCATGCAGAATTGTAGACTTGTTGGGATTATATCAGGCCATGTAGGATTGTAGACGTGTTTGGATAATATCGGACCATGTGGGATTGTAGACTTGTTAGGATATTATCAGGCCATGCAGGATTGTAGACTTGTTAGGATAATATCAGGCCATGTAGGATTGTAGACTTGTTGGGATAATATCAGGCCATGCAGGATTATAGACGTGTTGGGCTAATATCAGGCCATGTAGGATTGTAGACTTTTTGGGTACTTTCGTTGTCATTTCTAATATTCCCCAGTGATGAATTAACAGATTGCATGATCCAGGTTTTCTCTAGATGCGTTTCGAATTTGTTGTTTCGGCTTAAAAAAATATTTTGCTTTATGAAAACGCCATTATAGACAACAGTTAATATGAACAAGTTAACAAACACACACACACACACACACACACGAATCGACTTATTCTGAATCATCCGACAAAAAGACATTACGATTCTTAAGTATAATTTCGTTCTTAACATAAGCCAGTGATGTTTCGTATTTTCCATAAATTATCAAAGGATAGGCTATGTAGAGCAACTATACTTATTCATAAACTGAAATATCCCTTGGCAAGTCATGTTTCGGTTATAAAACGTTCGCTTGAAGATAATATCAGGCTAGGACTGGATAGACTAGTTCGGTTCCTTTGCTGTCATTACCATTGTTCCTCAGTAATATATTAACAGTTTATAGGATTTCTTTAGAAGCATATCGCAGTTATTATTGCGGTCTATATAATGTATTCTGTCTGTATTATGAAAACGCACCTGTATGAACAACACATTTTTATAGTCACGCAAACACACAAAAAATGGCGTAGACACAATTATTATGTGTAATATAATTTTTTTTTTATTCATAAATTATCAAAGGCTAGAGTTAGTAGAGCAACTATATAGAGCTTTTATAATAAAATATATTTGATTTTAATTGAAGAAGATGAAAAGCACATGGAAATGGATCAGATTTTTATTTAGAAAAAGGCGACGAAAGCCTAGGCAAAGCGTTTTTTGCCACATAACTATAACAATATGTAACACTAAGCCTATTAGCAAGATTGATTTAGCCTAACTACAACTCAACAGAACAGAACAGAACTTTATTCAGGAAAAAGGCCTCAGGCCCAAAGTTCCAAACATTTCAATAAATATTCAATTTAAACAAGTACATCAATCCAATGGAAGGTAGCAGTCTTATATTTTCTAGTAAACACTGCCATTAACACAAGTAACAGAACTGCATACCTACATACATATAAATCTGTTTTGCCATCATCTGTGAGGATAAACATAATTAAACTTCAATAAACAGTCAGTTCAAAAATTACAACAATATAATGTTAAGTAACAGTCTTAAAATGACTAATCAATCGTGCCATAAACACATGTAACATTATTGCACACCTAAGTACACAATGAATCTATTTTGCTATCAACAGTGAGTACCGTTTGAAATACATAATTCAACCATCTATCATTTTCCGTCTCCTCAAAAACGAATTAAACACATATGCAGCAACTTTTGATATTTCAAATGGATTATCTAAATTAAATAATTTTATAAAATTTTGTTCACTTGGATAATGAGAGTCTTGTCTAATATATTTTAACCTCAAATCGTGATAATTTACACTCTTGCATAAAGTGAGCTTCATCCTCAACAATATTGAATCCATAGCATAAACAATATTTACAGATCCTCTCTTCACGAGAAATGTTATTTTGGCTGCCCGTTTCTATGGCTAATTCATGATTTGAACATCGAAGTTTAGCAAGTGCTGTACGGTGTTGTTTATTTGGGATACAATCAACATATTTTTCTAAAGTGAGCATAGATTTAAAAGTACCATATTAGTAGAGTTTACTGCACAATTCAATATCACCATGCCAATTTTGAATGACCATATCTTTTATTCTCATTTCAACTTCTTTCATAAAATAATTCACATCTCCAATGTACTGTGCCATCCAAACATATCCAAAACCAGACTGGAACAACAATGTTCCTACTTGAGATGCCCAATTTGATTTACCACTGTTGTCTAAATTCATCAACATATTGTACACCTGTTTCTGATATCTATGTTCTGGCATATGCAAAAGTTTAATCCAATACTTAATACAACGCAATAAGCAAGTTACAAACAAAGGAAATCTGCCACATTCTCCTAATGCTGCTGCATTTGGAGTATTCTGACCTACATTTAAAAAGTGTTTGCAGAATTTGTACTGTACTCTCTCTATTGTTTCTGATTTTTTTAAAACCCCATAACTCACATCCATATGTTAGTATTGGCACTACCATTTGATCAAACAAATAAAAGAGATGTTTTGTACTTACATATTTACGCTTTTTGCTGAATGTTTTAATCATGCATACAGCTTTGTTTGCTTGTAAAACCTGCTGTTGTTGTGTTTTTGACCAAGATAATTTTGTGAAGAAAATAATACCAAGATATTTGTAGTATGGAACCATTTCTAACTGTTAACCTTTTAAATACCATTTTTCTACTTTTCGTAAAGGACCACCTTTCCTAAAAACCATAATCTTAGTTTTATCTGTATTAATTTTGAAACCATAATTTTCACAAAACTTTTGTAAGAGATCAATCTGTTGCTGAAGTCTACCTACAGTATCTCCACAATTAACCATATCATCTGCAAATAACAATGTCATTAAATTTGAGATATTACCATTTACATATATCCCTTGACAATCACTTCCTTCTAACATGTTACAATACACATTAATAAATAAAGAAAATAATAAAGGACTTATCATACAACCTTGCCGGGTACCTACCGAACATGCAAAATAATCTGTAAGTCCACTCTCAGTTAATATACAAGACTGCATTTTTGAATACATTGATTTTATAACACATAGTATTTTACCATTTATGACTTGTTTTAATAAAACATAACACAATAAATTATGTTGTACACAATTTAATGCTTTTGCAAAGTAATATATAAACAGTAAAATCTACCTTTTCTTTTACCCAAGTATTTTTGAACTAAAGCATACAAAATAAATGCCTGGTCAATTGTAGAATATCCTTTCCTGTAACCAGCTTGTGATTCACATTAAATATTCATTTCCTCAACAAACTGCGAAAGTCTATTGTTCAAAACTTTAGTAAATATTTTACCAGTAACATTTAGTAAGGATATCTCTCTATAATTACCAGGTTCATTCTGAGAACCCTTCTTGTGTAAAGGAAATATTATTGCTTTACTCCATTCTTCAGGAAATGACCCCTTATTGAAAATCTTATTAAATAAAGTATGTATTAAGGCAAAATAATTTCTAAAAGTGATTTAATAACATCCACCTGGAGTCCATCTGGTCCAGGGGATTTACCACTGTGCATTTGATAACTACAACTATCATACCTAAACAGCACGTGAAGTACCACACCTCCATTTACACAGGCGGCCTGGTCAGACTACAACAAAAATTAGCTGAGGTTCGGAAGATAAAAATAAAGAAGTGGGAAAAACGTAGGCAAGACTGTCACATAATTTAAACAATTTACATTGAAACTTCATTTAATCGCCTCAAAATATGTTCTTCCGAGACAATAATGCTGCCGAATTTACAACACTTTCAACAGTTCTTCAAATGGGAACCAAAGAAACGCAGAGGACAGTGTCCAACAGAGCTTTGGTCTATCGTTACGCGAAACGTCTGCCTAACTACAAATGAGATCGCAATAGGCGCCAGACAATCTGCAGATAACTTGTTCCCTAAAAAAACGTTTCTGGCCCATTTAACATTCCCACAGCGATTGTTGGCGTCCGTTTCACTTTAGTTTCTTGTCGTCTTGCAAACAACATGGATGAAATGCATTTTGAACCCCTTGCGAATGAGGAGCAAGTCGCGTACATGAATTTCTGTTCTAAAATGCAACACTATTTTTCCAATTAAAAATACTATGGAATATGATAATTATCATTATCATATGCTTGATACACATGCAGCTATCTATAACTATATTATAACCGTTAAAGAACGTGGCACGTCCTCATACACGTTCCTGTCATCGTACTACATTTGAAAAAAAGAATTCATCAGAAATAAATACTGGAAACAAACTGAATGGTGAAACGTTTTCTATAGTTTAACAGCTGAATTGTGCTTGGTGAAACAGATCCGATAAACATCTTAAGGCCCTTGTATCTGCTTGTCATAAGCTTGTAAGTATCCTAAATATATTTTCTGGTTTAAATTAGCCTGATCAAGTTGTTAATATAACCCGATTTTAATGGTGATGTTAAAAGATATATACAGAATGAATATATATATATATATATATATATATATATATATATATAATTATATATATATAGAAATAGATAAATACTATGTGTTTAGTAAGCTTGTTTTCATAATGTACTACGGTTCTGTGTCGTGAGTTCAGCGAACTAGCCGGCTCACTCCTCAGGTACAAACTGAAATGATCATGTGTGAATTTAGTCCGTTCAAATTAGCTGGATTAAGCTTGGGTTACTTGGTTCCTTGAGGTTTTCGTGTTCCATTCAGTCATTGTGTTTATTTTGTGGGGTTTTTTTTTTTGGGGGGGGGGGAGATATTTTGTGGAAATTTTTGTGGGTATATATATTTGCATACATCTTGACTACAGTTGAATAATTAAGGTAAGCTCTCATTTCATCAAATTTTTAACTTGTATACTATTCTTGGTAATTGGGGATAATTTTTGTGGCAATTTGAAATATGGTAGTAATGGATGCTTTTCCAGCTCTGATTACAAGATATCTTACGTACTATCTGAGTAGTATAAACTATTTTCATCATGTCCATTGCATTACCAAGCAAGGTTTAAAAAAATCGTCCCACCAAAATTATTCTTTAGAACTCTCGATATATTTTATTTTTCATTTTCCAATTGCAGGACAAATTTGCAAATGTGCAAACTATATATATTTTAAATAAACTTTTACCTGAAGTTTTTATTTCTTTAAATTTTCTCTGTAGGTGAGCATTGTGACATTGTAGATTGCTTTTCTATTGTTAATTCAATCACTATTGTAAATTTTTCCAGTAACCATTATGTATAAATGACGACCAACCACACTGTAAGACATAATAAATCTTGATTTAGGGCTGGACATGGTGTCCCTTTGGAGCTGCTAAACCTCTGTTGAGTATCTAGCCCTTGGGCCCATGTTTAATTCAAACCGAGGAGAAGCGCAGCATGGTACTCTCATAAAAGTGAAGTTCTCTATTGGACAATAATAATCCTCTTGGGGTTACATGGAGCGTTCTTGCTTTCTACAGAGTAATGACTTCTTGCAAATTGGTTAAGAACGGTAATTGTTTCAACAATGCAATTCATCTTCCTTCCTTTTGTTCGCTGTCGATGTCATCGCCTTCACTCTGATCTGGAAAGGACACGCTGATGACCTGACAACGTATTACAGGAGCCATCTTCACCAGCATTTTCGTTAATAAGTTCCGACATACCAATATATCTGAAAGCCAAGGCTCCTGTTCTAATGGAATATGGCAAGAGTGGTCCCCCGTGGGACAGATACCCAGACAGTATACGTCTATATACAATCTGCTCTACCTGTTGAAAGGATTTAGAAACCGAAAAATGGACAGGCATCAGACGGGCATCAGACAGGCATTAGAAATGCATCAAGGTATCAACTGTCATAAGATTCGACATTCATAGGTTGTTAGATAAAAATATTTTACTGCCAGGTACGATTTGTTTTGTCTAAATACCCATGAAGCTTTGTGGTGCACCTGTATGTATATGCAGGTTCTATAACGATGTTGCTTCTATAGTGAGCGAATAAACCCTGCACGGTGTACATTATCTAGAACAATTTAACCTAAACATTTGCCAGCTGCAGTTTCAACCCTAACTGGATCCATTAGTGTGTGTCACCTTCCAACATGGTAGCCCGGGGCACAAGGCAGGTGGTAAAAGCCACCGGGGGACTTTTCGCAGTCAGTTCAAGCTTTCTCCTGAAATTTCATTATCTTTTGTTGTTTAGCTGAAGTCATAGAAACATAAATACAATACCATAAGAACCATAGACTGTTTGGTACTGATTTAAGGTTACATATCTGACTTTTTTTCTAGTCAAACGATATTTACCTGTCCAAAGTGATGACACGAATTTGTTTTAATCAACCATACCATTTTCTTCAAAATTAAGTTATAAAACGGTTATACAAGTAATACTAAAAAAGAAATGTTGCATAATAAAAAAATTGCCTTTAAATAATAATGGCACTCGGAAATTGTTTTATTTATCACTCTTGTATATTCAAAATAGCAATCCATTATTAATGTCCTGAATTTAGGTCCAAAAAACCATTTGTGACTCCATAATAGGAAAATTTTCAACATTTTTACAAGAGAGTTTCCACTTTTTTTATAAAGTATGATGACAAACATGAAACATGAATGTATAGCTCAACATTCTTATAAAACTACAACACGAACTACTACTGCCATCTACAAATCTTATACTGCCAATAGTAATTAAAAACAACGTATTTTGCACCTCGTCCACAATGTCAAAAGCCATTGGTAAAATATATAGACGTTGCAACCTCTGACTTCCAAATGATTTTCAAATTTCTTGACAGGATATCTGTGTTAGAACAATTGATCGTCTTTTTCTTTTAGAAAAATGATTTTGTCAAGCCGATTCCTCTCGCATGTTTTCACCAACGTATGATTATGCACATTAAGTTGCATTCCCTCTATATGTCTTCAAGGTAATCATAAGATCCGTTCAAATTTAAGTATACGCGTGGCCGGAATTAACTTCTGATGGAGGTTAGACATTTTATTTGATATATATCTGATGATATTTGAATATGGAGATTCTGCTTTTCATCCCAAATGCACGGACTTTGAAAACCGCCCATTCACCGTCTCTGTCATGTATCAGTGTTTTTGACTGGACTCGTCTGTACATACAACCTTTGGTCTCTGTGATTAACCTTGGATATTATTACATGCAACCTTTAAATTCTTGTTCTGCACACCTTAATTAAACTGATATATTGTTACCTGTATTTTATTCTTCAAACATGCCGTTTCAACTCTCATTCTTTAAATTATAATTAAACTTTTCTGCTTTTAACAATTCTCCTTTTAACTGCTCATGTGAGGTAAAAATTATCTGAAACTATATCTCATCCTGAACAGTCGAGAATTTCAGGGTATATTTCAAGGAGATTTTAGAACTGCTCAACTTCTAACCAAGGGTGCCGGTCAGCAAAGAAAGGCGCCCTGTAAGGCCCAGCTATATAATGATGTTGGAGGCCAAGAACCAGGGGCCCCGGCATCAGACGCAGAGGCTTTATAATTTTAAGGCTGTATCATTACCAGTTGATCTCATTTTTGTTTATAAATTTTATATCATATGAATGACCAGTTATTGATGTATTATGATGAAGATGATGTTCGTCCATTGCTTTGCGAAGATGACCATGATGATTAAGGTTTTGTAGTTGATCTAGGTTTGTGTGTTCGAAGATGTCTTGTCAGGCCAATCCGGGTACGGAAGAACCTCCTACATGTTGGACACATTGATGTATAGACTTGGTTTGAGAGCTCGATAACATATACTTATTTACCCATAGGCATAAAAGTGGTTTATTGGTCTGTAACGGGAACAAACCTTTAAACTTTAGAACCGCACATATCCAGAATTACATCTGCACATTTCCACACATATCTGTATAAATAGGGATCACTTGCAAGTTAAAATATACCCTTGAGAAAATAAAAAGTAAAAATGTAAATTGCTATACGCATGAGAACTGTGGGAGTTAACAAACCAGACCTGCATATAGTAATCGAGAGCTATGACTGGCACTCTTGGTCAATGATGATGACTGACAATCACATCAACCTCTGTCAAACAAAGCCGGTCGGGTTTTATGTGGTCCCATATACCTGGCTGTCCCTTTTGATAGTACGCTTGTGTATGCAAGACTTCTAAAAAATATTGGTGGCGTTCGATAGATTTGTGAATAAGGGGCTTTTCGCTAATCCACAGAACAACCTTCCCTTAACATTCTGTCTCAGTTACAGTGTCACAAGTCTGAAGATGCCATCCTCATTTTGATGGACACGTTTTTGACATCGTAAGAAAGCAGCTGTTATAATTATGGGAAAATTGTCCTCAAAAACAGCAACGTGCATGAAAGTCTTTATTGCAAAAAGGGTATGCGTTTATACCCTTTTGTTTGTGTGTTTGTGTGTGTGTGTGTGTGTTTGTGTGTTTGTTCATAACATTACTCACACAATTTTTAAAAGAATCTCGTGAAATTTTTAGGCCATTTCGGGAACAGATCAATGAAGAGATGTTTAGATTATAGTGTGGATCCGGTCCATGAGCTGGATTCACGAACGCCATCAAGTAATATTCACAAATGTGTAATCAATAAGTGAATGCAAACACTGTTTGGGGAGCATACCACAAAAAGAACCTCCAATATGACGGAGGCTTGCATTCCTCAAAGAATTGCATAGAATGCAATTTCTTTAGCAATTTTCCGCTTATATTCTTTTGTGAAAAATAATATTTACTTTTGCAATCCGCAGTAAGCTCTTATGGTGCCGTCTCAAGGCGGTCCTGTTTGTCACATTTCACTCGTCATAACAACTAATACGTGACCTTGTGTTTTAAGGTAACACGCTTTACACCGTGATCAGTTTATAAGCAAAAATTTTTATGTGGATGTTTTGGTAATTTTGCAGACATTGTAAAAATAATAACGGTCGCTGTTAAATGGAAGATATTCGTCTGTAGGTCATTTCAACACGCGCAGCAGATCGCCGGGAGACTATTGGCCAGTTATACCCAAGGCAATCCCAGCTAACACGGGTGCCTTCTGAATATAATATCCAATAATCCAGAACTTAAATTAAGCCTGACGAAATACGCCACCTAAAAAAAGCCGCATATGTTGTTAAAAAAAAAATATGCTTTTCAGCTGTCTTTGAGACGTCTGAGAACCAGTTACTGTCTGGCCATAACAGTCTGCATATTAAAGAATACAATAATGAATCTAGTTTAGAAGACCAACTGTTTTTATTTTAAAAAAAATTAAAAAGGCCTATTCCGACATCTGACGTCTATTAACTAAAGATAATGCCTTTTATAAGGATAGACAAAAACCCCTAAAACATATTGGCTACCCGCCAAAATAATCCGAACACATTCAGCAAGGATATTTAGCGGCATTTGAGACGAAGCAAAGTTTTACAAAGGCGTTTGCAGTCAGTGATCTTTCAGCTTCAGCACATATGCAACCGACCACCTTCGGTTCAAGGTTTTCCCGTTTATCAACATTACTGTGTTTACTAACAGCTTGTAGATATACATCCGTCACAAAGGCGTAAGCAGGCGTGAAAAGGAGTTCAATAATGGTTGGATGGTAAGTCAGAAATTAGATAAGTTCTATAGACAGGTAGGCGAATAGCTGGCTTTAATATTGCATTTCTAAGCTAGCAAATATAAAGTATTTTTTAGAATTTTTTTTCTAGAAAATGTAATCATTATTAATAAATGCAAGTTCAGGGAGCGGGGAAGATGTCCCCAAATAAACACACACACTCATATCCACACCCACCCACACCTACACACACCACACCCACCTACACACCTACATACAAACAGGATCGGACACCTACACACCTAGTACACACACACCTACATCCACTTACACCCACCCACCTACACACATATCTACACACATACAAATACACAAACAGACATCTAGTTAATTAATATGATCATCAGGGTGTTTGTTTTAGCTAAAACGATACACATCTTCTTAAATATAAACTCACTGCGCAGCAATGTGTAAGTCTGTTTTAGGAAGGCGTCACAACTAAAAAAATACAATCTTCATTGTAGCCGACGATATTTCTTTTAATAACCGATCGATACCCAATACATGAAATTATGCCACCTTGCCGAAGGTATCATAATAATAATGTGCTTCCACTGTTCCTTTACTGAATATGAACAGCTAATTGCTATTCATATGCCTGGTTACAATTGTGGATACTCTGAAGGGCTCGAAACCAGGGCACCAATCAGCGACATTACCACAAGAAAAAAAAACATTATGATAATAGAGCTAGCAATTCTATAGAACAGAACAATTATTCTTTTGGTTTGACCTTAAGCCTGCTTAAGTCTGTAAAATACTAAGACGCAGATTTTGTGAGACATATCTTTAAGACTAGTGTTCAGATTCCTTTAGGCTTATGAAAATGATCGTGTAGGTGTACTTAAGGAAGCTAATGGCTTCATTAGATTGTTCATGGTTTAATCTTTTTGTGTGTGATGGAAAGTTTATTGACTGTCTTTGGTTTACATTAGATATATTGTTCTAAAAGAGAAGCATAGCCTTGTGATTATTTAACATGATTGTATGAAGTTCTTTAGTATTGTCATTCGTTTAGGCTGCATTGAATCAGAGTTCACTATCAGTGTACAAATCCTTTAAAGCTTTAAATGATGTGCATGTAATCTTGAAATCTAAGGGATGCGTGGATTGATCATATTTTCATTTTAAAAATGCTTGCCTGTAAACAACTAGGACGAGAAAACATACAGAATAAATCGTGCAAATAAAGTTATAGCAGTGATTTAGCAACTGCACACACAGTAAAGCCATCAAGCGTTACATGAGACCATATGTGTATACCTATGGACCAGCTGACTACATTTTCATCTGGACACATAAACAAACACACAGATGTTTATATCCATGTTCGATCACTCATGCAAAGCTGTAAAACATATAATGTGCAAACATGCTGTAATGTTTCTTTAATAATTATGTATACTTTGCCATATTTTCATTCATAATTCATTCATAATTAATACTTGAGATTAACTTGGAACTTAAAGGGACATAATCAGAAGCAATATTACGCCTTTTCTTTCACACTATCAGCTCAGGTTTGCTTTATACAAAAGTTTCCCAGCAATACCATCCCAGCACACAGTCTCAATACCTCGCATATGGCTGTTTAACACCTTGTTGTGGCTCTTCGTACAAGTTTCAGCCAGCGGACAAATGTAATACATTTTGGGGCCAAGTCAGACAAGGCATCTCGTATTTTCCAGGTGTTGCGGCTCAGCGATGCACAGAGTTCCACGCGCTTTATTTATGGTGACGCCTTTGATCGCGCCCGGTCCACTGTTATTAACACTCGTTTATGTGAGCGAGCAAACGGTTTCAGGGCTATGTTTTGGCAGTTACAAATTTATCATAAAAGGAAGAAGCTATTTTTTCGTGATAAGTCAACATGCTTTATAGGTGATTGGATCCTTTTTAAATTGAAAGGTCTCCGATGACCATAGTTCTTGGTCTTCAACAATTTCAATATTTTTGGGCCCTGCAGGGTGCAGTTTACGCTGAAGAAATACGCTTGAATAGAAGTTTGTATGTTCTGGAATTAACTTAAAATATACTCCGTGATAAAGTCTAATATGCAGGGGAATTCAAAGTTAGGTAGAAATATACTGGTGCACGAAACATCACTAAGTATATGCCAGACCACTTAGTTGCACGCTCCAGAACAGACCCTACATTACCGACATCTCGGGATGAGAGAATATTAGAGGAAGCGCGGGTGTCGCTCGGCTTCCTGATTACTAAGCAGAGCTTAACTGACTGACGACGGGTGTCACAGCTCAAGATGACGTACACCTGTTGGTTTCCGGGACCGGAAGCCCGCTCGGCGGAATATTGTCAAAGACTCATTAGCAGAAACGCAGAATGGTGTGGGATGTACTTATCTTGTTATATCCGACTCCTCAGACACTAATATAATAGAGTGAATGACTTGACGGGGTAACATACTATTAATCCTTTGTCTTAGAAAGACGTCCTGGAGACGCTGGAGACATTGCCGTGTATTACAGTGAGATCATATTTATGAGGTTTTGTTTAACCAGATGCATATCAAGATTTAGCTTAAAGTTATGCTTGTTGTAGTAAACAATCATTGCCTCAGCTTGGAGGGTATGCGTTCATCCCCGCTTGTGCAAGTGTATTGTTCACAACAAAACTTCAATCTCATGAAATTTTTCAGGGCATTTTAGAATAAATTAGATTTTGATGTGGATCCGGCACACTATCCAGATTCAGGATCGTCAACAACAACAATTCAATAATGTAAAGTAACTTCTGCACAAATGAAACTGGGAATATGGGCTCAAGTAAGTGAATGTAAACATTTTTTGAGCATCCAGTGCAGATTTCTGGTTAAGATATATTTCTTTTTAAACTTATAGAATCAAAAACTGTTTTTGATTATCGTTCGCGAGGTTTCAATTTTTCCATAGGGAAATTACCAAGGAATAAAAACCGTCGTCAATGAGAGCGCCGTATGCATAGAGGAACAGTGAATTGTATTACATTATCTCCGGCATATCATCTACATTATCCATGCCTGTAGCGAAAATTAATTCATGAATAAAGAAAGGTTTTTTTTAATGACGAGCGACGACTGGAAGCAACCCCCCCCCCCCTTCTGGACGCCCGAAACTGGGCCAAATGGAGAAAGGGTATCGACTATACCACCTTGCAAATTAGGTCAAAGTAAAAATTAAATATCAGCTGTAAAAATGTCATTTATGAATAAATATATTGGCAAAGGTCGGTTTTTATTTTTTAAATCAGCCATGTCTGCTATAAATTTCAAACAAATTATATTTGATGTTTTTTCTCACTTACGTAACTAAGAAGGCCCCCCCCCCAAAAAAAAGGTTACCAAATATTGAAAAAAAAATTAATCTCATCAACCCCTATAAGCTTCCCCTGCCTACGGGGAGGCTTAATGAACGAGACTTTTCGCCCGTCCGAGATTCTCAGGGTTGCCCATGCAGGTTACTGTTTCGCGAATTCGCGAAAATTCAACCCTCGCGAAACACTGTGATTTAAAAAATACGAGAAAAAACCGTGATTTAATATAAAGCCAATTACAAGTATTTATCCTAATTCAAGTGATCAAATGAAAGGTCAGTCCTCAGACAGCCGTCGTTATAAAATGAGGAGCAGATCTTTTCATGCTAAGACTTCTCACTACAGTTCTTGTCAGTGATGCAGGACTCCCGTCCACTTCTTGGGGACTTCTACTCGGAGGCCAGGACTCGAGAAAAGGCCGAGCCCATCTCGAGTCCGATAGAAAAAAGACACTCAAATACATTATAATGAAATAAAACAACAGCATATATCAAAATACTAATACTGTAAAACCCTAGGCTCCAGCTTTGCATCGGTAACTAAATGTAATTAGCCATTACAGTAAAATCATGTGTGAACTAACTTAAAACTGTACGTGGTAATCAGAAGGTTCATTTTAAATTGTATTAGGATAATTGTGTCGGCCTTGAACGCGGACTTGGACTCGAACCTCCAGGATTCGGACTTGAACCTTTACTCGATTCGTATTTGCACTCGGACTCGGATGATGTAGACTCGACTACATGACTGTTTCTTGATACATCTTACACTGCCACTCCAACCACCGTTCTGGGTAACAGAACCCCTTGTCCACCCACGCCAAGTCGACTGCCCCTGCCGGAGTGCTCAATATGGCGGTAAATGGTATAACAGCTTCTAAGAGATAGAGTCCGCGTTCATAGGAGACCTCTTTATTCCAAGTAGGTCCCCTTGGGTTTGTTCTGAGTGGCACTCAAAACATGCGGAGTTCTTAGGACCTTTCGGCCGGCGGCTACCTCCTAATTAACATCTCGTGTTTGGACTAACAAGCCCCTTTCACTAAGAAAATAAGTTTATTCATAATATTGTCAAAGAGTGGCGTGAAAATAATTTGACCAATATGCTAGAATCAAAGATAGTTAATCCTAATTGTTCAAATTCTTTTCCAGTATCCACAAATTTCTCCATGAAATGGTTGAGTAAAACCACACGGTGAGAGTATGGTTTAGGTAGACACCTTGCGACTATTGGTTAATTACAAGAACCAGAGACCTTACTATATTTAACCTTTATTAGAATTAATTACGTTCATGGGTAGCATGTGATATTACTCCCTAAGTTCAATACATGGGTAATGGTTACTTCTGGTCTCCCATCTGACTATTAGGTCCTGTCATCACGCCATCTTGTGCCCACAACTTAATGTTACGAGAGTGTAAGCCTTGTTCTAGGTTTTCTTTAATGTTAACAACGTAACACTCTCTAAAACCTGAGAACATGATCTTCATGATGGAAAATTTGTGTTTCCCTATTACTGGCTTATTTTATCAAGATATTTATTTCCTGCATTTCACGAAAATATAAATATTAATTGTGTTTATCATGCTACAAATAAAGAAAAAGAAACTACCCACAATTGTTTTCTGTATGGGTTGTAAGTTCTTATATGATCATATATGATCTTGTAAATAAACAGGGGTGTGTTTTTTTTTATTTTCGTCGATATAACAGCTAGATGAAATATAAGCAAAAATAAAAAAAAAAAATTCGGTGGATGTATAAGCAAACATTATTGTGAAATATTTATTGGACAGGTCTACTGTCTGGATTGAAAATGTTTTGATTGAATGTTTTGTTTCCTTAATCACTGCGAAATTTAGGATTAAATTCAATATATATAAAAAGAATGTTTTTAAAAGTTAAAAAAATCAATATTTTTAGGAAATATCAAGGTTTTCATATACTATACTTCAAAGAGCATTTTAGGCGTGACAATCCACACATGTATGTGGTTTGAGGACAACAGTTCAGGAAAACAGTTTGAAAACTGAAATATTGTCTTGAGGATCCCAGGGGCTAGTATAAAATGTTAAGTCTTTAATTCAGTTCTCATGCAGTTCACCACAGGCAGTCAAGACTTGTTATAAATAACCACTAGATGAATAGGTAATGTATATTTGACAAGTTATAACACAACGAAATAATGAATGGTACAGTAGAATGCTCCTCTATACAGCGTATATAATTAATTTTTGGCATGACATTCCTTATATGAATGTTAACACGTGATGGAAAAGAAAGTCGTCTGAATCATTTAATATATATGTAAATAACTAATCTATTCATATACAAATTTCTAAACACGTCACACAATCAATAACAGAGGTAGAGAAAAAGTATATGATAAATAACTGCACATTCAGGTCTTTCATCCGTGGCTTGTATTAAACATGAGTCTCTTCAAAGGTATACACTTCACCCGGCCTTTTCTGATGAAGCAAGAGCTCCTCTAGTCTTGTGCGAGAAGTTATTATTCCCTCATGATAATTTTTCTGTTTTTAGTATTTCTTCTTTTGATGTTATTACTGTTATATTTGGAAATACATAGTTGTGATTTATTTGGGCATATCACAAAAGGGCTAAATATGAAAGCAGTTATCTGATGTTTTATACACAAACTCTGAGTACAATGTACAATTACGGGAATAATAACAAGGCGGATCACCGTTGCACGATCCAAGAAGTGCCCAGGTGGGCATCACGTGACACCAACAGCCTACCGGTAGCCGCCGAAGAACGGAGGGTTACGGGCGTAATTCCTGCGAATGCCAAACAAAGAAGTGAAGGGGGTTCCCCTGTAACGACCGCCATAGCTCTCGTAATTACCGTACTGTCCCTCATCACTCATCGAGTCGCCATAGAATGTGCGTCCTTCCCGTACGTAAGGGTTGACACGACTGTTGTCATACTTGTAATAGCCGTCTCTCCCCCTGAAGTCTGGTATTCTGGACATCCAGCGGTTATACGGACTGTAACAAACAATAAGTGACGTCACATTACAAGGGACGGGTACAGAAGCTTGAAAATCATGATTGCTTATAGTAAGTGCGATATATATGAACATGACTTGTGTTTTCTGGATACAGTAAAAGATGATATGTAGAGGATCAATGCAAATATTTGGGATGAAAGAATTGGTTCATCAGGATAAGCAGACGGTTATGTTGTGAACTAAGAAAAGATATAGGCAGGAAATGATAGCGATGCTTATTATTTACATGACTTGAAACGTTTCCCTGATGATGATAAAAAATAAACAAAACAAGCAAATACGTGGAATTAATGTCCTCCACTTTGGGATCTTGTTGTTTTTCATGTTTGATAAACGACGGACAGACAGAGTGACAGACAGACAGACAGAAGCAAGACACTCAAAAAACCAATCCCAACCAAGGTAAGCATGAGAGCAATATGACCAAAATTTGAATGAAATCGGATAATATTTAGGAAAGTTATCCCACAGAAACGAAAACCTAACAAACTGAAAAAGTGACAGAAAGACCGACGGACATAAATCAGACACTTCAAAACAAATCCTAACCAAGGTAAGCATGAGCGCAATCACTGACCAAAATTTGAATGACATCGGATTATATTTAGGAAAGTTATAGCAGGGAAACGAAAAACTGACAGACGGACAGACAAAGTGACAGACAGACAGAGAAAAGCCAGACACTCCATAACTAATCCCAACCAAGGTATGCATGAGAGCAATGTCTGACCAAAATTTGAATGAAATCAGATAATATTTAGGGAAGTAATGGCACAGACACGGAAACCTGACAGACAGACAGACAGAGTGACAGACAGACAGAGCCAGAAACTCCAAAACAATTCCAAACCAAGGTAAGCATGAGAGCAATCACTGCAAAAATTTGAATGAAATCGGATAATATTTAGGAAAGTTATCGATGGAAACGAAAACCTGGCAGACAGACAGACAAAGTGACAGACAGACAGACAGAAGCCAGACACTCCAAAACCTACTCTCCCGAGGCAGCGGAAATCTTGCGCTTCTAAAGAAGCTACTGATTTTCACGCTGCCTGCTTTGACCGTTTATGATGCACATAAACACCAAGTGGTGCACATGGGCCTGTCTGCTTAAAAAACTGCTGATGTGACTATCAGTCAACCAAATACAAGTCAACAAACACTCGACAGGCATCAGGCTACGCTCAGAAACCACGTGCGGGGCAATTCTATCTGAGCATGTGGCCTATTCAAACGGTCGCCGGGGCGATGAGCTGTCACTCAAAACGAAATGAACAACATTGGCGTGTATTCCTCGCTTTGCTGGTAAACCGTTTTGCTTCCACCACAGGGTCTCATCTGATTGGACCAAAATATAGTGCTCCTCTCTGGTGTAGAGATTCAGGATACAAGGTCATAACAAACAGCGCTTACGATATAGGCCTATGGGTTAAGTTCTGCGTAAAGAGGGTATCCAAAACCAATTCCAACCAAGGTATGCATGTGAGCAATCTCTGACCCAAATTTGGATGAAATCGGATAATATTTAGGAAAGTTATCGCACGGAAAACGAAACCTGACGGACGGACAGAGAGACGGACAGACAGAAAGACAAACCCAAAACAATGTCCCCCGCATCCGCGGAGCCGGGGACAAAAAGGAGATTAAAAAAGCCGTCTTCAAAACACGGTGAGCGATAAAGAAGGAAATAGGTCCGTGTTGTGCGTTTGACAATTCATCGAAACAAACTATTGAAAGGCTATAATCTACCCTAAAATAGGTTTTTAACTGATCCATGCAGACAGTCCTAGAAATATGCTGTTAGCCTAGACACCTCGAACAAACACACAGACATGAAACAATGCTTCTTCCACCATCCTTTTTAACTGGGTGACCTAGTTTACTCCCTTCACTTTGCAGAACTTATTTTTTCTTTATTTTAACTTTATTTTCGGCCCAATTTTTCTCTAACAAACCTTGTACTAAGCCTATTTATTCTCCAAACGATTCAGTGATCAAACTGAAAAACATATTTAAACATCTGATCTGGCATAACAACACGGAACATTTAAATTTGGTTCTCATTTTCAAGCAACCTAAATGTAACCCTATCTATTCTTCAAACGTTTCAGGGATCAAACTGACATACATGTATTTGTTAGTCACACATATACGATTTGACAAAACAACACGTGATATTTATATTTGGCTCATTTTTTAAAGCAAACCTCTTGGTAACGTTATTAATTCTTAAAACGTTTTGGTGATCAAATTTTCATACATGTATTTGTTAATTATACATCTGATCTGACATAACAACACGTGATCTGAATGGGAGACACTAAGCATCGAGTGCCAATGGAAGGAAACAAAGGGCCGAGAGGTGCAAATAGTCTGCCGCTGTATGTTTGACTAAGAAAGTGTGGCATCTGTGAAAGGGCGGGACGGGCGGCACGACACACCCGGACCATTTTAGCAGTTCTCACTCCTTACGGTGGGGGACTAATTTAACCATTTGACCATTTGGACTTAATTAGAGCTTTTAGGTTTATATCATGTTCGGAGATTTAACTAAGTTAAAACTATGAATACCTCAATTTCAATCACATATACTGCTAAATACTATTTTCACCAAAAAAAAAAACAGAATACCCAGCAGCAAAAAAAAAAAAAAAAAAAAGAAGAGTATCCAAAGGGCATTTTTACAATTATCCATAAGCATGTGAAATCACACACCGTTTTATCTCAAATATATAGTACCTCAGAGATTTGCTCTTATATGCATGGGCATTGCTTTCTGGGAAACGTGAGGTGGATTAACAGGAGTACCGGCATACCCGGATAGACACCCGCTCAAAATCTCCCTACAAGCACACACACTGTCTTATATAAGTTGTTTTTAATGGGAGAGGCGTTATTTAAAGGTTATAGAGGAAACTGTGATAATAGACTGATGGAATTTAAAATTTAAAATTACATATTTTATTCCCGTAAAAAAGGGAGAACATGTCCCCACCCCCCGTCCCCGCTTAAACAAGGTCCATCAACAATGTTTTTTTCTCAACCCCTGGATTATTCCTATTCCCGTGTATATTGGTCCAGAAGGTTATAACATAATTTATATTATATGGTTGATGTCATCATCGTCAGTAGAGAGGGCCACCAACAGTCCATGGACCTATAACTTTAAACTGCAACGTCTTTTCCTCATTATTTATTTGATAACTTCATGAATACAAAAGGTATAATAAGGCCTGGGGCTTTCTGATGGTGTGTCACATGTAGCAGTTGTATGCATTTATCATCAGAGTCAGATACTAATATTTACCCAGACCCCTTAGAACTGTCGAAAATTCTGTATTTTTATTAATGTCAGCTTTTAATGTGGAACCCTATCCTTTTTTTCATATTGTTTTTACCTGTTTCATGATTAGCTTGGGACAATACTGAATTTATTTGGTGTTTGATTTAACTTTTGCATGAAATATCATGCATAAAGGAGGACTATTATTGGCGATGTCATTCCGTATCAGATACCGGCTGTAAAAGACATTTGCGCAAAGGTAGAGTTGCCGCCTTTTTATATTCCATATTGTACCTATAAATTATCTATAGCACAAGTTTTTTATAGTTTCTTATGGTAGGGGTCTACTAATACTTTTGAGAAGAGTTGTCCTCACGACGATCTTGAGCAATTTTGTAATATGCAAATTAGGGCCGCCATTGACAATATTTCTATTTTCTTAGATATCCCAAGAACTAGCAATGATAGAACTATTTTTTTAATGGTCAAAGATTAGAGTAAACCATTATAGTCAGTATTTAAAATTTTAATATGCGAATTAGGGCTGCAACTGATGAAAAGTCTCCCTTCTCCGATATCATTAACTAATCAAGATAACTGGTCGAACATTGTATCTAGACCTAGGATTTCATGGTGAAAAATACAAATAGAACAATGTTAGCAACGATTTAGTATATATTTTAAATGTTTATATGCAAATTAGGGCTGGGATTGTTGGATATTTTATTTTCTTTTATATATCTAGAACTCATCATAAAAATAGGAAAAACTTCGGTCAAGACCTAGGATTTAATGGTCAAAGGTAAAAAAAGTTTAGTTCGAGTTTAAATTTAACATGCAAATTAGATTAAAAAATTGATTAAACCTTCTTTCCTGATATTTCAGCTGGAAACGATGGTAACTGGTCAAACATGATATTCTAGTTTTTCATTAATAAGATTGTTAAATGACCATCTTCCGCATTATCAAAAGAACTAATCATAATATTAAATTAAACATTATATAAGGACTTAGGTTTTCACGGTTTTTATTACCCCCCCCCCCCCCCAATAAATAATAAGATTTTAGGTATATTTTAGATTTCAGTAAACAAATGAATGCTTGCCTTAGAGAAAAAGCACTACTGCATTATTTCAGTTAAAAACTTTAATAATGTGACTTGACTAGGACGTAGGCCAGTGGCTGGAGTATTAATTTACGGAAGGGGCACTGTTCAGTCACTGATACTGCAAGACAGGTTTGATCGTGTTAATCACAAACCCGTGCATATGAAACCTTTTGTCAGATATTCTTAAAATAAGACAAAGAGACCTAATTACATGTCATTTTATCATGCCTCCCCATACAATGCACAGTTCCATCTTCAGCCAGGAATAAATCTTTAAAAACATGACATTTTCAACCTTAGGCCCTCCTGGTCACAGATTATCACAAGATCACAAACAAATATTATTTCTTTCAATGCAAATTAGGAAAATCATTATGGAACATTTATTATAAAAAAAAATTATGTTTGAAAATACGTCGGTAACTCTTAAATATTAGCTTCCAATAGATCACGTTTTCATATTATCAGCTTTTGTGCATATTTGATATTTTGTAACAATATCAAAGCAGGATAGGTAAAAATGAAAGGATAACTTGACTTTGATGTATTAGACATAGACCCTGAATAGAATTTGTAGCGCATCTTAAGAACAGGAGACGAGTAGCTCGCGCACTGTAAATTATCTATATCTATGGGAATAATGATTGACTACCTTGGACTACAAATATGGTAGCAAGGTGTTTTACATGATCGGTTTTATAATACCAGGACAAAACAGAGGTGAAGAAACGACAGTTAAGTAAAGCTACCTGACAGCTGCATATTCCATGAATATCAGATTTTGGTATAAATAGATATCATAGATATCATTGTCCAGTCATACCTTATATATACCTTGATTATTTTGCTTTTATATTTAAATATCCTGGTTCAATGGAAAAGCGAAAGAAGTGATATTGTGAATAAGGATGAACGCCTAGGTATTTTTATCCAGTGGTTCTGAACTGGTCTCTGTAGTCTGTACACAGGACTGTGTTTTTTAATAAACTAAATGAATTCCATACAGATGGCAAAGCTACTTGCATCATTATATGAGGAAGTCACCCGTAATGAGTGGCTAATGGATACATTGGATGTTAATGTAAAATGTTCTTATATCCTTATAATTTTATCTAATACATTTATCTATATGGACATACTCTTCATATAAAATGCACTAGCCAGGTTAAGAGGATAGGTATATTTTAATAGGTATATTTTATGCGAAACAGAACCCCAAATAGAAACTCTACAGGAAGTATCCTTTACCAGTCGTGAATTATAGATATAAATGATTGATGCACTATACATCTACAGGCTTTATTTCCATTTGATATTATTTTAGATTTTTACCTTCAAGGTCAACCTCAGCTAAGCACAGTGACCCAAGGGTCTCTTGTTTAAGGAAGGCAAAAGTGTTAGCCTTAAGGTCAACAAAATAAAAAAAGAAACAAGGAAAGCCAAGCTGGTACCTAAGATTCAATCAAAGAATAAATGGCAACAGCGAAACTTTTATAAGATAAAAGAATAAAAATACCGAAATTTCAGCAAATTTTAAGGGGTAGGGATAACTCTTCGTATCTGCCACTGATGGTAAATGCATAAAACTGTTACATTTGACACACCATTAGACAGCCCTTGGTCTGAGCTATCTATTGAGACCTAATTTGTTATGATTTCTTTTGTATACAAGAAGTTATCGAATAAACACTGTGGAAAAGTCGGAGCAGCCTAAAGTTTAAATTTTCATGCAGGTTCAATACAATCAGCAGCGGATAACTATGACTAAGCTACCACTCTGGATTAATTATAATACCAAAATACCATCTATAGGTATAGACCTTTTAAAAAATCTACTTAAGTTTAGCCACCCTGGGTGGTACCAATATGTGGAAAATTAGCTCTTGGCCCATGGACTATAACAGTTGGTGGGTTACTAGAGTAGGAATACGTGGGTTGTCTTTTTTATGTAGCGTTAGTGGCCTGGTAACGGAGGCGGAGAAACTGCCGGCAGGTGTTCTACTGGAGGTGGCGTGTACACCAGTCTCTCATTTACTTTCCCTTTATCAGCGATTTCTCACTTGCCTTGGACTAACTTGACTTAATGGAAGAGCTACAAAACTCATTCTAAAGAGCTACGGAACTCCCACGTGTATTGTAATGATAGAATGGTGTGTGCTTAACCAAAAGTGCATGCTTTTACCACAGACACATAGCTTTGTCATCCGTTTTGTATGTAACGTGGGGCATCTTATCTCTATCACTCACCCTGGGGGCTCATTATGCGTGCTAGGGAGGCCTACCAAGAGAGAGAGAGAGAGAGAGAGAGAGAGAGAGAGAGAGAGAGAGAGAAAGAAAGAGAGTATTCACGGCCACAATAAAATTGTAATAATCAAGTTTAGTTTCACTTTTCATATTTGGAATAATTGAATATATCTTAGATATTTTGTGTTTAATATAATTGTAACTTCATTTGATTGTGGCTCAACAGAGGAAAATAAAAAAAGACAAGTCTTTAGGTATGTCACGTGACGTCAAGTAAAACTAAAATGAGAATTAATGAATCCTTGAACACTTAGGTCTAGTAATAAAGAGAGGGTGGAACTGACGAGGAACAGACGAGGAAACAGATGCATAAAGCTCATCTGAAATTGCCACAAGGATTAAATTTAGGAGTTTCATCAGAAAATGTACACAACTTTACTGTAAATGTCAACATAATGTGAAAAAGTTCATGTATATTACACTAAACGGATTTTATATTTCCCTTTTTTATTGTCCATTTGATCGGAACATACGGTAGCTGGCCGAAATACGACAACTGGAGCTCGTTACGATCACAGGCACGGGACCTAACTCAGTTGATGTATTGTCCTCGCAGTAAACCCTTCGGCCCTTTACTCTTTTAGATTCTATTTCTTGGCAATAAAAGGAGAGACACCAAACGAGCCGTGTTGGAGCTAGTACACTAACTCTAAATATCATTACACCCAGTCAATACACTGAAAAAGAAAAAAACTTCTGTTCCAAACATGAAGGCAAATTGACCGGCAAAACTCAGGAAACCAATTTGATGACCCGGCGTGGGTGTCGATTGTGAGGTACTGACTCTTCAGGTAAAAAAAACAGGATGACTGGGTATCCCAAAAGGCAGATTTCACTTTCAGCTCAAAGATTTGACCTTTATAAAATGTTGTTAGACACACGTTCATTTTATCATTAACGGTTAGCCTTTTTCACCTCTTGTTACAAAATCCCCGAATAACTTTAATGCCTACGCCAGGAGTGTCTGCCTAATGTATGTTTGTATGTGTGTTTATGTGTGATCACAACATTCCTTATGCAATCATGAATGGAATCTCATGAAATTTTAATGCACTTGGGAGCAAATAGGAATATGGGCCGAATTTGTGAATGCAAACACAAGGCGGAGGCTTGCATTCCTTAGAATGCAAAGTTGTAGTTCCCATTGTCCCCAAAATGAGAAAGGTAAGAACAATCTTGCAAATTGTCCGAAACATATTCAAGAACTATCCCGAACACCCCGAACATGATTTTTTTTAAAAAAGGAGACCCCAATTTGCACTGAAAAAAAGATAATTCCGAAAGCACGCTTTTTTTTCGATATAATGCATTTCACTTGCTTGTAAAAGAAAATAACCTAACGATTCCAGTCAAAGAGATCATCTCACACAGTCATCTTAGTTATTGCCTTTGAAGTGATGCTATTCGGGGCAACGTGTTAAATACAGGCTTTTCCACCTTTCCCCCAGACACATTATGTTGTCCATGCATTTTAGCTGATTGGTTCACAAATGTTTAAGTCAGCTTATGATCTGTCCTTAACGTGGGATGCACCAGCAATCTGACCAGCTGTTCCTTCACTGGAGCAGTGTTAAATTCTATAATGTCCATCTGCCTCCATACTAAGGTCCTTTGTTTTAAGAGTCTATGAATCGTAATAACTGATAGAAATAAATACAAGCTGCCTCCACACAGCTCTTTCTGTACAAATATTCCGAAATTTAATGGCACGTGTCATTAAAGACCGATCAATAATCCCCTTTCACTGCGTATTTGTCCCCTTTCATTGCGTATCTCATTAAAACTAGCGCCATTTCGGCACTCATCTTGTAATGAGGACCGCACTTTAACGCTCCATGAGGATGCAAATATTTTCGTCATTTTGGACAACGCAAGGCCTACATGTACACTGTTACTTGATATAAACCAGACCGATGGTTAGTTTTTTTAGTATACATTCTAACAACGTCTGACGTCGAGATAAAAAAAAATATGTTTTTACTCAGCATATTGGTTAATCCCTCTGCATGTTTGTTGCTTTTCTAACCGCGCGAATGCAAGTATGGCTCACATGGAACCTTTCAGATTGATTTTCAGTATGGTTTGCGAGTTCACATGTATTCTTTGTGTAAGTTCATCACTCGTAGCCTAATGTTAAGATTATCCAATGTTTAACACGATATCGATGCTAAAGGACGGATGCCCGCTTGAGTACATTCCCCCGTATGGCTTGTATCACGAATCAAGTTGGGCTTACCAGTGCAATATAAATGCCTAATGCGTGGTGTATTCACGACTACATTTAAACACTCTGGTTACATTTCACTAACCGCTGTAAACTGCTCCACTTGCCGTACGTGTCTTACGTTTCTTTTAGACGATGCGTCAGAGACTGACATTTTGACTCATTTTGGGCATGTCGAGTACGTGTTAAATCAGATCTTAACAAATATGCACACACCTAGATACACATTCACACACTCCTTGGCCTGCTTCTTTCATTTGTAGAGAATTTCAGAGAATTCACAAATTAAAATTCATTAAAAATAGGAACAATAAGTTGTCTCACAAACCTTGAGTTCAGTGATAGAGTAACAAATTAACAGTACCCTTGGTGTTCATTTTCCACATAATTAACTGTTTCTTCATACCATACATGAAATCCAGGGGGGAAATATGACTTATCAATCATGTTAACTGAAACGTTGACGGAACATGAAATAGATATGTAATTAGTTTAAGTGCTCATTAAAATGGCAAATGCCAAAGTGACAGATAATTTAAAGCAAAACCAAAGTGAATGAAGTGGACCATGATTAATGCTTCGCGTGAGATATTTTACAATATTGAAATATATTATTGATGAAACATTGATTATTATCCTTTGAAATGTAATATCCGATATGGTATGATTCGTTTCATAGTCTGTCCATCTCCTAATACACTCCCCAATTTAAACGAATCTTTATTTACAAAATGTCTCCTGTGCCATACCAGAGATATTCTTTGGCTTCAGTATGAATAGCCTAGTTTTAACATAACAGTAAAACTATGCTGACAGGGCCAACTGAATGTCGGTATGCCGTAAACGGTACTTTGACGTAAACCGATATTGTTCAAATGCAAATCTTTGAATATCACCAGTTATGAACATTGGCTATTAAAATAAATTAACAGACAAATTCTCCAGTATATTTATCACAAACAGACTTTATCCTCGTGATCACAGAAAAATAACAGGGATAAACAATCTCCTTCAGTTGTCACGTGATGTCTAATATGCAAATATGTGAAGGTAGTACGCAAACGTTATAGATAGTACACATTGAAATGCTGGAATGAAATTATAGGTTCATTGCTTAAAATTAGGTTGTAATAAAAGAACACGACATATGTAAAACTATCGAGAAAAATACCTTACAAACTGTTTTAGAAATCTAGTCCAACACAATATATCGCATAAGGCAGTATAGGCCTATTTTTCTAAATATCTCAATCCCTTTGAGAAGGGTCAAGCTCAATGGCCATGTGGACAAACAATGATATTAAATGTCGTTGCTTGTTGATTTAATTTCCTATAGATATTTTAAAAATATAACTCTCAGAAGGATCGTGTTATCCCATTGTCTGAGAATCCATGCGAGCCATAAGGAAACAGAAGGTTGAAAAGAAATCAATGTAGAATCGCATGATTTTTTTATCTCGTACTTTGCATTCTCAAGCCGTGTGTTCACTATGCAATTTTTGGAAGATTTTCTCAAAATCGGCTGAAAATCGGCTCGGTTTAGTTGGCCGATCTTCGGTGTCACATTTACCGACTCGCGTATTCCCATCTCTTGATTATCGGCGAAGTAGTCTGTCTTATTATGGCGATATGATACCGAGCTTTCTAGGAGTAAAAATTAATAAGAAGTATTTGTTTGCTTTGTGGCTTGTCCAAAGAAATATGCTGTGTCGGAAGAATGACCTGTCGGTTAAACCTTGGCTTGAGAGAAGAGAGGAACTAGTGGCATATAAACAATACACTTGTATGCGAATTGAGACAGGAGGGTTGAACCGTCCTTCAATAATTTAATGGTTTTCTCGGTATATATCAGGGGCGGATCTAGGATTTAAGAAAAGAGGGGTCCAACCCAGGAGCAATAATAACAAAACCCGAAGAAAGGTCCCCAGGTCCGGAAAAGGTCCGAAAGGATTCGTCCTTTACCCTTAAAACGACTGCGGTGGCTGATCTGCAGGATTTGGTAAAACCAAACATCCAGCATCAGGATACTACATTCAGAATTGCTGTTTCACTAGACACGAACTCTAAGTTTAAAAAATGACATTCTGCTTGCATGTTTGTGTGATTTCTAGGATTTCTTGTTTCTAGAAATTCAAAGAAGTGATATGTATTCTTCTGTCCTGTATAAACCAGCATACACTTTATCATCCTTTTTTCATTTGACTGCTATACACAACAAACGCCAACAGCTGCTGATTTAATTTTTAATTATTAACTTCCGTAGCAAGTGATGATCAGTTATATATCTGGCGACTCTCTGTTATCTGTCTGATTAAATATATTATAACGTATTAAAGTACAGCATCGCCAATAATGCCGCTGAATCCGTGAAAAAAGTGTACCAGAGGTCCGTTCACATGAACGCTTTTGCCTGTTGGGTTACCTGTAAACATCAGGTATTGTTGTGTGTACTGGACTGGATATTGCATCACCCTAAAGTTTTTGGCTATTCATTCAAGTCTTCTCTCATTTCCCTCTTACTTTCGGCTTATTTTTTTATTTATACACTTTCTTCCCTGACATCTTTGTTTTTGTTGACTTTAAGGAGAACCTGTGATAGGACAAAAAACAGTGATAGGACAAAAAAAAACTATCTTAAGGAAAGATATTTATAATGATGGTTAGGGATTACAAGCATATCTACAGTTGATTATTGCCATCCATGAGTTGTAAATATTGAACTGTGTTATTTTTCCCCCAGGAAACTCCTACATAAGCTTTAGTTAATTGTTCAGAGTAGCTCGTCACACAATTGGAAGGATTTCTCAACAGCCCAGCAATAAATGGGCGTTTGAAAAATAAGACCTGTACGTTCAGTCTTATGTTTACCGAAATGTTCGCACATTGTAATTATCTGAATGGATACTCCTTTATAATGATTAATAAATCGCAGGTCGCCTTTTAGGAATACACGTACATGGAATTTGAATCTTAACAAAAATCGGTCTTTAATTCCTTTTTAAATACAGAAATATGTCATTATATATACTAATAATGACTAATATTGACACTGTACAGAATGTGAACTCTGACCATACAAAAATAAACAAAAACGGCCGACTTTGTCGCAGACATTGGCTCATTTCACGATTTCGGTAATCGCCCGACAAAATTGGCCGATTTTCTTTGACAGCGCCAGACTCTTGGCGACGGCGATTATTCACGCGTCATACAAAATAACGTCCTTTGGGGTGTCCCACTACACGACAATGTGACCCCATCGGTACATAGTCGGCCGATCCTATGAATCGGCCGATAAAATCGGCAAGTGAGCCGCCGGCTTCACTCCTTCTTGATTTTGTAATTTTCGGTTGTCAAATTGCAATCGGTATTCCCTTGCGGAAGAGCAAAGGTTCAGATGCCCGTAAAGGCTTAACGTTGTGCTTCATTTTACATTTATCAGTAAAAGGGAAAATGACCTACAGATTTAAATAGAACTGTATGTCTTCTTGCATTATGTAATCGAGAGTATAACAAAAATCACATTAAAAGACCCACTATTTTGGCAATAGATCAATATATGTATTGCCTCAATGGTCAAGAATAGCGCGTCTTGTAACAAAAAATTAAATGGTTTTATACAACAAATTCTAGGAACGTATTCGTGTCGTCAAGTGTCACCACTCCTACAAATGCTATCCAAATTCGGATCTCTTGTGCTAACAAATATAGTTGGTCGATATCTCAAAGTGTTAAGTAGACACCTTCAACTGATCCAATCTGAAATCACTTAATAATCACCGACACAAATCCCATGAGGAACTAAGTAGAGGTAAACAATCCCTGTATGAAGGTGTTGATTAAAGGTGCTGCAGAACTGACGGAAGGTACCAACACCTAGGAAAACGAGATTAAAGGACAGAGCCACGCCCACGGCTGACGAGGGTATTAACACTTCAGGATGTTTGCGGGCCGCGTTTCCCAAGAAACATTACCAGGAATATTACTGTCATCAAATATAGAAAAATCTATTAAATTTCTGACGGATCTTTCTTGCGTTGCTATAAATATGGCCACGCCATGAAAATAACTTTTCCAGAGAAACGTCGAATGTCTATTTAAGAAGTATTTTATGGATAAAATATATTTTGGTGGAATGAGGATGTCGGTATCAAAGTTGCTGTTTTTGCTTTAGTAACGTGTATTAATAATGCACAGTCATCCCTTAAGGCATCATTGCCTCCGCGAGCAGGGTAAACGTGCATCCCCGTTCGTGTGTGTATCAATGGGTTTGTTCACAACATAACTCAAGCAATCATGAACGGAACCTATTGAAATTCTCAGGGCAGTTCGGGAATGAGCCAATGAAGAATCATCAAGGAATATTCACAAATGAACAGTCACTTATGGACGAATGAACCTGCGAATATACGCAGAATAAGTGAAGTCAAACATGGATTTTGGAGCCCCCCCCCCCATAGGGACCCCCCATATGGTGAAGGCTTGCATTCCTGGGAATGCAGGTTTCTAGAAAAAAAATAGATTAACCTTTGTGCTTAAGGCATGAGCCATTTCGAGAACTATCGTAAATGTTGGTGTCCTTCCTACAAGTTGTCAAGATATCACGTATTTTTTCCTGAAAGCCTCAGAGAAAAAAATATAAATTGCTCGATCCCCTTATATTTTTAATTCCATGTTCTGTGGCCTAATCGATGACGTGATCAGGAAGTCATAAATAACACCGAGAAGAGACTGGCCGGCATGATGTTGAGAAGACGCTGGCTGCCACGATGACAATTGGGCACGTCTAATTATCACTGTTACCACCTGTATCACTCCTGTTCAAGTCTCCTCCTACAGAAGAATTTATCCAGGAAAAAATATAAAAGCCAGCGAGAGGAATTTGCTTTTTATATATTTGTCGGAAGCAGGCTTTCATGAAAACCTAATGAGGCCCGGCCACAGTAACTCTCATTTTATATGTATTTACGTAGAGTAAGGCTGAAAAAAAATGAAATTTTGCGTGTTCTTTAAAAAATGGGGTTCCTTTTACTGAGATTAACAAATTTCTTCTATTGCTTCAAGATATAACACAAAAGTAGATAAAAGTAATAGAGATAAAAATGGCAGAGAAAAGCCCTGCGTGCATGTGGGGGTACAATGGTTAGGGCACGAACTGTCTGTCGCGCTTTACTTAAACTCCTGGGCCAAGTTTTTTACCAAAAGAGTGAGCGCTTTGCATCAAGTAATTATATAATTGGTGCAGGTGAAATGTAAAAAGCAATAAGAATGAATAGGAAGAAAATCGGGAGGGCAAAGACTGACATCGTCGGTGATTACTGTGATATCATACTACAAAATTACAACATGTTACCATTACCTTTTGATTGTAAATTTAATCTTGAAACCGACCATTTTCTTCAGGACAAGAAACAACTAAGAGGCCTTCTTGTCCTTTCAGCAATCTCTCTCTCTCTCTCTCTCTCTCTCTCTCTCTCTCTCTCTCTCCTTTGACCCTATGCATGGAACCCAATCACGCATCTCATCTTGTCTGTTACCATTCTCATATAGCTGTGCCTTTGCTATTTTTTTAATCAATACATTACCTAAGGTTTGAATTAGTAAGAACCATTGACCATGATTAATTCTTTAATCATTTTGATAAGCCCCAGCGGTTTCTATCGAAGAAAGATAACCTTGTCACAGAGTTGGTAACTCAACCGAAGAAGCGACCAACCTTCGTATTCGGGGACACGTGCCGTTAATAATTGATTAATTATTAAAGCTTTAATGCTGTTCACTTACAAAAATTACATCACTTGGTCTTAACTTAACTAGTCTATATCTAATATGCTAATTGAACTTATACTTTATTACGCGATGTATGCGCTGCACCATACTTATCTTCTTTGATTTTATGTGTATTGGATTTCCCACTTTCATTTTTTAAATCAAAAAGCAATCTCTTGTGCGCACGGGTGACATGAGAAAATGTCATCCAGATAATTAGAGTCATTGCTTTAATATGAGACAAGGGCTTCTGTTTTGTGGATTCTTTGTCCATTAAGAAGGTAGAAATAAATCGTAAATCCCTAATGGCATGGACTGAACGCTTGCCTCCTCATCAATGGGATGTTTCTTCCCAGACTCAGGAGAGCAAGCTGTGACATTGTAAGAAGCAAAGCGGAGTAAAACTGATAATGAAGACAGAGTATTTGCGTGGCAAACATACAAGACAAATGCATATGCAGGTCAAGACATTAATCAAAAACAGACAATTTTGATGGTCCTCTAAGAACAATTTCAATTTCTTTTATTTATTGCCTCCGCCATGCGTACATCTGTGTTCGTGTGTGTGTGTTTGTGTGTTTATTAACAACATAACGCAAGCAATCATGAACAGAACCTAATGTAAGGGGATTTCGGAAATGAACAATTAAAGAATCAATTAGATTTGGGTGTGGATCGACTTAGTGGTACACTGGGAGTCGGTTCCTTTTTCATAATCGATCATCGGTTTGAGCAAACCGATCGATGATCGATTAATAATCGGTTCAGGCAAATATAAAGAATCATGCAGTTTTATCTGTGAAACTGTACTTTCTTTACCAAGCCCGCATGTCTTAGTAATTCTACCTTAAGAAAAGAAGTTTTTGCCTTTTTATATTTTCCTATTATTAGTAAAATATGCTTTTAAAAGATTCATTTTAATTATTTATAATAATCAAAAATTGAACCACAATCCAGGACATCTACTTGCTGCATAGACCCAGAGAATTTATGAAGCATTTTAACGCCATACCCGCCCATATTGTGCAATGTACATCTCGTTGCAAAACTGCCCGCTAATTCTGCAGCTCCCTGCCAGTTCACAGATGTTTATTACGTCTTCCGTTCTCGCATCTACCGTGGTAAACTCAGTTACCAAAGACTTGGGAACAAAGACTCATTATCATGATTATGAAGTAATCAATAGTTGCCTTTGGTAATCGAGCGCTTGAAAGTGGCAGCAAACCGACTGACTTTCGATAAAACTCGATGATCGGCCCACCACTAGATCGACTACATGATCTTATTTACACTCATGTACACTTATGCACGAATAAACCTTGGCATATTGGACGAATAAATGAATGAAAACACAGGTTGGGAGCATTTATTAACTGGAAACCCAAACATGATGGAGGCTTGCCTTCTTTAGAACCCAGATTTCTACTTGTTATTACTTTTGTCTAATATCAGTGTTAAACACACTTCTTGTATTCAGTATATGATCTGTATGTCAGATTCGTTATAACGACATAATTTATTCATTTTTAAACTGTAGGTGGCACTGTCTGTTGAACAAGGATGAAGGTAGCCATATGATAGGAGGGATAGGCTATTGTTAAACCCTCTGGATTCAGGTGTTAGATACATGAGGCAAGGAAAATCCTGAAGGCGTACTCTGTATTTCCACCATTTGACCTTTGGTGACCAAGGTTCACGTAGGCCCTACTGGTTCCTGGTAAGACGCGTTTACCAATAGGAACAGGTTTCCTTTCCCCATTTCTACTCCTTAATGTCCCTGTCACCTGACCGCACTATTATAACAATATACCGTTTAGCAAAGAATGACCACTGATTCAATTTAAACTTTTTTTTTCAAATTCATACGCGACTCCCAGTTTAGAAAAAGTATTAAATATTACAATATTCAAATTGTCTGATAAATGTATTACACGTATAATTACTCAACATATCCGAACATTTTCTGTATGCCATACAGATTTTGGTATGATATATACAGTTATAACATCAGAGCCCTCAGGTTTTTAGTTGCTCAATCACCTACCTTTTGAAAAAGAATTCATGTGATTTCTGGCTTCGTCTGTGTATATATAAAAGGTGCCTAATCAACTACCTTTTGAAGAAGAAATTTGTGTGATTTCTTGCTTCTCCTGTGTATATATTAATATTTTAAGGTTAATTTTGGTTGTTAAAAGTTCTTAAAAAGGCCTTCGAGAAGGACGTGTGACCATGTTTATCTACAACATCTTTGTAAACACAGCAATGTTGACAAACGGATAAAACATGTAACCTTAGTGGTAGGCAGCATTTATGCGGAGGTAGAAAGGTTATTTGTTGCAAAATGCCATTTGTACAGCTCTGGCTTATCTGACTTGCTGCCAGATGCCTTTGTTGAATTTGTTAGGATTCTTTTGGCGGGCCCCCAAATATTATAAACAAGTTGATATAAAAAAAACAAGTAGCCTGTGTGCAGTGATATCCACGTTTTCTGGCCTATTTTTTATATAAGCTCCGAGGGATTACCTTGAGTTTATAAAGGTCAGACAGGTGATTGGGCCCCTTTTATAATACTAGGAGAAATCAAAGACTTTTTTTTTGTTCAATACACCGCCACTGTATCATGAATTATTAGCAGAGGCTATTTTTCGCTAGATTTCAGGTTCTGAAACAAATGTATAAACAGCCGAAAACCTTGGAGATTATTTCGGCAAGAAGAGAAGTACAAACGTTTATTTACAAATGAAAAAAAAGTGAAATTCAAGTCTAAAACCTACCCCCTACTGAAAGACATAATACCTTCAAAAATTACTGAGTAGCAGCTCTGTGATTCTTCTCTTGGTACATCACGAGGCCTTGTTACAACTACAAGGCATCGTATTAACCATATATAAACATAAAGAATCTTTATTCAACTTGATTATGCTATGCTGTCTCTCAAACTCTAGAAAGGCATACCGCTGGATTTAGTACTGTAATAAGACACTCACATACTATAATGGTTCCAGTTTCCGATACCTGTCTTTGTTTTGAAATCCTATATGCAGAAAGCCGAGCTATTAATTCTTATGATGTAACATCTAGTCTCTCGCAGGGTATCCACTTTATGAATTTAGACAAGTAACATTATGTACGACAACTGTGAGAAAATAACTTTTCGCAGACATTACAGGGATTTTGTGTCAGGCGTTTAACCTTGAACATCTAATGCCTTGTGCACTATCTGCAAGATCAAGTTCTTATCCCTATTCTCTTGACAAAGAACTCTTGAGGACATACAGTCATGACTAGATGGAAATGTACGTGCCGTGAGACTCTCTGTCAGGTACTAATGAGAGACTGCAGGCGGTGTCCACGTGACTTCCATCAACATTCCACTACCTGTAGCGGAGAGGACGTGTAAAAATCGCCCTATTTCAGAACGAGCTTACATGAAACTATGATGATATATCTTTATTCCAAACCAAGAAAAATAGGGAAAACTTCATTTCATTCTTAAGCTGGGTTGAGAATATCTCATTTATCTTCTAAGCGATTAAAAAGAAAATCGTCATTAACCTATCAAGGAATCCCTGAAGCGTATGTAATAAATAATAATATTTTTCTCATTTAACAATTTTTACATGTATCCTATATTAGCTGATACATTTAAGGATATTGTCACTTTTATAAACCAATAAACTTCGTTTTGTTCAAACTAAGTCCTTCATAGTATTGTAACATTCAAGCTATCATTCTACGTCTCTCACTGAATTTTATTACACACCTAAATGATGTTGATGATTAGATATATAAAGAATGGAGATAAGATAAATGCCATCTTTTAAAAATTGACTAATATAAATGAATAATCATTATTTTTAGATATTGTTCATGCTCAAAAACTCTTCGGTCATATTCAAAAGTGCATTTGCTTCCGATTTAAAATAAGACAAATCCTGAAGGAAACGTAAAAATCCAGTTTTAATTTTACATCTGTCATTTTGAGCATCCCACTCTCATCCCAGTCTATTTTTTTTTCAAATATATGTACGTCTGTTTACTTCCATTTTCTTGATTTTGAGGCATATATAAAGATGGATATAAGTGAAAATTATTACTTCGTGTCCAAAATAGAGTAATTGTCATTTTCTGTTAAGACAAACTCCTTGAAGTAAGTTTGTTTCATACATTTTAAGGTATTTTCCATAACTTATATGCGAATAAATTAGGAAATAAATTTATGGATGAGTGAAGAGTTATCAGATGAGGATGCAATTGGAGAGGTTTATAAGTTTTAATTCATCATGGAGATGTTACAAAGAGAAGATTCCAAGGAAATACCCTGAAAACAGGATAATACAATATGTGGACTAACTATCCAGTCTCTCCTCCTCTTCGTGTTTTTTTTTAAGTTTATAATAAATCATAGCAAACAGAAACAATAATGATTGGAAGCATAATTCATAAAGCATAAAGCAATAGATTACGCGTAATAATTCAGCCATGTCCAATTATACTCCATTGGGAAGGGGCGTTATGTTTCCTTAGGTCGGTTCACTCAAGTTAATGTACCTTCAGATATTGCACAGATAAAAAATAACGAAACAGTATAAGGAGACTAACTAAAGCATTCATACAGCTAGTATGGAATACAATGAAGACTTATCGCCCCTATTTCTAATGGCTTTTTAGTTTCCTTTGTAATATTCCTGATTCGAATAATTGTCTCGTGAATAAAAAATGAATTACATTGCCCAAAACATTTACTTCTGATGTTGTTTGTATAACGCGCTTCTACCAAATATGGTTCTCTGTCTTTTCCATGGTTTGATATTTTCTTCTTAAAATATTTGTACAAACATTTTTATGCATGCATTCGATAAAGAAAAAATGTACCTTTCAGCAATGAAACAAGGTGACCCCAATCAATGTTATCAGAGTTTGTTGAAGGTAGCTTTAACCAAGCTCAAAAAGAAAACTTGACAGGAATTTGATATACATACCGTATGGCAGATGATACTATTGTCACTGACACGAGGAAGAAGACGGCAAATAGGAGTTTGTTGTCCATGACGAACAGAAGGCCCCTGCTGGTAGATTGAGTAGAATGGCGTCTGCTGTGAGTTGTGATGGATAGCCAAAAGTAGTTCTTATCAACAAACTATTGTCTTGGTATTGCTCCGCCAGAAACAAGTCGCTCCTGTAACAGAAAGACACTCACACTGAGGAAACTGAGGAATGAGTCCCGTGACAGCCTAATAAATACAGGCCTTCATTGATCCGTTTTGTCGTGAGCAGACTCACTCACTCATCTGTTACGTAGAGTTGAGGTACGAATCACGCCTACACCTTTATTATGGACACACGGCGGATAAATAAGTGGGCGGCTGGCCATTGCTCACAGCCCGAGGACTCATCTATACGAGTAAAGGGCAGGG
The DNA here is from genome assembly GCA_026874595.1 of Sipunculus nudus. NCBI lineage: Eukaryota > Metazoa > Annelida > Sipuncula > Golfingiida > Sipunculidae > Sipunculus > Sipunculus nudus. The sequence continues at coordinate 69,140,415 of CM049310.1, forward strand.
CTTCATTGTTTCTGTATTGAATGTGTGTAAATGATTAATGATTTTTATCTTATATTGTACGCAATTAATGTAGCTTATTGTACATTGCGTATGGAATGTATGTAACTGATTTGATTTTCATTTGGACAACTGAAATCATCTTCTTCTCTTTTAACTTTTCGAGACAAATTTCACGATTACGTATTGCTTGCATACAGAAAATAGACTACGTGCGGTATCTGCAAAATTAAATTAACTATACTGAGAGAACAGAAGGACATAGAGAGACCGCAGTTCTTGTTTCCCAGGCACACTTTCAGCCCAGTGCACTATGAACCTATACCCTCAGCGTGGCGGCAATAATTATGTGAGTGCTTTCACTCTATCTCCGAAAGAACCCCTTTCTAATGTTTTTACTGTAAATAAGTGGAGATCGTTTGATGCTTGAATTCGATACACGAGAAACAGCAATGGAAAAAAGTTTAAAATAGTTTTAATCATGAAATAAAAGGAAACCGTAACTTAAGTACCGGCCGGTTTTCCTCGCATATGTATGTTGGATTTATATATATATATATATATATATATATATATATATATATATATATATATTCTTACATAAAAGGGCGACAACATTTACTAAAGAGCCGTAAAGAGAACGCAAGCAAAACTCAAAACAGTCGCACAGTAACCTCCTATTCAAGTATGGCTTAGAATGAAGACTAGTATGGAATCATAAATCTGAATCCCTATACATACACATGAATGACATTGTTCAAGCTGTAACATGATACCAGTTTAGTAAAGTTTCCCCGACTTGTGTATGAAGGGTCAGTTTAATACTTTGACAATTTTGAATCGGTAAAACATATCATTACATATCATATCAAGAACATGTATGCACGTTAGAAGAATTAATTTAGCAGCAATGCCCCGATCTGCCATGGTGTTCATGGTTTGAGCTAACACGGATTACCAACAAACAAGCGAAACTTATTAATCAATGTGAATAAGATTACGTCAGTCTGTCTACCTAAATATCCATCCTCCATTTGGTAGACTGCCCCGTCAACTAATATCTGAGGTCAGCTAAGAATAGGAATGAGAATAGAGGGATTAAAAGTATGTCGAACACATCATAATGGTCAGCGCGAGTACGTCGTCCTTTGATTAACAGCCCCTCAGGCGACCTTTGGTAATGACTTTTGCTTCATGAAGCCAAGAGGGATGTCAACCTATATACATGATTGTGGAAGACAAGTCAATCATATATATATATACAGTGAAACCTCGTTATGTCGAACTCGGTTAAGTCGAATTCCCGCATGTGTCGAAGTCGAATGTCGGGTCCCGGCAAAAAACAGTTAAAACCTTATTAATTTAACTCCGCTTTTGTCGAAGTCGGATGTGTCGAAAACCCTGATGTGTCGAGGTGTTTTGTTTGTCCCCAGCTAAGATTTCTATCGCTTAACTCGAAGTCATGTTTGGATAACAGTTATGCAAGGCCCGTCAATCACGATTGGGCCGCGATTACCGCATCAAGTGCGATGGGTCTGTCGCTCGACTCGAGGTCATGCCGCTTTTATGTTTTGACAACAGTTGTGCACGGTCCAACAACCATACCTACGGCCGCGTTGACCAGTTACATAAATAATACCGACAAGGATCTTACTCAACAAGCGCAATTGCTTACATACCTAGTCCGTTGTTTACCTGTTTGGTCAATTAGTCACTCACGATCATGCTTCTCGCCGACAAAGCATTTATGAGAAGTTTTTGATAAACCAAACCTTTGATGTGTCTTTATATCTAAGGGTAAACATACAGGACTCTATATGAAGGGAGGAAGATGAGATCTATATCAGACTGACTCTTATTTACTATACAGTGTATACGTTATACTATATAACAGCTTCACTTTATTTTGTTCTTGTGCTGTTTGCTATGGGGTCGGGCCTGCTAAGCGTAAGCTTGATGTAAAAACCATACAAACCTCGCTCAATCTCTCTTTCTTTCCCTCTATCTCTCTCACCACACACACTATTTTTCTGTTTCAGTTTGACATTCTATAACGCTTAAAGATATCGTCTCAACAAATTAAAAGAAAGAAAATAAATGATAATATGAAAGCTAAAGGATTCACGTAAACATTTGTGAGAACTTTATTATATAGGCTCTATACATGTGCAGTATTTATCGATAATAATCGAGGCTGAAAAAGGTTGAATATAATGAACATCGGTTGTCTCGAACTCCGGTTGTGTCGAAGTAAATTCACCAGTCCCTTCGACTTCGACACAACGAGGTTTCACTGTATATATATACATACATAAATATATATATATATATATATATATATATATATATATATATATATATATATATTTCCGCTGTGCACACCGTAAAAGTATTATTGAAAGAAGGGGACCAGTCTAGCTGAATATATGATGTGTTTATAAGATCACAAAGTATATAATCACGTGATTTAAGCGTACGTTGACACAGACTTATCCTGATCCGTCCATCTCTGTATATCATCCTCAACATGTATCACACCTGACTCGGAAACCAACGAATAAACTAAAGGCGAGTTAACATTAATTCAAATCTTCACTTACATAAGTTAAAAGAAAACTAATCAACTAAAGTCTTATTTGCGTCATACGAATGGTCAGGTATGTGCCGGTTTCTCCTGTAACTTTTGTACCGACATCCGTGTTCTACATGTACGGACACTTTCTCCAAGCAATATCTACAATGTTACTCTTACTAGTTCAATGACGCCTTTTTCTGCCAATTTAATTATATTGGGAGTTTTGTTTAATATGAATACGTTATTTCATTAGGGGAGGTTTTGAAATATTTGATCAGCTCATGGTGTACATATGGGAAAAGCACATTCTTTTCTCGAATTTAAACAAAGATGAACATGAACAGATTGGCTGACCCGTTCACCCCTGAAGACGCTATACAATGTATATTTCAATGTAGACAGGATCGCACGTGCCTCTATGCACAATCTCTGAGTTAGTACTCAAGACGATCTCAATATTAACAGGTCTTTTACCCAGCCTACACATTCCGAAATTAGGAAACGATATAATAGGAAGCGGGATACGACACGAAATTCTTTGATTTTGGTTTCCTATAGAAACGTGTATGTTAAAATACGATTCGAAGTCCTACGATTTTGCTTCGGGCATGTTCGTATCGTACTGGCTTCCTATCGTATTGTATCCAAATTGCGTAAGTGTACGCTGGGTTTCGGTTGCTTAGTCCTTTTTCTTGTCATGTTCTTCTTCATGTTTCCTGGTCGTAGCGTATAAAGCCAATTTTCTACGATGTATTGAACCAAATTGTTTCAGGGGCAGTCATGTTGCTAATCAATATTTGGTGTAATTATCCCATCTGGTTTAGCACAAAATTCGTATAATGTACGGTGAAATACGATACGAATCTATGGTATTTACAATACGAGGTTGCGATAGGAAGTGACGAAATCGTATGTTTCCAAATTTCGTAACGTGCACGTTGTGTTTAACATGATACATTTTTGTCTATACCATTTTCAAAGCTTCAGTGTGCAACAATTTTCCGCCTTTTTTTCGTCCTTTTGTAACGAGTGTTGCTGCCAAAATTCGCATAAAAGGACGACCCTTCACATTTTACAATTCCTTGCGACTATCTACAATAGGTACAGCTGTCTGTGAGTGTCTACGACTTTCTGCCATTACTCCACATGCTATGATTGCCTCCACCATGAGAGAATCTGTTCATTCACGTTCGTGTATGTTTTTGTGTGCGTGTTCGTCACTGTGTTTGTTCACAACATAACTAACAACATAACGGAATCTCATGAATTTTTTATAGGGAAATTGTGGAATGGACCAAGGAAGAATCGATTAGATTGTGGTGTGGATTCAACTTCTTCTCCGGATTCTGGAGCGTCATCAAGATATGTGTAAACGTACGGTCACTTATGCACCTGGGAATATGGGCCAAAAAATAAATTGTTGCTCAGAATGTTGTCTCATCAGTGTGGCCCGGTCATGTGTTCAGGTCACACACGAGTGCCCAGCGCCTCGGATTCCCGGTGTCCAGTTTGTTCGTAGGACGTATTTTAAAGTTGTGCTCCCATGGCGGAGGCATGTACCCTTCGGGACGCACATTTCTAGTTTTATGCTGTTTTTTTTTAATGATTTCCTATGAAATTTCACGACATGTCACTGCTCTTTTGAATATGACCAAACCCTACAATTTGCTACGATTTTCTGTGCCGTCCTACGATAGAAAGTTGTCGTTGAGGTACTCACACGTAGTGGATGCCAACGGTTATCTACAATGTAGTGGAAGAGTCACAGGAAAGGACCTCACCCAATACGAATCCCTTTGCGACCGACGTGACCAGTACTGGACTCTCATGTAAATGTGAAGCTTTTCCCTTTATGGGACCACTAAGTCCACAAACTTTGAGAATATATGATAAATATATAATTTGTTAATAATTGGTTTACATATTTCAGCACATTTTATATATTTTTGTTTGATCAAAAATCTATTACATCCATATCAAATTACACGTTAATTTATTGCCACGGGGATTCCGTCAATAATTCTAGTAAATTGATATGAAATGCAGGACACTCATACTTTACCTAATGAAGCATGGCCATGTAATTAATCATCAGGAATGGTTGATCCACCGGGGAAGCCGTTAATTGCGGAACTGCGATGGTCGATAACTTTGTTTTGTACATTAGGGACCAGTCAATGGACACAGTGCTGTGGAAGCCGCCTTGTCCATTTCCGTATAGACTTTCAATTTTCACTGATTGATCTCTCGCACCGGGTGCCGCCACGGTCAGTTTACACCAAGACCCGCCAAGCTCAGATTTCCCAACCAATTTCGACAATGGATCCATTCCCTCCGGACGCAATCAAATTATATACTATTGTGACAGAGCACTCAGCATGGACTGGAAATTCCTGAAGCAATGCAAATGAAATAAATAGCTCGAATTTGAAATCAGAGGACATGCACTGGATGGTCCCTGGGGTACTTTCGGCCATTAAAAAGGCGAAAGTTAATCATATAAGCAGCAGAAATGTCACAGATTATTGCCTCCGAGATAATATATGGACTTAACTATGGATTCTTGCAAGCTAGACCCGAGGGGCTTATATTATTATATGGTTCTTGTGATAATGTCTATAATTCAGGTGGTCTTCGGAATAACCTAGATTGCCAACGTGCCTGCGTGTTGTAATCATATTATTTCACCAAATTAATAGATCTTTTTTAATGGTCTGAAATTATTTCTCAGAAACTTCTCAATAGATTGTCTCATGACCTGGAGAATTTATTAATCGCAGGGTTTCCGTGGTGTAAAACCGGTTACGCATCTACATGTTGTTGCGACATTGTTTGATGTATTTAATCAGGGGTATCTGGCATATAAAGAGAGGTTAGGTTCTTCGTTAGATTAAAGACCCCGGTGTCTATATAATCTGGTCTACTGTCTGTCTCCATATTTTCTAAAGATGTTATTTATACAGACAACTAATCTCGATTCAATTAGTTCCAAAATCAGTATGAGGAATAAGCTGATTAATTAACTCGATTATGTGCAAAGGATGAGCTATAAAAATAATATTTTTGCGACTTATTCAATCAAAGCCAGGTTAAGAAGGTAACCAGGAAAATGGATGACGTCATAAGGAATGTTTTCTGCTTTGACTAAAATTTTCTTGGTCTCTGTGACGTCAACGGAACGTCACAACCCAAGATGAGAGTATCGATGATTATATTTTTAAAGGACCAAATGGTAATCATGATCCAATAGGTTGTTGATACTGTATCCATTTATATTCGCTACTTATCAAAAATTAACCATTTTCTCCTCTCCTGTCTGATGCTCAAAATTCTAAATGAAACAGATCGAAAGAAATATCGCCGCAAAAACAAGGGCAAGGGTTGAGGAAATGCCAATGGCTGGGTCATATATGTCGTGTAGCATGCAAATCCCCTGAAATCTGCTTATCAGAAACGTTAGATGTCATTGTTTATACAAGCTTGGCAACTTCGCCAGTCTCACCATGGTCACCTGCTTTAAGGGTCAAAATTCACCAAAGCGGTATTTGATGTTCAAGATCAAATGTGGTCAAATTTATTTTCATCTGTTCTTTTTTAATAAAAAGAGGCTTTATTGAAATATGCTGATATTTGATTTATATAATAAATGATAAATTAAGTATTCATAAAATGAATGACAAATAAGAAGGATATTGTGATAATAAATGATACGTTTTTACCTGACATGTCGACTGCTTTTGGTGTGCTAACTATATGAACAGAAATTGTGGGTGGATAGGGGTCCTGGAACGCACTATATGTTCTGTATGCTTTCCTTTACCTTAACCTTCACTTTGAACGAAACCATTAAAAAACGTCGAATATTTTAACAATAGCCCTATAAATTCAAACTCTTCGGAAGCGTCTTAAGACTCATTTCTTTTAAAATTCAAGCTGTGATTGTAAACTTAAAATAAATGAAGATAATATGCGTCTTTTCAACAACACCAAATCATGAAATAGGAATTGCCATTTATAAAAAAAATATCGCTTTGGCAACCGGTTTATTCTGAAACCTTGGGCCATGATAACACTTTCTTGTGTGTTTGTCAGCCTTGGACAATTATGCCATCTTAATAAAAAATAAATCAGACAGTAAGCCGGTTGAGGACGTAATTGAAGAAAACTAAATCGTCTCAATAATGTTAATTCTGGACTGGAAAGCTAGAATTAAAATTGGGATTCAGCCAATAACAAATTTATAGACTGGTACTTTGGTAAAATTAACCCCCAAAACAGACTGGTACTAATTATATATGATTATTTAATTAAAGTGTAGGAGTAACTATTTATAAAAAAGAACGGCCCGGGCTGTAAACAGGATATGGACAGAAAAATAGTTAGGTGGAATTGACAGCCGCAGTTATAACTCATATTAGGTAACAAAAAGTGTGATATTCTCCACAGATAAACGAATGTTCAGACATACGTGAATAAGTGAAACTGGTCAGTTCACCAAGGCTGCATATCTGAAGGCGGAGGATTGGATATAGATCTATTAATAACCAATAACACCCACGACGAGATGTTATTGACCAGTTTATGTTGTTTGTAGAATTAAGAAGGGGGGCTGGTACACAAGTCGTGGGAGTATTCAGCTCACTCGTGTGGAAGATGTGTTTCGACAGGGGCTAACATAAAACAAGTAGATTGATTGGTCAATTGGCTTGCTGCAGCGAGGCATTACAGGACTTGTCGGGGTCGATCGGCGGATTACCCTCCCGTATATTGATTTATCAGTTTCAGAAAGCATCGCGAGAGGTCTCTAACTGTTTAGACATTTATGTAGTTCATCCATGTAAACCTCTTTCAGGAGTTCATAATTACAACTTGCCGTGATTTTAATTTAATACGAAAGAACCATGAACTTCGGAGGTGTCTTTCCACAAACGCCATGAGGTGAACAAAGAAAAGATCAGTGATGGCATCATTATAGGACATTGCGGAAAAAGAGCCGCCGACCACTTTTTTAGCAGTGATCCAATGCATGTGTTCCAAAGTGACGTCACACGATCTTCCATGAAGGATAAACAATGGTAACATGTTAGCAGTGCCATGAATCACGTAACAGTACATGTGACAAGGTAGTCAGAGTGATATTTATTTCATATCCCGGTATGATCCTAAGAATAACCCGTTTTCTCATTCTGTCCATGTTATGCTACCTTTAGCCAAATCGCCTCACCCGAAATTAACCCCAAAAACAGGCTGAAAGAGAGGGCTATAATATTATAACACACTATCAAAGGTGCTTATTGGACTTGGCAAAGTATTTATATTTGTAAAGCCATAATATCTTCTTGTATTTGAGTAGCGTATTCGTAAGAATTAGAAATCTGCGTTCTAAGGAATGAAAGCCTCCGCCATGGGTGCCTATGGATCCATATTATGGGATCCTCCCAAACCGTGTTTGCATTCACTTATTAGGCCAATATTCCCAGAGTCATTGGTGCATAAGTGACTGTATATTTGTGAATATTCCTTGTTGATGTTCCTGAATACGAATCATGTGCCAGGTCCACACCAAAATCTAATCGATTCTTCATTTTCCCGTTCCCGAAATGCTCTGAGAAATTCATGAGATTCCGTTCATGAATGCGTGAGTTATGTTGTGAACAAACACACACACCTACACACATACGAACGGGGATGAACGCACACCCTCCTGATGGAGGCAATAATGAATACCCACATTAATATTCCCGTTTATTTTTTTACACTTATCATGTGATTGCAGGTTTTTGACCATGGTAACAAAGATTGTAGTGTATGTCGGGTGACACCTATCGGGTAATCTAGTAAAAACATTGCTACACTCTTTCACCATTACATACCAGACATGGGATGACTACTTGACATATGTAATCGATTGGGATTATGATTACTTGAAAAGTAAATGATTACGATTACAATTACGATTACCAAAATATGTTCATGTAATCTATTACAGCCACGATTACAAACTTTAATATTGTCAAAAGGCAACACAAGAATTCATACTCTAACCTTAATTAAAATACATCACAGAAATGAAAACTTGTGCAAAACATTAACAGAATAGTTAGTCTCATCAAGATGAGAAATAGTCTGAAGGAAAACTAGAAGTAATTTACATCACTTGTAACGTTAAATATGTGTTGCACTTATAAGCACAAGCCTCTCAAACTGTGCATTTGTGAGACAACAGTGCTCCGGGCAGAAAATTTTGCGGGCTACACTGAACAATCTTTCCACAGGACCCGATGTAGCTGGAACAGTGACAAATATTTATAGTGAATGGTCACTAACGTTAATACATACAAGGCACTTATATCGTGGTTTTTCATATACCTCTTACCTGTAAGCCCCGATGCCAAAGATCACCAATTTTTGTAAGGTAATAGGAAAGAGTAAAAGAAAAGCATTATAGGATTGTGAATTAGAAAGTTTATGAGTTGAAAAGTTGGCTTGTTTACTATAACATTTCGTATATTATTACACGAATTCTTTTATAAAGTACAGAGACCGTACGAAAAACTTTAAAATAAAGCTATCTTTTCTGGTAATATTGTTATCACGGATAGTCAAGATGCATTCTTTTATATTTCAGGATCCCATATGTCTTTAATATATCAAATCAGCTTTTTCTCTCCTGGTCTAATGAGATCACAGCTCATGTATATTTAATCCTACACAGCGTTTGGTGCACTGCACTTGTAACTCACACTAAAGAGATCTTAATGCTTTTAAGACAGAACTTTTCGTGATGGACGAATCCAGATGGGATCTCAAGTATATACGAGGCTGAACCCCCGGCTACAAGTACTCCAGGAAGACTAACTTCTGTAAATGTATTAAAAGTACATTATGATTTTTTACTAGAGTATGCAATATTAATGCCTTATCCATTGTAATGTAATCCAGATCAAATATTCAGACCTGGTCCCTCCTAGATAGCATGACTTTCCAAACTCTCCAAAATTATAGTAGTGGAACCACCATTTGTACCTTGTAGTTATAACGTCCTTAAGATCATCTATCTTTAAACCACTAAAACGCATCGTGCATCATTGTCTGATTTTTTGTGTGCCCTATAATCTACAGAAATCTAAAGAAACAGTGTATTATTGAGCAATAAAATACTAACAACATGCTTCATTCGCACAGTTTTTTTTTAATATTACGTTCATCAACACAGTTCTGAGCCGTATTATCTGCGGCTATGGCAAACAGCCAAACAGCGCCATGTGTCAGCCGTTTCATCTGAGGCTGTATCCAACAGCCAAACAGCGTCATGTGTTAGCTGTATCATCTGAGGCTGTGACCAACAGCCAAACAGCGCCATGTGTCAGCCGTTTCATCTGAGGCTGTGACCAACAGCCAAACAGCGTCATGTGTTAGCTGTATCATCTGAGGCTGTGACCAACAGCCAAACAGTGCCAAGTGTTAGCCGTATCACCTGAGGCTGTGTTCAACAGCTTAACAGCGTTATGTTTTAGCCGTATCATCTAAGGCTGTGACCAATAGCCAAACGGCGTCATGTGTTAGCTGTATCATCTGAGGCTGTAACCAACAGCCAAACAGCGCCATGTGTCAGCCGTATCACCTGAGGCTGTGTCCAACAGCAAAACAGCGCCAAGTGTTAGCCGTATCACCTGAGGCTGTGTTCAACAGCCAAACAGCGTTATGTTTTAGCCGTATCATCTAAGGCTGTGACCAATATCCAAACAGCGTCATGTGTACGCCATATCATTTGAGGCTGTGACCAATAGCCAAACAGCGCTATGTGTCAGGCGGATCATCTGAGGCTGTGTCCAACAGCCAAACAGCGCCAAGTGTTAGTCGTATCACCTGAGGCTGTGTACAACAGCCAAACAGCGTCATGTGATAGCCGTATCACCTGAGACTGTGTCCTATAGCCAAACAGCGTCATGTGTCAGCCTTGTCAACTGAGGCTGTGTCCAATAGCCAAACAGCGTCATGTGTTAGCCGTATCATCTGAGGCTGTGTCCAACAGCCAAACAGGGTAATGTATCAGCCGTATTATCTGTGTCTGTGACCAACAGCCAAACAGCCGCACAGTTTACCTGTCACTGTGACCACCTTAAGGACCTGACTCTCTCCGCCCACACAGACAGTGTGTCCTCGTCCTAGAAGTCTTCAATCCTTCCTCTCAATGGTATAATTACAGATTTCTTACCTCTGTCAACACCCTCTGCTAGGGCTTTAACGATACTTAACATATATAAGTAACCACATATAAGTGGCACATAACATAATAAACATATTAAACATAAGTAAATTGTCAGAGTGCAAATTGTTAGTCATTTCACTTCTTTGTTCAAGTTTGTTATTTCATCGCCATCACTGTAAAATTTATAATGAAGCATCCCTTCAGTTGGTTTGATCGTTCAGCGGTTAGCCACACCGATGCCGATTAACTGATTTTCGGTTAATGATGTTTCGTCTTGTATCCAGATGTACAGGTGCACCGATGATAAGTTACAGCCGTGCCCTTTACTGGTTTCTTCAATGGCGCAATCCCAAAATATAGTGTAATAATAATGTTATCAGTGGTGGACTCAGAACCCCTTTCTAGCGGGTTAGAGACAAATATTTCAAAGTTGGTACCGCCTGATGGGGTTGTGCATGGGAGATGTGTCACCTTACTGCGGTCTGGAATTTTTTTTAATATTAAGGCTATTAGAAGCGAATGTGAGAATAAAATAATAGGGGATAGTATTGCTTCAGAAACCAACAAGAAGAAAAATTTCCCCCCTAAAATTCTAACCTATAAAACCTGCATGATTTTTTCACTTGAGCGTTTAATGGTCGACTATCACAATGACATGGAAACGGGATATTCCTTTCAATTATTATCAGTCATTTTTTATTCATTTCTGAAACACTACAGAACATTGATATTTGAAGAACCTTGAGACACTGTAACACCTTTTTTTTATTAATAACTTTTAACTAACTGCAGTTAGAGCCTTCATTTAATGAAAATATACTTTTCATTAATTAGCGAAATGGGGGGAGGGGGGGGGGGGGCATATTCCCTGCTTTGGGGGAAACATCAAATGCACATCCTCTTAAAAACTGTTTAAATTATGACCCTACCCCGCCAGTGCGGGTTGTGATTTCTCTCTGGTATCTTCATATGGGATCTTTAGTACTCTGCATCCCGTTAAATATTTCAAATAACACAAACACAGGGAAATTTTAGGGATTTGCATGCAGCTCATCAGAAAATGATTTACTAAAGAATTAGCGTATGGGAAACCTTGTCTGGGCGTACCTGGATGCACCCCCCGCACGATACAGGGTAAGTAGCTGGCGGGAATAAAACGTGGCTGGACGCTCAAATAGCTGAAATACCGTACAAACTTAACTCCGCGTGACACACGGTCATTTGCCATGACAAAGTAGCAGTTAACGTACATGATGAAGTGTATTTTGATGCCCGGCCGCTCGATTGTCCATCATATATACGTGATATCAGGCCAACCTGGCTCATGGCTGGGTCGACCAGGCAAGGCTGTTTTAACCGATGTTTTTGTATAATTGATGCTTGGATCCAAATGGATTATAAACGTAACAATGGTGTCTAGGGGCCGGTCCGTAATGTGCAGACTAAGTACTCGATTAAAACTCAAAATTGCCTGTTATAGGAGAAACATGCTAGATCAACCAATTCGTGAAAAGATTACAATCATATTTCTGCGTCGAAGCTTACACCAAGGTGACCCGAGACATGATATATAGAATTTACCTGGTCTGCAATTAATGTTTGTGTGTGTGTTTGTGTGTGGTATACCAGAGCAAACAACAGCAGCAACAGACTATTTTGCCCCCAGGCAAAGCCAGCCCTCTAACTGCCAACTTGGATTTTTCAAATAAAAAAAATAAGAAACAAAAAAACATGAGACGGCTAGATCTCTTTAAGATTCTACGAATAAGATAAGTTTAATGATCTTCAATGATCGCCTGTCAGTTAAAGGTCACATTAAAACTGTATTACTCATAAACGGCTAGATGGATTGTCTTGAAATTTGGAATATTAACTTTTTTTACATAATTTGACTGCTGCAGAAGACTGGTAGCGTAACCTGCAATGAATTTTTTTACACAATGTCCTGGTTTGTTTAGTACGAATTTTGTAAGGCTAAAAAAAAGGCCTGGTTCTCAGGCACCGCCCGCATCAATTATAACCACTGCATAAAAAAATCTATTTTGATTTTTCATCTTTCAAGAAGATAAAATGATACATTTTGATACGATTTCCTATGTTTTGTAGTGCTTTTACCTGTTTAGCAAAAACTTCTGTTATTTTCATGTTTTTTCCCTGATCATAAAACATTTTTATCGAAATACACAAAAAAAGGTAAAAAAAAAAATAAAATAAAATATTGCCCGTCAGCACTGATTTCTGAAAAAAGTGCCTGCATGAGAACCATTCCTTTTCTTTGGCCTAATGGATACAGTATTTTTCTTACTTAACCCAGGGGGAGGATTCCGGACAGGAAGCCGCATGGTTCGTATTTTACAAGGTATATGAAGCCATTTATATCATTCGTAATCACACTGACCACAGGAAAGTATTTTTGTTTGATTTATATATTCTTTACAAACTCAGACTAGTTGAACTGGTAGCATATGTTTAAAAGAAAGTGTTAAAGCCAAATATTGTATACTTTAATTGAATTGTTTCATGGCAGCTAGCTTTGGTAACATAAGGCTATAGTACTGACTTTTGAAGTGCCTAGATGCGAGACGTGTATATATATATATATATATATATATATATATATATATATATATATATATATATATATATATATACGTTTCTCATTTTAGTCCAAGTGGTTTCAGTAACAGATGCACATATAACATATTTAACCACTAGGCGTAACTTGTTGAGGTAATTTAGTATATCAAATACCTCCCATTCCCTCTCCACCACAGTGTGTCCTATTCCTCGCTCTCTAACAGCCTGGCAACCTTAATTCAGAAAACAGATGTGTCGTATCACCAAAATTGAAAACGAGGCGCTCAGGTAAAACCTGTTTGTGAAAGCGGCAAACTGTAATTGGCTGTAAATGAAAAGACTTCATGTAAATAAAGAGACCAACTGCCACATTTATATCACATTTGAAAGGTAGGATGGATTGACAAGCTTTGGATGATATGCTATTCTGGTTGTTGAAATTACGGGGAGCAAAAGTGAATAAAACACTCTGTGAGAGAGGAGTACCTTGTTGTAGTTGTCTGGACGGACATAGGATGATAGAGCCAGTCTGACAGTCCTGCCAGTATGGATAAACCTGTTTCCGTATTTCAGGTCTGCACTGACAAGGACTGCCGCCCTACTACCGCGCTGTTGACTCCACAGTATTTAGCAGAGTACAGAATTATACATAAAACGGATTGTGCCTGAGCTTCAATTCAGATGAAACCTATAAAGCTCGGGGAACGTCGGCTGCATACAAGAGCTGAAAAAGTCAATCAGGTATGGCAGGCCGTGCTTATGCTGGCTGCTTATGCTGTGATTGCTGTTGATGAAGCTGCCAGTGACTGATTAAATTCTGACAATGCTGGACCAGCATCATCTGAAACATCAGTTAATACTTGCGTATACGCCTGATACTGATAATCCGCGTCCTGATTTACGAACCCACTTGATATAAATGAAAACCCATGTTCAACTATGTAGGCCTACAAAAAGTGGTCTTGTGATTTGGGGATAATTAAGCTTGCTCCGCAATTTGACATTATGTACTGGTAATCATCGAGTTCATTTGTGACACGTCAGTGAAATAATTCCTTTTCTGCTATGTCCATGGTAAAGTTCTGTGATGAAAAAGACATTTTAAGTTAAACCATCCGTAGGACTGGCTAAAAGTGGTCTTAATTCACAGGTGGTCTTTTAGATAGTTCATTCATAACCAATATGAATGCGTTCGGTTCACGCAAGGTTGGTGTAAATGGACAGGTGGTCTTTTTAAAAAGGTGGTCTTTCAGACGGGTTCTTCTGTATTTTGTCCATATGTAAATATAACGCACACGCATATACTTTATTGTAACTAAAGATAGATATAAATCATGCCATGCATATAAACAGATCTGTTTTATGTAGTTCACCTTTCATAATTCTTCTCCTTGTTTAAGAGTGAGTCAGGCAGGGGAAAGATCGGCCATCACGACATTTTTATGGTAAACAGACACACATGGACTGTGTTTACTCACACACACAATCATATGAACCTAAAAAAGCGGGTTAACTGGAGTTATAAGTCCCCACCCCTCACCACCACTTTTTAGCATTTGGCACTTTTTAGCAATTTTAGACTTTGGTTCCATTTTTTTTTCTCCTTGATGAACCAGCATATATAGAAACGTACTAAATGATTTGAATGACCTCTGATTATATAAAACATTATATATATATAATATATATATATATATATATATATATATATATATATATATATATATATATATGCACTACAACTGGGGAAAAGATATTTAACGAAAGGGGCCCAACCCACACCCCTAAATCTTCTCCCACCATTATTGAAGATAAATTGACGCCATGCACTTGCCCCTATATTTGCAATGCGACATTCGGACAGAATAAAATAGAAAAAAAAAATCAGATGAAATAATCTGTATAAGATAAAAGGTAATATTTTAAGTTATTAATTCCACGACCTCCTCTGACGGGCCATTCCGTCACTCTGACGGGCTATTTCCATATGACAACCTCATTATAGCATCAGTTAATTTAAATAATATATGCTCTCGTCCAGTGGAATTGCTTTAAAAGCACATCTGATAGCGGCCAGGGCTTGATAGCCATTTTATATTCATGGATTAAGCTGTAATCGAACACTGCTGACATCGTGCTATAGGGATTTAAGTGATATAATTCTACGAATATTTGATTAACTTCCCCTCTAGAACGTATTACAAAAAGTAGTTATATGCTCTGAACATGGGCTATCATTCTTGTTCAAAGACTTATATAGCTGAAAATCCAACATGCCTGGATTGTCTGACACCTGAACATACGTTATACAAAGTATTATATTTCGCTTAATTAAACTTTATTAAGGGGAGGCTTACAGGGGGTTGTTCAGTTTATTCCGTATCGAGATTTGAATGTATTTGCATTTTGACCTTGACTTAATGTTCGGGTAAGGACAATAGGTCTGCGCTAATTTAAATATTTAGTGTTAGTATGAGGAAAGTGGATAATTATATTTGACAATATATATGTATATTTATATATTTGTACTCTGCATACCAGCACATTGCAAGCAAATGTCGGGCTTTTTTTGTTTACGCTCTTTACGCAGCGCTTTAACTATAGGCCTACTGCCTATAGTTGCTTCTTTAGAAGCGTAAGTTTTCCGCTGCCTCTGGAGCGTATTATTTGTTGTTCAGATTGAGAGCTTATCCTACCTATATGTAATTGTAGCTTTATGGTTATTGCCTCAGCAAGGATAATGATGATATTGATAATACTACTACTACTAATAATTATTATTATTATCATTATTATTATATTTATGATTATTTAAATTCGTTATAAAATCCATTATAAAATGCTCTTAGGCGTTTATATAATACTGAGAAAGTTTAAAATACCTATAAACCAGAACTAGAAGCCCTAAGCCCTAGAGAAAAAAATACCTGTCAGACCCTTGTCCCTTATACCTGACCCCGGCAGTGTAGGAGCCATGATTTTGTAGCAACCAGGCTTAACCAGAGAAATTGTGCTCCACAGAGGAGTGCTGGACTAATTGGAGCTATTATTATGGACGAACAGGAAAGAACTCAATCGCGGCAATTTTCTCCTCCCAGACAACATTACCGCCAGAAATGCACTATTACGTTGTCACTTCATTATGTCAACCCATGTTGTTTTAAGTCCCGTCGTCTGTATAGTCGTCTGTAGGATTTCTTGTCAAAGCGATAACTTTTGAAGCGCTGCATATTTTTCCCCCATAAAATTTAAACACAAATTGTTTCTATGAAAATCTCGGAAAACTTCGAAAATTGTTGACCTTGCCCTTTACCTTTAAGGTCATATCAGCCGCAATCTAGCTCATCGTCATTAAGATTTCTCATGAAAGCGATAACTTTTGAGGAGCTACATATTTTCTCTCTCATATTTTATACACAAATTGATTAAACCAATAAGTCACGCCATGAGCTCATAACACAGTTGAAAATATTGAAATCCCTCATTTAATTTCTCTTGTAACACCTAGATAAACCAACCATCTCACTCAATACATTATTAAAATGAAAGTACCTTATATTTGGGTTCATTTTTAAGTATAAAAAATTTGCCCCATACGACCTTGAAATTTGATCTTGGAGTTGAAAATATTAAAATTTACCAATTATTTCAGTCATACCTCAATAATACTCAGGTTTTCGGAGTAAAACCAAAATGATGTACTTTCTCTTGTCACGTCTTTGTTAATTAACTTTGTTAATTACATGTACATAAAACAAAAATCAACGGTAAATAAGGATACCGTGCTGGAAAGCTGTTACAGTTTCCTTATGATTTTGTTTAAGCTTGACCTTTCGACCTTGAATGTAACAATAAAACGCAAAAATAAAATAGTTAACAGGCAACATCAAACCATTTAGAAGCGTACAAAAACACGTTTGTGCCATATTACATGTGACTGGAAGCACAAAATAAATGAAGCTGAAATGCGTCCTTAACTTATATTAAAGGAGCAATTGGCATCTTCACAATATCCTTTTTATTCATCATATATTCCATGATTATAAATCAGCATATCTCAATAAAGCCTTATTTTTATGTTTAAATTTGCAGGTCATTTGCAAATATAGGTAAAAATAAAATTTGACCACATTTGACCTTTTGATATTGAAACCTTGGATGATGGTCATTCTTTCTAGAGCGGTTGCCAGCCATGAACAAAAATTGCCATCGAAAGTCTTAAATAAGCACATTTCAAGGGGTTTGCAGGTCGACTTATAGTGACTTGTCAAGGATTTGTTGATATACCTGCCATATTCCCAAAGTAAACTGTAGTAGTAACGTAACCCCCCCCCCCCCCCCGTCCCCAAAAGGAAACAATATATGGAGTCATGGTTGACTTGTATATGAATCATTAGGCCAATGTCAAACGTCTGGCTTAATGATTAAAATTAATTAGCGCCAACTTTGCTAATTAGAAACGATCGTTCCTGTATAACAAATAGGACATAAAGTAATGCTTTCCGGTTCCGGCAACTTCACTCGTGTATATAAAAAATATCTTGCGGGCATAATATTTCTTGCGAACATACCTGACTTATAAAGAGAAAGGAAGTTGCAGTGCAACACATGCGGTGCCGAGAAGACTATGGTCAAGCGATCACCGTCGATATATCACGGATATGTACAGGTTCCTTGCCACCTGGGCTGCAGTTCATAGCGAGAAACGTATTTTAACGACGATTAAGGAACCTGCTCAACGGACTCAACACAGGATAAATGTTCACATTAAACCTCACTGAATCAGTAAACCAGTGGAAAACAGCGAGGTGGCCAGATTTTTATGAATTCCAGGCGGTCCAGTGAACAGAAATATGGCAAATAGGAGAGAAGCGTTATCTCCAATCATATTCGTTGGCTCATGGGCCTTGTTTGCTGTACCGACAACTTCCAACCCCAATTATGACAAACAGGACAAAATGGAAAATGTAATATCATCCTTTCCTTCACGTTTACCACATATTATAAAATATTTATTTTATTTTACGAAAATAATTTCTGGTCAATTTTCATCTCCATTCATTTATGATTTAAATTTGATTTAGACATTCAAAAATATGCCTGGTTCAAAATCATGTACATTTGAAATTTTTTCACAAAATATATAATTCAACACATGGTTGTAACATATGAAGGCTGAAATTTGTCTTTTAACTGCCCTTCATCCAGCTAATGCGGCATGAACATGTTTCCTGAGTGACGTTGTTAGTTTGTCTTTCTTAAGAGGATGATATATGTCCACGTATTTACTTTCAGTTGACCAGGGATAAATACACCTTGGATGTTAATTATAAGTTCAGTTACTGATTAAGGATACCTGTGTAGCATCACTTGACCGGATACTTGTTATATAAACTTTATGGTTCAGGTGTAAATAGGAATATTTTCCATTTGACATGTGATACGTGTGATATGATCATGCCGTAAAAACAGGAAATTACACCACATCAGTCACGTTCTACCCAGATTCGTAATGACACATGATATGCTGTGTTTGACCCAGAAAATAAATTTTCCTTTGTTTCTGAGGCTGGTTCAGTCAATCGAGATTAATACAGCAGTAATCTATTCGCGTGTAATTTAAGTCTCTTTCAGAGAACTATATTTCAGCATGGGCGAATAAACATGTTGTTATTGTTCATATCCTGCTTTAACAACGTACAGTATGGCGTCTTGCACACACACAAAGTCCGCTACATAGACCGCATAATCAAACATTATTAGAGTAGAGGAACCCTTTAAATAATCTACAACATAAATATGACTATAATAACAAAATATAATCCGTTATATATATTCCATTACCTGACATTGGAAAGAGCTCCTGTTTCTGTTATTACTAATACATCACAAGCAATCGATTGTGTTGCACTTTTTAAAAGAACTTTCTTTCAAAATGAAGAATTATATCGAATTATAAACGCAGTATTCCAAAAAGAATACGTCTCTGACACCAATATACAACAATCGTTTTTAGCGGAGCAAAAAGCAAACCTCTGGTAGCACTCTAGCTAAATAAAAAATCAGACACATGTAAAAGCTTCTACGATAAATGTGTACCACATAAGAACCCCGGACTGGAAATTTACATTTTATTGCAAATTATGAAAAAAAAATATCGTAAAAAGAAGCGGAATTCTTACTTACGTTTTCCAAAGCACTCACGACCAAAAGGGCTTCCAACGTAGAACATATATTTTTTTATCCTGAGAGGAGCGCCGTTGCTGGTCCTTGAGACAGCGGCCGAAAAGTTGTGCCCTAACGTTGATCACCGCACGCGAAGTCACTGGGAGAGAGAGACACGCAGATGCCGACCACGGCGGTCGATTGATACCATTAAACATTGAAGGCGCGCACCTAATATCAATTTGCGTACAGAAGCGGCCGCTGATTGGCTGTTAGGCGTGATGTCGTGTTCAGTTGGTGAAGTTATTACCGGAAAGCAACGGCCGATAGGGACCTCAGGTATTTTTTCTCTGAACCTGACCTTCCTTCAAATTCGTCCTGTAGCATACACGTTTGTCAATACTGATCGTGACTCCAGCCAAAATTGCCAATATTCCCAGGTTCATTCGTGTATATGTGACTGTACATTTGTGAATATTCCTTGATGATATCCCTGAATCCGGATCATGTGCCCGATCCACATTTAACTCTAATCGAATTTTCATTGGGCCATTCCTGAAATGCCTTAAAAAAGTCATCACATTCCATTCATGAATACATGGTTTATGTTGTTAACACACACACACAAACACACACATGAACCAGTGTTAACCCATACCCTCTTGGCGGAGGCAATAAATGATAAATTAATTTGAAACTGTACCACATCTTACCGCCGACGGCATGAAATGGATATACCAGGGAACTGCAATGACGTCATAATACGACAAACAGAACAGGAAACCATTACTCAGGAAAAACACGGATATTTATACACAAAAAAGTAAATCTTGCTGTGTAGTGATAAGCATTTTAAATTCGGTAAGATTGTACAAATTACACATTTCCTCTTTCTGTCTATGGTGCAAGTTTCTGGACACTGTCACTTATTTTTCACAAATAACAGGCGGGCATGTGATGTTGAAACGGTATCTGATGCTGTATACTCTTCCTAAAAATCTGATTTTTAACAACCAATTGGATGTGCAAGTTTTTTATTTTTCCCAATTTTTAAAATTAATATAATAGTCGACCTTTCTATATTGTGCATGACTATTTAATATTATCTAACTTATGACATACCCATGCCCACGTGACTTAAACCCATCACATTTGTCGACAGCAGGTATCTCCGCCAATCACCGGGAAATAAAGCTAGCACGTCATGCATGCGGTTATTTTTATCAAGGAGACACTACAGACTCACCTGTAGAACGCTTCTTCAGTGTTAATACGAGACAGTTAAATGATACTTATAGTCTCCCTTCCTTTTGTAAGAGAATATATGATTTACATCTGTCAGCAAAAACTTTCACCTGGGTCATTTCAGTGTCTAACGACACTTCGAAAAATGACAGTTAAGTTGATATTTAACGCGTGCACTCCCACACAAAAACCACCAGAACTATTCTTACTTGGTAAAGTATTATTTTTTATGGAAACGAGATACTGAGGAAGGCCCTACTTCGTTACGATACATCAACTTGACAATTATCATATTTCTTTTTTTCCCGACAGGTCAGTTCCCATCTCCATAATTACAAAATCTTTTGACACTAAATTATAATGGGTATATTGGAAGAACTTTGAAAGTAGCCTCTTTCATTTACGTTTCTGTAAATAAATCTGCCAAGAATTTAAGCAGGATTAAGAAGAGTTTCAACGAATTTGTTCAGTTAAACATATACTCACAACGTGCATGTACTTTGAATATACACATGTTAATGAAGTTCAAAAGGAATCAAATAATAATTGTCAAGAAACTAGTAAAATAAAATCACAAACGTCAAGACGGATGAAAAATAAAAAGTAAAATATACATGGGTCCAGACCCTCTCCGTTTAATAATGTACACTGCAATGATGTAATTTCCGGGGTTTTTTTTCAGAATAACGAACGGCCTTTGTTAGTTCTTGTGTCCAAATCGAAATTTAATTTTTAGAGTATATATATATATGCCAGGGTACTTGTGTCTTTTTCGCGGATTTTGACCAGAATGTACGCTGGTAGTGTTAATGTTTCCGGACGTGTTGTGTCTATTGTCGTCTGATCCGATGATCAGAGATGAGAGCTTATTTGCCACGAGCTATATGGACAAACTCAGGTGTCGTCGGACAACAAAGCCGACATTTCGGTCGCCGGCGGCAAGAGAAAAGAGAAAGCTTACCTGAGAGAAGCGTCCTGAGTGAAGACTGTGTCCGTTAAGTGCTGATGAGAGTCAACGTCATGGCATCTTCCCTATTAAACAAAGAGTGAAGGAGATGCCCCAGGGGGACGTGTCACCTAACTGATACCTCCGTCTCGTTTGCAAACATTTTCTTAAAGCAAGGAGCAGGCATGTTTAAAGCTTAATAATAATCAAAGAGTTTATACGTGGGTGCTTAAAAGGTCAAATTCAATAGAATGTAAAATGTTCTTTCAAGGTTTTTTTGTGATCTCTGTTGAACATAGGATTAAGACAATTTTCCTTTACACATAAAACCACGCTGCAGGGAAAAAAGGGAACCCTGAAACGGATTTCTTCAAAACCTGGATTGATCAGTGAACCCCGGGTGACCCTAATTTCTTGTAATTTCCTAACCATTCATTACTCCTGTTGACACATTTCCGTGTCCATGATCGATTCGAGAAAATAAACACTGCAGGTTGTTAGGATATCTGCTGTCAAGAAAAAGGTAAAACATCGATATAACACATCTCTTTACATCTATTCTCTACACCAAACCAATATAGAGCAAAATATACAACGCCTAATTAAAGGCCGGGTTACTAAAACAATATACATGCATCTATGCATATTTAACTATTTTTGAATGTGTTTGCATTTAAGAAAAAAAGAAAAATTAACAGTTGTAATGGAAAACGTGTGTCAGTATACGCCAGAAAGTTCATCTGCTAGATCTCTTGTGCTTTTATTTGAATGTTTAATTACATGTGGTTTACCAGGAGAGGGCAAAGGTCACAGATTTCATTCACATGTTGCTGGTTCTAACAGAATTTAAACCTTGCAATAAATGGTGAAGAAATTTAAATTTAAAAATGCATTTAGAGCTTAAGATGTATTTGCCATAATCAATAAAATTTATTCTGTAAAACTGAATTTATGAAAAATAGAATCTTGCCTAGGAATATCTAATGAGAGAAAAACAGCCCGTCGCAAGCAGTGTTCAAATGAACTGAGTTAGAATGAATGAAACCTTTGAGGATGGTGCTTGTTAGCAGATTAATCGTCACCATTAGAGACATTTAAAATACTTTTTTCCTTAATCTCAGCTGACGTCTGGCGTGATCAGCTACAATACATATAAAACATACGTCCGTTAAACATCTAAAATGATATTTTTCTGTAGAAATGGCTCTACTTAACGGGTCATCCAGTGACTTTACGTGATAGAACAAGCATGTTCGACTGCTCCATTAACGGGACAAACATCACTTTATTTCCATTAACTGGGCGGTCCTTACTGAGTGGCGACCATTTCCATGTTTATCAGCTGACAGCTATGATACATTATTCATGTTTTGGTATTTATGATTCCAGATTGCCCCCTTGATGACAGAACTCGGTTTATATCTTTAATTAGTGACCGGTCGTAGACCCCATTTATTTTCGTTTGAAAGATCTGATTTTTTAATGAGGTTGACGGATTAAAAGTCAGTCCATCTAGCACAAACTGCACAAAAAAAGCAAGCGATTATTAGGCCTAATTGAAAGGGGGTATTTTCAGATGTAAGGAAACAAGAAGAAATGCCAGGCTTGTTTGGAATTGAACTCCGCCGAGTTACACACTTGCTCGACCGAGGAAACCATTCACGTCACGTTTGGAGGAAACATAAAAAGTGCTGAGAATATGAAAGCGATAGATCTTTAAAAAACACTGAGAATACAAAACATGCAGCTCCGTATCATCTGTTCTATAAAAGCTTTCTGGCCCTAACAGTGAAATAACTCGATGATAAATGCCGAGCTAATGGTGGTCTAGGGCATATCTGAAAGGATATAGGCCCCTGGATGTCAGCGACACCACTAGACTGATACAATACATGGGGCCCTGTGTAGAGGTTAAAATCCCCAGGGTCCCCGGACGCACGGACGCCGGAAGTCCTACTGTCTTTAGTAAATATAGTCAGTATTTGACAGAGACTATAGACGCCAGCGACCGAGAGAAAACCCTGCTTCCCTTGGTATACAGACGTAGGATATTCAGTGTAAAATAAATACCAATGGTTAGTTAAATGAGAGGCAGTATTGCAATGATGAATAAAATGGCGACGCTAAAAAGTAACACGAGTATTGGGAATGAACCAATCAAGTGTCATATTTAATGGCTGCAGTTAGATATTGTTGCATAATATGCTCTAATGGAGTTTCCTTTTTAGCAAACTATTTATTAATGTTCCATTCGAAATAAAGACAATCCACATGGGTCGTGCTTATACAAAATATGATTATCTAATACAAGTTCTGATAGATATTAAAATGAATTTAAGGAAAATACGCTATAACCATATACTTCTTCCGGGGTTTGGCAAGATTAATGTCTCATTTCCGCGCGGAGTCGGCCCTTACCAAACATTAAATGAAAGAACAGAATTTTAAAAAGTATTTTTTACATTTGACAAAGGACCCCCCGCCCCAGGTTTTATGGTACTTTAAAAGTTTATCCGTGGTGAAAGGCCAAGAATTACACAACGATGGACCAAATATGATTTACCATAAAAACCAAATGAATCTATAGCTAAGTCAGTATTAATATATTCTTATTCTCCGAATACCTGTCACCTGATTAATATGGAAGTTAAAATACGTGCAGTTTGAATATTTCCGTTCCTTTCAATAGTATGACATATTTGTGTTATCACAGTTGTGCACTTGTGTTTTTTCCCAAGCTAAACGTCAGTCTTTACCAGTTACACCCACGAAATGTAGTCACATGATCGATGACCCAAGGTTTGGTCAATAAACTAACTACAGAGCGTCCATCTAGTCACAACATTCAATATCAAAGAAATGGTGGTTCGGTGCATTGTCTCATGTGACGATAAGGTACTTTTCAGTGGATGACAAAACGTTTTTTCACCATATTTTTTTAATATACTAGTCTATTCACGCTTATAATTGGATGGTAACCATAGATGAAATCCGATATAAATTTTAAAACCAAAGGTCTTATTTTTTTCTTAGCTTATCAAATCAGACAAAAAAAAAAAAGAATAGTGACCATGTTTTGACTAGAACCTTTCATGCGGTCTGTGCTTTGTGCAATGGAATTAAAATGTGACCACCTGTTGCCGTGCATGGAAATAAAGGGAACACAAATCTTACTTATTTTTAAAAAATAAAATAACCACTAATAGTGCTACGTATACATGGTGGGAAGTCGAAACAAGATGTACACCTGAACAGAGTAAAAGACCCTAGGTTAACAATACATTCATATTTGCACGTCGCAGCAGTGGTCTGTTTCTTTAACATTAATGTTATGCGTTGATGAAATCCATTTTGATTTAATTGATGGTCCGGAAATCAAAGATGTCAGCTGACATGAAATACTGCCTCCGGTGTCGCAGCTGTATTGAAGTGTATTACGCTTATATTCAGTTGCCATCAACTTATCTGAACAATGAATTATTAAGAACCACATTCTATTAACAACACTGCGCAGAATCGGTCTCATAAGAGAACAATCTACAGCCCACAATGAACCGGGCTTCATCATACACAGATGGCGTAGGTATACATGAAGTGAAAAGGGTAATGTAGTCTGTAAAATGAAGTCTGTTGAATAAGAACTATTTCAAGGAAAATTATAAAAATTACATAAATTAACTATATTGTGTTAACGGGCAAGGACTTCCTGGAATAAGTAAAATTTTGTTAGCTTTTACAAAATGCATAAGAAGCACTACAGGGCTTTCTCGCGCATTTGTTCAGATGTAATCTTTTAACACTTCAATAGCTTGTTCTGCGCCTCTGGAAATCCCCAGCGCAGCAGGTGTTCTTTTTATGTGAGTGAATTAAAAATTAAAAAATAATTATTTGCGAAATCGCAAAATCTAAACAAAAAACAAGGAAAAAATTTGCCATAAATTTATATATGCGAATATGCAGGAAGAATGGAAGCCAAAATATTCATGTAATTTATTTATCATGCGATTCTGAAGCCGCCTAATTAGTTGGTGGCAAAGCATGGAAGCTCAAAAAGTAACTTAATGAAGATTTGTATGTGGCCATAAATTATTTTTTTTTAATTCACGGTAATCAAAGAACTGAGGAAGGAAAACTGCTCTTGGGAACAAGTCTCCATCGTAATTCACAGGACTAACGATGTGGATGTAATAATAGACACACAGCTATAAATCATTCAACAGCAAATAACCTAGACACGACGTTTACGGACTACAGGCCATCAAGTCACATAACTTCTAACGTTCAATTATCTAAACGTTTGAAGGATAGGATTATAAACTGACAGAGTAACATTATTCAAATATAATTACGATGATTGCTATTTGGTATTGTTCACTTGGGATAAAGGAAGGATATTTATTAATTGAAATGTGTTCAAGGGAGGAAGCAAAATTTTCCAAAACATGCATACGAGACCTAATAGAGTCTAAGGCTATGTCAACAGTACGGGTGGCTTCCAAAGTCAGGACATGTTTCATAAGTACGTCTGTTCATTATGGATATTAACACACAGTAACCATTGAACAATTATGTTGCTGTTTAATCGGTCCGGTACATACTAATCTTACCACACGTTTTGTATTGATGTTGCTGGAGTGGTAATAAAGATAAAAGTAAAGCTTCTTGTTTCAATCTAACAGTTAACAAATGACTTGAATCATGTCTCATGTGCCAATATCTGGCGATATTAACTTGATATTTACCTTTATACACTGGGATGTAGCATGAAAATCCCTGTGATTGATGCGTTACCTGACCGGAGGTCGGAGATGCAACGGTTTAAGATCTGTGGCGTCAGACAATTATTGCCAGCGAAATTATTAAAAACAAAACTGAAAAGTTTGGTTAAATTTTGCAAAGTAACATTATGAACCTGTCTAAACTGGGTCAATGACCTTAACTGTGAGAGGGAACTTGAACTTCAGTCGGTCCATTTTTAACTGAAAAAAATAATCATACAAGGCATTAAATTTCTCAAGAATGGGTCGATGGATTATCCTAAAATTTGTAATGACAATCATCTTGTTTTTACACCTGGTGATGCTATCTTCGATCCTGTTTTATCACATTTAGGTATAAATTTTACATTTTGAACATTTTTTGGTAAGGGCTATATTATACTACCCAAAGATATTACAGTCAACTGAACGTTGCATTCAGCTGTAGAGAGGTTGCGCAATGTTATGTGTAATTGTTAAACTATAAGTATAAAAAGGTAGAACTCATATGTACAGAGTTTACACTAAGATGTACATATATGCTGCACTCAGTGTTATTTAGCATGTTTAGATTCAACTGAATCTCTTGGAAGACCCGGGACTATACCTGTCTCAACCGTTAACATTGGACATTACAATTGGACACAGTCCAAAAAAGGCCTGTTTACTTTACACATACGCATGATTACTTATGTCATAAAGTTCCAAAAGTATCACAAATCATTCAAGTGCATGAACATGTATTTTACTATTCTTATCCAAATTAAACGGAACAATGAATCCTTAATTCCTTTCAGATTACTACCCCCCACCCAGTAAATTGAATCGATTTCAGATTACTCCCTCAAAACAGTTAGTATACTTTTGTTTTTTTTACTTAAAATGTTTATACCTTCTTTCTTCATGATTTCTCACATTAGGTTGTATCTTTGTAGAGCTTGTGTTAACATGTAACGGCCATGCGCTGTATCTTTGTAGAGCTTGTGTTAACATGTAACGTGTCATGCGCTGTATCTTTGTAGAGCTTGTGTTAACATGTAACGTGCCATGCGCTGTATCTTTGTAGAGCTTGTTGTTAACATGTAACGTGCCACGCGCTGTATCTTTGTAGAGCTTGTGTTAACATGTAACGTGCCATGCGCTGTATCTTTGTAGAGCTTGTGTTAACATGTAACGTGCCATGCGCTGTATCTTTGTAGAGCTTGTGTTAACATGTCATATGCCATCCGCTGTATCTTTGTAGAGCATGTGTTAACATGTAACGTGCCATGCGCTGTATCTTTGTAGAGCTTGTGTTAACATGTAATATGCCATCCGCTGTATCTTTGTAGAGCATGTGTTAACATGTAACGTGCCATGCGCTGTATCTTTGTAGAGCTTGTGTTAACATGTAATATGCCATCCGCTGTATCTTTGTAGAGCATGTGTTAACATGTAACGTGCCATGCGCTGTATCTTTGTAGAGCTTGTGTTAACATGTAACGTGCCATGCGCTGTATCTTTGTAGAGCATGTGTTAACATGTAACGTGCCATGCGCTGTATCTTTGTAGAGCTTGTGTTAACAGGTAACGTGCCATGCGCTGTATCTTTGTAGAGCTTGTGTTAACATGTAACGTGCCATGCGCTGTATCTTTGTGGAGCTTGTGTTAACATGTAACGTGCCATGCGCTGTATCTTTGTAGAGCTTGTGTTAACATGTAACGTGCCATGCGCTGTATCTTTGTAGAGCTTGTGTTAACATGTAACGTGCCATGCGCTGTATCTTTGTAGAGCTTGTGTTAACATGTAACGTGCCATGCGCTGTATCTTTGTAGAGCTTGTGTTAACATGTAACGTGCAATGCGCTGTATCTTTGTAGAGCTTGTGTTAACAGGTAACGTGCCATGCGCTGTATCTTTGTAGAGCTTGTGTTAACATGTAACGTGCCATGCGCTGTATCTTTGTAGAGCTTGTGTTAACATGTAACGTGCCATGCGCTGTATCTTTGTAGAGCTTGTGTTAACATGTAACGTGCCATGCGCTGTATCTTTGTAGAGCTTGTGTTCACATGTAATGTGCCATGTTTTATTTTCCATAGATTGATTCCAACTTTTAAATGTCTTATCTTTCACGTGATTTATTGTAATGAAATATAATTAGATGTACTGGTAAAAGCATAAGGATTTATCAGCAAGTGGGTAATCTGAACATTGAGGGGATAACCTGGAATGGGAGAGTAACCGGAACTCTTTACACAAGGCACAACTTTACCTGAACATTCCACATTGAAATAAAATAAGGACCGACAAGTTTGATTGAGTGCGACTTAAAATCTAGGGAGGCAATATCTATGATTTTTTTTTCTTTATAAAAATGACACTGCCGGGGACAAAATATCTTATTTGAAATGAAAATGTCAGAATCAATCGTGCAAGGTGCCACTTGTATTTTTATAGTAACCATGGTAACAGGAATTGCTTTATCAATTATTGTGTATAAAAGACTATGAAGTTTTTATTATCAACGTCTGAACCGGCCGCAATCCTACAGCGGATCTTCTTTAACCAGCAAATAAAAAAGCTGCAGGCCACTCGAAATTGCTTTTCACCAGTCGGTGCCTATTGGAATTCGGATTATTCTCTCAAACATAAATAACGTCACACACTGTGATTGTAAATTGCATGAGGGAGTAAAGACCTTACATGAATTGGAAAACTTGGTGACAAGAACTGACCTTTGTATTTCACACGTTTTCTGGGTTCTCACGATCAAGGGACAGGGTGCTTCTTATATTCTGTGTTATAAAACCCTTTCTTTAACATGAACCATACACATGCAAATATGCCAACCCTCTTTCTTTGGTGACGGGGTTTAATAAATTACATTGTTAATACTGTCCACTGTGAAAATCCTAGTTTCACTTTTATTTTGGATATTAAATGGGACGCCTACGTCTAAACAAAAAACGATAATCATTACCTTGTTGTTCGTTCATTAATAATTTAAAATTTTTATTTTGCATTAAATATAATGTGGATAATAGCCATGTAATATCCATATTATCGGCGAGTCTGCTGGCTATATATAAAAGAAAGCATCATTAAAATCTTACTAAGGGAATTGGTTAAAAATTAAGGGCCACCATGCAGCTCTGACTGCCTATCGCTCTGCATTTACCTGCTCTCTGACACTGCGCTTTCTGTGCTGTTTCTTTTTGATATAATGTCAGTCTTACATTTAAATATACACACAGACATAGACATGGATGCCAAAACATTATAGCCGTCCTGGTGCTCAAACCCAAATTTCATATGAAGTTGGTTTCATTCATGCATTTTATAAACCCTATAACTCACGAACACACACAAAAAAATCTTTTAGGTGACAAGTTTGGTAGTTTCAAATTTAATATCACATATTCTGGCACGACCATTCTTTTAATCTGATCTACTGAGAGTATTGATTTGTTTTTGAGAGAATTATTGACTGTCCAAAATAAAAAAAATTATTAATATGCAGAAAGGTAATGACATTTGGTTTCTTAGAATTTGATGACGAGCATTGTGAATCTTATCAATTTCTTTCATTTTTAAATGTCACTTTTGCAACTGGATATTAACATTTTACTGGATCCAATAATACAAGATTAATTTAATTGCAGTAAATCCAAAATTAAAAAAAACTTTTTTGAAAACCAGGCTTGGTTCTGTAATTACCATGAAAACATTAGCCCACAACTATAAATAAGTTATTGGCAGTTACCAATCATCTTTAACCTTGATCAACAAAAATATACTGTATGTTTGTTTATGATGGGACATGTAGTGCAGTTCTTATATCCTAAGGTTTGCATAAAAGATCTTCACGATAACTACCCCCGCAAGGAGGGTATGCGTTCATCCCCGTTCTTGTGTGTTTGTGTGTTTGTGTGTTTGTTCACAACATAACTGTGCGCAATATCATCGACTAGTCTTCGGACAAATCAATACTGGCATATCT
Source organism: Sipunculus nudus (assembly GCA_026874595.1). NCBI lineage: Eukaryota > Metazoa > Annelida > Sipuncula > Golfingiida > Sipunculidae > Sipunculus > Sipunculus nudus. The sequence continues at coordinate 69,170,868 of CM049310.1, forward strand.
TACTACTGTGTCCTTCTGAAGAGAGGTTAAGTTGGTGTGGACGTTTCGGATTAATTAACGAGTTGAGTGATCTTCAATTCATTATTCTCAGACGAGCAGTGTGAAGGGGTTAAAAGTCACACTACTTTTGTACTTGCCTATAAATGAATACAAGACAGAATATCAGAATTTAAAGTTTGTAACTCTAAAGCATCTTGAATGACATATGTATATCATTCCGTAAATGGTAATTAATAAAAAATATTGACATTTTCTAATCGATTGGATATTAAAAAGTAAATGCATACACCAACAAGATTATTCAAAGTAGATAATTGACATGTATCTAAAATAAATGAACGTTTAATAATATTACTTTTTACTTGGGAAATCGCATATATGGGGATATCATTCTATTAGGCATTTCCTGTGTCTGAATTACAGTCTGAGAACTCATTTAAAACGTCAAAGTAAGCACCTGCCTCAAGGAGAGCTGATATTCAGCTTGATATAGAAGCCGCCCTAAGGGTCACCCCGCCCAGGATCTCATTTCAATGCGAGTCGTCTGAAGTCTACCGGCAGACTCACTTGATTAGCTAATAACAGCATATTTGACGTGTATATGAAACCAACGCCGTTATTGCCACGAGCAATGACGCATGTTTCTGACCAGTTAATTCCCACCCTGCCAAAGTACAGTTCCTGTACTTAATAAATAATGTCATATCAATGTAATGAATGGCTGTTATATTTAACATTCCAATATATAAATGAAATAATATATTTATTTTTATTGTTTCTTCATCATTTTTTTTTTAGAAAAGAACTTTTTTAGTAAAATTATCGATGCATTTTATAATGATAAAACGTCTCAAATTTGTTGCTGTTTGTACGCTTGTGTGTAGGCGACTTAGGCCGGGTTGATGTTCATATGAGACAGGACAAAACATATCAGGAAAGAAACTGCTAGAAATACCCTTATGAAAGAAATACTAATCTGTATCAGATTAAGTTTGATTAACTTTAATTCTTCTCGTAAATTTCTGATATCCTGTTTTTCGGCGCAAACCAAAGCTGTAACACGGCTGTTAACCCTGGCCGCCTCTAGTTGGTCAGATCGATCAAAGGCGCGTTCCAAAAACGATGGGGCAAAAAAGGTCCAGTATACTGCTATAAGAAAGACCTGGGAACTAACATACCTGTCACTAAGTACAGAGACATACAGATAAAACTAAAGCATATTAAAAAATCCTAATGGAAGGATTCATAACAACTTTCCACAGATGTGTAATAAAATATGAGCTATTTTACTGTATATTTTGCTATTTTATAGCCTCAGGAACGAGTTTTATTTGAAAGGTTTTATTAGGCTGGTTCGCAATTCCGCCCGTTCAACTAAAACCCTTTTATCTGAGGCCACCGCGCAAGGTCATACTCAGTTCCCAGATCTTATTGGCTACATGATGGGCAAGCGCAATTCCGGCCCTCTAACATTAGAGAGTCTACGACCAAGGTACTAGCGTCTGGTGTCTTTACGTCTTGCATCGAGGACCGCACTGTAACCCTCCATGAGAATGCAAATATTTTCGTAATTTTTTCATCTTCTGGCCTATAAATCAATCATTAGCTGTTTTAGTATACTTTCTAGCAACACCTGCCATGTGCGACGTATATTCCATTTTAACTCAGCATATTATTGGTTAATCCCTCTGCATGTTTGTTGAATTTCTGACCGAATTTTTATACAGGCATGGCTCGCATCGGTTTCTAGACGGCAGCCAACATGTACGCAACACAGGAAATAACTCGTTGCCATAGAGACAGATTTTCAGTTTTGTGTTGTATTGTTTTGTGTTCATTTATCATTCGTAGCCTAATTTTAACATTATCGGCTGTTTAACACCATATCGATGGAACAGGATAATTGACTGTTCTAGTTCCTTCCTCCGTATAAATTGCTTGTATCACGACTACTTTTAGGCTGACCAGCCCAATATAAAAGCCACATAGTCGTGTATTCACGCTCCGGGCCACATACGAGAGAGTTGCTTGCAAGGCGCGAGAGTTGTGAGGCCGGTAGCGGGAGTATTTATACGACAGAGGTAGTCGTAGCGGGAGTATTTATACGACAGAGGTAGTCGTAGCGGGAGTATTTATACGACAGAGGTAGTCGTAGCGGGAGTATTAATACGACAGAGGTAGTCGTAGCGGGAGTATTTACACGACAGAGGTAGTCGTAGCGGGAGTATTTATACGACAGAGGTAGTCGTAGCGGGAGTATTAATACGACAGAGGTAGTCGTAGCGGGAGTATTTACACGACAGAGGTAGTCGTAGCGGGAGTATTTATACGACAGAGGTAGTCGTAGCGGGAGTATTTATACGACAGAGGTAGTCGTAGCGGGAGTATTTATACGACAGAGGTAGTCGTAGCGGGAGTATTTATACGACAGAGGTAGTCGTAGCGGGAGTGTTTATACGACAGAGGTAGTCGTAGCGGGAGTATTTATACGACAGAGGTAGTCGTTGCGGGAGTATTTATACGACAGAGGTAGTCGCAGAACGCCAGCAACTTGCCCGCAGCCAGCCCTCAGATTACCAGCAGGAAGACAGTAACTGGCCCTCACGTTCCTCGTAAACCTCGCTCCATGCCCGCAGAAATGACGGGATACACACGCAGGTCGGCGGTACCGACACCGTTCCTCGTTAGAAAATCTCACGCTTTATGCCCGCATCTGACGCGTTATGGCGCGAAATCGCCACAGGTCCACGGCCAACATACTTTCTTCAAGCGGGCTAACTGCCTGTGGCTTGCTGCCGCCACGAGCCTCGTGCTGGTGTTCTGCGTGGACTTTGCGAGCAAACTCCCTCAGCTCACCCGGACCAAGTTTTGAGCATGTTCAAAATTTGGCTGCGGGCAAGTCCGGGGAAAATACGGGCAAGATACTGCGAGGTCCGTGCCAACTGCGTGGAGCTGCGGGCAGCAAAAAGTTGAACCCTTAAGTTGCACGCAGTGCTAATGTGACAGGTGCTTAAGATTAACAAGGCAATACTATTAAGTGATTTTTTTTTAATTATATGATCTCTGAAACGTGTTTCATGTAATACTGAGGAACCACATGACGGCGTAAATTGATTCCTCCACACAGGCAGTACACGATGACAGAGCTAAAATTAGTAATGTTGTCCAATCTGAGACAAAGATTAATTGAAACATGAGCTGCGTTACAAAATCTCCCCAGGCAGAGACATGGTGTATTGTTTAATATATGTCAATACATCAACAGGAGCCGAGGGTTTTTCCTTTATCCCTAAGGACCAAAAAAAAAATGAGTGTATCGTTAACGTCGTGTGATTGTAGAGAACTTATCCGATGCCGCCTAATAAATAATATAATAACCATTCTGGAGTTTTAAAATGGCTAAGGACAACGTGCCTTGACAATATCACTGGAGTATACCAATGATAAGCAGTAGTATATATATATATATATCAACTTATTTATTTTACAAGGATTGCACAAATAGCGATCATAACTAATCAAGGCACTCCCTATGGCTCCGATGATGGCGTTCGGTAATCTGTATGGGTGGAGGAAAACCGGAGAACCCGGAGAAAACCAACGGCCTTGGACGGGCAACTACAACCCATTCTCATAGCCACACCGGGGATCGAACCCGGATCGCCAGCGGAGAGAGACGAGCGCTTTACCACTTGTACATATATTATTACTGTCAGTTATACGAATCCGTAATCCAAAACGAAAGAGTCATAAATCTCCTGGACGTTGCCACTGTGCCATTCCCCCTTTTGTTTTTTTTTTAATTTAATAAGATATATATCTGTATATGTATGAAAGGTTTCAAGGGATTACCGGTAAGGCTAACATATCAGTAAATATCAGTTTCAGTTGTACGCCTACAGCGCTGACTGATTGAGAAAAGAACAATAAAAAAATCGCAAATCGACAGCACGGGCTTCCTTGTATGCAGTAAATTTGGTTGTTTTGCTCATATAAGTAATTTACTCGGAATTTCTTGACGTGCATGTACAATTCATGTACATGTATTTATGATCTTTATAACAGAAAACATTAATGAATTGTACAGAAAGAAAGGAAAGGAAATTCGCAATTTGTCACACAAAAATTGTTTAATAATGCTATATCAAATGAAAAGGTACAGATATCAATAAAATGTCAATTCAATCATCTAAATATCCATGATAAAATCTCTCCTGAATGGAAGAAAAAATGTTTCAGATGATTTGCATAATATAATATATACATACATGTATGTTGTTACGGAACCTAATATAAACAAATCACGTATGCGTGATGAACACAAATTTTTTAATGGAGATAAAAAAAAATCAGATTCTGTAATGTCTAGGGGAATGAATAAAGAAGTCAGTGTTTTTTTTTTAACAAATAACTATAATTTATTTTTAAAACAACCCTAACAATACAATACACTAAATCAATACAATTATACAGTAAAACAGCGTTATAGCAACAAGTCAATACAATCACACAGAAAGATAATGGTACAATACCTCGATACCAACACCATCACCACAGTAAGTCCTATGAATGTAAACACTCGGAGAATGACAGTCCAGTGGAAAGTTCTTGCAACAACACAGAAAGTAAACTGAAGTCCAAATGTATAAAATCCAGGAGAAAGTTCTTGAAATTCTATAATTGCCGCATTCGTCGGATTATTCCTGAAGCACGCTTCTGCGTCCGCTGGAATCTGCTCTGCTCCTGACCTCTAGTTCTAAAATACAGCCCCTTTATATACCTTCACACCCCAAGCCGGGAATTTTCCACTTCTCGAACAGTCTATAAGGACTCTACTCAACAGTAAACACGCGTTTAAGGAATTCTCTAGAAAGAACAGCGCTGTGTATCTCCACACACTAGGCTCATCACGTGACCCACGACCAGGCGTGAAAACTCAAGGCTCACATGACAACGAGAGTTCAACCAGTACGGATTAAACATAAAATGTAACAACAACACGAGTTACGCCCGTGTCACACAATAAAAAGAGCACCTGTAACAATGTATACATACAACTGGTCTGTATTAATGGAAACTTAAAGTATCAGTACTTATCATATTGTCTATATATATTTAAATAAATTTGTTATGGTGTTGAGCTTAGTATGATATCAATACTATCAATCTCAGTATTCAGTTTGATTATATTTACTTTATTCTTATAATTATTATATGAGGACTTGAACGTTTTTGGACTTTAACAGCCGGGAATCATAGAACGTTTGTCCTAAGGGGGGGGGGTCATACTCCATGTATCCAGTTATATTTCAAATTATTTTTCGGAGGGGCTATGTTGTGTAACAAGACAGAAAGCACTCAGTGAATCATGGAGACGGGTGTGTTGTTGTGTTATCTGTACATATTAAATAAGCGCCATCTGTCGTATTTTGGATGAAACTATAAACTTTTGGGCAAGTGCAAAGTAATGAACGGAAGCGTAACCCAGTAAGGGTAATATACGGACAAACATAACGCTACAAAGATGTTCAGGCTCATGCAGGCCTCTTCAACTTGTTTGCTGTCTGTATACATTTATACTTACGTTTATATATTTGTGCGGCTATTACTTTGGCATCTGACGAAGAACTATACGTATAATACTAATCCAGGTTAGTAAGATCACTAATGGATAGTATATAAAGCATACACGTCAATCATGATTTCGGGGGTTATACACATTTGGCGAAGTGACCCGCATTTGATACTCAAAGTTTGTGGCAATGGGGCTTCTTAAATTCTCTTAAACCTGCCGCAATAAATCATCAAAAGGAGAGATCCCAGGTGTAACCAGGAAAATAGAAACGATATAAGCACCACGTGTCAGTCCATTGACAAATGTTTAATCTTACAGTTTACGGCATTAGGTAGCATGTCATTGTTTGGTAGTGTAACCTCCATGTCATAAACCTTATGTCAATCAAATAGAAAAAAAAAACACATACATATCGATATATAGTAAGCATTTAAGGGAGGTCCTTTAAGAATTATAAGGTTGATAATCATTGCAGGTTACCAGTTTCAAAGTTGCCTAAAGCGGCTTGTTTGGATACCGTGCATGCATTACGATTTGTTTGTAGGATATTTCTGTGGAAAAAAAAGATGACAAAAAAAAAGAATTCTTGACAGAAGAATGATTGAAAAAATAGAAGCAATAATCAAATACCATATTATACATTAGACTTCAGATCAATATCTTTAAGAAAGACGGTATAAGCTGTATTTATTAATCCATGAGAATAACAATTCCGTTATATTTCTGTTGTGCGGTATTGGGTGTGGAGAAAAACACTCATGGAAAAACGTTTTGTTTACATATTACTAAGCGTATTTGTGTAAATGTCATCTTTTGCCGAGTAAATAGGTTATATGCTTTTATTTATTTATTTTTTACTTTCTTAAAGTTTATTGTTTATATTATGCATACAAAATTTTGGCTAGACAAGAATACTCTTTTCTTCTGTCATTCACCCCCATAACCGAATCCCATTAAGTTTATTATCTTGGGTTCAATCAAATACAAATAATCACACAAAGAACACGCGACTGCTAGACCATGAACTTTCACTTCAGAAACAGCACTTAAATTTGAGAAAACAATCACAAATTTTTCAATACAGGAACTTCAATGCCAATGAAGTTCTCAAATACGACGTGGGCCTCTATTCAGGCAGATTAGTGTATCACGAGAGGAATAAACGAATACACCCCTTATAATGCTGCTTTTTTCCAAAAGTGTTTGTCCAGTCGACATCCTCCTTTCACTCTGTAAGGATTCGACCACACAACTGGCAAAAGAACCCTTGGTAATAAACATAGTTATAGCAATTATCGAGTGTTTCTGAACAATCAAATATCTATACCCTTGTTCCACATTAATAATGTGATACAGTGTAGGCATTAAGTGCAGTAGCGGATCCAGGATTTTGAAAAGGGAAGGGTCCACAATATGAAGACCAAAAAGAAATACCAAGTAGAAGATCCACTGGTTCAGAAAGGGGGGGGGGGGGGGTAGGCCGCAAAAGGTGGTTTAAACCCCTCAAAAAGGCTTACGGCGGCTCAAAAGGATCCGCCACTGCAATGATAATCCTGTAATTTAAATCCATTTTTAGATCGTTAAGTGGCTCAAAATTATATTCGTGGTGACTTTTTCATTCACGGTGGTTTCCTACTCGTGATGTCACAAAAGTGCAACACAGCAGTGAGGCACAGACGTTCAAAAGTATATATTGTATATAAACTGTCTGAATATACGCAAATATTGGCTTAGTATATGTCAAAATCAAAGGATTAATAAAATATACGGATACTTATACGGATACAATTATATGATCTCTTTATTTTTAATTTGCGTATTAGTTTTAATTTTTTTTCTATAGAGTTGTAGAAACTGGAGCGATATAATTCAAGAGATTCATTCAATGAAATACATACATATATATATATATATATATATATATATATATATATATATATATTAATCTGAAATCTTATTTCTTCCTAATGTAGAGATATGTACGGTTGCTAAACATACATAAAAGTAATGCATTCACACATGAAAACAATTAGAATTCCATTCACAATATATTGATGTTAATAACGGTTTCATACTCTTTTGAAATTGTCGTTGTTATTATTTAAAAGCCAATAATGTTGGTCGGCAGGATTTACGTAAAAGTGTCTGTCATCGGACTCTTTATAACATATTGGTGGTGTTAGTCGCATATGATCCGCAAGGTGGCAGCAAAAGTTAATTTTCAAACTGCGTTCACCCATGAAAAAGCTCTTTCTGATCATATCGGTCCATACACTAAACAGTCTAACAAATCTTACAACCGTTATGGCTAAGAAACTGAGGAAAAGAAAAACAGCCAAAATTCTGAGTATAACGGTTCTCTTTCAATATCAGTTTACTTGGAATCGAATTAATCCGATATGATGAAATATCCATAAAAGCAGAGAGTTACAACTCGTACTTGTATTTTACGGGTATTTTAATTGTTTCGTGCTTGGTAATTTTCCCCTTACAACGCCGGAGCCGGAGGGTCAAGGCCACACAGGTCCCATTCCTCCCGTAGGCCTGAGTCTGGGTCAAAGGTCTCAAGCAGGCAGTCAAACTGGTCATATAAACAATTACATATCAACATATAAATCAAGCATATACAATATAAATCATTTATTACATGGAAATAACTTTAAAAATCAAAGGGCCTATAATATTGCATTCAATATCTCAAGAAATAAAACATATTACAATTACAAGATATACTACCAAGTCCCTATATATGAATATGTATAAATATAATTCGTGATTTCTGTTTTTTTTTTTTTTTTTTTTAATTTTCATAATGCATTAACCGAGTTAATCAGCTGTTACGAAACTTTGAACTCTAATTTTTTTGCTTCTATATACTCAACAAAAATCATCTCACCTGACATAACTCCCGAAACTCGACTCCAGGGCGGACTGTCATGAAAAACATATAAATATTAGAAATCAGAGAAGTCTGAATTCGACAGAGATACGGATATGTGGGGTTCAAAGATAATGTGAGCAAATACAAAACAAAGTAATCGTCTTTGTATTCTCTGTTATAATAAAACAGTATCCCTCAATCAAAGTCTTATATCAAGTCATATACTTCTCGTTCATGTTAAATTATAAAGTGAAGGTTTAACTGAAAGGAATCTTGGGCAGTGAAAATAAACAAAAACTTGTATACAGATGAATGTTACATTCTAAAAAATATAACGTAACGAAATAGATTTTTTCTGGTTTAACTAAATTATAACCAATGTATTCATGATGCTATATATACATGTGTTACGTTAATGTCATGTGATCATAAGTGTGCTATACTGTTTTGTGTACAGTCCCTCTCCCTACAAATGTTTATGTATATGGAAAAGCTATGAGAGAGCTAGGTTCATGTTACTTGTATGTATATATACAAGATTTCGAAAATTAAGGGCCTAATTTACGGAATTGCCACCACAATGTCTTCTATAAAAATGACGTGAATTCACTCTCTTAAAAGTCATATTGAGGCCCCATCTTTCATATTTGCCTTTGACGTTAATATTTTTCATATCATGACTTTAATTCATTTAAATTCAAACTGTAGTTTCTATTTTAATATTTTCCCTCATCTCAAATTATTATTTTCATATCATGCATATTCCCCGATCTGGCGCTGGGACTAGTACGCGGTACTTAGGCCGGGTGTGTATGGGACGGGTTTCCATGGGCTGACACCGCCGCGCTTTCTGACTTATGATTCTTCCCGTAATAATTTCAAACTTGTCAGGAATGATCAGGAAATATGGCTTTAATGATCTCCTTCCCATATCGACATATTTGGCATATTTCCAAACAATTTCTGAGGCGTGGCACAGAGGAGATGCGTGACACGCTTATAACTTACGCTTAAGTCCACCAAAAATTATAAGACGCTTAAGTCCACCAATGTCAATCATAATATTGATCGTTATATATTATTATTATTATTATTATTATTATTATTATCATCATCATCATCATCGTCATTATTGTATTAAGTTACTTACACAAGCCGCCGACGTCCAGAGAGTTGTAGACCTCCTGCCAATTACTGATCGTCAGATTACCGGCCTCGTAATAATCCATGATCTGGAACCACCTGCCGGCCGTGGACGCACTGCCGTAACCATTACCGGTGTAGAAAGCAGAGACCTCAGAGCTAACTACCAACCCGTCAGCTGTAATCAACATGTGGTTACGGTTTATAGAATAGCGGCATGGTGGCTTAAATAAATAGAAATAAGACTTAACATCGAACAGTTCAGAATTTCATTGAACATGTAAACATTCAGAGGTTGCTAATGTTTATGTTTGTATATGTAATAATATATTGCATTTAACCAAAGGGTTATCAACTGTTATATGTCTAGACCGGATGGATACGAGGAAAACCTTACGCGTCGGATTTACACTTAAATTAAGGTTTACATATAAATTACACTGTGGTCTGATATAAGATCTGAAGCAATTGTCTGAAACAGATGACATATTTTACAGTTCAATTGACGTTTTTCACATTACGCAAGTACCAACGGTAAGTCTGTAATCTTTGCCTTCATGACAGATAATGCTTTTTAATTAATCCTTTATCCTTAAATATGTCACTCAAAGATGTTCACATGATTTTTTTACTTTACTTGCCGTCGGTGTCGATGGCGGTGAATATGTTGACAAAGTCCTCGGCTGTCATGTATTCATCATAGTCACCGGTGTCATTGAAGCTAAAGTAACGCAGGAACATGACAGCCCAGGGCAGGGGGCGCAGGATCTAAAAGAAGGTAAATACAACCAACAGGTTATGACACAGAAACATATGAGCCCAGGCCATGGGACGCAGGAACGAGTCCAAAATTAAAGATATAAATAAGAGAAGATTGCGTAAAGCTACATATTTTGTTAATGTACCAGATAATCGCCAGGCGCACTTATTAAACTGAATATTTGCATGTTAAACCTTTGATAAATGTGTGGGATTAATATGCAAGACAAATGTAAACGTATCTTCACAGTAATTATCAAAGGACAAGTATCATGCATTTACAGTGAAACGTCACCTGACGACCACCCCGCTATGACGACCACTTTGGCTGGTCTTGCAGGTGGTCGGGTTAGTGAGATTTCACTGTATATCACTATGATATGTTTACATTTCGCCTTATTTATGTCTCAATAAGAAACTGAAGATACGAGTGGCATACATACATCATTGAAGCCGGTTTTGAACTCGTCCTCTTCCACTTGAAAATCGACTACAATTTTTACATTAAACAAGATTTCAGAATGAAACAAAACAACAACATGAAGCAAATTCCGGGTTCAAACCCTGAGGTATTTACTCTTACCACAACTGTTAATGAAATACCACTGTTGTTCATATGATAGATAGTAATAAAGATAGTAAGATAGTAGTAAAAAATAATAATAATATTTCGAATTAAACGCCAGGATTAAAAACTCTGGGTAAAAACACGCAAATCTTGTATAAGTACTTCTCGTACACGTTAAACATTTTAGCCATTGTTAATAATAAATAATAATAAAAATAATAAATAATAAAAAACTAATAAATATGAAAACCTTTCTAAATTAAAAAAAAATCCATATCAAGACAAACGTGTGCACATTGCAAATGTACATCTTACACATGGAATTCTACGAATTTACTGTACATGATTTGTTGGCGATTAGAGCATCGCAGAAGAAGACCATGTCTTCTACGTCAAGCTCGGTAATTCTGGCCGTGTCTTCCAAAAAATAAGTGTCGAGTAGCCGGAAGTACGCCTTGCCGGCCTCCTCCGTGACGCCGATGTCTGACAGCCAGTTGTTCTGGTTGTACAGAAACTCTGACTCAGAAACCTCCAGGGTGATGTTATCTTTGGAGAAGAGAGATACATGTTATATATATATATATATATATATATATATATATATATATATATATATATATATATATATATGATAGAAAATAATAAAATATTGCATACAACAGTATATGAATAGATGACTAACATTGATAAAAATGAACTATAAATGAATAAGCAAATAAAATCGTGAATAAAATTTAACTGGTTGCAAAATAGGTTGTATTGTTGCAAGGAACAGATTTATTTCCCGAATGGCTTATACATATGAGCTACATAAAGTCCCTTTTTCTAAATGATCGATAGCGATTAATTTTATACAAATTGTGCCTTGGATGGTTCAAATCTTTGATGATACTATAGCATTCTCCTTCGTTACTGCCTTCTCTTGTAGTACATTGATTCTATAGTTGATAATGAAGTCCTGATTCTCCTCCTAGAAATGATACAAAGTTATTAAGTAGATTCCGTTCTTTACCAAATAGAGAACGTTAAGCCACTCTGCATGACAGCTCACTTAAATTACAGCAGCACAGGTAAGCCGCCAGAAAGCCTATGTAACAGATATATATTTAAATTCATACTTACAGTTAATCTAATTATGAGCATAGACATGAAGTATTTGACCCTTCATATCAGCTTCATACTACCGAGTCTGTGTAAATTATACGCGTGTCACAAAATCTGACTGGCTAAGGTACTGAACGAAATGTGATTGCCGGCCATTTCCTCAGTGAAACGTTACTGAACGGAGATTAGTGTTATAAACAGCATCACCTCTGCTTTTGGAACAAACATGAATGAGACAGTTGTAGAGGTATGAGGATATGTCCTCACCTGGATCAGTTTCGTATCTCCGGAAGAACTCCTCCACCTCCTCGATCCACACGTAATCCACCCCGTTCAACCCATCCCTGCTCTTTCCTATTTTATCCCAGAACGTGTTCGTTGTGGTAGATACTTCTGTCCTATAGTGGTATTTCCAATATATTAATTTTCAGAGTGAGGATTATAATGACTATATTTAGGGTGTCAAAACTTAATTTGTAAATGCTGTTGCATTTTTATCTTTTCTTTTTTCTTGGTTTACTGGCTGGTTTGACTGTTTACAACCTCAATAAAACGATACGATCTGATTTTGATGACTTTTTTTATGGTTAGGGTAATCTGGGTCATCAAATGATTATGAGACGTCACACATTTCCATTGGTCACACACCATAGATGGACCTGGGTGCAGGCAGAAAGATTCATAGGATTTCTGACAATTTTTCGAAGTATTAAATCATTACAACATAGACAGAGAAACCAAAACCGGGCTCTTCACGCTCTTTATCAAACAGCTCGTTGGCACCATCAAGACAGATAGGAAATGCTTGAAGAAGGACAATGATCCGTTATACCTTGATGGCTCTTGATGGGTCATTCTATGAAAGCCTGCTGGAACAGCATTGGGAGCAGACGAATGTATACTGAACTAGTAAAGACTTATGTGTAAAAGCATATAGTATATTCAGGCACTGAGGCTTATAAATGGGGCCCTGAGGCCAATGTCAGAGAGTCCTTCACTGCTATTCCACCTCTCCAGGACCGACGAGGCACCAAGATTCTACTTCAGACAGAAAAAATCAGCAGAAAAGACAAATACCCAATGAAAAGGAGACAAAAGAAACTTACCAAGAACCAACTTAAGTAGTTTGGTCGCCTCAACACTAGGACTGTAACTCCATCAGTATATAGGTCTAAACCCTGGAAGTCCGGTACCAGTCCAAATTCCGGATCCCCTGTGATGTTCCCTCTCAACAGGGGGTTAACACGCGGGATGTAATTTTTTTGTAATTTACTCGCATCAGTGCTTATGAAATTCATCCAGTCAAGAGACAGACCTTTTCTTGTCACGCAAAACCCTTATTAGGACTCTGAAAACCCAAAGCCTAAATGAACGAAAAATAAAAACCAAGTCATCCACTTCCGACTGGGGACGGGGCACACACGCCTAAAACACACATGGGCCTATAGCGCTGAGACTTCTGATCTCAACCTTAACTGTTTGCAGCAGAACACATCTTTCTACGGGTCACCGGCTTCAAAGTGCTGACCCTGCTTTATCAGAAGTCTAAAACTGTGTTCAGTTCACCCTGGCTTAATAAATTCTTCATTTATAATTCAATGTAAATTAGAGATTTTGTGAAAATCAAATTATGTGAATATAAAAAAAAAGATGTTGAAAAAAACACTCACTCAAAATTAGCTGTAGCTAGACCTAACAAAGCCAGAAAAATCTTCCATCCACCCATTGTGTCTTTGCGATATACATTGAACGTCCCAGTGTCCGGTGTTACTTATATATACATGGGTCAAGTATACTGGACGACGGGCATCTACCTTCGTGAGAATATGGCTTCTGGCTTTGTGTGATGATTGGTTCCTTATCTGATAAACACAGGTCAACCCAAACACACAACGCTCAAATGCACTCTTACACGACAGCAGTTCTCAGTTATTAAGTTATTATTATATATAGTTTGAATATATATATTTATATTTGTGGCTTTCTTACAGAATGCTTTGAGTCGTGAAGGGTTAATGAAACAATGAAAATGAAAAGCCAAAATAAAAATATAACAAATACCTGGTAATATGGAATGATCTACCACAAAGCAGATATTTTCATTTTATTTGGAATAATATTATATCCTATAATTAATACTCATTATTATAATTAATAACTCATTATTATCTTAAAATACACATATTATCTAAAACCGCCTAAAATCTTTGAATAGAACAGTTTTTAATTTGCATAATTCTGATATGGCAGCCATATTGATATTTAGTAGGCTTATTGATCATGCCTTTCAGCTGTGCAAAACTTGCGGCGCAATTTACATTAACCTTATTTTTACCCATTTTTAATAATATTTTCGGACTTAAATTAGGATTGACATGTCAAATTGTAGCCCCGCAACTATATTTTTCACAATTGATGCAACATTTACACGTATATCTCTATCATCACGGAAAATATTACGAAGAAACTCGGTTTAACGAGTTTTACGCAGCTGCTGCGGACACATTTATAAAAAAAATGTGACATCTGATTTATACCTAAAATTCATTTTTAAAAGGTGCCCATTAACCTACCTTTTGAAAAAGAATTTATTCGATTTCTGGTATTTATGTATCAACGATTTATGGGTAATTCTGGTTATGAAAAGGCCACCGTGAAGGATGTATGAACTTGTTTATCAACAACATGTTTGTAAACATAGCAATGTTGACAAACGGGAAAAGCATATAACCCTAGTAGATAGGCTTCATATATGCAGAGGTTGAAAGGTCACTTAATGTAAACGTCATTTGCAAAGCTCTGGCTTATCTGACTTTCTTCAAGATGCCCTTTTGGATTTGTTTTCATTATTTTGGGGGCCCCCACATATTATAAACACGTTGATATAAAAAAAACAAGCAGCCTGTGTGCGGTGATATCCACGTTTCTGGCCTATTTTCATTAAAACTCCCAGGGATTACCTTTAGTTTATAAAGGTCAGATAGGTGACTGTGCCCCTTTAATATGATATCCCAGTAATGGTTCCCTGGTATGCTTTGAAATTTGCTAAGCTTGATGACGAAGGATTCCCCCTTCTGCAGGATATAACTGGTGGTGCTATCTACATTTTCCCAAATTGTATGCATTTTCTTCGAGTAACGCATGTCTTGGTGTGCTGTTTAATACTTAGAAAATCAGACTCGTGTTAGTGTTCTGGGTTGGAAAACTTTGCAAATGAACTGCAACTGGAAAACCAAAATTTGGTACTCAAAATTTGTACTCACCATACAACCCAGTACTGATTCGTAAGAACAGCTTTCACTCCTCAGGTACACACAGGAATAACCTTATATATTTATATATGGTTCATCTAAATAGGTTGGGTTACTGGGTTCGTTGAGATTGTTGTGGTCCAGGAGATTGTTATGCTGGTTGGATGGGAAGTTGTAAGATTAGCTGATGTTGCTAAGCAGGTGCTAAGCCTTGTGTTAACATGTAGTTATTATATAACATTTCTTTGTTGTGGTAGAGGAGGCTTTGCGTTTCCCAGAATTTTCTAACAGATGGCATATAGTACTTTTCCTTCTTTCAAGGTCCATACATATTGCATTGATGTAGTGCTGTTCCTGTAATTCTTGTTTCTAAAGCTACTGATATGTATATAATATCGCGTTTTAAATGCGTTGTCTGTTAGTCCTATGTATGTTTCTAAGTGGCTATTGTCTTGTCTGGTAACTATGGCCTGGTAAACTTAACGCTCCGTACGTGTTACACACCCTTCATTGGTACATTAGAATAGATATGCTATTCAAGCCTTCCACAATAAATCGAATGATAACCCAATCGAAAATTGAAAAAAAAAATCAAAGTGCTATCAATGACCAGTGGATATGTGCAAGAATATTTATTGGTTAAACGAATTCATATGAACTGTTATTTGTCTGTAATATGCTTTTTTGGTATAATAAAGCTATAAAGGTATTTACGGCCTCGAGGATATGTCTCATTATTTCTCTGACCAGTTTTAAGTGGGTTCAGGATATTGTAAAGATTTGTAAAAGATTCAGTGTTTACAAATTACAGAAAAATGATCAACAAAAAATATTACTCTACTCACAAGGTCTCTTTATTGTCCTGTTTTAGTGAAACCATATGAGCTAGGAGGAACAGCACACATTGACTTGAAAATATTCTAAATTTTAGACTTCTCAGTGCACGTACAGTATACCAATATAACATAAATCTGTCTATATTTTGAGATTAGAACTATTTTAGATATATCACCACAAAATACACCACAATAGGATTCTTCGACCACACTAGTGATATATCAATTAGAGACGACTGAATGTAAGTTTTCGTGTGCGTTGTATGTTAAAAAAAAATCAGCTAATGGGTTATATCTCAGATGATAAAAGTACAACATCTTAAATGGTTTACTTTTTGTCAGAGTGTCCAGCATATCGCTGGTTTTCTTTAACAAATCCTTCCGTTCTGGCTCACGTGACCCGGACACAGCAGACAGCCGTGGAAAAGGTCTGTTATATATTTTGCGCATGTTCTGCACGCCGTTAGAATGCTTTAAATACTTATGCCACTGTTGTATTTAAAGTTATTTAAGTTATAGATAGAATTTCATGTGAATTAGCAACAATCCAAGAATATAGCAAGTGTGCCACACGACAACACAGATTGCGATGAAATTAAAACATAGGACCCATGGGTCACGGCGATCAGCTGATTATGTAAACTTTAAGCAAAGGCAAAATATACTTATTTCTATTGTTTTTTTTTATTTACTTTAGTATTTGAAAAGGTAACAGGAAATGGCCCTGCTATCAGGTGAAAATCAAATACTAAATTATTCGATAAACTAATACTTCAGCGATGCAACATGTACATGTATAGAATATAGCCTACAATTTTGTTTAACAATTGCTTTCAAATTTCAGATTCTAAAAGGTTAAAAAACATGATCTATAATATTTAAAGAATTAATTCCTGCTATATAGTTAAAATAAAATTAAATATAGTTATATGCTTGAAAAGGCTCTCTAGCTTCAATAATTATCATGTTAAGTAAGTAAATATATTTCCCGATTTTCGACAAAGTGCATTATGTTCGGGCCCATAACTTCTGCAAATTAGTTCAGGAGTTGTTATACGAAATTGGAACAAAAGACCACCAGTGCTTCTTATAGTGGGCAGACATGAAGTGAAAAAATAGTTTTTAATGGGAAATAAGGGTTTTTACATATTATCTCGAAGTCGCAGTGACCCAGTTTTCGGTTTGTTAGGAGATTTCGGGCACATCTAACAGTATGCCGAATTTCGAATTCGTAGATTCAATTGTGTAAAATTGTGCCAGTCAAACGGACGGACGGATGAACAGCTAGACGGTCAGTCGACGGACAGAAGAACATCGCTATAGCTAAGTTGCCTTGTAGTCAGCTGAGCTAAAAACTTGTATTTTTAACCTAACAGTTTAAGTAGTCCAAACTAGAGGTGTGTGTCCATGTATCGCACAAAACATGTCCGCATCAGTACCCGCACACTGCATGGGGATCCATAGTGCGCAGTTCATCAAATCTGTTCCCTAAGATTATGAATAACGTGGGATTTACACCTGTCTTTTTGGATGGAATAATAATTGTGTATACGGAGGGTTTGATAGTAAATCTCTAATCATTGCAAAAGTTGATTATTTTGATGCGTATTAATTAATGACCTATCTATAGAGTTTATGGGGCATACCACTTTCAATCCAGAAAATTAGCTGGGACTCTGTGAAGAAAGATTTATTTTCGTGGGACAAGGGAAGAGTCTAACCAATATTCAACTCGGTATTTCAGCAATACCTCTGACCTGCGCCGTGTCACGTGACCCCTGGACCTGTGTGTGTGTGGGGGGGGGGGGGGGTATTTGAATTCAACGTGCAGAATCAAGTCCTGTTAAGGAAACGAGCTATTGGCGAGATTTACTTATAACTGGTATTAATTAAGACATAAAACCATGAGAATTGATTGAGAACGTTTGATAAATGTTTGAGGCGGATTTTATTTTAGGGTTATGCTTCATAAATTTATATTTCAATCCCCTCATTCTTTTCAACAGGTCTTGAGGGATGTCTTACAAACCATATTAACAAAGGGCCTGCCCATCACAAGGACACAAGGTCAATTTGACTCATGACCTGGACGATAACATCTGTCGACAGGATTCAGATCAAATATCTTGCTCATCCCTTACATCTGTGAGAGACTTGATGCTGCATCTTTAAAACTATTCACTAAGAGGCACTAAAATGTAAGGCGCTAATGTTACTTACACTTTAAAGACATGTGCACAGTTTTTTTTTCTGAAAATGTTGGGTCCAAGTCAGAAAGAAAAGTCAATTTTTTTATGCTTTATTCCACTCTTTTATTTATTAATATGTTAAAATAAAATAAGAAAAAAATTGGCCAAATGTACTGAACATGTAGTAAGAATACCTTGAATCAAATTTACAGTAATCCTTTTAAATCAGCTTCTTAGAAACAGAATAAATATCAAATACTACAAAGACAGTTCATATTTATTAGGATGTTTACGGGTATAATTATGTTCGTTGTACTGAATGTCATTTAAAATGCCGGAGCCGGAGGGTCAAGGCCACACAGATCCCATTCCGCCCGTATTCCTGAATCTGGGTCAAAGTTTTGGAGGAGGCAGTCAAACTGGCAATAAAAAATAGTTATAACAGGAAAAGGCATAAGTATTCCACAGTTCTAGAAACATTGAAATTATACTGATGACAAAACCAGACCATACTGATATTTAACGCTATAAAACTAAACACGAAACATACGCGTACGATAGCGATATGGTTTGTAGTGATATATCAATAAATATCACTAATATTTATGATTAAAATGATGTATCTGATGTATAACTCTTAAGACTTGATACATTAAATTAGACTTAATACATTAGATTACATAACAAAAGCTAATATTGTACTTCACCTGAAATCGGACATTCACATATTTTACAAAATCATCTAACCTGACATAACTCACGAAACTCGACTCCAGGACGAACTATAATGAAAAATATATCAGCATTAGGAAGCAGAGTTGCATATATATATACGAGAAGTTCATAGCTCATGGGAACATTCACAAAAAAATCATCGTACTCCCTTCTCTGTTTTTATTGTTAAAATAAAACAGAACCACTGAATGAAACAGTGCTTTTCGTTACGACTACATTTTTAACCGTGAAAAGTTTAATAAAAGATGAAATAAACATGAAATATTGAATAAAAATAAAATAAAATGTACTCTGTCACGTGTATGTATAATTTATGAATACAGATGGGATCGATGTATGGGATATATATTTTTATATGTAAAGCAACCGGGGTTATAAGATATATATATATTGTATAGTTCATATGCATATGTGTAAAAGAAAGTGTTAAAGCTACATATTGTACATTTTTATGAGTTTTCACGTGTGAATTAGAATCTCTTTGTTAAGGAAGGAACCGGCAAGCCCATTTTCATTTTAATGGGGGTATTCGGTAATATATTCGAGTAAAATGTCTGTGGTGACCTGTCCGGAATAAGGTCGACAAAGAATGGTGTACAGGTCGTTTTCTTTGGTTGTGTGAATAAGCATAAGCGTGCAGTTTATAATCATACATAAGTTGGTATCTAAATTAAAGAAAAATGTAACGTAAATATAAGAAAAAAGGATACAATGTTATAAATGTAATAAACTGTTGTATGCAATATTTTTTCTTTCTTTACCAATAGGTCTGTGCGGAAAGTTTTATGTTTGTTATATATAGAGGCCCTTACTGAAGCCGCCGACGTCCAGAGAGTTGTAGACCTCCTGCCAATTACTGATCGTCAGATTACCGGCCTCATAGTAATCCATGATCTGGAACCACCTGCCGGCCGTGGACGCGCTGCCGTAACCATTACCGGTGTAGAAAGCAGAGACCTCGGAGCTAACAACCAACCCGTCAGCTGTAATATACATGTGGATATTGTAGAATAGAAGAAACAACAGAAATGGGTAATACCTTCAAACGACCAAAAAACTCTGCATCACTTCGACGTTTAAGCATCTGGGGGCTTTGAATATATATTTTTTATAATATAATAAAAACATTAAGGCCTTAGAATTATTTGTTTGCTGTTATTAACTAATGCCCCTTGTGATATATTCTTGTGTGCACAGTATGTGTCCCTTTGATACGACCCTTACTGGTACATTAATACGAGGGTAAACTACAATTTACAAATAACTTAAATCTAGCAATACATGTTTCTTTCGTTTCTTTCCTGAAAAATATAGTGCTGACAAAATCAGAAATAAAAAGCCTTTATTGATAAATGGAAGGAATTTAATAGAATACCAATGTTACACAATATGCTTTAGATCTATATCGATCGGATAAACTAGTCTCCCTCAAATACGTTCACATGATTTTTTACTTTACTTGCCATTGGTGTCGATGGCGGTGAATATGTTGACAAAATCTTCGGCTGTCATGTATTCATCATAGTCACCGGTGTCATTGACGCTGAAGTAACGCAGGAACATGACAGCCCAGGGCAAGGGACGCAGGATCTAAAAAAAAAGGTAAATAAATTACTATACAAGTTATAACGCAGACTCACCCGTGGTACCATATTATATATTTTAGATGGTATAATCAAGTTACCCATGGATACATGTAAGAAAGAACGTTTTTTATATATTCTTGGACTTGAATTTAAATGAATATCACAATTTTCTGAATAAGCATATTTAATAGTGTACTTACGTCATTGAAACCTGCTTTGAATTCGTCCTCTTCTACTTGAAAATCGCCTACAATTTTAACACGAGACAAAACCTTAGTGCCGAATTCCTACTGCCTGCGTCTGATCTCAGTCTAAGATGCAATTGGTGTACTTTGTAATTACAGTATTCTTAGAAATTAACGTTACTCAATTAAATAATTATGTAATAATGGAGACAAAGACTCCAGTTTCATTATTTTGTTTCCGCGAAGTTACTTAAATGCTCCAAGCGTAACTTTTAATTTAGCCACTGGCTTCTGTGGTTTATAGGGGGCAGAGTACAGAAGTCAAAGCCGGGAGATCGTAAGTTCGAATCTCAGCGGTCACAGCCAGGATGAGCGCTCTGTAGGCTTAATGGGGAGACTGTACCCTAGAGTAGTTTTTATCACAAACGAGTGCGCTTTTCGGGGTTGCTCGGTGTTGTACTGGTGCGGTACATGCAGTCTGGTTGACGTCATACATAGTACCTAGTTAAGCTGGCATTAAAAAGGGAGGCATTTACCTTAAATCCCCCGTCCCCTCCCCCCTCAAAACAAATGAGGAAATCTACTTGATTTGTTCGCGATCAGTCCATCACAGTAGAAAACCAAATCCTCAGTGTCAATCTCAGTGATTCTGGCCGTGAGTTCAAACAGGTACACATCGAGTAGCCGGAAGTACGCCTTGCCGGCCTCCTCCGTGACGCCGATGTCTGACAGCCAGTTGTTCTGGTTGTACAGAAACTCTGACTCAGAAACCTCCAGGGTGACGTTGTCTGGTGAGGAAAAACATATGTAAAACACTGTCATGTATTTTACAAATACAAATAATCTAGTGACAAGTTTGAACTTTTATTTGTATTTATATGAAATTTATTTTTTGTAGTTTAATGTACATATGTCGCAAAAGTAAGAGAGATCGATTTTTTAATCATACCTATTTATATTAATATTAATATATATACAATTTAATATAGATTTTTAAGTTGAACTGGGAAAGGTAGTTTGCAGAATGTTAAACCTATATAAGCGGTGCTTGGTGGAGCGACCATATAGGCATAGCTTCACCACTATCCTTGGAGTGAAAACCATTGAGTCAGTTGAAGGTTTACAGGCTGAAGCGGATCCCGAGGGGGTCCAGGGGGTCGAGAAGCTTTATAAAGACTTATTGATCTAGATTTGCGACCTAGACGCCCCGTTTTTGGGACCTGGGAACCTTCTTTAGGTTGTGTCATTAGTCCTTCTGGGTTGGACCCCTCCTTGCCATAAAACCTGGATCCGCCCCTGTACGGGTTCTACAATGCGGAAGGTCATCACCTGGATCAGTTTCGTATCTCCTGAAGAATTCATTCATCTCCGCTGTCCACACGTAATCCACTCCGTTCTCCCCATCCCTGCTCTTTCCTATTTTATCCCAGAACGTGTTGGCTGTTGTAGATACTTCTCCCCTGAAGTAAGATTTCCAGTCTATTTATTCATCTTCATGGAATGAATTGGCGGTCAAAGAATAATAATGAGTATGAATACACAATGTGTCGAAAAACCAGATTTATAAATGTTATTATATTCCCATTTTTCTTAACACGACTTAAGCGTTTCTTATATACCTGGTGGGCCCAAGAAATCCCAACCGTTCCTGCGACCATACAGGGTTTACTGGTACGGATCATAGCCTGCATTATCCAGGTATTATTCAGTCAAAGACTGATTAAAGGTACATTTTACTCTTTTTTTCAATGAAATTTTATAATTCAAAATCAGAGCAAATTAAGTCTTGAATAATATGAGTAACAGTTGGTCTTAACATTTTCAGTTTAATCTTCAGCTGAAAAAATATTATTACAAGTAGGGTTGGGTTTTAGCCGGCTAAAATTGTCAAATATTCAATCAAAGCTAGTGTAGTGCTTAATAAAATGAATGAATTGTTAGAAAACACAAATAAAAGAATATCATGTTTATTTGATTAAAAAATATAAATCATAACATTGTTGCAAAAATAATATATTAATACACCTAAAATCCACGGTACATCATTGTGAGACCCGGTTTAAGCTTCACATAAATGCAAATTACCAATATTGATTGGTCCACTTAATGGACAATTGTCCATTATGAGTTTTTTCTCATTGACTAATCATCCGGCACCTTTAGTTCTCTCGGAATTCTATATATAAACACCAGCTTTGCTGCCAAGTCTGAAGCGTAGCTTAGTCAGCACAGGCCCAAAACTACTGAACACCCTCTCTAAGGCTGCTGATGAAGCCACTGAAGACTGTAGAGTCACCATCAAGTCAATGAAGCCATCAGGCAGGTCAGATGTTGAAGACCATTTGATCTGGGACCGATTAAAAAAATATCACCCAAAACCTCTTTTTGTTTATGCCCCAAAATAACAGAAATCATCAGACACATGAGCGATCACACCCACATTAAAGGTATGCAGGCCTGCCAAATCACACTTTTTTTTGAGGATTTACTTAAAATGACTTACTTATTCTTTTTTCACTCTTTTTTTCAGCAGCACTCTTTTTACCTCTATTTTCAGTGAAAGAATACCAATATATTCTATTTCTCTCCTGCTATCAGTCCAGTTAGAACAAGAATGGGGCACTTTGCTATTTATTTAGTGCAGATGCCCAGCATGTGTCAAACCTGTGGAAAATGTTCTTAACTCCATGCAGGGGATACGCACTATGTATGTTTCTGTCTTTTGGAATGATATATATATATATACACAAAAGTTATATGCGAAGCACATGTGTATTCAGTCTGTGATAAAAAAAATGGGATTGTCGTTAATTTTACTCTTTTTCGCTCTTTTTATAAAAAAGGCTATCCTTTTTTCCAGAGTTCATTTTCTTTTTTCGATCATTTCCCTTTGACAGGCCTGGTATGGTTTTCACACAGTGGGGTCTCAACTCATATGAAACCCTGTACAGGGTATGAGTTTCCCATATATAAATATAGATGAAATGCCTATAATGAACCATGACCTTTAGATCGATTACAGCGTATCAACCACTTTTGGTGGCTAAATTTTAAACCTGTTTGAGCCGGGGTGGTTTTAATAACTTTTTTATCCTGTCCGGTTTAAACGGCATGGTGGCTAAAACCATGCAACCCTGATTACGAGATTGTTTAAATTACAAGCCTCATGCATGTTATTTTTTGCATCTGATATTTATATATATTTTAACGTATTAGGATGATACATATTACTCACTCGAAATTAGCTGTCGCCAGGCCTAACAAGGCCAAGAAAACAGCCCATCCGCCCATTTTGTCTTTCCTAGATGTACGCCCTAGTATCCAGTGTCACTTATATATCATCAGTCCAAGTCAGGTTGGTCATATATAAGTCGTGAGAAAATGACTTATGGCGGATGGTCTGCAAATCTGATAACACAGGTCATCCCAAACACACAAAGCTCACGCATTCACTCACATGACATGTATTCAATGTTATATCATGCTTAAGTCAGGCCAAAAAAGGTATGGTTCTCAGGCAATTTTTATTTCAGAAATCAGTGCGGGAGGGCAATATTTTATTTTTGCCCTTTTTTGTATGTTTCGATAAAAATTTCATATGATTAGGAAAAGCATGATAATAACAGAATTGTATGGCCAAACAGGAAAAAGCACTACATAACATAGAAAATCTTATCAAAATTGGATTATTTTATCTTCTGGAAAGATGAAAATCTATAATGAAAATTTTTGAGGGGTGGGGGGGGGGGGGGGGGCTTTAAATTGACGCGGGCGGTGCCTGAGAACCATACCTTTTCTTAAGCCTCTATCCACCATTTTAAACAAAGAGTCCGAACTCCAGTCCAAATTATTAGTGCCTCTGACTGGGACTTGAGGGCTCCTGAATAATACTTGTACTTTGACTAAGGAGGCAAAAAATATAATATAATAAAAAAGCTCTGTCTCATATACTATAAAGACCTTTATACATGCATGTGTGAACCACTAACTGAATATTGCAAAGCTCCAGCACTGCATTAGGAGCCACATGTATGTTAAAAATGCAAGTCATTGAAACATAACTAACATAAAACACATGAATATTAATTCCATTTAAAATTTCTGTATTGGACTTTGACTTGGACCCTTGTTCGAAATTACTCGTACTCGTCGAAGGCGGACTTTGCCCCGAACCTCAAGGATTTCGTATTGGACTCGAGTGGTCTGGACTAACATTCAGATGGTATGCATCGACTACAAGACTGATTTTCTATAACTATAGCAAATTTGTATTCAGACCGGAGGATTCTTTGGAAGTGGATGTGCACATAATTAAAGGGACATAATCAGGAGCACTATTGTTCCTATTCTTTCACACTATCAGTTCAGTTTCGCTTATACAAAAGTTTTCCAGCAAAACCATTCCAGCACACAGTCGCATACGACTGTTTAACACCGTGTTATAACCCTGCGTGTGGGTAAACACAGTCTGTTTATCAACAGAAACACGGCCCGATGCACTGCGTTAATGTTGACACATGCGATCGCGCCCACTTTACTGTTTTTAATACACGTTTACAGGAGGAAGCAAACTGTTTCAAGGCAATATTTTGGCAGGTACAGATTTATTTAAAAGGGAAGAAGCCATTTTTCGTGTTAACTCAATAGGCTTTATAGGTGATTAGGCCTCTTTAATTAATGCAAGTTACCCAAAGCTACGTACACCTCACTACAACCAGTGAGTGTATATTTTTCACCATAACTATCTCTAATATTATTATGTACAAATACGTATACTCGATTCAGCACTTCAGGATCTGTAAGAACTGACCCAAGTTTTTTAGGGTAAATATAAAATAAACAATAAATACTTAATGACGATTTTGAGTTGGTTCATATATTGACTGGCAATGGTTGGCATATAAATAGATTAGACACCGAAAAGAAGGTAGGACACAGGCGTCGCGTCACTAAACCTGAATTTTCCGGGCAAATGTATACGGGATGTCAGATTTTTTGACAACCTGTGGGTCTCGAAAAAAGGTCATAACCGGAATCATACACAACAAATGTATCTTCTGAAAGCGTGATTTTTAATAAACAATAAAGTGCGAGGCTTATCCATTTACAACGTAATTTAAGTAATAGAAGTTGCTTAAAGGAATACAAGACCTACGATCCATCATGGAAACGATCACATTTTAAGGATAGTATCTCCAATTATGATTTTTTTGGCCTTCTATGTATTTGATTTCCGTATTTTGTGGCATAAATACTATAAAAGAAATAGCACGGAGTTAATTGCACATAAAACCTGCTGATTTGATCATCAGTTACCTTTCAGAGTCTGACGGAATTCGGTCCAGAGACGTATATCTTCGGCGTCCTACCCCTTCACTATCTACATTCTAGGACTGTACGGGTGTATAAGACAACATTGCTAACCTGCCATTAAGAGGTACAACATTTGGTATATTATTAAACAGGTGCATGGACTCGGTATTTCCTTCTGATACAACAGCTACAGCCTGAAATCCTTGTTTCTCACATCTTTTGGCTAACTCAAAAAGTACAGCCTTTGCAAGACCTTGCCCTCGGTAACCAGGCAACGTATAGAGGTGATGCACGAGACCCCATGGCATTGTGACTGCCCAAGACACACACAAACCAGTGACGTCACGGATACATGTGTTGGGCAGAAGTTCTACATTGCGTCGAAATATTTCAAATGGCGGCTTCCCCTCGGCAGCCCAGTAGTTGTATATGACTTTTATTTCTTCAGCCGTCAAGCAGCCAACGCTATATTCACCAGGGATGTTCAAGGAAGAAGTTTCATCATCATCTTTTACCGACTTGGTGTCCAAGCAGTAGCCTCTAAAATATTCAATATCCTTACTGAACGCCCCGCCGTGTATGTAATGAAATTCTTCAACCAATGTGTCCTGCATTTTATAAAGCTTAACGCATTTTCCGTCAAGGATTCGTCTGTTCTTACGAACAGCTTTAAAAAATGTTTCTTCTGACTTAGTAAATGCCACCATTCTCTTATACACATGGTCGCCCGAAGAAGTCGTAATTCTGGGCTCGTAAATCACGAATGCGCACAACCAATCAGGCCAGCTGTCCACAGTCACGTGAAGGTGGTCTTTCGCGAGTCCTGATACATGCATACGCAAAGACTGCTTCAATATGGTCAGTGAAATATCCCATGGCAAAGTTTCCAATGAATCCAGTAACTGGAGCAGTAAAGCGCGGGTTTCCAGAACGACAGCCATGTTTACCAACGTGAATCGACCACCGGAGATCTGATAAAAATATTATTAAAATGCGTTTCCCCTGAATCCCAAAAATCTAGGGCAACCTCCTCAACATATTGATTGCGAGCTATATTGGACCGTACACACTGTGTATGAATACTGAAATCATAGAGCTTATGACACTGAAACGACACACGGAGCGAGGACTGGGTGGCCGTCTCACGTCCATTCAAAAGCGGCATGTGCGAAGTTCATCTATTGATTTCCACTGCAGAGCGCTTATGATATAAAGAACATGACACTTGAGTTTGTTATATTTTTGTGCGTTACTCATAAACACAAACATGCTCAAACGCACGTGCGGATACGAAATTCAATGTTCAGACCAAAGTTACATAGAAACGGCAAAATATGTTGTCTGATTTTAAACAGTAAAACAAGACGGCAGTTGAGGAGTATATTATAACATGTCCGATATATACATGTATATATAGATGTATATATGTCAAACGGCACTATATATTTAGATGCACGTATTTAGACAAACAGTCTTATAGAACTGACGTAGCAATCAGATAGCAATCTACAGTCTGCTAGGGTCAGCCAGTTAGGGTCAGCAAACCGTACCATCGGGTCTTTGTCGGATAAACCCGGTTTGTCAGCAATCCATTCAGCTTGCAACAGTCAGGAATCCACAGTCTGCCACGGTCAGCCAACCAGGGTCAGCCAACCATACCATCAAGTCCTTGTCGGGTAACCCAAGTCTTGCAGCCACGTTCAGCTCGCCTACAGTCAGCAATCAACAGTCTGCCACGGTCGGCCAATCAGGATCAGCCAACCCTATCCCCAAGTCCCTGTCAGACAACCCAAGTCTGTCAGGCACATTCAGCCCCTCTACAGTCAGCAATCCAGTCTGCCATGGTCAGCCAATCAGGGTCAGCCAACCCTATCATCAGACTTAGTCGGATATCCCCATTCTGCAATCCACATTCAGTCCGCCTGCAGTCAGCAATCCACAGTCCTCCACGGTCAGCCAACCCTACCATCAAATCCTTGTCGGATAAATCAAGTCTGTCAGCCACGTTAAGCTCGCCTACAGTCAGCAATCCACAGTTTGTCAGCGTCAGCCAATCAGAGTCAGCCAACCCTACCATCAGGTCCCTGTCAGACAACCCAAGTCTGTCAGGCACATTCAGCCCCTCTACAGTCAGCAATCCAGTCTGCCATGGTCAGCCAATCAGGGTCCGCCAACCCTACCATCAGACTTAGTCGGATATCCCCATTCTGCAATCCACATTCAGCCCGCCTACAGTAACGACCCACCGTCTGCCACTCAGGGTCAGTCAACCCTACCATCAAGTCCTTGTCGGAAAACCCCAGACTGCCAGCCACGTTAAGGCCGCCTACAGTCAGCAATACACATTTTTACAGAGTCAGCGAGCCAACATAGCCAGGAAAAGCCAGGAACAGTCAGCAACACCCCAGCCAGATAGCCACGTTTGTCTGCCATATACAGCAACAAACCAGCCAGCCATACACAGACAGTCAGCCAGGTTTGGCAGCCACAGTAAGTCAGACTAATTCTTCTACTATATAGTGAAATTCTAGTGAAATCAATATTTTCTTCATATCCTTCATGTTTTCTTTTTAATTTTCTCTGCAATTCCTATGTTAATCCTGACATATTGAGTACATTAATAAATCAAAATAAATTACTAATGTAAAAAAGATGCATTATTTAAATTTATTAATAAACTAGAAATCCCCCTTCTAAGTAAAGCAGACCTCCGCCATGTGGGGGTCGGTCCCTATTTTGGCATTCTACAGAAACCATGTCTGCTTATACCTACTGAGCCAATATTCCCAGGCTTATTCGGGTATAAGTTACTTTACATTTGTGAATTTTCTTTGATGACGTTCCTGCATATGGAAAATTCATGATCCGGATCCACATAAAATTTAACCGGTTCTTTATTTACACATTCCCGAAATGATCTGAAAACTTCATGAGATCCCGTTCATGGTTGCATGAGTAATGTTGTGAACAAACACCATTGGCCGGCTTTTTAATTTTTATATTTCTCCCAAATAAGGGTATAAACTGGAAAGTCCGAACATTTAATAGTTTGTAACATTTTGATGTCAATGGAGAATATGCGTATCCACGTTTATAACTTGCAAAATATCACTTTTCATAGTAGTTTTCGTGGTTAAATAATTGATATGTATTAGTCGCATGTCAATTTTTGCATTTTTCTGGCTTCGGTGGTCAGATCTCGGACAGCAGAACACAGAGCGTGAGTTTGAGGGTCAGCTGAGGAGCCGTTAGATTTTTCATCGTCGACCAAGCACCAGCTGATCATTAATATCCTCCACTTTTGAACTGGTAAATATTAAACATTTTAATCTAATTGTTAGGGAATAATATGAAATCTAAAAATGAAAATTTATTACGATTAAATGGGAAAAGAATTTGATAATATGATAGATGTTACAGCTAAACCACTGGATCCGCCACTGAGCACACACACACACACACACAAAACACACACACACGAACGGAGATGAAAGCAACACCTCCTGGCAATAATAATAATAAAACTAATATTAATAATAAATATTTTTTATCCAATAGTTAAAAATAATATCATGTTCAATGATAAAAAAATTAAACATATTGCATATGCCATGTACAATATACATACAAACGATGGTTTATAAATGCATTCCATGAACTACAATCTCAGAGTGGAAAATGTATTCAGTTTGATATATCTGTGAGATCAAACATTATGCGTCTGTTTGTCTTTGTCTCTCCTTCTGTTCCCTACTTGCATAGCCTTGACGTAGGTTTAGAATTTATTTGTCATCAAAAGTACGGTATCTGTGTATGGTACAGATTCACAAAAAATTAAAAAAAAAATTGAATTAATATGTGCATTATGTCACGCTATTCGGTCATTTAGATGAATAACAAAGTTTCCTTTAAAAGGCCATCCCGGCACCCGGACCTACTTTTCCAAATTGAACCGTTTCATACGTTATACCATTCCGTGTGTGAGTAAACAGTCAATGTGCGTCTGTATATCATAACCACATAATGAAAACTCCAAATCAGAGAGAAGAACATGAAAGGAGAACACGAGGAAACACCGGCTGGATGCTTGATAAAAAGCTTGATTTGTGAAGTTTCGCGGTACGGCTACCAGGTGGCGTGGTTACCATGTTTCAGTGTTGCGCTGGGTGCAACTTGTGTACAGAAGTAAAGCACACGGGTTTAAAACGAAATATTCGTACATACCCATAATATATTTAAGAGAAATACAATATATGTAATTTTGTATATTTAAACTGCCTGGTATATGAATATGTCCATTAAAATGCTTGATGTGGAAGGAGATAACAGACCCAATTTACAAGAGACACTTTTGTGTGCAATCTAGTTTTGTGTCATTCGCGTACACTAATACTCTTTATGACTAGAGATATTAAAATTAGTTACTTTTACTTACTCAGAAGAACAGGGATTAATGCATACTTGTGTCCCGTATGCATCTATTTTAATACTCTTCCGGATGTGCCTCATCCAAGTGTTCATAACATTCTGTGCTACTGTCAAAGGTTTCCATACACTGCCAACAAATAGTGCTGCTACAATGCACGCAATGCATGCAGTCACACCCGCCATTTTTCTCAATTCCAATAAGGCAATGCGGACACAACTTCCGGTTGCTGGGATCCTCAGATGCCCATTTCTGCATATGTTCATCGAGACGATTTATCTCCTCTAGACGAGGTCGAAACTCCTCACAAGTCTGCCCCTCGTGGTATTTGACGTGACACGATGAGCAAAGGAATTTCTGGCAAAATGAACAAAACATTTTGACACCAGTGTCTGTAGCAGAATAAACTCCAGGACAGTCAGAGGTAATACAAAAGCGCAGCTTTCTCCCACTGTTTGACACATAGTTTGCCAATGTACAAGTCAGCAGTTTTGTTTTATCAGTTCTGTTTGGCAGAAGCCTTTCGAAATCTGAGGAACAGAGAAGTTCATCACAGTTTTCTTCCGGGCAAGACACTGGAAACTGTCCAGCAGCAACTTTTACATTGACGTATCCGACAATGCATTCGTGGCAAAACACATGCCCGCAGAGACTTGTATCGAAGGCAGATCTTGTAATCTCACAGACACACAGAGAACATTCAGGCAGGCTGACTCTCCCAGAGCCAGGATGACAATTTTCTGCGGCGACAAGTTTGTCCATGACCATACATAAATGTTCTTCGTCTACTCCACAGATCATGCCGTCATCAGCTGATGCGATGATTCGGTGTTTAGGGTCTTGCTGGAAGTTCTTAACAACTTCTTGAAGCGGCGGGCTCATCTCGCTAGGAAAGTGCACAAGGAACTCAGCTGTTTTTGTAAGGGCTCGCAATAGAACTTTCAGATCTGCTGGTGCAACTCTTTTCTTTTTCTTTGGACCAAAAATTAATGCTAATTTATCCATGTGGTTAATTTCAATGTAACACCCTTTGCCCTTTGACAGACCGTCAATTTTTAGTTTCCCTTCTGTGGTTGCACACATTTCTAGATCTCTCTCCTTCAAACGAAGCATAGTGGGTTCAAACATTTGTTCTAGATCATCTACTACAGATTTATAGATTTGGATATTAGATGCCTGTATATCAAAGCTAATTTTACATTTCTCTTCCCTGGTATGAAACGTCAGTTTTGAACCGTAGGTAGACTGAAGGTTTGCCAATTTGCCTGCAAGGGAGTCTTTCAGCGTACCGTACATTTCTTCACAAAGGGTAATCCGGCACAGGCGATCTAAAACTGCATTGACCTTTAGCCCTTTCAGGTCTAATGAGCTCAGAGATTCCTTCAAAGAAAAGTAATCCGCCGGTTTTTCAAGTTGAAGGATCGCTTTAAAAACCACGCTTGATTCGTCCACAGGATTCTCCTGCAAATTAAACTGGTATCTCTTTTCTAAATAACTTAACGTTTTCTCAAGTTGTTGCATGTCGCATTCAAATCGGTTTCGTAATTCCTTAAGGGACTTCTCTGTCCTCTCAACCTTTACCTCTGTTCCACAGACACCCATGGAACAGCATGCAGCTTCTACTTCTTTCTCCGTGACGTCAGGATGCAAATGCACAAGGTAAAAAGCGCATGCGCCGCTCACGTCGCTTTTCACTGCTGCTTTGGATCTCCCTACCATGACTGATTTCTGTTTAACTGCACGACGGACTTCCTTGTGGTTTCTTACCTGCACTCGAGCCCTTCCTGTTTCACATATTTTACTCTTCCACTCCAGGATCACCCTTGGCTTTGTGTCAGTTTCGTACGCTTTGGTAACAGGACTGTCATCATATGGCTGGAAACGATATTTTTCAAACCAAATATCGGTGTAAGTTTCCAATAATCTGATTGCTTTCTGTTCAGTGTCCAGCGTGCATATGCGATACAGCACGAAACCTTCAGGGCAATTTGCACGTTTGTAATCAAACCTGGAGGGAAATTCTATTTCCTTAAAGTCTAAATTAAATTGATACTTCATATCATCCACAAACTCTTCAAGTTTAAATTCCCTGGATTCTGGAACAAAAACATACAGTTTCCTCGTCGGCTGGTCACTAACCAAGTCCTTGATGACACCTCCAGCACCCATGAAGAGCTTTACCATGTTGCTTGTTGGGGAGAGTGATGCAACTGAAACCTCTTCTAGAACCTCTGTCTTGATTTCAGCCAAAACACAATCAAGAAGCGCGGACACATCCGCCACGGAAGTCGATGGAGCGAAGACTCTGAGGGAAGCGCGTGGGACGCTCTGGCTCACAAGGGGGCGCTCTCCATCACAGGCACTTTCTAATCGTTGTATTAGGCCATTCTTGGAACGACCATCCGTGTCAAGAAGCTTTGACAGTTTGTCATGCACACTGCGACCTAGATTGCTATAAACTATTTCTTGCCATGTCAGTTCCTCCCACTTATTTAAAGTGGACCTCGAAACAATATTTCGATTTACAAGATACTCTATGTGTTCCTGGTTCACGGCACAAAACAGATGGGCTACAGCATCTTCTAATGTTGAACTGATTCGTGCACACACGACATATTTTGGCATTTTTGGACACCCGGACCAGCTGATACGATGTTTCTGGTTACAACCAGCGTAGCCCAGCTTTTGATGACCTCGGTAGATGTATATATCAGAATACCACACAGTGACAATCAGTCTTTGAAGCGCATTATCAGTCTCTACAACATTCTCAAAAAACTGCAGTTTTCCTGCAGTACAATGGCGTTTCAATTTACTCCACATGGAGATGACGCTGGATTCAATCTTTTCAAGCTGTTTTGACGCAAACCCGTTTTGGTTGCACCACTGGCTCCCCCTGCCCGCGGCCAATGAACTAGCCCAGCTCCGCATTACTGACAATATGTGAAGGACTGGACAGTGTTGAAGATGGCGTTGTTTCCTGGTGAGCTTCTTCTGGTATAATTGTGGAATGTTTATCACCTCGGGCCGTTGAATGTATGCCGCAATGATCAACGGTTCTAATATCAACTGAGTCTCAGTCACACTTCTTGTAATGAAAATATCCAACGGTTCTACCCCAGTTACAGGAAAACATGTAGCTACATTTTTCTGCCTAAATTTATTCATTGCTGCCTTCTTGTGAGATACCTGGGTCCCTTGGCCGCCCTCTTCTGAAGAACCCGCTGGGGCTGCTTGCAATCCCCCCTCGTTTGGAGGCATTTTGCTCCTGAAATGAGGACATTAAGTAAATAAGAAAAATATATAATTTACTCAAGGGATTTCTTTTGTTGTGTGCTAGAAATTAAACATGTGTACATCATCCTTACAAGTTCAAATGTATGAAATGTTCAAGTAATTTTATTTCTCAGTGAAATTTTTATATATATTTCTGTTTATTATTTACTTGGTTAATTGTACTTTGTGCAATTGGGGATTGTGCAAAAGGGGGGGGGGGGGGGGGGTTGTCGGGTCATATTTTTGTTCGATTAAATGAAAATGTGTAAGTTACGATAAATAAGATTAATATGTCATTACAACCGTCTTGTCATCATTTTACTATTTTACTATACTATATTCCCACTTTTCTATTGATTAAATAACAAGATTGTCGTGTGAATTCAGATGTCAATATAATATAAATGTGAATGTGTGCTTACTCTTTACTTTTGGCCTAAAAGGTAAAATGTACTGATACATGTCGAAATTCACATTTCTTTGCTATTAAATGAATAAGATAAAACTTCCGTCATATCACACTTCTGTAAAAATAGAGTTATGAACTTCCCAGCTCTCGGTTCCTGCATGTTGTTTGTCTTAAATATACATTTAACCTATATATCAGTCGCGTGAATTGTGATATTAATAAAAATATCTTTACTGTCCACTTTCACAAAGAGTTATTGCATTTCTTTTATTTTTAGTATAAATAAACACACCACAGTATGTTTCTGATCCCAGCTGAGAGCCCTTTTTATGAAAGCTTAATAATAACAATTATCGATCATATTTGTTACTGGTACTAAGGTAGTGTAAGTTATCTCCAATAGGGGGCACCCCATAGCAAGCACATTTTAGTGAAAGTGATGCCCAACAGGGGCACTACGAATATATCGATTTCATATTTTTAAAGGCGAAGTTGTTTGAATCAATATATTATATGCACGACGTCACACTCCACCTGTCACTGCCCATGTAGCGCGAAAAACAACGGATATCTTTTTCATATTTGCGCCATTCAAAGATGAGCCTACCTTCGTTCCACTTCCATAGTTTTTTTTCTGTCTATTTCACACTATAAAATGTGGCTAAAACTATCAATGGTTATAATATATATGATCTATGGGGTAATTTAATTTATAACTTTTGAGTCATGGTACCGTGAGGTTTCATATTTATTCTCCAACAAGTTATTAATTTATGTTTCGTATGTATTTGAGTTTGATATTGTCTCTCTTAAAATTTATTCTCTTTATATATATACATATATTTCACATTTGTAAAAAAAGATCAAAATCAAAAATTTAGTCTCTGTATATATAGAAATGGTTCAAATTTGTAAAGAAAGATTTCAAAATCAAACTTCGTATCGGCAACACGCAGTAAACGTTCTTTTTCGTTCTTTAGTTCGTCAGTAAACTGCCACCACACACTTCCGTGTTATTTGTGATTGTGTATGGTGAGAAGGAGAACGTTCCGTTTCATATATATATCTTCCAGCCCGAAGGATTGTTTTATACACACACACACACACACCCTCACACACACACCCTCACACACACACACACACACATATATAAAATGTGATTGTCAAAATATTTAGTCATTACAAGCGGATACAAAATGGAATAACAAAAAGCACATTTTTCCTTAAGTTTCACCTGCATGCGTGTATACATATATTTATATGCACGCACAAACGTACACAAGTGCATCGGAGGTCGTATAATGAACATGTCCCGGTGTGATGACTTCCGATTTTCCCCCGTTTCAGGTTACCCCCCCCCCACCCCGGTAATCTGAAATCGATTTTAGGTTACCCTCGTACCGTTCAGATTATCCCTCCGCTGTTAAAAATAAATGATTAATTCTTATTCAATCAAATACGTGAAAGGTACGAGATTTAAAAGATGGAATGGACCGATGAAAAATAAATTTGTCGAAAAATGTTAATTATATTGTTAATTATTTTTATATCGACTCATTTACTTCACCAAAGCGCATAATACATAACATGCAACATACGATAAACAAATATTTAAACTAATTTTCGAAATAAAAAAAAAAGAAATTATATGAATTTTAAGTAAACAAACATTATCTGGTAATCTGCAATCGTAGCGGGTAAGCTGTAGAGGAAGTAATCTGAAATCACAACACCGGCTAAATTCTGGCACAAGTAATATGTGTAGCTATTTGATTGAGATCATACCTAAATATAGCAAACTCTTCCGAACCCTTATAGCAGGCCTACGCTTAAAGTGCCACAAACAAATTACCACCTGTAGACTTTTCAGCCCAACTTCTTCAGAAACTGACAGCTTTGAACATGTGAACTGATTTGGTTAAACTTAACAATGTTAAAGGTTCATCGTCTGAGAACAAAAAAATTAAGAGCGTATTAACATATTAAAAGGGAAAAAATCCATGCTATACCCCCGAAAGTCGCTTACATGAAATATACATAATCTATTAAATCTATCATGTTCAATATATTAAGCATTGTATCAATGTACTCACACGTATCAGTCTCCGATTTGCAATATTTTGTTGTTTCTGTAACAATTATATGAAATCGCACGTTGAAGCGTTATGCAGGGTATGTATCATTCACACTTGTTTGGTGATGGTTATATTCAGTATTCACTATTGAGTAGTGCTGGTGCAATCTTTCCGTGTTCGCGCGAGATTGGTGGGATATCCCGTCATGTTCTAAAAATACTCTCGGTGAGGAACCCCGCTGACCTGTGCATAAACAGGGAGCGCCACCGTGTATCTGTGCAAGAAACTACGTCTTTCGTTCACTACTCAGAGTATATTCCGTTCATGTAACATATAAAATGGGAAAAAGGTGGTGTTATTCAGTGTTTGTGTTTGAAAAGTGTAAAGCGTGTTTATTTACTCTCCATATCACAATTTAACGCCTCTTGGTGATACAGAGGGCAGCGGTGCCCCAGACCAGCCGGGTGAGTGGTTGATTACTCACACGTTCGGCTGGCTATGCGTGGAGCTGTGTTGATCGATGGGCGTTTTGTGTGGTGAAACGAGACCAATGATTCTAAGGGACTACTAGTCACACAGTTCTGCCGTTTCAATCCTTTGCGACTCCCAAGGTCGATCTGTTACAACAATGTAGCCCATTTCTTAAATTATGTCTTCAAAACGGATCCTTTAAACGTGGTGTGATGTCGATATGTCGATAAGCACTAGTTTAAGGTATAATTATTAAAACAAACTATATCTAAAAATTAAATCCAAAAATTGTGTGAAATTCATATCAGATCCCATAAAGTATATGTATTATTTTAACCTTGTACAATGCTCTTTTCAGATGGTTAACATACTTTTAATCTTTTCATTCATTTTCATACGATTTGTGAAAATAAATGAAAACTTCAATATTTATATAATCAGAAAATCAGTGAACCAGTTTTAAAATAGTGGCCAAAGTGCCGGCTAAATTAACAGTTTAGTCCAAAGACCTAACTACCTGCAGGGGAAATTGAATAACTCTGCCCTCAATTGAGATACCTGGCTCAACTGACAGCATAAGAATGTATGCTCAAATTGAAAGTGAGTTAACATACATCTACATATATAAATATATATATATATATATATATATATATATATATATATATATATATATATATATATATATATATTCAATTGCATAAAGTTGTCCTTATTCCAGTCTCATAATTTGTAATTATCATTATTATTAGGACACTGCGATGACAAATTTAGGTATTTCTTTGGTCTATATGTAGAAAATACAACATGAAGATGACAAAACTTTTATTTTGTGATATTTTCTAGATAATTTTATGTCTTATAATATATTCTGTATGATTTTTGTTAAGAATTCTTTTTTTTTGGATCTGAAGTTAACTTTGCCAAAAGTAATACAACTTACCAAAGTTTACCTTGAAGTTACCTCGCCATAAACATCTAAGGATAAGCAGAGTACCTGATCAAGGCTAATCAAGTGTGACTGCAGCTCGTGGCATTTCGGCGGTCTAAAGATGCTTATGAGCAAACATGCAGTGAACTTTGGGAAAGGGGTTTTAGGCAATAGTGATACCTGATGGTATACATATTATGGAACTTTTCATTAATTTTCATATATGATTTGTGAAAATAAATGAAAACTTCAAAATTATGTACTATCAGTATAAAAAGGTATATATATATATATATATATATATATATATATATATATGTATATATGTATGTATGTATATCGAGGAAAAAATGAGAATTTTGGAAGATAAAGAATATTCACGGGAAGAATGAGAATTCTGAATTTTCCCGGGAGAGACTGGAAATTCTCACTTTTCCAAGGAAGAATGGGGATCATTTCATACTATCACTTGAATCTCATTTTCCTGGGAAAATTGAGAATTCTAGTTTTTCCAGGAAAGAATGGGAATTCTCATTTTCCCAGCTTTTTATTTGACATCTTCATCTCCAGAACATGTCATAGCTATTATTACAATACTAATATTTAAAAATGCAGGAACTTATTATCTTAATAACACTTATTTCAATTTAACTTGCAATTGTAAAAATTCACATAATTCAATTTTAAGTGAGTGTACATTTATTTTTCAACTATTTAACAGTTCAGAATCAATGTAAAAGAATGATAATCATTTTTTTAGCTCATCTGACTGAAAGTCATCTGGGCTATAGCGATCACTCTTTGTCCGTCGTCCGTCTGTCTGTCCGTCTGTCTGTCTGTCGTCTGTCTGTCCGTTAACCAGGCACAAATCGTAACAACTGGACCTAGAACCTTGTAACTTAGGATTCTGAGAGGTCCATACAAAATCTCCATGAAAACCAGAAATTAGGTCTCTGTTACCCATATCCTTCGAGCTATTGGGCCCCAAAGTACCCCCCTGAATAGTAAAAAAAATTCATACAAAACTTCAATATCTCATTAACTACTTGACTGATGGTCATGATTTTTGGCATACATATTGATCATGAGATGTTCCATCAGTTCCTGCAGACTGGTGGCACCACCTGTATTTTTCAATTTTTTTACGAATTTTTTTCTCTATTTTTGAGACCTTTAAGGATGCTGTCATCTATTAACTTGGCACAATTTGTAACTAATAGGACCTAGAATCTTCATTCCCGACACACTGAGAGGTCCATGAAAAAATCTCCTTGGAAACCAGAAATTATGTCTCTGTTACCCATATCCTTCAAGCTATTTGGCCCCAAAGTACCCCCCAGAATAGTCAAAAATTTCATACAAAAACTTCAATATCTCATTAACTACTTGACTGATGGTCAGGATTTTGGCATACATATTGATCATGAGATGTTCCATCAGTTCCTACAGACTGGTGGTGCCACCTGTTTTTTTTCGATTTTTTACGATTTTTTCCTCTATTTTTGAGACCTTTAAGGATGTTGTCATCTGTTAACTTGGCACAAATCATAAAGACTGGACCTTGAATCTTCATTCTCGACACACTGAGAGACCTATGAAAAGTCTCTATTGAAACCAGAAATTAGGTCTCTGTTGCCCATATCCTTCGAGCTATGGGGCCCAAAAGTATCCCCAGAATAGTAAAAACTTTCATACAAAAACTTCAATATCTCATTAACTCCATCACTGATGGTCATGACTTTTGGCAAACATATTGATCATGAGATGTTTCATCAGTTTCTGCAGACTGGTGGTGCCACCTGTATTTTTCAATTTTTACGAATTGTTTTCTCTATTTTTGAGACCTTTAAAAATGTGAACAGCTGTTAACAGGGCACGAATCATAAAGACTGGACCTAGAATCTTCATTCTTGACACACTGAGAGGTCCAAGAAAAGTCTCCATGGAAACCTGAGATAAGGTCTCTGTTACCCATATCCTTTGAGCTGTCGGGGGGCTCCCAATTACCCTCCAGAATAATGGAAAATTTGATAAAAAAGCTGAAGTATCTGAACAACTAATGCAGAGATCACCATAATTGTTTGTATGGATATTGATCATGGAGTGTTTCATCAGTTTCTGCAGACTGGTGGCGTCACCTGTATTTGTTTGGGTTTTTAACGATTTTTTCTCTATTTTTGAGACCTTTTAAGATATGAACATCTGTTAACAGGGCACAAATCATAAAAACTTGACCTAGAATCTTCATTCTTGACACACAGGGAGACACATGAAAAGTCTCCATGGAAACCTGAAATAAGGTCTCTGTTACCCATGTTCTTTAAGCTGTATGGCTCCAAAATACCCCCCCCCCAGAATAATGGAAAATTTGATACAAAAACTGCAATATCTCAATAACTTCAACACTGATGGTCATGATTTTCGGCATACATATTGATCATGAGCTGTTCCATCAGTTTCTGCAGACTGGATGCGCCACCTCTATTTTTTTAAAATTTTTACGATTTTTTTTTCTCCTTTTTTGAGACCTTTAAAGATGTGGTTTGTAAACAGGGCACAAATTGCAACAACTGGACCTAGAATCTTAAGAATCATTCTTGTCATGCAAGGAGGCCCATGAAAAGTGCCTGTGGAAACTTGAAATAAGGTCTCTGTAACCCTTATCCTTCAAGCTATAGGACTCTGAAGTATCCCTCAGAATAATGGACAATTTGATTCAAAAGCTGAAGTATCTGAACAACTAATGCGGAGATCACCATGATTCTTTGCATGGATATTGACCATTAAGTGTTTTTATTAGTTTCTGCAGACTGGTTGAGCCACATGTATTTTTGTATCCGCCAAAACGAAGTTTTGCGGATATTATGTTTTTGACCGGGTTCCTCCGCTGCCGCTGCGTTCGTTTCCAGCGAACACCTCTGAGACAAATGGACCGATTTTCCGAAACTTACACCAATTATCGGGTCACATGTGAACTGGTGCCTAACCAATTTGTGTTGACCTCTGACCTTTCCTCTCTGCCCAGCGTCCATTTGTGCGTCTGTTTCCACACATAAATCCTCATATCTCGGGAACCCTTTGACCGATTGGGCCAAAATTTTGCATGTGTATAGATCTCACATAGGTCTTTACCATACACAAAACTGGTGGCGCCACCATTTTTGCACAGCGTTCGTCTGTTTGTCTGCCGTGGGATAATGTCACTCATA
This sequence comes from Sipunculus nudus, assembly GCA_026874595.1. Taxonomy (NCBI): domain Eukaryota; kingdom Metazoa; phylum Annelida; class Sipuncula; order Golfingiida; family Sipunculidae; genus Sipunculus; species Sipunculus nudus. The sequence goes on from CM049310.1 coordinate 69,211,790, forward strand.
TCTCGGCAGTTGTTTGACATATCTGCCTAAAATTTTGCAGTTTTATACATCCTGGATAGCTTTCTTGATTTTATAATAGGTAGCGCCACCTAATTTCATGTTCACGCTGATGACATCCAATCTTATATCTCGAGAATCGTTTGACTGATCAGGAAATAAAATTTATACAAATGTAGCCCTTTGATAGCTTTATAACATACACAAAAAATGGTGGTGCCACCTGTAACCATGTTTGCACAGTGTCCATCTGTTCATCTGCCTTGGGTTAAAATCACTCATATCTCTGCAGTGAATTGACTAATTCACCTGAAATTCGGCATGCGTATACATCCTGGATAGCTTTCTTGATTTTATGACAGGTGGCGCCACCTACATTCACGTTCACGCTGATGACATCCAAGCTCATATCTCGGGACCCGTTTGACCGATTGGGCCAAAATTTTGCATGTGTATAGATCTCACATAGCTCTTTATCATACACAAAACTGGTGGCGCCATCTGCAACCATTTTTGCACAGCGTCCGTCTGTTTGTATGCCGTGGGATAATGTCACTCATATTTCGGCAGTGGTTTGACATATCTGCCTAAAATTTTGCAGTTTTATACATCCTGGATAGCTTTCTTGATTTTATGACAGGTAGCGCCACCTTCATCATAGTTTACGTTGCAGACATCCAAGCTCATATCATGGGAACCGTTTGAACGATAGGGCCAAAATTTTGCATGTGTATAGATCTCACATAGGTCTTTATCATACACAAAACTGGAGGGGCCACCTGCAACCGTTTTTGCACATTTTGCACAGCGTCTGTCTGTCTACCGTGGCCTAAAATCACTCATTTCTCTTTAGTGGTTTGACATAACTGCTTAAAATTTTGCAGGTTTATACATCCTGGACAGCTTTCTTGATTTTATGACAGGTGTCGCCACCTACATTCTAGTTAATGCTGCACACATCCAAGCTCATATCTCAGGAACCATTTGACCGATTGGGCCAAAATTGTGCATGTGTTTAGATCTCACATAGGTCTTTATAATACTTAAAAAAAAAGGGGCCACCTGCAACTATTTTAGGTCAGCGTCTGTCTGTTTTTCTGCCATGGGATAATGTCACTCATATCTCGGCAGTGGGTTGACGTATCTGCCTAAAATTTTGCAGCTTTATACATCCTGGACAGCTTTCTTGATTTTATGACAGGTGGCGCCACCTACATTCTAGTTTACGCTGCAGACATCCAAGCTCATATCTCAGGAACCATTTGACCGATTGGGCCAAAATTGTGCATGTGTTTAGATCTCATATAGGTCTTTATCATACACAAACTGAAGGTGGCCACCTTCAACCACTTCTGCACAGCATCTGTCTGTTTGTCTGCCGTGGACTAAAATCACTCATATACATGTAGTGGTTGTACTTTTCTGCCTAAAATTTCGCATATGTATACAACTTGGACAGCTTTCTGGATTTGTGGTAGGTGGCATAACCTACATACATATTTAGGCTGCAGATATTCATGCTAATATGCAACATAGGCCTACCTCACTCTATTTCCCCTTGCCACTCAATCCATGCCTCACTTCACCCGTTCCACTCTGATTTTGGCGGACACACGTAGTCACTTGTCGGCTACCCATATTCTAGTTTTTAAAGTTTACACATTTTTTCTCTATTTTTGAGATATATAAATACCGCTTAATCTTGGCCTGTTGGTTAATCTGTTTGATGCTTCAGTTGAATGATTAATACTACCATTCTGATGATAAAATTTCCTTTTGCGAATCTCTTCCCAGTCAGCTGAGCGTCATGACCCATGGGTCACTTGTTAAGAAATAAGATGAACATAAAATATGAAAAAAAGAGTTATAAATTGCCATAAACGATTCCTATTCTTCCGAGGATTAATGATATATATATATATAAATATATATATATATATATATATATATATATATAAATTTATAGGCCTAATTAATATATGTACAGACAAGCTGTGTTTATGTAAATATACATGCCTACATATAAATGTGACACTAATTCCGGCAATATATATATATATATATATATATATATATATATTTGTAAGTTAGTATATATATATATATATATATATATATATATATATATATATATATATATCTCCTCACCACCTTGGAGGGAGTTTTTAAAAAGGACTACTAGTCCTGTTACAACGCACATGACTGCCTTATACATGCGTAACAGGTAAAAACTTGCAGCGGTGTGAACACATGCACGGCGGATTGGAATACGGGACACAGGGACACGGGCTGACAATGTGGACTCAGCTCAAATCAAGCCGCTTGGTATAACTATAAGTAGGTCAGTTTTACTAATTGGAACGAAGTCCAACCACAAGATAACGACGAAGGTTGAAAACTGAACTTTTATCAACCCCCGTGACGCTCATAGCTATACTATAGACTATAGTATCTGTGTAGGGGCCTTGTCAGGAAACTGCACAAACTTTCATACCGCAGCGATGGCAGACATCGGGAAAATATTTAGCTTATTATGGCAGGTTTTTATGGCATATTTCGAATGTATCTACCGTTTATTTGTCCCCGTGCCGGCCAAGTCGGTTAAAGGCAAGATTGTTCTGGTGACAGGCGGTTGCAGAGGTATAGGCAAGGCCCAGGCCACCCAGTTCGGTAAACTTGGGGCCAAGATCGTTCTGTGGGACATCTTGAAGGTAAGAAGCAATCAGCTGTTACAGGAAAATATTATATATATATATATATTATCTACATGTGACCAATATCTGATTTAGATAGTGCCAGAGCAGGCAGCAGTAATAATGATAGTTGTATGTGTCTGTATGGATTTGTGTGTACATACATGTAATACGTGATTCACAATTTAAAACTAGAAAACGGACAGTTGACAAGCGACTACATGAATCCGCAAAATCACAATAACATTGGTAAAGTAATTAAGGCTTTGAAAGTTCCTAACATGACATGACTCCAGATTTGTGGCATCCACATATATGTGTACTTTTCACCCCCCCCCCCCCAAAAAAAAAGATCTACAAATGGATACAAGATGAAATCGATTGTATATAGGTGCCTATAGGTGGACCAAGTAGTCATGAATACAAGATCATTAATAGGAAATATGCTTGCAGTTGTATCTGGGTTATATATTAATTGTCTCCAGCATAAAAAAAATCATGGAAATTCTGGTTGTAGCTATTTCTGGTAGGAATCAGTTGTAAAATCATGTTCGATGGTTGAACCAGTTTGATCAGTTAGACCAGTTTGACAGATAATCGATTATTAATCGATTATTTTATGTACGTTATGTATTAACGTGAAATCTTTTTTATAGTATTAATTATTTCTAAAATATTGACCGGGTCAACTTGTACATCTCATTGACAGGTCAAGGTAACGGCCGGGTTGTTGACACTTGTTTCGGGTTGTTGACACTTGTTTCGGGTTGTTGGCACTTGTTTCGGGTTGTTGGCACTTGTTTCGGGTTGCTGACACTTGTTCCGGGTTGTTGACACTTGTTCCGGGTTATTGACAGTTGTTTCGGGTTGTTGACACTTGTTTCGGGTTGTTGACACCTGTTCCGGGTTGTTGACACTTGTTTCGGGTTGTTTACACTTGTTCCGGGTTGTTGGCACGAGTTTCATGCTGTTCGCTGTTTTGTGCATCGCCTTGCTTCTATCTCTGTCAGAATTAGATTATTTTATCTGGATAATATGATCTCTTTGGGTGTGCATACATACTCGTTTGTCATCGATTATACAAAAAATGCAACCGATTTAATTGATTAAGAAAGAAAACGACCAATCATCGATATGGTCAATTAACTGGCACACCACTAGCAGCTATATCCACACATATAAGGTCACCACTTTATTTGTAGTCCATGTGTCCTTAAATGATCCAGTAACAATTAAGGATGGCGTCGTTTTCTCTCTTGTGAAGACAAATTTGAATAATTCCGAGTATTTTGGTATAAATTAGTAACATTTTTTCTATCTATTTTCAGCCTTTTTTGCTGGTTATTTTAAATTATACATGTGTGATAAGTTGTCAGGTTAGGACCACATAAGATAGAAATCGCGTAAAAATAAGATTTATAATCGCAAGAGACATCGACTTGGCGGGCGGGTGAAACACTGCGATCTGCATATATATCTGCATATGTAAGTATACTATGTATATGATGTATGAATGCAGGATGAAAATGAAAAGACCGCCAAGGAACTCAATGAAATGGGCATCACTACCAAAGCTTACGTGTGTGACGTCACAAAATATGAGGAAGTGCAGCGGGTGGCAAACCTTGTTCGTCAGGAAATTGGTGACGTGGATATACTCATCAACAATGCCGGTAGGGGGCGCAAGGGAGAATAAATATGTTAACTTAGGCCGAGGATATATTACACTCCATTTTATTATATTTCTGTATATTGGAGAATATTTTATTATATGTCATTACAATTATTCATTTCTTCATTTCTTTTTTTCCAAATTAAGACCTGATAAAAATTATTTCAATTTCGTAAAATTAAAAACTTCTTCAGCTGTATAAGTTTATGTAAAGTATATTATCTCAATTTTGTAACATTCATTTTAATTATAAATAGTTATTAAAAAAATGATGACATTGTAATCTGAAAATGCTTGTGGCCTTAAAGATACAAGTGCACGTATAAATTACTTTTCATGTACTGCATGGTTGTGTTAGAAAAAAAAGATCAAATATGGTTTACCATGCATAAGCACAAGTATTTTTGCATTGTATTAGTAAAGAGTGAATATAGTGAATTTGGTGGGCTTTACATATTTTTGTAGGTGTTCTCAGTGCTGACAACATTTTACACCTTGATGAAAAGCGGATCCGTCGCACATTTGAGATCAACGCTATATCTCATTTTTGGGTAATGATAACATTAATTTCCTTCCTTGTCAGTTAAATAGGTAATTAAGAAAGCGTTTATTTCTTTTTCTGATATTTTTGATAAAGATCAGAGACATTCATTTGTTAATTTATCTATTAAGTATAAATAAAATTAAAGAAGAAGGAACGATGGTAAATAAGCAATAAGAGACGCTTGGGGAAATTCGTTTGTATTTTGATGCAATGTTATTTTTTAAACGCATACTTATTGTCAGATGTGCGATACATCACATTTTTGTTAAAATATAAATTTGCTTTAAATTCACTCATATCATATATAACAGATCCAATGGTGCTTATTCTGAGGATTCCAAATATGTATATATTATTGGGGCTAAACTTTGTTTAAACATTATTTAAAACAAGGTAGTTTGACGATACTGAAGGCTTTAATACAAACGTAAAAACATTATTTGTGATATTTAAGCGACAGGCGTATCCTCGTGTACATGTTAATCGGTATTGTAATTAAATCACTCAAGTGGGTAATAAATTACAAGTGGATACAACGCAGATAAGTCTGGGCAGATAAGACATGGGTTAACTGTGATATAAATTTAGGTTAGCAGACCCGATAGACAAGGCCTGGCAACTACCAGGATGATGATTGCACACGATCGTAGCCCTGTCCGGCCGTTAGTATTTAATTATATTTGCCACTTACACAGGTCAATCCTCGGTATAAGCATATATATTACTATAGAACGTCGCGATGTCATGAATAAAACTGGCAGTTCACTCTCATTTGCATATAACCCCGTCATGCTTTAGGTCAGGGCTGACATTTATTAAAGGGCCCACGCTATATTTTCTGTAAAGTTCCGAGACAGACCAAAATATGGCTAAAATCAAAGGAAAACACCCTCAGTTCAGCCTGCTGATGACAGGTGGCGCTGACTACCGTCCCGCCCATTATCCCAGTCCGTATGCCAGCGGATTGACTGACTCATAATTGACTGAAAAGTATTGAGTTAAAGCATATCGACTAGCCTAGCCTAACCTAATAACAAAATAGGAAAGGAAAATGACTTTAATAATGGCTAACCTGCTCTCTTTTGGTCTAACAGACGGTGAAGGAATTCTTGCCCAAGATGATTGAGAACAACGAAGGCCACATCGTCTCCATAGCGTCCATGGCCGGCCGGGCCGGAGTCCCTCTTCTTACCGACTACTGGTTTGTATTCGTTTAGATTAATTATATTCAAAAAGATGTTATAATGTTAATTAATATATATATATATATATATATATATATATATATATATATATATATATCATAATATATAAAAAGTTATGTATAAAATGTATATCAAACAGGTATTATAGCTGTATTAGTTTTATTATCATTAATATAATCAAATTATCGATGTCATAAATATTAGCATATATGTAAAGCTCTGATCCTCACCCCTACACTGGTTTGCCTTGTTCTTCACTTGTATGTCACAGCTTACTGATATTTTATATCTCATATAATCTGTACACGTAAGTGTAGTGTCTGGATCTTTAATTACATGGCCAATTCATTGTCAAAACCACATATTTTTTTATAAAAAACACACCAATATATATCGTCCCTTTTTCCCCAAAGTTGGCATTGATAGAATGATTTCTCGTTCTCTCTTTCTAAAAAAAAAAAAATATTATTTCTCTCATTAAGCCAATCTTTTAACATTCTGACATATTTAAACGCTGAAATAAATACATGTATGAAGCCTTTGACCCAACGGTCAACCTAACTGTTAATCCGAGGCGGTGAGATTGTTCGTTTCACACCTGTCATTTAATTAGCCCTTATAATTGTAGACATACGTCATTCGTAACTACTACCGGTGAAAATATAAATATATAGGGATATATAAATGTGATTCATTCAATTGAAATATATAAATGTGGTTCATTGACTAGTTTATGTGACTACTGAACGTAGGGTCAGCGGCGTACCTAGCCTTTTTGCCGCACGGGGCGGTCGTAGAATTTGCCGCCTTCTATCGAAACATACAAAACGGGACAACATATAGAAAAATATCACGTGAAATTTCCTTGTTATAATATGAAGGCCTTTAGGTAAAAACCAACATTACCATATCGATTAATTCAAAAACAGAATTTTTCGCCACACATTAAAAAGAAGGCAAAAGATCGCTCGAACTTCAAACTATTATTTTTCATTAAATGAAGTACACAGACATTGATAATTTGTAACTTGAGAAAATTACACTGCAGGATACACATATAATGAGGTAACATACTTTTCCCTGCATACACGGTTGGTAAAACTAAATTTGGTGAGTTTAATTAAATCTCGACACAATTTTACTTATAGACCAGTGATTTGTTATTCAAAAATTTATTTGATTAAATTTCAACTCATTATATCATTAATATATATATAAATATAAATATATATTTTTATATATTATATTATATTAAAAATATACTTAAACGTGTGGCATGGCTGGGGGGGGGCGACATGTATAACAGGTTTTTATTTGAAAAGCAATTACATCTGCCGTCTTAAAGATGAAATAACTCCTACATAGGTTTAGATGAACGATTGCTTTAATCACGTTACATCTTATGGCGGGTTTCTCCCTCAAAAGCGAACCCACTAGAAAGGGGGTCTAGGAGAACTCGACCCCCGCCGCCCCCCTTTTCAGCCATGCACCGCAGCCTTTTCTTAAGGGTTTCAGACATATTTTTGCGGCCTAGACTCCTCCCCCCCCCCCCCCCGCCTTTGCGATTGTAGGTTTTGTCATTAGTCCATCAGGGTTTGGACTTCTCAGTTTCCTAAATCCTGGATTCATCCCTGTCCCTGGTTAGAGCCCCCTCGGGATTTCTGTAAATCTAGACGCCCCTGAAATGCATGCCTTTGTATTTGACTGTTCAGATTCTGTTGGCGTTCTGGCATTGCCAGTTCACTGATCTAATAAAAATAAAAACAGATCTGTATTTCATCTTGCGAAGCTTGCCTACATATAGAGCCATACGCGAATCATTTGATTGGTTCCATTGCCCATTTTATAGTTCCTGGAATAAATGAAATTGGGGAAGACGGCAAAAAATACCATACATTTATACATTTTCCACCAATGTGTAAAAAGGGTCAACTTTGTACCGATAAATTTGTTCTTTTTGAGGAACTCCTCATGCCCCTTAACATGTGCCGCCCGGGGCCTTTGTCCTCTTCGCTTAGCTGGAGGCGCCTATTTTGGCTGCTTTTACTGTATGCTCCCAAAGGGAGGGGCGAAGCTACAAGAAGGAACATACTCAAAAGACCCGGAAAGCAAAATATAAAATCGGATGAGATGGACATCGTCAATGATATCAGATTTTCATCCCCACCTTTACTGTTACTTTTCCTCTTTCAACAGCGCGTCTAAGTTTGCAGTAGTTGGCTTTACTGAGTCGTTATCAGAGGAGCTGCGAAGAGAGGGGAGGACGGGCATCCACACCACCACGATCTGCCCCATGTTCGTCAACACTCATCTGATTAAGGACCAAGCCAGCAACATCACCTACACTTCTGGGTAAGTCTGGGTAGAAGAGACATGACGCCGTCAGCTGTGCGGAAGCTCTGTATAAGGCCCAACTAAATTACTCTCTCTATATATATATATTTAAATGGTACGAGCTATTTATTTATTTATTTTTATTTATTTTCCTTCATATGCCGGTGGAGATACAATATACGCCGAAAAGTTGCAATCAATGCCAGGAAAGATACGGAAATGGCTGAAATTCCTGAAATGTACAAATTTAGTCATAAAAAATTCCTTTATGAATTAATTTAAGAAATCGAGACAGAACAGAAATTGGCTGAGTCTTCAGATGGGGCTTCCTGAGATACAAACTTTCTGTGATAAAAAGTTCATTCCATTTTGAAATCTTTTATTTAAACCAGGCCCAGTGACTACCGCACCTACGGTACCTGATTTGCGATATCTTTATGAATATTATATTACCCTGCATGTTTTTTGTAGACCAGATCCGGTGCTTGAAGCGGAAAACGTTGCCTCAGAGATCGTGTATGCTGTGCTTCACAACGAACGTGTCATAACCATTCCCCGGAGACTAGGCCGCCTGAAACTACTGGCAGGGTACGCATCAAACTACATCTGTATACTTTTATTCATTTATTACAACATCCAGGGTAGCCTTTTTTTAGTAAAGTTCTGCTTATAGATGGGCCCTGTATAATGCATATCGCCACTGTAACGCAGTGATGTATAAGCAGTTTTAAGCACAGGTGAGAGTTCCAGCTGCGTGTCCACTTGTACAGAGGCGGTGCATGTGCGGTGCGGATACGTATACGAATACTTTTTTTGTGTGTCCATTATATACGTTTTTCTGTGCGGTTTTAAGGTCTTTCATCTGTTCAAAATGGCTCGTTTCCGCATGCGTTTCCCTTACCCGCGGCTACATGGTCCGGTTAGCAAAAACGTATGCAGCCGCACGCCGCACCGCACTCCGCACCGAATAAATTTACACATTTATTTCCTTGTGCGTGATTTTAGCCGCATCCGTATCCGCACAAGTGGACACGCAGCTTAACTTGGTAAAAATATGCAACAGAGTTACTAAATACATTAAAGATTTGCTATAAAAACACAGATAAATTAACACAGCCTACAACTGAAGTGAACATGAGTATGTAAAGGTCTAGATAAAATGCGCATAAGTATATACGGTAATAAAAAAATGAGACGACGTTCATATGTAATTATTATTTAACTGTACAAGTAGAAAATTAAAGGAAATTATTCTACATTGGTATTATCTGCAAAAAAATATGAACGCGCTAACCTTTTAAAGCTCTTTATATATGTTGTTGGCATTGTTTTAGCTTAATGGGAGGGCTTTATTGTTATTGCTGTCATTATTGTTAATGATATTCACACTGTTGATAGTCATCAGCAGTGTATTTGTGCCAAAGAGTAAAAAAAACGCAACGGCTCATCCCGGTATTTCATGTAATCATGAAATTAACATTCGTATTATTTACAGGTCATAACGGGTGGTCTCAGAATTTTGAGCTAATTTGAGTTTATCCAGTCAATTCGTACTGCATTTTTTTTTCAGGTTCATACCCTGGAAGGTCCAACAAAAACTGCGTGACAATATCGGTTCTGGCTTTTATTACAATAAATAGACCGGTTTTGATTTGACGAGTACATCAATACCCGGATGACACGTATGCGTTACAATTTGCCATGACTCAGCAATTTTCAAATTTTCAACATGAAAATCATGTTTCCACTCAAAATATGCAGAATGCAACGCTATAAAAAAAGTAAATACTAGTTGTTTTTTTTTGTTCATTCCTTTGTTAATTGCAGACAATAAATCTTTGGTTTTGTAGGAGATTCTCAAAGCATTGTTTTATTTAAAAAAAAACGTACTGAAATATATGAATTATCTTTTTCTAGGTTCATGCCTTGGAAAGTCGAGCAACTTATTCGTGATGCCATCGGCTCTGGATTTTACTACAAAAATTAGCCCAGTATGGTATAGCAGCATGTATCCAGCGGAAATCCCGGTACAACTGACCATGACACGTGACGCAACAATTTGCCGGCAACTTTTAAACGCAAAGGGGAAAATGTTTAAGTAATCAAGCAAATATTCAAGATTGGAAGCTGTACAAAAGCAAAGATATTGCCTATAAATGCATTAGACCTGCGGATCCTCCGACCGGATACGCTCCTACTGATGCAGCGGTATAACACTGCAGTCATCCAAGATCTCCTTAGTTGAAACCGCTGCTGTGATAGCATGATTCTCTGGGCCTCACCCCCAGGGCTGGCGCAGTGCAGAAAATTGAAATCAGACCAATGATAACGTGGTATCGCATTGTGCATCCAGCTCCAAATTTGAAATATGCGACACATCGCGCGGAACCGGCGAGAGCGGGTGTCCTGTATAAACCAGAGAATCATGCTCTACCAAGCAGCGGCTACAACGAGAGAGATCTGGGACGATTGCGATGTATACCCGCTTATACCCCGGGGAGCGTACCGACCGAAAAGTTATTATTCTCACAATGATTAATAGTTAACGCAGGGCTCCCGCTGACTCCTCTATTTACTTTTGTCCTATGAAAAAAAGTCTGCTGTATTTCCCAGCATTTGGTTCATAATATTCTATATATTTTTCTTTTTTTGTCACTGCACAGTCGTATTTCCGATATAATTGTTATTACGCATAATAATGGTTATATAAACTTTTTACTGAAGTGAAGAAGCGTACATGCAAAACAAATGCAAGTGTCGCATTATTACAAGAAAGGTCAATTTAATAAATTTAACAGACCTTAGATGCTGCATTAGGAATGGCTGGTCATGCCAATTCACCGTAAGACCACGATTGGCAGTGAAAACTCCTGTATTTTCATATATTTTTGGATGATGACTCGTATAAACTCCAACTTCTTTGTCGAAGGTCCTCCTTTAAAATTCCTAACAGTTTACATGTATGATACTGTACGTGTCTCAAGAGGACGCTGGACACATCTCGGGAGGAAGGTGGACACACACTTGAAAGGAAGACTTTGTAACACTGTGTATATATTCAGTAGATTCATGATTGGTGCTATCTGCATTGTACTCAATAGGACATAAGTAGAAACGTTTTACCATTGGAACATCTTTTCTGTGACACCGGGGAGGCGCACAAATGAACATATCAAAACAAATGTCAGAGATGGGGCATTTATTATTTCAGTTATATATACATGTATTTGCAATATTCCAATAAATAACTTACACATTAACGTAATTTGTTTTGCATCAATTCTAATCCAATTCTGGGCCTTTGATACACTCATTGTTCAACTTTACAAGGTCACCTACTGGATGCATGAATGGGGCGGGGGGGGGGGGGGGGGGGGGGGGGGGGGGGGGTTATCCTCGTCATGGAGTTATTATGAGATGAGAGGATACTTGGATCATCGTCCAGCATCAAAGACCGGCGTCCCAGCCCCGACGTTTTTATCGCTAGCGCTGCGCCAATTGTATTCATGGGTAGTCGTGTTTAGCTCAGCTGACTATCAGTCATCTGAGCTATAGTTGTGGTCCGTCGTCCGTCCGTCTGTCTTGCCGTCCGTCCGTCTGTCCGTAGATGTGGCACGTTTTGAAACCGTAAGACCTAGGAATCCTAAATTCGGCATAATGTTAGATTCCCCAAGATCTACCAAGCCGAAAACTGAGTCTTTGCGACTTTGTTCCTTTGAGAAAATGAAAACCCTATTTTTTATTATAAACCTATTTTCACACTTCAGGACTGTTTAATATAAAAACCACTCATCTGTTTTACCATAAATATTCCTCTATATAGTTCCTATGTACATGCCAGAAATTAAGTCTGTTTAGTATATTTTTTTTTAAGTTATGGGCCCGAACATAATGGACTTGTAAAAAAATCAGGAAAAATATTTACTCACTTAACATGAAAATTTTTGAAACTAGAGTCTATTTTCCCAAGTATATAACTATGTTTTTTATTAAGATTCAATTGAAAAATTAGATCTGAATTTGGAAATTTTTAAGTTATTAGCATAAAAATAAAATCAGAACCTTAAATTTTGCCCAACTTTGACCATGGCACGTTTTTTTCCTGTAAGTACCATTGATTTAATTTTCACAGCATGTAAACATAAGTATTTATTTTGTATAAATCTGAAAATTAAAGCTTGAACATTAGGCTAGTTATTGATTTTTTCTTGAGGCTCTGTTGTAGTCATTTGCTTTGACTACAGATTACAGATGCAGGGTCCCACTCCAGGTCACTGGAAGTCAGGTATGCCAGGGTTTCTGATTTGTTATTTTGTTTCTGATTTGTTTCTGATTTTTTTCACTGGGGGAGATCCCCTGCTGTGACAGGTGTACAGTTATTCTTATATCACCACCCCAACCCCCCCCCCCCCCCCCCCGCAAACCCAACCCACCAAGTGTTATGCAGTTATTATTATTGTTTTCACTGTATCTCCTTAATTGTAATGCTGTTTCCACTCCAATATACAAAAACTTTTTTTGAAAAAGTAATTCAAGGTGTAATCCAGAAGAGGCCATGTTGTGTTAATGTAGCATTTTTAAAGAAATCAGTTTTCTTTTAAATGATTTTAACAAATATAATTAAACCCATCAGTATGCTTTAATTTATAAAATATGAAGCACATTATGGAAAAATAAAGACACAATTTAAAATTGTGAAATCTAAATAAAGTATTATTTTTATATATTTAATTTTTGCAGATTTAAAAGATATATTTTTGTGTTAAAAAATAAATAAACATTTGTATGCATGATGAGGTGTTATCTGACAAGATTAAGATTTATGATGATGCAATTGAGAATTATGAATCAACTTTTATATTCAGATATATATGTTATATTGGAAATGTATAGAAATATAAACTTATAATAAAAAAAATTGATGTGATAAAATGAGGATATAATACAAATATTTGTTCATTATTTTCCTGCCTCAGCAGAATTTGAGATTAGGCTTTGTTTGCCCTGTATGTATGTTAATAAGTTATATTTCAACTGTATACATTTCATAAAATAATAAAATACATATATATTTAATAATAAATATTATACAAAAAAAAAATAGATTCAATTGAACAAATGTGTAAACTACTGAAATGTCAACAGTTAATCAAAAAAGCCAACTAATGATGATGGTAATAGTACAGATCATTTGTTCACAAACTGCTCACATGCTTCAGTTTCAACATTAGGAAACACATGGTCAGGTCACAAAATATTATTTCAACAATCTCTTACAAACCAATCATGTCAACCAGCCTTGGCCTATATTACCTTTTCCTCATAGACTTTATTTCCATTTGATATTCTTTTAGATTTTTACCTTCAGCTGAGCACAGTGACCCATGGGTCCCTTGTTGTTGTTATACGTCCAGTCTTATAGACTTATAGACAAGATGCTCATGTAGCGAGTTGATGGTCCATTGGGAGGGTATAGTAATCCCCGTACCATGGCACATAAAATTTTTTGAAAATTGCGGTTCTAATGGTGGGGGATTTTTTGGTCGAAAAAAAGGTGACGACGCCCCACCCCCGCCACCATTTTTTGTTAATCCGCCCCTGTCAAACGCTGTGAATAAACGCAGTTTATTTTCTATAATATTCAGTCAGCTGAGCTCCAGCGATGTCCCTTTATTTTTGTGTTATGTCTGTATGTGCGTCCGCTGTCAGGCATCTTGAAACCAGAGAGTTCTAATAGGTCCTGTGAAATTTCCATGGCGATTTGAAGTAAAGTTACGGTGACCTATGTTCTGCGAGCAACAGGAAGAAAACATGGATTGGAACATCTTGCGAAATAAAATCATGTTTTAAAATAAATATGAAATTTTCGATTTCTCTGGAATGACGTAATGGATTGTTTTATATATGGAGTTATCCAAAATATTCGTCAGCTGTGCCGGACAAAAAAGACAGGTGCAGCCACCTAATTGTTACATTCCACAATAATTTTTTAATGGCAGACCACAGCTGTCATGTTATAGCTTCAACGGCAGTAAAATATTATGCTGTGATTCGTTAAATAAGCTTTGGAGACACCAAAATATCCAAAGTCCAAACCACATAGATAAAGGCCCCGGTGGATGGCGCATATATCTATATCTAAATTGTGGATAAAGCTATATATGATATTGTCTGAGCTATGGTCGCAAGGTGATAGGTTCATATCTATGTATGTGATAAAAAAATCAAAATCCTATTAGATTACGCTCACATTGTTCTGAGTGGGAGTGATAGTTTAACTTCGCAAAACGGGGAAAAAGCATTGTTGATAGCACCATCAGTTTTATGTAGATGATACTCGATCATACCAGAATTCGGGGCAATCCATCGACCAGCCCATGGTTAATCTAAAGTTTTGTGTGATTTGAACCCACTTTTAAACTGTTCTAGGTCAAGTTCCCTCTTGCAGTAAAGGTTATAGCCGTTGTTACATGTATCTGTTTTATAGTGTTGCGTGTATCTGATTTGTTATGCGCAGGGTTTGGCGTGGGCATTCTGATTCGTGGTAGGCAGGCCCTGGTTTATTGTGCGCAGGAGTGTTACATGTGTCTGTTAGGCATACATAGTTCGTTGCCATGGGAGACGTGCGATTGGGTCTGAAGTGTAGAAACACAGCGTTCTTTGTTCTAGATGTTTCAAGTCTGTTCTTGTAACGTGTGTATTGTTCCTTGGAGTTTTCCATTTCTAGTATTTTCGGATAAAAAGTTATAAATAGGGGATGTGTTTAGAGCCGGCAGAGGAGAGAGAGAAAAATTCCAGCAGACACGGAAGAGTGTGAGTCAGTTTTGGGACATTTCCGATAATTGCAGAACTTATAGATATTCTTCGAAATTTGAAAACCGATTTTATACAGCCTTCAGTTTGCCTTTGGGATTACTGCCAGAACTTCACTTTTGGATTACAACAGATTGATTTCGAGATTACATTGGACTATTATCCTCTGAGAAGATTTACGTGAACTGTTCATCTAGAATATTTATGTTAAAGGACTTGTTGAGCTGTGACAGTGGTGGTATCCAGAAAAGCCTAGGATCCGGACAATCTAGTACTGTACATTTTTTGGGTTTTACTGTGTAATTGTATTTATTTAGTGAATTGTAATGTTAGGATTGTTTTAGGAATAAATTATAATTATTGGTTAACAAAAAACCACTGACTTCTTTATTCATTCCCCTAGACATTTCACGCTGCCTAGTGTTACAGAATCTAATTTTTATTTATCTCCGTAACAAAATTTATGCTCGTCACGACTACATGATCTGTTGTTATTAGGTTCCATAACACCATAAAAGATTTAAATAAGATTCGTCCTGAATTAGTTTGTAATTATCTCAGCATGATCATTTTCTGTGGCAACAGGGTGACAGTCATAAAACTATGGTCGCCAACCTCTACACCATGTGATACATTTAATTCAGTCTTTCTTTAAAAAATTGACCCTATACTCCCTCTCTCTAACATGCACACTTTTTAGTTTCAGCAGAAGGGAGATGTATCAATGAAAAAGAGAATATACAGGAAATATCGATTTTTGTATTTGCTGTTCAAAAATGCATGACCTATCAGTGTCCATCTGCTTGTGTACAGTCACTTCTGGATTATGCCCGTTAAAACATATAATGCAAAAATTGATCCATTGTAGTACTTTACTTACTATCAAAAAACACTGCCCAGGCATGGTTCCTATGACTCACATATGTGTTTAGGTCTGATTATCAAACACAAACATGTTTGATATACAGGGCAGCATGAAACATGAATTCTTAAACTTGCCTGCATTTACTAGTTAAATAGGTAATAATAAAGAACACCACAGGACCATACATATATGTGTGTGTGGGTGTAAAAATTAACTACTACAGCATCAAGTTGATGACCCTTTATTTGGTAAATATGAGAGAAGTGACAGGATGAACATACCCTCATATCAATATGAAGTTAAATTCACATGATAAACAATGTAAACATTAAATATATTATCTGAATCAGCTACTCTTGCTGAAAGAAAGGCTGCTTTCACAGTGAGAAACATGGAAAATTAAGTCCTCTTGGGTCTTATAAGGGGACAATAATCTTTGATATCACACAAACATGTCATGACTTTATAAAGTTGTGATAAAATGTAAAAGAAATAAAGATAAATATAACAACAGTCAGTAAATAAAATCAAAAGATGATTTGTCTTGTAATATGAGAAACACACCTGCTAAAATATGACTATTAAGCAGGATTTATAATATTTTGAAAATAGCACAGGAAACCCCTAAAATGGTAGGAGCACAACTTTTGTATATGAGCACATGGAAATGAAGCTGCTCTTAACAGTAAGACTTACATAAACTCACAATATATATATATATATATATATATATATATATATATATATATATATATATAACTAAACTCAATAGTACCCTGGGATTCAATAGCTATCAAAATGTATATTTAAGTCTTATAACTATGCACCATATGCTTGTATGTTAGTCAGATCACATCTCTTCAAAAATATCTGAGATAAACATATATTTTTTTATTACCACTGTCTTGTTTTGCTTAATTTACAAAACAACTGAATAAACATTCACCAGTTAATGGAGAAAGATAAACTGAATAAAAAAACAAATAAAATAGTACATTTTATAAATAAGAGAGTGCTTAAAAAACTGCAGAATTAATTGACCTTACATCCCTGAGGTATCTCATATAGAATCCTCCATGTCTGGTCAATGATATACTACATCAAACTGAGCCATTTATTTATGAGTCTTTGATACTTAATATATATACATAATGAGCTGAAAAGTTGGCACAGAAACTTCGCAATATTTATCACTTTGTCTAAAAAATCCCATTCTTATTCATGATTATCTATTTGTATTTAAGTTTATTAAAACACATGGCTGTAAACGATTACATTACCTAATTATGTCAACATCTGCCATTTAAAAAAAAAGTTATTGGCAAGGTAAATATATAATACCTGTATACATAGATATGCTATAATAAATTCACTGCCTGTGGATATAGTTTGGTGAAGCCTTTAATCAATCAATATACCGCTGTAGAAACTATCTAAAAGCTAGTTCTAAAACTGTCTTCACCAAACTTCTCTTTGTAAAGAGATACCAGATATTCTGTTATTTCTTTCTTCTTACTGTCTGGGATGAAAGCTGATGCCACTGCATTCAGATTCTGTAAAAAAGATGCCATGTAACAGTGTGGAAGCATATCTGAACAAGTAAGTCATGAATTTTGTTATCTACAATTTACAAAATTAAGCACCACACAAATTTTTTTTTAGGTGTAATTGTAAACAGAAATTATAATATCACTTTTTTTATTTCACACTTGTCAATCAAGAATAATAATGAGCAAGAATGAGTTAACTTGTCCTTGCAAAAAACAGATATATGACTCCCCTCCCCATAGCCGCCATACAGGACCTATAGGAATCATATATTTTCACACATTTTACCTTAAACAATGGCAGAAGAAAGTTGGGGGGGGGGGGGAGGGGTCATGCCCCCTCTTTTAAAAGTGTGTGAGTGGGGGGGGGGGGGGGGGTAACATATGATTTGCTCCCCCTCCCACTTTTTTCATGTATGCAAACTTAATTGTAAGTTTTGGGGAAAACTGGATTTCAACTGACTCGCGAAAACAGTTTTCTTTTAATCAGCTCTTTAAATCAGTAACAAATTCACTTGAGTTCCCTAGGAATCACAGGTAGCATTATATGATAATAAGTGTAATTACCAATCTTAGATGACTGCACTGATGTCAATGCTTTATAAATTTATCCTCCCTGGTATACCGTAAATAACAGTTCCATGGGTGATTTCGCTTTTTTTTTTTCTTTTTTAATAATGGCCAAGCAGAACCGTTGCTGGGAGATTTAATTACTTATAGTAATTACTTAATTATGGTGGAAAATTGCAATCACTTTCCTTTTTTATTTACTCTGTACATTTGTCACATTTGCTAATTTTGTGCATCTGTCACATGTGCAAATTGCATAGATAGGTATATTATCTTAATTATAAAACAAATAGAACATAAATTTTTTTAAATATTTATTAATAATGAATTTTTTACAATGAATATTTGGTTTCGCAGCCTATATATATATATATATATATATATATATATATATATATATATATATATATATATATATAGATTTCACACACTGCATCCACCATCATCCTAAATATCAGTTCGCCCCCCCCCCCCCCCCCCCCCACTTTTGATCTGCTTTCTATGCCTCTGTTATAGATCAAGGTCAAGGTACAAAGGTTTCAAACTCCCTGGTTTTCAAACTCTCCAATCACATTGTTCAACATTTGGTGTATCAATTATTAAAAAAAAAAATATGCAGTACTTCAAAAGCTATAATGGGGTCCCAAAATTTATATTTCTGCTTATTTGACCTTGTCGTTGAAGGGCAAGGTCACTGGTTTTCAAACTTCTCAAAGATTTTGATAGAAACAATATATCCATCAACTTTCAAGAAAAAATTCTGAATGGTTCAGTAGGTTTAGCGTGACAAAAAAAATTTTTTTTCCCTAGCTGGACCTTGAAGATGAAGGTCAAACGTTCTTGTTCAGGAACTTGATAGAAACAATTCAAATGTCAATTTTAATGAAAAATCTTGGTTCAAAAGCTGATGCATTCATCAGAAATGACAGGGATTACCACTAAGGATGACAAAAACCACAGACCAAACACTACATTCCTCTGTCATGGAATGTGAGACATAATTGTATCCGCAAAAACAAGAGTTTTGTGGGTAACTATGTTTTCAGCCCACTGCCGCCGCTGCCGTGTAGGTTTCCTGCGAATTCTTCCATAACCACTGGACAGAACTTTATGAAACACAGAATTATGATCAGGTCACATATGAACTGCTGCACTCCCCATTTTGGGTTGACTTTTGACCTTTCCTCTTTGCACAGCAGCCGTCTGTGCGTCTTTTTTAACACATTAACTCACTTATCTTCAGACTCGTTTGACTGATTGGGCTGAAATTTTACACCAGTGTAGCTCTTTGATAGCTTTATATCATACAAAAAATGGGGGCTCCACCTGCAACCATTTCTGCACAGAGTCCATCTGTTCATCTGTCTTTTGTTAAAATCACTCCTATCTCTGCAGTGGTTGGACTTATCCATCTAAAATTTTACATGTGTAAACATCCTGAATAGCTTTCATGATTTTATGACAGTTTGCACCACCTACATTCATGTTCATGCTGCAGACAACCATGCTAATATCTCAGGAGTGGTTTGACGTATCTCCCTGAAATTTTGCATTTGAATAGATCTGGCATAGCTCTTTATTATAGGCAAAACTGGTGGTGCCATCTGCAACCAATTTTGCACAGCATCCATCTGTTTGTGTGCTGTGGAAAAAAAAAGACATATCTCAGCAGTGGTTTTACTTATCTGCCTAAAATTTTGCATGTGTGTTAATCTTGGATAGCCTTTTTGTTTCTATGGCAGGTGGCGCCACCTACATTTATGTTTTATGCTGCAGACATCCATGCTAATAACTAAAGGACTGGTAAGATGTATCAGCCTGAAATTTTGCATGTATACATCTCATATAGCATTTTATCTTAGGCAAAGCTGGTGGTGCCATCAGACCTGCATCTATTTTTGCACAGCGTCCTCCTGTTTGTCTGCCATGGTATAATATTACTTATATCTAGGCCGTGGTTTGACTTATCTTCCAAAAATTTTGCATTTGTATACATGTTGGATAACTTTCTCAATTTGTGGTAGATAGCGCCACCTATGTTCATGTTTACCATGCAGACATCCAAACTAATATCTCAGGACTGGTTTGATGTATAAACCCTTTTACTGTAATTTATATTTCCAATTTTTGTACACAGATACAGTAAATCAATCTTAAATTTTTCAGATCTTATTTCAAACCAAAAATCTTATAATATGTTGTGCAGGACATGTTTTCTCATTTGAGTCTCCTATGCACAGGTATACTTCAGTATGAAAATTATATATTCTATATTCATAATTGTTTCCACTTGAACTTAAAGACATACACTGGTATTTTGGTCTGCAGGATCTATAAGTAAACATGTCTTGGAAAATGGCTGGTATATAAACGAACAGCAGTACCAGGTTTACTTGACAAAGGTTTCTTAAATATGCTCCGCATGAAATTTTCTCTGCGTTGCAGAAAAGCAAATGGTAAAAGACATGTATGGAGCCCCTGAAAGGACATGTGTCCTACATTTATTTTTGGTAAATATTGCATTCCCTTGTAATCATTTCATGTTCCCTTATGAATTTTTTGTGTTTCCTTGCGATCTTATTGCATTTCCTCACTATCTTTATGTCTCACCATCTTGTAGGTCTATTGGTATTGGGAAGGTATGAAGGAATGCTAAAAAGGATGCAAGGTAACTTAAAAAGATCGTGAGGGAATGTAAAATGTTTGCAAGGGAATGAGATCAGTTCACTCGGGAACGCGAAAAGATTGCAAGTGAATTAAAAAGAAAGCGAGGGAACACCATAGTCATCCAAAATAAATTTAGTATCTATGCCCCTTCAGGAGCTCTGGAGACCTGTGACTTGTTTAAAGAACAAGGCCTACAGGCCTAATGCAAACTTGTGCAATGAGATTACACCAGGTGTAATGCTTCAATGCTGGACCATTACTTTTCAAGAACATGTGTAACATGTATATGAACAATGCAAGTACTAAACACTTAGAACAAGAAACAATTAAACATACATCACTGCTGCAATTCTGGCATGGGTTCACACAACACAAAAACTAGAATATGGGTAGTCAACAAGCTTCTACCTGTATCTGCCAAAATCAGAGTGGGAAAGGTGAAGTGAGGAATAGATTGAGTGGCAAGGGGAAATAGAGTGAGGTGTGTTGCATAATAGCCTGGATGTCTGCAGCGGAAATGTGTATGTAGGTGGCGCCACCTGTGATAATATCAAGAAAGCTGTCATGGATGTATACACATGCAAAATTTCAGGTGGATAAGTCCAACCAATGCAGAGATATGAGATCTATACACATGCAAAATTCCAGGGGAATAAGTCAAACCAGTCCTGAAATATAAGCCTGAATGTCTGCAGCATATACATAAATGTAGGTGGTGCCACCTGCCAAAAAATCCAGAAAGCTATCTAAGATGTATAAACATGCAAAATTTCAGGTAGATAAGTCAAACCACTACTGAGATATGAGTGACTTTAGCCCACAGCAGACAAACAGACGGACGCTGTGCAAAAATGGTGGCAGATGGCACCACCAATTACGTGTATGATTAAGAGCTATGTGAGATCTATACACATGCAAAATTTCAGGGGGGTATGTCAAACCACTGCCAAGATATGAGTGATTTTATCCAAAGGCAGATGAACAGATGGACACTGTGCAAAAATAGTGGCAGGTGGCACCACCAGTTTTGCATTTGATAAAGAGCTATGGGAGATCTATACATATGCAAAATTTTGGTCCAACTGGTAAAATGGTTCCCGAGATATGAGCTTGGATGTCTGCAGTTTAAACGTGAATATAGGTGGCGCCACCTGCCATAAAATAAAGAAAGCTGTCAAGGATGTATAAACCTGCAAAATATCAGGTGGATAAGTCAAACACTGCTGAGATATGAGTGATTTTATCCCAAGGCAGATGAACAGATGGATGCTGTGCAAAAATTGTGGCAGGTGGCACCACCAGTTTTGCATATGATAAAGAGTTATGGGAGATCTATACACATGCAAAATTTTGGCCCAACTGGTCAAATGGTTCCTGAGATATGAGCTTGGATGTCTGCAGCTTAAACGTGAATGTAGGTGGCGCCACCTGTCATAAAATCAAGAAAGCTGTCTAGAATGTATACACATGCAAAATTTCAGGTGGATAAGTCCAACCAATGCAGAGATATGAGTGTTTTTATCCCAAGGGTGATGAACAGATGGACGCTGTGCAAAACTGGTTGCAGGTGGCGCCACCATTTAAGTGTATGTTATAAAGCTTTCCAAGGGCTACATTTGTGCAAAATCTTTAGCCTTATCAGTCAAACGGTTCCCGAGATATGTGGGTTTATGTGTGGAAAAAGACACACAAATGGATGCTGGGCAGAGAGGAAAGGTCAGAGGTCAACCAAAAATGAGGGCGCAGCAGTTCACATGTGACCAATCATAATTCCGAATTTTAAAAAATTCTGCCCAGTGGTTATGGAGGAGTTCTCAGGAAACCTATACAGTGATGGCGGCAGCGTCGGCGTCCGACTTAAACATAGTATCCGCAAAACTCTGTTTTGGCTGACACAATGATTGTAGCTGGCACCACCAGTATGTCAAACAAACCCCTCCTATGAAATAAGCAGGGACATACACTGTGCAAAAATTATTGTAGGTGGCGCCACCAGTTTTGTACACTATAAAGCTACCCGATATGTATAAACATGCCCAATTTTAGGCTGATGTATAAAATTCCTCTGTAGAAATAAGCAGGCGCATACACTGCAAAAGTCAATGTGGGTGGCACCACCTGTCTTGTAAATGAGAATACCATCAAAGATGCATAGACAGGTAAAAATATCAATCCAATACTTCAAACTTCCCCAGAGTTTGATGCACTTGGCTGACAAGGCTTAGGTGAGTAAGGCAGTTGCCCCGAGTGACCTGTGACAAATTGCTGCCTCAAGCTACTGCACTGAGTGAACCCTTGACCTGCACCTTGCTAGACTGAGTGAACTCTTGACCTGTTGCATAATCTGACACAGTTGGCAGTCTGCCAAAGCTATAAATAGAATGCAGCTACTGCACTGAGTGAATTCTTGACCTATACCTGGCTGCACTTCTTCCAATCCTGGCACTGTGCCAAAACTATTTATAGAGCTGACATCATCTTGGCTAATGGCCAACATCAAGGCACTGGCAATCTGCCAATGGTAAACCAAGTGCTGCCATCTGTACACAAATGTGGTCCCTTCTTGTAATAACTTTGAAATTTATTTTCCCAATACAAAATGCTTTTCAGCCGACTTTTTATAAGAAAGAAATCAGGAATATATGTAAAATTATTATGGATACATACTGAATGCAAAATTAAAATACAGATATATTTCATTGATGGCAAATTTTTGAATTAAGTTGAGTAGGGATAACAATAATTTATAATCCACGTACAGTTGTCTTTATATAGCCACAGAGAGCTGAATATCCATGATTTTAACATTGCCTGGTATGATGAATAACTTAAATCATAAATCTAAATTTTTTAAAAGCTTTTAAAAAAATTTTCTTGTCAATATTAACCAAAGATAACCTGAAATCTAAATGTCTAGTGGCATGATGTAATAGATGCTGATAAACTGGTGCCAGGTTAGATGTAACAGCATCACACAGCTAACATATATGGTAAAATGACTCAATTCAAGCTCCATAATTCAGCCAAAAATCATTTATGTGAAACCATTAATGACATTTATTATAAGAATAATTGTAGGGATTATTCTTGTAAAATATTTAACAAACTGGCTTCAGTGGCATCAGTCGAAAAACGTTTTGCAGGTTTATAACTCGTATAGGAAGATACAGCAAACTGGCTAAGTTCAGCTTCCCGTAACTCAGCCAAAAAGCACTGAACCAAAACCATTTAAACAAACTTGAATTATCAACATCTGAGGATAATTAATGTGTGAGATTTAAGAATTTGGCCCAGTGGTTTTTGAGAAGATCTTTGTAGCCAAAGAGCTATGTGGGCTGTTATGGCATATGACTAAATTCAGCTTCCCATAACTTAGCCAAAAGTCACTGAAAAGTGACCATTTGAACAAACTTCAGAAAGCACTACCCTAGGATCATTTCTGTGCGATATTAAACATTTTGGCCGTATGGTTTCAGAGAAGAAGTTTTTTGTAGCCCTCAGTGTGATACAGGCACTGATGACCCCGTACAAAAAAGGCCGATGCAGGTGGCGCCACCCATACCTCAATTTCAGATATGACTTATGTGACCAACATTGGCATAAAATTTGGTGATGACAGCTCCAGCCTTTTCAAAATTTTAATATGCTTTTTGCACAGGTAACAAAGTTCAACCTCTTGTAACTCGGCCAAAAATCTCTGAACTGGAACCATTCGAACAAACTTGAGAAAGATTGTTCCAAGGATCATTTCTGTGAAATATTGAACAATTTGGCTGGACAGTTTCGGAGAAGAAAATTTTTAAAGCTTTTTTAGCTTTTTCCCTATAAAATCTAAGAAAATGCAGTTAGAAAAAAAAATAAACAAAATCCAATATAGATTTTGGATGACTGATTATTTGCAAAATATTTGGTGATGCTAGCTCCTGCCGTTTTTGAGATAGCTATAGTTAACGTACAGACGCTGCACGACGCACAACGCACGACACACGACGGACGCCGCCACACCATCGCATAAGCTCACAGGTTCGCTAAAAAAGATGAGGTTGAAAGTTCAAATCTCCTACTGACAATCACCCTCCTATGCAGGATATTTTTCACCTGAACTACATATTATGAGGTTTACCAGGTAACAGTATATTTTGACCATACAAGAGTGAGTTTCACTCAATTTCCAACACTTTATTTGACACATTGACAACATACTGTAATGTAGCTAACATTTATGAAGATTCAGTTTGGCAAGTGTTGCATACCATTCTTAAATTTTTACAACATGAAATGTTGGCCTAATTGAAAGATTGTTGCACCAAATAAGAAGACACTGTTGACTATATGGATGACTGTATTGTCTCAGAAAAAATGCATTTTGTTACTGCTTAAAGTGAATGTACATTGTCCCCAATCCTTAAAAAAGATTTTAGTGAAAATATTTAAGAAAATAAAAGTCATATTATCACCTGACTCATTAAAACATTTGCCCCAGTGGTTGAATTTATGTCAATGCAATATGGTGCAGGGCCCCAAAAACTGAAGGGCGGTAGCATTTGCTACATTGCTATCAGGTTGATCTGGCATTGCTTTCAAATCCTTCTGTGTTCTCTTTGTTCTTTGATAAACTGCTAAGATTTTGGGTGGATTTCAAACTAGATATTTCTTGGCAACGCAGGTGCCATAGTATCCCCAGACAATTAACCCCCCCCCCCCAGCCCTTGATAAGATGCATCTAACCTGTAATTTTGGTGACTGTACAAACAATTTTTTTTGAGTTATTGCTGTAATTTCATTTTAAGATAATTTGTTATATTTTTAACATGTTAACATTTTAACATCATTGCTGTGACCTTGAAAAAATGTATCAAGGTCATCCATGTTCAAATTTGACCTAGCCATTGATAAGGTGCATCAAACTTGTGGGTTTGGTGACTGTACCTCGAATTCTTACAAAGTTTTTACGTTTAAACATCATTTTAGCCAGGTGCAACATAAGGTGGCACCACCTGTCTTCTGCATTAAATAATGAAATCAAAAATCTTATGTCAATTTGATTTTTGGACCAATCCATGCATCCCTCAGTGAGATATTAGAGTTAACATCATTTCAGCATTATCGCCTCTGTGACCTTGAAAAATGCATCAAGGTCATCCATATTCGAACTTGGCTTAGCCCTTGATAAGATGCATCTAAACTGTAGGTTTGGTGACTACCACAAATTCTTTTTGAGTTATTGCCCTAATATCATTTTAGCATAATCGCTGCTCTGACCTTGAAAAAATGGATCAAGGTCGTCCATGTTTGAATTTGACCTAGCCGTTGATAAGATGCATCAAACCTGTGGGTTATTTGACTGTCCCTCAAATTCTTACAAAGTTATTGCATTAACATCATTTTAACAAGAAAATGACACAAGGTGGCGCCACCTTCTTCTGCAAAAGACAAAGCTATCCAGGATCTTCAGTCAATTTGATTTTTGGATCATTCCATGTATCCCTTTCTGAGATATGAAAGATTTTGTGTGAATTGCACCAAATATGGGAATATTCAAGGTCAAGGCCACTCTCATAGGAAAGGTCATGACCCAATTAAAAAAAAACATCATCCCTTAACCAATATCTATGTATATGCATAATATAAAAGAAATCTGTCCATTAGTTTTTGACTTATAATGCTCACAGTACTGTAAGGTGGCAATTTCAGGGGTATTAAAAGGCAAGAAAACAAGTGAAGAATAATAAGTGGCGCCACCAGTTTCTGGAACATGACAACCCTATCCATGATCTTTGATCAACTTGATTTTGGGATCAATCTATGCAAGATTTCTTGGGATATTTAAGAATTTGTGTGATTTTCCCCAAAATTTGACCTATTCAAGGTCAAGGACACTCTCCTAGTAAAGGTCATGTCCTCTCAACCATATCTATACATATACCAAGTTTGGTAAAGATCCGTGAAATATTTTTTGAGTTATCGCGCCAACAAGATTTATATGCCGTGGCGGCGGGACCGTCATGAAAACATAGTATCCCCCGACTTTGTCTGGGGATACAATAATTCAAACAAAATAATGGATATAATTTGTGTAAATTAGCTTATACACTAGATGTGTCGGAACGACACGAATGCCCCCGCCTGGGGCAAATTAGAAACATTCGTTAAATTTTGTAAAATTTTTTTAAGTTCGTGAGGTGTCATATGGTCAAAAGTAGGTCAACAAGGGCAAAATGCAAACCTGATCTGTAACGGGTCATTATCAAGCAACACACCAATGTTCAGGATCTCTGTCATATGGTAAAAAATAGGTCAAATGGGAACAAACGCGAACTCGATCTGTAACTAGTCATTATCTGCCCACACACCAAAAATCAGGCCAATATCTGCAGGCATTGCGAAAAAAAGTCTGTACATGTGTATTTGTCATGAAAATTTCTATTTTTCATGAAATTTTCTAAGTTTAGGAGCCGTAAAACGTACAAAAGTAGGTCAACCGGGACAAAACGCGAACTCGATCTATAACTGGTCATTATCTGCCCACACACCAAAAATTAGGCCAATATCTGCAGGCATTGCGAAAAAAAGTCCGTACATGTGTATTTGTCATGAACATTTATATTTTTCATGAAATTTTCTAAGTAAAGGAACCGTAAAACAGTCAAAAGTAGGTCTATTCAAAACGCGAACTCGATCTGTACTGGTCATTATCTGCCTACACACCAAAAATCAGGCCAAAACCTATAGGCATTGCGAAAAAAAGTCTGTACATGTGTGTTTGTCATGAAAATTTCTAATTTTCATGAAATTTTCTATGTTCAAGAGCCGTAAAACGGTCAAAATAAGGTCAAACGGGACGAAACATGAACTAAATCTGTACCTGGTCAATATCTGCCCACACACCAAAAATCAGGCCAATATCTGCAGGCATTGCGAAAAAAAGTCTGTACATGTGTATTTGTCATCAAAATTTCTATTTTTAATGAAATTTTCTAAGTTTAGGAGCCGTAAAACAGTCAAAAGTAGGTCAACCGGGACGAAACGCGAACTTGATCTGTAACTGGTCATTATCTGCCAACACACCACAAATCAGGCCAATATCTGCAGGCATTGCGAAAAAAAGTCCGTACAACTGTTTGATTTCGGAATGACGGAATGATGGACATGGGTAAAACTATATGCCCCGGCCACTTTGTGGCGGGGGCATAATAAAATGTGATAATGAAATCATCCCAAAACATAGAAAAGAGATAATCATGAGAAATTACCCCCAGAAACACGAAGGATTTCATGCTGTACATACAGCTTGGAGGATATCATGTTACACTAACATGTTGAAGGAAATCATGTTACACTTACAGCTTGATCAATATCATGTTACACTTTCAGCTTGAAGGATATCACCTTAAATTTACAGTTTGAAGGATCTGGCATTACTCTTACAGCTTGAAGGATATCAGGTCACATTGACAGCTTGGAGGATATCATGTTAAGCTTACAGCTTGGAGGATACCATGTTACACTTACAGCTTGAAGAATATCATATTACACTTACAGCTAGGAGGATATCACGTTATACTTGCAGGATGGTGGATTAAAGGTTATACTTGCAGCTTGAAGGATACTATAGTATACTAATAGAGCTTTGAGGATATCATGCTATACTTAAACTTGTAGGATATCATACTATACTTACAGCTTGGAGGATATCGTGCTTAGAGAGCTTCATCTTGTTCATCATCAGATCATATTCATCATTGAGTGTGGTGTCTGTGATAATGGGATCGTCAGTGTTAATTGAGAAATTAATTCCATCTTTTGCAAACCTGGGGGAAGAAAGGCAAGGATGAAATTGCATTTTAACAATATGCCATAAAATTATCAATAAATAACATGAATTAAAATGGCCACATGTTTGTCAAATGTCCTGCTGTCATTCTCAGGCTGTCAAGCACAACCTTATGAAAACGTTGGACAAAAGTAGGATTGGACAATCAAACAAAATAGAACAAAAGCAAGGAGACTGAAGGAAAAAGAAGTACAAAAGTAGGACGGGATATATAGAAAAAGAACATCAAAAGTAGGAAGACTGAAGGAAAAGAAGGACAAAAGAAGGTCTAGTTATACAGAAAAAGAATATCAAAAGTAAGATTACTGAAGGAAAAAGAAGGACGAAAGTAAAGTCTGAACATTCAGAAAAAGAATATCAAAAGTAGGAAGATTGGAGGAAAAAATAGGACAAAAGTAAAGTCTGGACATACAGAAAAAGAATATCAAAAGGAGGAAGACTGAAGGAAAAAGGACACCTACAGGTATTGTACATGAATCAAGTACAGACATTATTGCACATCACAGACAATTATAGCACATCACTGGCATAATATATGTATATCACAGGAATTATAGCACTTCACAGGTATTATACATACACAAGAGTGAGCTGATCTATACTACATCAAATATATACAATTCATATATGTCTTACATCACAGTGCTTTCTATACCATTAACAATCTAATACAAGTGAGTAAGAAACTTTTCCTGTATCTTGCTGTGTGCAATGTTCGGCCGTTAGTAATGTGTAGAATAAGCCCTGATAGACTGTGCCTTCTGTGTGACACAGCAGCAGTAGAGTTCATTCAGGAGCTGTACATACTTGAGACCCAATTTTATCCCTGCACGAACAATTTTTCCAAGGTTGTTTTAGGATGCTGAATTGCAATTTCCGAAAGAGCTTGTTATGCAGAATGTTAGCAAGGACTGAACCATACACTATAAACAAGACAGTTTTCTCCCAAAAAACAATCTGATGTTTGCCTTTTTATAAATGTTTTTGCAAATTAGCTTCAAAAGTAAATTAGTCATCTATTATTGTACCCAGAAATGTGTATTCTGTCAAATTTTCCACGGTATGGCCAATTCATGGCAAGAGGTTCATGTTTTTTGTTACCTAACCTATAATCTATAATCATTTCTTTTGTCTTCCTAACATTGAGTTCTAAGAAGTTATTGCCAAACCACTCCACAAATCTTTGTACCTCTAGCCTATAATCTAACATTGAATTATTACAAAGACTAATCAGTGCAATGTCATTGGCGTATTTGATCAATTTACAACTCTCAGAGATTACCCTGCAGTCACTTGTATAAAAAATTGAACTTGATGTAATTAGACCATGGTCCTCAGAGGACCCTGCAGTGAGAAATGGTGTATGTAGATGTTACTTGAAAATCAGCATTTGGGCTGTGGCAGCCATATTAGAATTCAGACAGGTCTGTAATTCAATAGGTCTAGAGCCCTCATATGTACCAATCAACCCTGTGAATTTGGGAAAGCTGAAGTATGTTGTTGTTGAGTTATTGTGTGCGAAAGAAAATCAGCAATTTCCATGTGGTGGCCATATTGGAATCCCGACAGGTGTGATATTCAACAGGTCTGGTTCCCTCTTATGTACCAATCATCCCTGTGAGTTTGGGAAAGCTGAAGTATATTGTTGTTGAGTTATCGTACATGAAAGAAAATCAGTGATTGGGCTGTGGTGCCCATATTGGAATTCCATCAGGTCTGTAATTCAATAGACCTGGAGCTCTCATATGTACGTGTAGTCACACAAATTTATTTAAGTCTACAGTAAATCGGCACTTTCGTCTTTCCTAAGTGCAGCAATGGACTTGTATATTTGATTTCCTGTGATTTCTGGTAATTTTGGTGGTTTTATTTGTTTAATAAATATATATGAAATGTGACTTAAGTTATGTTCCTACTTAACAATCATTGCTGTGAATTTGGCAAAGCTGAAGTATGTTGTTGTTGAGTTATTGCGCATGAAAGAAAATCAGAGATTTGGCTGTGGTGGCCATATTGGAATTCCAACAGTTCTGTAATTAAATAGGTCTGGTTCCCTCGTATGTACGAATCATCCCTGTGAGTTTGGGAAAGCTTCAAATGAAGTATATTGTTGTTGAGTTATCGTACATGAAAGAAAATCAGTGATTGGGCTGTGGTGGCCATATTGGAATTCCAACAGTTCTGTAATTAAATAGGTCTGGAGCCCTCGTATTTACCAATCAGCCCTGTTAATTTGAGAAAGCTGAAAAATGTTGTTGTTGAGTTTGCGCACACGAAAAAAGTGTCACTGACGGAAGGACGGACTGACACATTGATCACTATAGGGCACTGCTTGTCAAGCTAGGCCCTAATAATATGGGTGAGAGAATGCATCCCTGTGGAGCACTTGTATTTGTTTGAATTTCATTAGATTTGATATTTTTTAATCTGACAAACTGGCAGCTGGATGTTAAAAAGCTATGTGTCCACCTTATGATAGATGGGCTGACATTCATGTTTAGAAGTGTCTTTAGTAGCAGGTGTGGTTGAATTTAATCGAAAGCTATTGAGAAATCTTTAAAAAAGGATTTTTGCAAACTTGCTATTTTCATTGCTCCTTGGCAAATCAAGAAATTTAATAATATCATGTGTGATCAGAATGGTAGGATCCTCAACATTCCGCTTGGTGGTGTAGGCAAATTGTGAAGGGTCTTAGTGCTGTTTAAAGTTCCAAAACAAAATCAGGTAAACATGAGGGGAATAACAGACTATATTTTTATATATTGTTCAAGATATTTATTTTCAGCACATCATTCATGCATCTGACAGTATCAGGTAAATGTATACCTAATGACAGGATGTAGCAGGGGGTCCTTCGGGACTGAGTTGGTGACGTAACTTGAGGTCGGGCACACTTCAAAGTGAATGTTTAGTTTCTGAGCCTCCTGGTAGGTGTCAGCATCATCCAGGACATGGTAGCCATGGCCAACACGAGAAGCACCCATGAGTTCTATGGCCTGGAATACAGTTATATTTTAAATATTCCACCATGTACCTATCTACAATTTGGAGCTGGATGCACAATGTGATACCACACTCTCATTGGTCTGATTACAATTCTTTGCTCTGTGAAAACCCTGGTTGTGATACCCAGAAAATCTTGAAATACAAAGCAGCATTTAAAGCCAAGAAGATCTTGGATGACTGCAGTGTGTAGCCCCTGTGAGGAGGTTACATAAAAGTAGCTTAAAGGGGCCCAATCACCTACCTGACCTTTATAAACAAAAGCCTTGGGGCTTCTATAACAAGGGACCCATGGGTCACAGCTCTCAGCTTACGTTTGAAATTTTTGCAAATGCAAAATATTCTATTTTAATGTTTTTCATTTATATAAGCATATGAGAAGCAAAGAGGAAAGAGGCCCTCCTACTTGGTTATAGTAAAGTTCTAAAAATATGATTGCATACTCTGACAAGACTGTCGTGAAGAAAAACAGTAAAAGTTTTGAGATACTGTGATGCATATGAAAAATTTACAGATGGACAGGCCAGTGGACAGAATGGACTAATACCTTTATTTCACTTTCAAGGGAATAATGCATTTAAGTTTATATATAAGCCTATTATTTAAGCATATCCACTTTTTCCATAATAATAGTTTTTATCTGATTTTTTTTTTATTAACAAATTTTATAAATTTGTATTAAAAAACACTGAAAATATAAGTTAAAATATTAGAATTCTAAGTTGCAATCATTATATATCCAGAGTGTAGCTCATTTTAGGTCATATTATGCATACACATATATTTTTTTTATTTTTAAATCACAAATGTTTAAACTGAATTTAAAAGTAAATAATGCCACAACATGGCATCTACAAGATTATTCCTTGAATCACTATTAAAAAGTTTTGCACATTGGAGTTTTCAGTACATGATTAATCTTATTCACCAAAATAAAATAAAAGATTCAGTAAATTTGGTAAAATAAAAATATCTTTTCAAATAAAGTATACACACTGTTGGTTGAATGAGGGACAAACAATATCATTATGCTAACTACAATCTAAGCTATAATT
This sequence comes from Sipunculus nudus, assembly GCA_026874595.1. Lineage (NCBI taxonomy): Eukaryota > Metazoa > Annelida > Sipuncula > Golfingiida > Sipunculidae > Sipunculus > Sipunculus nudus. Next base: position 69,244,589 of record CM049310.1, read on the forward strand.
TATTACTGGAATTTATAGTCAATTTCACACCTGGTGAAGTTTTTACTCTTCTCAAGTAAGGAATTACTTATCTGATGAACATCCACACTTTCATAGCAATACACCACTTTGTGGACACAATTAAATGTGCACTTTAATCATTGTAACCCTGGTGGTAAAAACAAAATCTAAAATGTAACATTGCATAGCCAAGAATAAAATGAAATACAGAAAATTATAATATTCATCTAGTTAATGCACCATCTGGGGGGGGGGGGGTGTCCAGGGCAGAGGGGAAGCCTGCTAGTAGTGGCCAAGCTGAGCCAAGGCAAGCTGCCTGGGGTGGGTTACATAATGCAAGTAAAGGCTGTACTACTAGTTGGGCTAGATGTAAACAACACTTGACATGGTGTATGAAAACTTGAATAAAAGCTACTCTTTTCAATCAATTCCTTTGAAATTTCAGAATTTAAAAGATTAAATCCTTATGTATATATGCTGTAAAATGAAATCAACAGTGCTTACAGGGGAAAATGTGCCATTGCCAAAGTTGGACAAAATTTAAGGTATTGATTTTTTATTTATGCTAATAACTTGAAAAATTTGCAAAATTCAGATCTAAGTTTGTGTAAACAATTGAATCTTGATTAAATAAAGTTATATTCCTAAAAAAAAGTCTCCAGCTTCAGCAATTCTCATCTTAGGTGAGTAAATATATTTCTTGATTTTTTAAAAAGTGCATTATGTTTGGGCCCATAACTTAAAAAAATAGGCAATACTGACATCATTTCTGGCATGTGCATAGCAAATGTATAGAAAAATATGTATATAATATATGATCAAAGTCAGATCAGTGGTTTTGATATAAGGCAGTCTTAAAGTGTAACAATGGGTTTTTAATGGAAAAATGAAATTTTTCATAAATATCTCGAAGAAATTAAGTCCTAGTGACCAAATTCTTGGCATGATAGGGGATTTTGGAGACACCTAACTGTATGCCAAATTTAAGGAACTTAGAGCTGAAGCTCAGGAGATGAGCTCTAGCAAACTGCTTATCACTAGCTTGATGTAAACAATATGTGACATTGTGCTTGAAAACTTGAATAAAATCTACAGTTTTTGATCAACTGGTTTCAAATTTTTTGTGTTAACAGTTAAAATACTAACAAAAACATGCTTTGAAAATTAAATCCACAGCAATTACAGGGAAAAAACGTGCCATGGTCAAAATTGGGCAAAATTTAAGGTACCAATTTTTTATTTTTGCTAATATTTTAAAAAATTTAAAAGGTTTTATCTTATTTTGGGTATACAATTTAATTTTGATTAATAAAAGTAATATTATTGGAAAAAAAGTGCTTAGCTTTAACAAGTTTTGTGTTAAGTGATCATATTTTTTTCCTGATTATTTACAAAATGCATTATGTTTGGGCACATAACTTTTTAAAATTATATAATACAGACCTAATTTCTGGCATGTACATAGGAACTATATAGAGGATTATTTATGGTAAATATGAGGAAAAACAGATGAGTGGTTTTGATATTTGGCAGTCCTGAAGTGTGAAAATACGTTTTTAATAAAAAATTGAGGTTTTTCCTTAATTTCTCAAAGAAACAAAATTGCAAAGACCAAGTTTTCGGATAGGTAGGAGATCTTGGGGACATCTAACATTATGCCAAATTTTGGATTCCTAGGTCTTACGGTTTCAAAACGTGCCACATCTACGGACGGCCAGACAGATGGACGGATGGACAATGGACTATAGCTCAGATGACTTATAGTCAGCTGAGCTAAAAATAGGCCAGAAAACATGGATATCACAGCACACAGGCTGCTCTTTTTGTTTATAACAACTTGTGTATAATATGTAGGGGCCTGCCAAAATAAGCAAAATGAATTCAACAAGGGAATCTGTCAGCAAGTCATATAAGCCGAAGCTTTTCAGATGGCATTTTGCATCAAGTGACCTATCTACCTCTGCATAATATGCAACCTACCAAATTAGGTTACATGTTTTTACTTGTTTGTCAACATTGCTGTATTTACATACAGTTTGTTGATAAACAAGTTCATTAATCCTTCATGGAGGCCTGATAAGAACTTTCCACGGACAGAATTCCCCTTAGATCATTAATATAAACACAGAGGAAGCCAAAATCACATAAACTTTTTTTCAACAGGTAGGTGAATTGAAACCTTTAAAGGTCACTGTTCAGCTCCCCACACTTCTAGAGCTGATTGGGAATGATGATCATGTCAGTGTTTCCACAACTTTTTCTTAATCCACATCTCAGGCAGCAGGACCTGCCCCAGATAAGTAATCACACTATTTCAGCCTCTATCTTTGGCTCTTGCTTGCCTGGCAGTTGCCTTTCCTCTCTAGAGTAAAGCCATTTCAGCCTCCTCACATTTTAGAGCCTACAACCAGCACACTAGTATCTGAGTGCTTTTACATCTTGCATCAAGGACTGCACTGTAATGTTCTAATTATTTTTGTCATTTTTTATAACACCAAATGGCTTGCAAGTGCTCTGTCAGTTGACATAAACCAGTCTAACCGTTAGATTTTGTTAGTATATTTTCTAAGAACACCTACCATGTGCTAAAAAATTCTGTTTAACCTCAGCATTTTTAATTAATTTGCATGTTATCTGAATTTCTAACCCAATGATTATCTTATGAGGTGAACAATTGATGTGAATGAGTAGCCACGTAAGTTTGACATGAAAGTCTTACCTGTTTAACATTATGCCATGCCCCGTTCTCCCCAGCATGCATGGTAATGTGAAGGCCCCTCTTCTTCCCCTCCTGTTATAAAAACACAAATTAATGCAACTTCATTGCCAATATGCTGACTGGTCTTAATTACATAATTAGATATTTAATTTAAGAAAAAGTTACACAGTCCTCTATATGGCATCATATGTCATCTCATGTGTAGCAGGATATGTCAGTAAAGTTAAGGTTGCCTCATTTTCTCAGAGTCATACTTTGTTACCTGACAGAATGGTTCCCTGCAATTAATTGTATTAGTTCTGGTAAATGGAAAGTAGGGTCAGATAATCATTGCTGAAAAAATTAGAATAAGTAAAATATAAATTTCAGAGTAACAAATGTCTGTACAGATTCACAGTTCACACACACACAGATCCAAATGCTCTATTCTGGCATACACTTATAATTGAGTATAAAGACAAGGGATGGGTCACAGTGCTCAGCTGAGTTTTGTAAAATTTTAGCAAATGCGAAATATTTTAATTTCTATTTTATATATATATATATATATTATAACATTTAAAAGCTAAGAGGATATGGCCCTGGTTTCTTGTGATAATCAAATACTGTGCACTTTTTTTAATTGTCCAAAGACGCAGGAACCTCTCATGATCAAATAATTCTAGAAGTATCAGTGTTTCAACTATGTGACAGTAATATGTGCATAAAATACCCACACAACTAGCAATGTATGAAACCCTGTCAATTATTTAACAAGGGCACCGCAAAGCTGAGCATCCCCTTGCATGGGGGAATAATTAAGAAAGGGTGTATTACACAGTGTGAAAATGAGGAGGGCAGCTCTGTGACCTTGACCATGACCCCATGACATAAAAATCAATAGGGTTCTTCATCCATGGGTGGGTCAGCCAAATGTGCAAGAAGAAGGGTTTTGGTCAAACAGTTTGGCTTAAAATGGGTCAACAAGCTTTTTCAAGAAGTGGGTCCTGTGGCCTTGACCTTTGAACCTGTGACCAAGAACTCAATAGGGCTCTTCATCCATGAGTGGGTCAGCCATGTGTGCAAGATGAAAGGTTTCGGTCAAACAGTTTTGCTTGAAATTGATCCACAAGCCAATTCCAGACGGACAGACAGATAGACAGACAGACAGACACAAATGGAGGGGTTACTATATCCCTTTTAGCAATGACATGAGAATAACTGTACACATGTGACAACAGGGTTGCTTTTCAGTTTTGTAGGAGAACTTGGGTACATCTAACACTGTTACATTTTGGATATGTAGGTCCAATGGTATCAAAATGTGCCCTGTTAATGGACTTCTGGCCATACAGACATCCAACAGGCAAAGGAGATAATCCTAACATGAACTACCTGGTATGGGATACTGCTTAGCTCAGCAGACTGTAAGTCAATTGAGCTAAAGGGATCACCCTATGTCCATAGTCTGGCCATCTGCCGCCTGTGTTATAACAGGGCATAAATAGTAACGGTTAGACCTAGAAACTTCTAACTATATATCCAGGGAGGTCCTATGCAAATCTCCTTGAAAACCTGAATTTAGGTTATGGCGACCTATATTCTACAACCTACAGGCCAAAAACAAGTTTTAAGCTCACAGACATTCGGACAGGGCACAAATTGTATCCATTAGGCCTAGAATCTTCTAATGTTTCATTCAGAGAGGTCTTATGCAAATATCCTTTGAAGCCTAAAATTAGGTCATGGTGACCTATATTCTACAACCAACGGGCCGAAAACATGATTATGAGCACCCAGACAGTCAGACAGGGCACAAATTGTATCCATAAGGCCTAGAATCTTCAAACATGACATTCAGGGAGGTCTTAGGCAAATTTCCTTGGAAACAAGAAATAAGGTCACTGTGCCTCTATATTCTGTGACCTTTATGAAAAAGATGTCATCTGAGTCCTCTGAATGTCAGATGGGCACTAATCATAGCTGTTAGGCCTAGAATCAGCCAATGCAACATCCAGAGAGGTTCTAGTCAAATCTCCTTGGAAACCTGAAATTAGGTCATGTGACATATATTTTGCGTTCTACAAATGATTTTGAGCACCCAGACAGTCAGACAGAGCACAGATTGTGTCCATTAGGCCAAGAATCTTCCAACTTAACATTCTGGGAGGTCCTAGGCAGATCAGAAATGTCCTTGGAGACAAAAAATTAGGTCATTTTGTGACCTACTGGCCGAAAACATGATTTTGAACAGTCAGACAGGCCACTAATTCTATCCAGTGGGCCTGGAATCTTCTCACATAAAATTCTGGGCAGTCCGGGGCAAATGTGCCTGGAAACAAGAAATAAGGTCACTGTGACCAATAAATAATCTGCAAGCTATAGGAAAAAGATGTCATATGAGCACCTTGAATGTCAGATGGACACAAATCATTTCTGTAAGGTCTAGAATTTTCTAGACCACTGTGACCAATAAATAATCTGCAAGCTATAGGAAAAAGATGTCATATGAGCACCTTGAATGTCAGATGGACACAAATCATTTCTGTAAGGTCTAGAATTTTCTAATGCAACATCCAAGGAGGTTCTAGGCAAATCTCTTTGGAAAACCTGAAATAAGGTCATGCTGACCTAAAAGGCTATAATCTGTGAGCTATGCTCCAAAAATATAATTCTAAGCAGCCAGAGAGACAGGGTACAAAAGTATCCATTTTCCTTGGAACCTCCTTTTGTAAAATCCAGGGAGGTCCTTGGCAAGTCTTTTTTGAATCCTCAAATTAGTTCACTAAATTCTCATCAACATGTCAAATTCAGCTGAGTGTCATAGCTAATGAGCCACTTGTTTATTGTTTTAAACCCGTTTTGAAGAAAATGGGAAGTAAATGACTCTCAGGCATACATAAATCACTAAAATAGTATTTCGTTGTTAGCTCAGCTGACTGAAAGTCATCTGAGCTATAGCGATCACTCTATGTCTGTCGTCCGTCTGTCCGGCCGTCCAGCCGTTAACAGGGATAAAATCGTAACTGCTGGACCTGGAATCTTCTTACTTTACATCCAGGCAGGTCCATGAAAAATCTCCTTGGAAACCTGAAATTAGGTCTCTGTTACCCATATCCTTCGAGCTATGGGGCTCCGAAGTACCCCACCAGAATAATGCATAATTTGATACAAAAGCTCAAGTATCTGAATAACTACTGCATTGATCACCATGATTCTTTGCATGAATATTGATCATGGGATGTTCCATCACTTCTTGCAGACTGGTGGCGCCACCTGTATTTTTTCCAATTTTTACAGACTTTTTTCTCTTTTTTTCAGACCTGCAATGAAACTGTCATCTGTTAACAGGGCACAAATCATAACCACTAGACCTGGAATCTTCAAACTTAATATCAAGGGAGGTCCATGAAAAATCTCCTTGAAAACCTGAAATTAGGTCTCTGTAGCCCATATCCTTTGAGCTATGGGGCTCCGAAGTACCCCCCAGAATAATGCAAAATTTGATACAAAAGCTCAAGTATCTGAATAACTACTGCATTGATCACCATGATTCTTTGCATGAATATTGATCATGGGATGTTCCATCACTTCCTGCAGACTAGTGGCGCCACCTGTATTTTTTCCAATTTTTACAGATTTTTTTCTCTTTTTTTCAGACCTGCAGAATAATTGAAGAATAATTGAAAATTTGATACCAAAGTAGGGCACAAATCATAACCATGGGGCCCAAAATCAACTAACTTGATATCCTGAGAGTTCCTCAAAAGTTCTCCTCAGAAACCTGAAATTGAGTCACAGTGACCAATATTCTCAGAGTTTTGGGATATGTTTGAGCACCCAAGAAATAATGCGAAATACACACAAATTGCCAGATTCCTCATATAAGGCTGGTTGGATTGTCATCAGATTTGTTGTGCTTATGGGTCTTGATGAACTTAAGTTAATATGCATGAACAATGATGTCACCTATTTTAATTGGTTATCTGTGCAAGGACATATTATCAACATGTCAGTCGGCTGAGCGTCATGACCCACGGTCACTTGTTTTTCTATATAGACTGTAGGTACAATGCTACAGGGCACCAACTTTTTAGTTGTGTGACAGTAATGTTTGCACACACAGGTGTGGTTCCAGCAACAAGAGGTACGCCATTACAGGCAAAAAGTATGTCACATAAGGTAAAAGATGTCACTCCACCCTCTTTTTGTTGAAGACCTGATACATCCACTCTACCACTTCATAGATCTGCCACTTCACGCATATCCGGACACATTGTTACACATTTTTTTCCAGACATATACATACATACACATATACACACACATGGAAACACCGCTTCATGGTTGTTCGGTGATGATGTCATGATAAACAAACCTGGAAGGCCTTGACATGGAGTGGATCAATTGGTGTCTTGGTAAAGTCTAAAGGTTCATTGCCAGCAATGTCCATTCCTACCACCCCGTCGTTCCTAAACCTATCACACAGCTCCACAACCTCAGCAGACCAGTCTGTAACGAAGACATTTTGTTAACAGTACTACTTATACCCTGAATATCTACCTTGTATTTATTGCCTCTGCCAGGAAGGTATGCTTTTGTTCCCTTTCTTGTGTGTGTGTTTGTTGACAGTACAGCTCCAGCCATCTGGAACAGAATCTCATGAATTTTACAGGGCATTCTAGGAATGGGTCATTAAATTTTGGTGTGGATCTGGCACATAATCCAGTTTCAGGAACATCATCAAAGAAAATATTCACAATAGGGACCCCCACATGGTGGACACTTGTATTCCTCAAAATGCAGATTTCTATTTTTTTGTACTGTCCTATTATTGATACATCTTTGTACCATACAAAAGTCAGGTTACTGCAAACTGTCAACATTACATATCAACAACATTCCAGTTTAAATGAATTATTATGTATGTTTATAATTCTTTAAAACAAGGGACCCATGGGTCACAGTGCTCAGCTAAAGTTGGCCTAGAAGGTATTAAGTGACCCATGGGTCATGACACTCAGCCAACTGACATGTAGACAAAATGTCCTTGCACAGGAAACTAATTAAGATAATATAGGTGGCATCATCATTCATGCATATTAGCTTAAGTTCATAAAGGCCCATTAGCACACCAAATTTGATAGCAATCCAACCTGCCTTTCCTGAAAAACCTGGCAATTTGTGTGTATTTTTCATTACATCTGGGATGCTCAAACATACCCCAAAACTCTGAGAATATAGGACCCAATTTCAGGTTTTGAGGGGAGAGCTTTTAAGGAACTCTCGGGACGCCAAGTGAGAAGATTCTGGGTCCAATGGTTATGATTTGTGCACTACTTTGGTATCAAATTTTCAATTTTTCTGGGATGTGCTTATAAGCCCCATTGCTCATAGAATATGGGTAACAGAGACCTCATTTCATGTTTCCAAGGATATTTTTCACTGATCTCCCTGCCCTGTTAACAGACGACCGCATCTTTTAAGGTCTCAAAAACAGATAAAAAAAATAGTAAAAAATAATAAAAAAATATAGGTGGCGCCACCAGTCTGCAGAAACTGATGTGACACTCCATGATCAATATCCATGCAAAAAATCATGGATATCCATATATAAGTTGTTCAGATACTTGAGCTTTTGTATCAAATTTTCTATTATTCTGGGGGAGGGGGGTAGAAGCCCAATAACTCACAGGTTTTGGGTAACAGAGGTCAAATTCCAGGTTTCCAAGGAGACTTTTCATGGGCCCTCCCGGCCTGCATGTCAAGACAGAAGATTCTAAGTCTAGTCATTAAAATTTGTGCCCTGTTAACAGATTGGCAAGTCTTTTAAGGTCTCAAAAAAAGAGAAAAAAAAATTGTAAAAAATTGAAAAATACAGGTGGTGCCACCAGTCTGCAAAAACTGATGTAATACTCCATGATCAATATCAATGCAAAGAATCATTGTGATCAATGCATTAGTTGTTCAAATATTTGAGCTTTTGTATCAAATTTTTCATTATTCTGGGGGGTACTTAGGAGCCCCATAGCTTGAAGATTATGGGTAACAAAGACCTAATTCCAAGTTTCCAAGGAGATTTTTCATGGACCTCTCTGGGAGTCAAGTTAGAAGATTCAAGGTCCAGTGGTTACGATTTGTGCCTTGTTAATGGACAGACGGCCAGATGGTCGGACGGACAACGGACAAAGAGTGATTGCTATAGCTCAGATTACTTGCAGTCAGCTGAGTTAAAAATGAAAACTGACTGTCAAATTTCTTTGTTGCCTGTCAAGTTCAAATTTGACAGGCAGCAGTAGCTTGTTATTTCCAACAAGGGACCCATGGGTCACGGTGCTCAGCTTAAGTTTGAAATTTTTGCAAATGCAAAATATTCTATTTTAATGTTTTTCATTTATATAAGCATATGAGAAGCTAAGAGGAAAGAGGCTCTCCTACTTGGACTTGGTTATAGTAAAGTTCTAAATATATGATTGCAAACTAATACTCTGACAAGACTGTCAAGAAGTAAAACAGTAAAAGTTTTGAGATACTGTGATGCATATGAAAAATGTACAGATGGACAGGCCAGTGGACAGAATGGACTAATACCTTTATTTCACTTTCAAGGGAATAATGCATTTAAGTTTATATATAAACCTATTATTTAAGCATATCCACTTTTACCATAATAATAGTTTTTATCTGATTAATTTTTTTATTTACAAGTTTTATAAATTTGTATTAAAAAACACTGAAAATATAAGTTAAAATATTAGAATTCTAAGTTGCAATCATTATATATCCAGAGTGTAGCTCATATTGGGTCATATTATGCATATATATATATATATACATATATATTTTTGTTATTTTTAAATCACAAATATTTAAACTGAATTTAAAAGAAAATAATGCCACAACATGGCATTTACAAGATTATTCCTTGAATCACTATTAAAAAGTTTTGCACATTGGAGTTTTCAGTACATGCTTAATCTTATTCACCGAAATAAAATAAAAGATTCAGTAAATTTGGTAAAATAAAAACATCTTTTCAAATAAAGTATACACACTGTTGTTTGAATGAGGGACAAACAATATCATTATGCTAATTACAATCTAAGCTATTATTTATTACTGGAATTAATAGTCAATTTCACACCCGGTGAAGTTTTTACTCTTCTCAAGTAAGGATTTACTTATCTGATGAACATCCACACTTTCATAGCAATACACCACTTTGTTCACACAATTAAATGTGCACTTTAATCATTGTAACCCTGGTGGTAAAAACAAAATCTAAAATGTAACATTGCATAGCCAAGAATAAAATGAAATACAGAAAATTATAACATTCATCTAGTTTATGCACCTTTTGGGGGGGTGGGGGTGTGCGGGGCAGAGGGGGAGCCTGCTAGTAGTGGCCAAGTTGAGTCAAGGCAAGCTGCCTGGGGTGGGTTACATAATGCAAGTGAAGGCTGTACTACTAGGTGGGCAAGATGTAAACAACACTTGACATGGTGTATGAAAACTTGAATAAAAGCTACTCTTGTCAATCAATTCCTTTGAAATTTCAGATTTTAAAAGATTAAATCCTTATGTATATATGCTGTGAAAATTAAATCAACAGTGCTTACAGGGAAAAAACCTGCCATTACCAAAGTTGGACAAAATTTAAGGTACTGATTTTTTATTTATGCTTATAACTTGAAAAATTTGCAAAATTCAGATCTAATTTGGGTAAAAAATTGAATCTTGATTAAATAAAGTTATATTCCTGAAAAAAAAATCTCCAGCTTCAGCAATTCTCATCTTAGGTGAGTAAAAAGATTTCTTGATTTTTTAAAAAGTGCATTATGTTTGGGCCCATAACTTAAAATAAATACGCAATACTGACATCATTTCTGGCATGTGCAAAGCGAATGTATAGAAAAATATGTATATTATATATGGTCAAAGTCAGATCAGTGGTTTTGATACTAGGCATTCTTAAAGTGTAACAATGGGTTTTTAATGGAAAAATGAAGTTTTTCATTAATATGTCAAAGGAATTAAGTCCTAGTGACCAAATTCTTGGCAAGATAGGGGATTTTTGAGACATCTAACTGTATGCCAAATTAAAGAAACTTAAAGCTGAAGCACAGGAGCTGAGCTCTAGCAAACTGCATAACACTAGCTTGATGTATACAATATGTGACATGGTGCTTGAAAACTTGAATTAAATCTACAGTTTTTGATCAACTGGTTTATAATTTTTGGTGTTAACAGTTGAAATGCTAACAAAAACATGCTTCGAAAATTAAATCCACAGCAGTTACAGGGAAAAAAATGTGCCATGGTCAAAGTTGGGCAAAATTTAAGGTACCAATTTTTTATTTTTGCTAATATTTTAAAAATTTTAAAGATTTTGATCTAATTTTGGGTATGCAATTTAATTTTGATTAATAAAAGTAATATTACTGGAAAAAAGTGCTTAGCTTTAACAAGTTTTGTGTTAAGTGATCAAATTTTTTCCTGATTATTTACAAAATGCATTATGTTTGGGCCCATAACTTTTTAAAATTATATAATACAGACCTAATTTCTGGCATGTACATAGGAACTATATAGAGGATTATTTATGGTAAATATGAGGAAAAAGAGATGAGTGGTTCTGATATTAGGCAGTCCTGAAGTGTGAAAATATGTTTTTAATAAAAAATTGAGGTTTTTCCTTAATTTCACAAAGAAACAAAGTCGCAAAGACCCAGTTTTCGGCTTGGTAGGAGATCTTGGGGACATCAAACATTATGCTGAATTTTGGATTCCTAGGTCTTATGGTTTCAAAACGTGCCACATCTATGGACGGACTGACGGATGGCCCGACGGACAGACGGACGGACAACGGACCACGACTATAGCTCAGATGACTTATAGTCAGCTGAGCTAAAAATGAAATTCGAGGCCTGCATTAGTTGTTCAGATACTTGAGCTTTTGTATCAAATATTCCATTATTCTGGGGAGTACTTACGAGACCTATAGCTCAAAGAATATGGGTAACAGAGACCTAATTTCAGGTTTTCACAGAGACTTTTCATGGACCTCCCTTGCTGTAAAGTAAGAAGATCCCAGGTCCAGTGGTTACGATTTGTGCCCTGCTAACAGATGACAGCTTCTTTGAAGGTCTCATTAACAGAGAACAAAATTCGTAAAAATTGGAAAACAATACAGGTTGTGCCACCAGATTACAGTGTTATGGGATGACATAAGGGGCGGACCGAACTGTCTCGCTAATGAAGCTTGCTTTTCTAGCAAAGCGCCACCAACCGGATCGGCCAAGAATTTTCCCCTGAGTAATTTGTCTTCGTAACAAAATGGGGGCCTGTCCGGGATGACGGTAAACTTTTGTGGCCCAGGGAATAAGCTCACCAAAGTGTGACTCCTGGGATAATTAGTCTTGTTTTGATAGCCAAACGATCTTAAAAGGGGGTGTGTTACGGGACGACATAACTGAACTCTCTTGCTAGTGAAGCTTGCTTTGCTAGGGAAGCGGTTGGTACTCTGTACTTGTGCGCCACCAACATGGGTTCAAATCCCTGATCAACTCAGAATTTTCCCCTGAGTAATTTGTCTTTGTAATTTGTCTAGCCAAGCGGTTGGTACGCAGGACTTGTGTGCCATCAACATGGAGCAATTTGTCTTTGTAACAAAATGGGGCTTGTCCAACATGACGGTAAACTTTGTGGCCCAGGAAATAAGCTCACCAAAGTGTGACTCCTGTTATAATTAGTCGTGTTCTGATAGCAGAACGATCTTAAGAGGGGATGTGTTACGGGGTGCACATAAAAGCAGACCGAACTGTCTCGCTAGTGAATCTTGCTTTGCTAGCGAAGTGGTTGGTACACTGTACTTGTGTGCCACCAACATGGGTTCAAATCCCTGAATGACTCAGAATTTTCCCCTGAGTAATTTGTCTTTGTAACAAAAGGAACTCATGGAACACTCCATGATCAATATTCATGCAAAGAATCATGGTAATCAATGCAGTAGTTATTCAGATAGTTGAGCTTTTATATCAAATTTTTTATTCTTTGGGGGGGGGGGGGGGGGTAATTATGAGCCGAACAGCTCTGAGGATAAGAGTAACAGAGACCTAATTCCAGTTTTCCAAGGAGACTTTTCATGGACCTCCCTAGATGTCAAGTATGAAGATTCTAGGTCAAGGGGTTACGATTTGTGCCCTATTACAAGATTAAGCTCAATTTGAAGGTCTCAAAAACAGAGAACAAATTTCGTAAAAATACAGGTGGTGCTACCAGTTTGCAGGAACTGATGGAACACTCTAGTCACTTTCAGTCAGCTGAGCTTAAAATTACACTTAACAGACTTAATTCCTGGCATGTATATAGGAAATATATAGGAGATAACTTCTGGTAAATATTAAGAAAAACAGACAAGTGGCTTTGATATTAGGCAGTCCTCAAGTGTGATAATAGGTTTTTATATGGAAATTTGAGGTTTTTCTGAAATATCTCAATGGAACGAAGTCATATTGACCCAATTTTTGGTATGGTAAGAGATTTTGGGGACATCTAACAGTATGCCCATTTTGGGATTCGTAGGTCTAACAGTTTCAAAACGTGCCAGTCTAATGGACAGACAGACGGACAGAGAGACAGATGACTTATAGTCAGCTGAGCTAAAAATAATATTTATAAAAGCATTTAATAGTGCTGGCAAACTGTGAACTACAGGCATTTGATCCTTGCAGCAAATATGTAAGGAAGAACCATATACTACATTTATATCTATTAATAGCACTGTTGTACAACAGAAATAGATGTATCTAGATAATTAATCATTAGTTTTACAGGATCTTTGCTAAAGATTGCAAGATACTGTTGCCTTCATATTTGTGAGGCTAATATTTCGCCATTTTCACTAATTCATTGTTTTGTGAGGGTCCCATTTTTGCAATCTTACCATGGAGTAACTTACACACAGTATATCCATTTTTTTACATTGGTTATTTAATATATGCACTCAGTCAATGGACATAACATTTTACGAAATTCTTGACCTTTACCGGCATATAAAATCAAGATTGTAAATTTTTTATAATGTCTATCTTTGAGTTGTAGGAAACATTAAACATATGTTATTATTAATAATATCAATATTTTGCCTTTGACTTTTAAATCTACAGATGTGATCATTTGGATAACATACATAAAACACCTACAAGGCTATACTATAAATGACCATTCATCTGTGTACATGAGGTGTGGTATTCATGAAGGTTTCGTTTTCAAATATTGCAAATTTGAATCCCTTGCTGACAGAAACCCTAACCACATTATGTGACACAAAACAATTTGCTTCCTTAAACAAGTGGCCCATGGCCCATGACACCCATCTACTTTAGACTGGGTGCTAATTTTTTTTTTATTAATGTTAAATATTGTCTGTGAGAATAGCCTATGGCTAAAGTTACAGTGTTGGTAGGTCTAACGGTTACGATTTGTGGCCTGTTAACGGCCGGCCGGACGGACGACGGACAAAGGGTGATCGCTATAGCTGAGATGACCTACAGTCAGCTGAGCTAAAAAAAAAAATGAAAGAATCACCTGGGCGTGGCCAGAAGCAGCAGAGGATAGAATTCACAGTGATGCCAAAGTCTTCACTGCCCTTCTTCAATGCCTCAGTAACTGTCTGGACGACATCAACGCAGCAAAGGTCACCAGCCAGAATCTGTGGGCTGTACCTGACTTCTACATAATACACCCCTTCCTTTGCACTGTCTTCACAAAACTCATAAGAGATCCTTCGGAGGGCTTCTTTGTCTCCTCTGCAAAAGATTAATGAAATAAAAAAGTTGCTTTCACAGAACAGACATGATACTATTTACTTGCTTGCTTAAGTAGTTTACACTATCCAACCAGCTCCAGGGTTATTCACTCTCTGGGAAAATGACCCTGGGCAGTCCCTAGTGGGAATTTTGATAATTTTAATGGAGCTGATAGATGGCAACCAAACCTGCACAGGAGTCTGTGAGAATACGCCACAGTTTAACCATACCAGTGACCAGAGAAAGCTACAGCAACCTGTATTAACTGCTGGTGCAATTCAAGTTGAACAAAATGATATTTCAATTGGTACTACTTCACTTTACCAGCTGCATAATATCACAAAATCCAGGGCAGTAACATCCCTGTTCATAAAACTCCTGTAAATATCATATTTTGCCTGTCATTTTACATGAACTCAGTAACCCAATCTCCTGGTATGAACATCAGGGCTAGGTAATGGTAATCAGTGATCATGATTTTACAATCATTTACATTTTAAAATGTAATTGTAATTTATTACATTTGGTTTAAGAGCATTATTATAATTGTAATAAATTACATGGAAAAGTAATCAAAATCAAAGATTAATCTAATTACTTTTCTCTATTTCTCTTCAAAATGGTTGTATTTATCTATATCACTTAAAACTAAAAGTAAATAATTTAATTTCTATCATGTTTATTATTATGTTTATTAAGGTAACTTTATTATGGACCATGGTTCAGTGCTCACTAAAAAGCTATACTCACTTGTGAAATTGGTATTGCAGAATTTGCAGTTATAGTGAGCCAGGTATTATTACTCACTTGCCAGTTACCTCCCTTGCAAATCATTATGAATATATGAGCAAAGATTTCAAAACTAGTATTTATTAATTTTCCAATCATAACTATAAACAGTTACCTAGCTTTGTACAACATCTTTTCCCCACAAAATATTATATGTTCAGTAGCTTACATGGCTTAATGCTCTTAACCAGCCATTGGTCTTTGACAGGTACATGAAGAGAACACCTTAAGCTTTATGAATTATGTAAAGCTATATCCACCTGGTGACAAAGCAAGATGCAGCCAATGCAATGGTTATTATTTGGTCACAGGTTATCATGCTGGTGTTCGGCCTTGGCCATGTTATGTAACATGTGAGACTGGCCACATGTAGGGGGTTTACAGTGCTGAACAGTCTTAACATGCAACACTATGGCCAGGTACATTTGTACAACATCATGTCCATTGGTGACTGCAAACATGAATCTGTCTGTATAATCAGAGAACTTAGTTTTCACCAGTTTAATACTTCTATATACACAGTAAAGTCTCTCTAGAAATGGAATAATCAAAGGAAGTGAACAGTCCGGTGCATTACATCTTGGTAAATGTAACAATCTCCTCAACCTAACTATAACAATAGTTTTAGACAATGGTGTTTATTAAAAGTAACCGGCATTATGTATGAGAGTGCACTGACTCCAGCTTAACTTCATTGCCCGTTATTTTAAGTTACATAATATTATTAATAAAGAATATAACACATTTTTTGTGTTATTTGTTAATTATTACAAGCTTGTAAGCATGATTGTAATCATGCTTACTTGTAATAGTAATTGTAATTGTAATCAATAACACTGATATTTTTCATGAAATCTTAGTTGTAGTCACACATTTTAAAAGTAATTGTCATCTTAGTTTATAGCATTTAGTTTATAATCTCCCAAACCCTGTTTAACATAGCTAATAGGAAACAATGTTGATGTGTTACTTGGTATACCTGGCCAGGTATTGCCGGCCCAACCCTGTTGGTAGTAAGCATATCTATTCTCTATTTAATTCATGATGCATTTGAAAATACCCACACAGAGATTTCCTATGCTTATCCCAGATTTGCAACTGGTTACATCCATGATGCTTATATTTTTTTGTGAGTTAAGCAAATATGACAGCAACCACTACAACTTCTAACATACAAGGTGGGCTGAACCTGACTAACATATCTGAAGGCTAATGAGCTCCTCATTTCTCTAGTCATTTGATGACCTTTAGGAAAAGGACCATAACTTATGCAATGATCTTATAAAAAATACACTATGAATGCTTTGATGATTATAGAACTTACTCTATGGCTGGTGTGATGGTTGTAGAACAAACACTATGGCTGGTGTGATGATTGCAGAACTTACGCTATGGCTGGTGTGATGATTGTAGAACTTACTCTATTGCTGGTGTGATGATTGTATAAAAATACTCTATGGCTGGATTACTGACTGTATAACTTACACTTTTGCTGTTGTGATGACTGTATAACTTACTCTATTGCTGGTTTAATGATTGTATAACTTACTCTATATCTGGTGTGATGTTTGTATAACTTACAATATGACTGGTATGATGCTTGTATAACTTACACTATGGCTGGTGTGATGATTGTATAACTTACTCTATGGCTGGTGTAATTATTGTATTACTAACAAATGGCTGGTGTGATGATTAAAGAACTAACTCTGTACTGTGGCTGGTGTGATGATTATAGAACTAACACCTTGGCTGGTGTGATGATATTACTATGGTTGACATGATGAATGTATACTTACACTTCAGCTGGTATGATGATTGTTTAACTTACTGAATTGCTGGTGTGATGATTGCGAATGCTTCTAGGAACATGGCCAGACTGATGCTGTGTACCTGTATCTTCTTTTTCAGCTCCTCAAGGCTGTTCACTGGCAGCTTTATCCCCTTCTTTCTGGAAGTACACCACATCCCTGTACTTCTGGAAGTTACACCACATCCCTGTCCTTTAGGAAGTACTCCACAATTCTGTACTCCTGGAAGTACATCACATCCCTGTACTTCAGGAAGTACACCAAATCCCTGTACTTCTGGAAGTACATCACATTCCTGTACTTCAGGAAGTACATCACATCCATATACTCCTGGAAGTACACCACATCCCTGTACTCCTTGAAGTACATCACATCCCTGTACCTCTGAAGTACACCACATCCCTGTACTTCTTGAAGTACACCACATCTCTGTACCTCTGGAAGAGCACCACATCCCTGTACTTCAGGAAGTACACCACATCTCTGTACTTCTGGAAGTACAATTATTATTCTGGATTCCAGACCTATATCACAGAGAATTGAAGGTAGGGGTTCTCAGTGTGTGTTCCTAATCAATTATTGGAGGTCCATTTAATATACATATATGCCTATAATATGACCATTCTATAAGACAGGTATATGAAACACATGTATGCTTAACAGTGGTGGTGATGTTTGAACACAAGAATTCTTACTGTGCCAGGTCCCATACTGTCTCTGGTCTCACTGAGCCATCCAGGTGAATATGCAGCTGAGCCTGAAACAACAATAACAGAAGGTAACTTGTAAAGGCCTGTAACCTGTAACCAACATGTGACCCACAGGTTATGGCACTAAGCTGACAACCTCAGCAATAGCACACTCAGCCCTGAATACACAACTTGGTATTTGTAATATTATTGGGCCAGTAAGTCTTAACTTGAGTCATGATACAAACCACATCAGGAAATGTACTGCAATGGTCATCCATCCTAAGGCATTGATATTGTGGTAAACAGCTGATCTTACCATTAGTTTATGAGTGATTAATTACGACAAAAGAATACATGTGAACTCACAAACTAAACTAAAAATTTGTCATTATGGTTACAAATCATTTCCTGTATTGTGTACAAGTTGACTGTCATCCAGTAACACCCAGCCATTCTTGAATTCATGCAGTCAGACACTAAAGAAACATGCAAAATGATTTATCAATATACTTAGCTGAAACTTAATTTTTCTCAATCATGGTAGGTGTTCAGAAAAAGTATACTTATAAAGGTAAAATTGGGTCTTGTTTAATTCAAGTGACAGCATACTTGGTACATAAGGCGTTGTCAAAAAATGACGAAAATATCTGCATGTGGCTGATTGCGCATGTGTATGAGCTAAAAAGACACAAGTTATTCTTGGTGAGATCATGTGAACCAGTGGCATTTTCTGTTAATAAAAAACTCTGGTTCATTCAATTTTCTTGGTCAAACCTGTTTGGGCTATGACTGGCAGCCATTTTAGTGGGCTTCCCAAAAGTTATAAAAATGCAGGTTAAAACAATGTGAATAGGCTGTGCATTGTGGGACTGGCGCTTTTCGGCTTATTTTTATAACAGGTTTAAGAGATTATTTTTATCAATACAATCAGATATCAGAAAAAGGCTCCTTTAAATTAATTTTCATTTCTCCCATGACATCTATAATTCTTTATATTATTTGTATGAGTGTATATGAAATACTGCATTTTCTTTAACCATTTATGTGCACACTTAAAGCACTGCTCTCAGTCCCTGTATACTGTATCTTCAAATTAGGTCACAGCATAATAGCTCATGTGAGCGGAAGTAACAGATATAAACACAAAGACACATGATATGTAGTATATGGCAACCACAGCTCAGCTGACACATGGCCTGACAAAAAGGACAAATCTCTGTGGTTTATACACATATAACCTCTGGTTTGAACCAGAAACATGGCTGACAAATCTTTTTTTTCTATGGATAAGGATCTGGTAGGAAAACTAAATAAAACACAAGCTTCCTTGATTTCTTTTATATTATTGTAAATCATAAACACAGAATCACTGATCAGTATATTTTTTATATATCAGCCAAAGAATTATTTATGAACACTATATTTTAGTTTCTTAAGTGTAGGCCATATGTATAATGGATGCTTTATGTCAGGGACATAATTGCTACATATGAAAACTGACACCAACTATTATTACATTCTGTCCCACCCCAGAACTTGAGATTAAGGAATGGATGTCCAGGCTCTTTTAAACAGTAAACCAAACCGGCTGAAACTCTCACATAAACTCCAAAAGATAAAAAAGACATGAGTAAGCAAACAATAAAATATATTAAAATACACTTACATTTCTCTGGAGAGGTATTCAACACACATATATATATCAATGATCACTATAATTCTCATTATCAAACACAATCACTACGTCATGTTTAATACTTTGCATTCACAGCACATGAAAGTTCACTCTCCTGTGTTCCCAGCACTGAAAGTTCACTTATATAAGTTATATATACACAGCTTCCAATTACATGACGGACATGCACACATGACATTGGAATGTCACTTCTAGTTTAGTCCACCCTCACTGTATACATACACAGGATTTTGCCAGCTATAATCAGTACAGCTCCTTACTGAATTATACACTTGTCCCCCAAGGCAAAGTCCAGAAAGCACTGACAGATAGGCTCACAGCCTCCTTTGTAGGATAACTATTGAAATGTGTCTCACAGCTAAAGTCACCTGGAATTCATCCAGCACCAAGTTCCTGAATATGCCCACACACAAGAATATTCAGTGTCACTATAGTTTCCATGAAACGTCCTGGCCTGTTACTGGATGAACCCATGGAGACACATTTTGCCGGATTACCAGTCCATCAGCAATTGTGATATCCACTCTAAAGTCCATTACAGAGTTATCTACACGGCATCCTCAGACATTTATGCTCTATGCTCAGGAAAATTGTCTCTCAGCTGTATCAGACAGTAATGGACCCTTCTCTTGACTGATGACAAACTCTCAGACTACACCCTCTGCTGCACTGATCAAGGAGTTTGTAACGAGATCGTTTTATCCATGGCTTATATACACCTGCTGACATCACAAGTCCTGACCGTCTACTGACCAATCATCTCACAGAACTATACGGCTTGTCATTAACCATATGATTACTAAAATGGACATGCCTCCAAAGATCAAACCCTGAGAAAAAGCAAAATAAGCAGGCGCCACTTTTGATGACTACAATAAACAATATTGCTATTGGAACTGTCTAGACATGAATCTGTAACAACAGAACCAAACTGTATGAAAATTAGCATCAAATTAGGCACCTATGTTCTCTAACTAAAGTTCTCACACTTACTTCTAAACATGGTACTCAATATTAATGTACAATAAATTATAAATAAAATCATCTGGTTATACTCTTTACTTAAATATGCAATAAAGTAACTAAGTTATTGTCCTCTGGTGACACATTCATCAGTTCTATATAAAAGCATCTCTACAATTGCAACCAGCAAATAAAACGCATAAGAGCCTTGATCTGCCACTGACTGATATTAAAGCTGTGCTAACATTGTGCCTCTCTTACTGACAGATGTTAAAGATATGCTTACAGTGTCTTCCCATACTGAAAGATGTTAAAGCTGTGCTAACAGTGTACTTCTCATACTGAAAGATGTTACAGCTGTGCTAACAGTGTACTTCCCATACTGAAAGATGTTTAAGCTGTGCTAACAGTGTCCTTCCCACACTAAAGGATGTAAAAGCTGTGCTAACTAAGGACCTCACATACTGAAAGATGTTAAAGCTGTGCTAACTGTGTACTTCTCTAACTGAAAGATTTTGAAGCTGTGCTAACAGTGTACTTCAAATACTGAAGGATGTAAAAGCTTTGCTAACAGTGTAGTTCTCATATTGACTGGTGTTAAAGCTGTACTTCTCACACTCAAAGATGTTAAAGCTGTGCTAACAGCTTACTTCTCACACTCAAAGATGTTAAAGCTGTGCTAACAGTGCACTTTACAAACTGAAAGATGTTAAAGCCATGCTAACAGTGTGCTTCTGAAAATGACTGATGTTAAAGCTGTGCTAACAGTGAACTTCTCAAACTGACTAATGTTAAAGCTGTGCTAACAGTTAACTTCTCATACTGAAAGCTGTTACAGCTGTGCTAACAGTGTACTTCTCATACTGAAAGATGTTAAAGCTGTTCCAACAGCATACTTCTCATGCTCAAAGGTGTTAAAGCTGTGCTAACAGTGTGCTTCTCATACTGACTGATATTAAAGCTGTGCCAACAGTGAACATCTCATACTGGCTTATGTTAAAGCTGTGCTAACAGTCTACTTCTCATACTGACTGATGTTAAAGCTGTGCTAACAGTGTACTTCACATACTGAAAGATGTGTAAGCTGTGCTAACAGTGTGCTTCTCCTACTGACTGATTTTTAAGCTGTGATAACAGTGTGCCTCTTATACGTACTGATGTTACAGTTGTCCTAACAGTGAACTTCTCATACTGGCTAATGTAAAAACTGTGCTAACAGTGTACTTCTCATACTGACTAATGTTAAAGCCGTGCTAACAGTGAACTTCTCATTCTGAAAGATGTCAAAACTGAGGTAACAGCATACTTCTCACACTCGATGACGTTAAAGCTGTGCTAACAGTGTACTTCTCATACTGAAAGATGTTAAAGCTGTGCTAACAGTGAGCTTCTCATACTGACTGATGTTAAAGCTGTGCTAACAGTGAACTTCTCATACTGGATAATGATGAAGCTGTGATAACAGTGTACTTCTCATACTGAAAGATGTTAAAGCTGTGCTAACAGTGTGCTTCTAATAATGACTGATGTTAAAGCTGAGCTAACAGTAAACTTCTCATACTAATTGAAGTTAAATCTGTGCTGACAGTGTACTTCTCATACTAAATGATGTTAAAACTGTGCTAACAGTGAACATCTTATACTGACTGATGTTAAAGCTGTGCTAACAGTGAACTTCTCATACTGACTGATGTTAAAGCTGTACTAACAGTGTACTTCTCATAATGACTGGTGTTAAAGCTGTGCTAACAGTGTACTTCTTATACTTAAAGATGTTAAAGCTGTGCTAACAGTGTACTTCTCACACTCAAAGATGTTAAAGCTGTGGTAACAGTGTACTTCTCATACTGAAAGATGTTAAAGCTGTGCTAACAGCTTACTTCTCACACTCAAAGATGTTAAAGCTGTGCTAACAGTGCACTTCACAAACTGAAAGATGTTAAAGCTGTGCCAACAGTGTACTTCTCATACTGGCTAATGTTAAAGCTGTGCTAACAGTGTAATTCCCATACTGGCTTATATTAAAGCTGTGCTAACAGTGTACTTCTTATACTGAAAGATGTTAAAGCTGTGCGAACAGTGAACTTCTCATACTGGCTAATGTTAAAGCTGTGCTAACAGTGTAATTCCCATACTGGCTTATATTAAAGCTGTGCTAACAGTGTACTTCTAATACTGAATGATGTTAAAGCTGTGCTAACAGTGTACTTCTCATACTGACTGTTGTTAAAGCTGTGCTACCAGTGTACTTCACATACTGAAAGATGTGAAAGCTGTGCTAACAGTGTGCTTCTCATACTAAATGATGTTAAAACTGTGCTAACAGTGAACTTCTTATACTGACTGATGTTAAAGCTGTGCTAACAGTGAACTTCTCATACTGACTGATGTTAAAGCTGTACTAACAGTGTACTTCTCATAATGACTGGTGTTAAAGCTGTGCTAACAGTGTACTTCTAATACTCAAAGATTTTAAAGCTGTGCTAGCAGTGTACTTCTAATACTGACTGATGGTAAAGCTGTGCTAACAGTGTACTTCTCATACTGACTGATGTTAAAGCTGTGCTACAAAGCACTCCACAAACTGAAAGATGTTAAAGCTGTGCTAACAGTGTGCTTCTGAAAATGACCAATGTTAAAGCTGTGCTATCAGTGAACTTCTCATACTGAAAGATGTTACAGCTGTGCTTACAGTGTACTTCTCACACTCAAAGATGTTAAAGCTTTGCCAACAGTGTACTTCTAATACTGAGAGATGTAAAAGCTGTGCCAACAGCATACTTCTCATGCTCAAAGGTGTTAAAGCTGTGCTAACAGTGTGCTTCTCATTCTGAAAGATGTTAAAGCTGTGCCAACAGTGAACTTCTCATACTGGCTAATGTTAAAGCTGTGCTAACAGTGTACTTCTCATACTGGCTAATATTAAAGCTGTGCTAACAGTGTACTTCTCATACTGACTGATGTTAAAGCTGTGCTTACAGTGTACTTCACATACTGAAAGATGTGAAAGCTGTGCTAACAGTGTGCTTCTCATACTGACTGATGTTTAAGCTGTGATAACAGTGTGCTTCTCATACGTACTGATGTTACAGTTGTCCTAACAGTGAACTTCTCATACTGGCTAATGTAAAAACTGTGCTAACAGTGAACTTCTCATACTAACTGAAGTTAAATCTGTGCTAACAGTGTACTTCTCATACTAAATGATGTTAAAACTGTGCTTACAGTGAACTTCTTATACTGACTGATGTTAAAGCTGTGCTAACAGTGAACTTCTCATACTGGATAATGATAAAGCTGTGATAACAGTGTACTTCTCATACTGAAAGATGTTAAAGCTGTGCTAACAGTGTGCTTCTAATAATGACTGATGTTAAAGCTGAGCTAACAGGGAACTTCTCATACTAACTGAAGTTAAATCTGTGCTAA
The DNA here is from genome assembly GCA_026874595.1 of Sipunculus nudus. Taxonomy (NCBI): domain Eukaryota; kingdom Metazoa; phylum Annelida; class Sipuncula; order Golfingiida; family Sipunculidae; genus Sipunculus; species Sipunculus nudus. The sequence goes on from CM049310.1 coordinate 69,268,477, forward strand.
CAGTGTACTTCTCATACTAAATGATGTTAAAACTGTGCTAACAGTGAACTTCTTATACTAACTGATGTTAAAGCTGTGCTAACAGTGTACTTCTCATACTGACTGATGTTAAAGCTGTGCTAACAGTGAACTTCTCATACTGGCTCATGTTAAAGCTGTGCTAACAGTGTACTTCTCATAATGACTGGTGTTAAAGCTGTGCTAAAAGTGTACTTCTCATACTGACTGATGTTAAAGCTGTGCTAACAGTGTACTTCTCATACTGACTGATGTTAAAGCTGTACTTCCAGTGTACTTCACATACTGAAAGATGTGAAAGCTGTGCTAACAGTGTGCTTCTCATACTGACTGATGTTTAAGCTGTGATAACAGTGTGCTTCTCATACGTACTGATGTTACAGATGTCCTAACATTGAACTTCTCATACTGGCTAATGTAAAAACTGTGCTAACAGTGTACTTCTCATACTGACTAATGTTAAAGCCGTGCTCACAGTGAACTTCTCATACTAAAAGAGGTTAAAGCTGAGGTAACAGCGTACTTCTCACACTCAAAGACGTTAAAGCTGTGCTAACAGTGTACTTCTCATACTGAAAGATGTTAAAGCTGTGCTAACAGTGAGCTTCTCATACTGACTGATGTTAAAGCTGTGCTAACAGTGAACTTCTCATACTGGATAATGATAAAGCTGTGATAACAGTGTACTTCTCATACTGAAAGATGTTAAAGCTGTGCTAACAGTGTGCTTCTAATAATGACTGATGTTAAAGCTGAGCTAACAGGGAACTTCTCATACTGGCTAATGTAAAAACTGTGCTAACAGTGTACTTCTCATACTGACTAATGTTAAAGCCATGCTAACAGTGAACTTCTCATACTAAAAGATGTTAAAGCTGAGGTAACAGCGTACTTCTCACACTCAAAGACGTTAAAGCTGTGCTAACAGTGTACTACTCATACTGAAAGATGTTAAAGCTGTGCTAACAGTGTACTTCTCACACTCAAAGATGTTAAAGCTGTGGTAACAGTGTACTTCTTATACTGAAAGATGTTAAAGCTGTGCTAACAGCTTACTTCTCACTCTCAAAGATGTTAAAGCTGTGCTAACAGTGCACTTCACAAACTGAAAGATGTTAAAGCTGTGCTAACAGTGTACTCCAAATGCTGAAGGATGTAAAAGCTTTGCTAACAGTGTGGTTCTTATATTGACTGGTGTTAAAGCTGTACTTCTCACACTCAAAGATGTTAAAGTTGTGCTAACAGTGCACTTTACAAACTGAAAGATGTTAAAGCTGTGCTAACAGTGTACTTCTCATACTGGCTAATATTAAAGCTGTGCTAACAGTGTACTTCTCATACTGACTGATGTTAAAGCTGTGCTTACAGTGTACTTCACATACTGAAAGATGTGAAAGCTGTGCTAACAGTGTGCTTCTCATACTGACTGATGTTTAAGCTGTGATAACAGTGTGCTTCTCATACGTACTGATGTTACAGTTGTCCTAACAGTGAACTTCTCATACTAAATGATGTTAAAACTGTGCTAACAGTGAACTTCTTATACTAACTGATGTTAAAGCTGTGCTAACAGTGTACTTCTCATACTGACTGATGTTAAAGCTGTGCTAACAGTGAACTTCTCATACTGGCTTATGTTAAAGCTGTGCTAACAGTGTACTTCTCATAATGACTGCTGTTAAAGCTGTGCTAACAGTGTACTTCTCATACTGACTGATGTTAAAGCTGTGCTAACAGTGTACTTCTCATACTGACTGATGTTAAAGCTGTACTTCCAGTGTACTTCACATACTGAAAGATGTGAAAGCTGTGCTAACAGTGTGCTTCTCATACTGACTGATGTTTAAGCTGTGATAACAGTGTGCTTCTCATACGTACTGATGTTACAGATGTCCTAACATTGAACTTCTCATACTGGCTAATGTAAAAACTGTGCTAACAGTGTACTTCTCATACTGACTAATGTTAAAGCCGTGCTCACAGTGAACTTCTCATACTAAAAGAGGTTAAAGCTGAGGTAACAGCGTACTTCTCACACTCAAAGACGTTAAAGCTGTGCTAACAGTGTACTTCTCATACTGAAAGATGTTAAAGCTGTGCTAACAGTGAGCTTCTCATACTGACTGATGTTAAAGCTGTGCTAACAGTGAACTTCTCATACTGGATAATGATAAAGCTGTGATAACAGTGTACTTCTCATACTGAAAGATGTTAAAGCTGTGCTAACAGTGTGCTTCTAATAATGACTGATGTTAAAGCTGAGCTAACAGGGAACTTCTCATACTAACTGAAGTTAAATCTGTGCTAACAGTGTACTTCTCATACTAAATGATGTTAAAACTGTGCTAACAGTGAACTTCTTATACTAACTGATGTTAAAGCTGTGCTAACAGTGTACTTCTCATACTGACTGATGTTAAAGCTGTGCTAACAGTGAACTTCTCATACTGGCTCATGTTAAAGCTGTGCTAACAGTGTACTTCTCATAATGACTGGTGTTAAAGCTGTGCTAAAAGTGTACTTCTCATACTGACTGATGTTAAAGCTGTGCTAACAGTGTACTTCTCATACTGACTGATGTTAAAGCTGTACTTCCAGTGTACTTCACATACTGAAAGATGTGAAAGCTGTGCTAACAGTGTGCTTCTCATACTGACTGATGTTTAAGCTGTGATAACAGTGTGCTTCTCATACGTACTGATGTTACAGATGTCCTAACATTGAACTTCTCATACTGGCTAATGTAAAAACTGTGCTAACAGTGTACTTCTCATACTGACTAATGTTAAAGCCGTGCTCACAGTGAACTTCTCATACTAAAAGAGGTTAAAGCTGAGGTAACAGCGTACTTCTCACACTCAAAGACGTTAAAGCTGTGCTAACAGTGTACTTCTCATACTGAAAGATGTTAAAGCTGTGCTAACAGTGAGCTTCTCATACTGACTGATGTTAAAGCTGTGCTAACAGTGAACTTCTCATACTGGATAATGATAAAGCTGTGATAACAGTGTACTTCTCATACTGAAAGATGTTAAAGCTGTGCTAACAGTGTGCTTCTAATAATGACTGATGTTAAAGCTGAGCTAACAGGGAACTTCTCATACTGGCTAATGTAAAAACTGTGCTAACAGTGTACTTCTCATACTGACTAATGTTAAAGCCATGCTAACAGTGAACTTCTCATACTAAAAGATGTTAAAGCTGAGGTAACAGCGTACTTCTCACACTCAAAGACGTTAAAGCTGTGCTAACAGTGTACTACTCATACTGAAAGATGTTAAAGCTGTGCTAACAGTGTACTTCTCACACTCAAAGATGTTAAAGCTGTGGTAACAGTGTACTTCTTATACTGAAAGATGTTAAAGCTGTGCTAACAGCTTACTTCTCACTCTCAAAGATGTTAAAGCTGTGCTAACAGTGCACTTCACAAACTGAAAGATGTTAAAGCTGTGCTAACAGTGTACTCCAAATGCTGAAGGATGTAAAAGCTTTGCTAACAGTGTGGTTCTTATATTGACTGGTGTTAAAGCTGTACTTCTCACACTCAAAGATGTTAAAGTTGTGCTAACAGTGCACTTTACAAACTGAAAGATGTTAAAGCTGTGCTAACAGTGTACTTCTCATACTGGCTAATATTAAAGCTGTGCTAACAGTGTACTTCTCATACTGACTGATGTTAAAGCTGTGCTTACAGTGTACTTCACATACTGAAAGATGTGAAAGCTGTGCTAACAGTGTGCTTCTCATACTGACTGATGTTTAAGCTGTGATAACAGTGTGCTTCTCATACGTACTGATGTTACAGTTGTCCTAACAGTGAACTTCTCATACTAAATGATGTTAAAACTGTGCTAACAGTGAACTTCTTATACTAACTGATGTTAAAGCTGTGCTAACAGTGTACTTCTCATACTGACTGATGTTGAAGCTGTGCTAACAGTGAACTTCTCATACTGGCTTATGTTAAAGCTGTGCTAACAGTGTACTTCTCATAATGACTGCTGTTAAAGCTGTGCTAACAGTGTACTTCTCATACTGACTGATGTTAAAGCTGTGCTAACAGTGTACTTCTCATACTGACTGATGTTAAAGCTGTACTTCCAGTGTACTTCACATACTGAAAGATGTGAAAGCTGTGCTAACAGTGTGCTTCTCATACTGACTGATGTTTAAGCTGTGATAACAGTGTGCTTCTCATACGTACTGATGTTACAGATGTCCTAACATTGAACTTCTCATACTGGCTAATGTAAAAACTGTGCTAACAGTGTACTTCTCATACTGACTAATGTTAAAGCCGTGCTCACAGTGAACTTCTCATACTAAAAGAGGTTAAAGCTGAGGTAACAGCGTACTTCTCACACTCAAAGACGTTAAAGCTGTGCTAACAGTGTACTTCTCATACTGAAAGATGTTAAAGCTGTGCTAACAGTGAGCTTCTCATACTGACTGATGTTAAAGCTGTGCTAACAGTGAACTTCTCATACTGGATAATGATAAAGCTGTGATAACAGTGTACTTCTCATACTGAAAGATGTTAAAGCTGTGCTAACAGTGTGCTTCTAATAATGACTGATGTTAAAGCTGAGCTAACAGGGAACTTCTCATACTTACTGAAGTTAAATCTGTGCTAACAGTGTACTTCTCATACTAAATGATGTTAAAACTGTGCTAACAGTGAACTTCTTATACTGATTGATGTTAAAGCTGTGCTTACAGTGTACTTCTCATACTGACTGATGTTAAAGCCGTGCTAACAGTGAACTTCTCATACTGACTGATGTTAAAGCTGTACTAACAGTGTACTTCTCATAATGACTGGTGTTAAAGCGGTGCTAACAGTGTACTTCTCATAATGACTGGTGTTAAAGCGGTGCTAACAGTGTACTTCTAATACTCAAAGATGTTAAAGCTGTGCTAACAGTGTACTTCTCACACTCAAAGATGTTAAAGCTGTGGTAACAGTGTACTTCTTATACTGAAAGATGTTAAAGCTGTGCTAACAGCTTACTTCTCACTCTCAAAGATGTTAAAGCTGTGCTAACAGTGCACTTCACAAACTGAAAGATGTTAAAGCTGTGCTAACAGTGTACTCCAAATGCTGAAGGATGTAAAAGCTTTGCTAACAGTGTAGTTCTTATATTGACTGGTGTTAAAGCTATACTTCTCACACTCAAAGATGTTAAAGCTGTGCTAACAGTGCACTTTACAAACTGAAAGATGTTAAAGCTGTGCTAACAGTGTGCTTCTAATAATGACTGATGTTAAAGCTGAGCTAACAGGGAACTTCTCATACTAACTGAAGTTAAATCTGTGCTAACAGTGTACTTCTCATACTAAATGATGTTAAAACTGTGCTAACAGTGAACTTCTTATACTGATTGATGTTAAAGCTGTGCTAACAGTGTACTTCTCATACTGACTGATGTTAAAGCCGTGCTAACAGTGAACTTCTCATACTGACTGATGTTAAAGCTGTACTAACAGTGTACTTCTCATAATGACTGGTGTTAAAGCGGTGCTAACAGTGTACTTCTAATACTCAAAGATGTTAAAGCTGTGCTAACGGTGTACTTCTCACACTCAAAGATGTTAAAGCTGTGGTAACAGTGTACTTCTTATACTGAAAGATGTTAAAGCTGTGCTAACAGCTTACTTCTCACTCTCAAAGATGTTAAAGCTGTGCTAACAGTGCACTTAACAAACTGAAAGATGTTAAAGCTGTGCTAACAGTGTACTCCAAATGCTGAAGGATGTAAAAGCTTTGCTAACAGTGTAGTTCTTATATTGACTGGTGTTAAAGCTGTACTTCTCACACTCAAAGATGTTAAAGCTGTGCTAACAGTGCACTTTACAAACTGAAAGATGTTAAAGCTGTGCTAACAGTGTGCTTCTGAAAATGACTGATGTTAAAGCTGTGCTAACAGTGAACATCTCATACTGACTAATGTTAAAGCTGTGCTAACAGTTAACTTCTCATACTGAAAGATGTTACAGCTGTGCTTACAGTGTACTTCTAACACTCAAAGATGTTAAAGCTGTGCTACCAGTGTACTTCTCATACTGAAAGATGTTAAAGCTGTGCCAACAGCATACTTCTCATTCCTCAAAGGTGTTATAGCTGTGCTAACAGTGAACTTCTCATACTGGATAATGATAAAGCTGTGCTAACAGTGTACTTCTCATACTGAAAGATGTTAAAGCTGTGCTAACAGTGAACTTCTCATACTGACTGATGTTGAGGCTGTGCTAACAGTGTGCTTCTAATAATGACTGATGTTAAAGCTGAGCTAACAGTGAACTTCTCATACTAACTGAAGTTAAATCTGTGGTAACAGTGTACTTCTCATACTGACTGATGTTAAAGCTGTGCTAACAGTGTGCTTCTCATACTGACTCATGTTAAAGCAGTGCAGGTACCAATTAATATTTATTAAACAAATTGGCCTCAGTGGCGACAGTTAAAAAACGTTTTGCAGGTTTATAACTAATACAGGAAAATACAGCAAAATGGCTATGTTCAGCTTCCCGTAACTAAGCCAAAATTAACAGAACCAAAACCATTTGAACAAACATGAATTATCAACATCTAAGAATAATTAATGTGTGAGATTTAAGAATTTGGCCCAGTGGTTTTTGAGAAAAAGACGTTTGAAATGGTCGACTGACAACAGCCAACGCCACACCATTGCATAAGCTCACTGGTTCGCTAATTTTTGTCAACATTTAAAGAATGACAGAACATTTACACAAATGGCAAAGCTACACTCTGTAAGTCCATTTTACCTTGTCGGTAATTCTGTAATACCCATATATCGGAAAATATTATTTCATTATAAACTTAATTTATTTTACATGGATTGTACTACTAGTTAATATAACTAATACGAGGCACTCTCCATGGCTCGGATGTTGGTGCTCGGTAGTCGGTAAGGGTGGAGGAAACCAGAGGACCTGGAGAAAACCACCGACCTTGGACGGGCAACTACATCCACTCTCATAGCCACACTGGGGATTGAACCCGGGTCGCTAGCGGAGAAGGCCAAGCGTTTTACAGCTTAGCTGTCCAGGCCCCAAGACGCGGAATCCATTCAGGTGGACTTTTGTTTGAAAATTTAATGAGGGTTTTAAAAGAATCTTAGCCTTTGGTTTTTTATTATACAGGGGTTTTTTTTACATGAAAGGACAGGACAAAGATTAACTTTGGGGGACCTCCATTCATGTGTGGCCGTGTGAGCCATTCACATGGCCTAGCAGGGGCTCTGGGCCCAGGGTCCTCCTAAACGACCACCAGTAAAACAAACAACAGTGCAAGTGACTGCAATATCATGCATGGTCAATCAATCGACCAGTCAGCTCTGGTCAGTGGGTAGCTCAATGAGTGCCCACATTAGGCAGGTCAATATATCATTTTGGTTGGGAAAAACTGCGCTTAATTCGTAATAGCCGGGTGGTTGTATTTAAAAGGTTTTATCTATAGATAATATAACAGAATTTTGAAAGGGACTGATATCCAGTGGTCGTAATAGCCAGTTGCCCACAATTCACAGAGGGTCATTCAAACAGGTTGGACTGTATATTTACATATATATATATATATATATATATATATATATATATATATATATATATATATTATACATACATATATATATATGCAGATACCTTATAAAATTTGACTAACCCTAGCATGGCAAATACAATAAATTATTTTTGTACCAGTTTGTAATTTTCATGTGCTGTATGGATATTTATATTAAAGCATTTTTTTTTAAATATATGTGCTTAAACACCCCATAACAGATGGAACCTAGAGCTTCTTTTAATAGATACAGGTAAAAAATTAATATTTAATGTTGAGGATAAATTCTGATTTATTAAAAAGAACAAGGCCTACAGGCCTAATGCGAACCTGTGCAAACTTTGGGAGTATGAATGTTTATTTTAAAAAATTTAATATTGATCCTCTTGTCTCCTGCATATCTACCTTAGTCATTATGATTTCAGCCAAATAGACATTTCTGTCCAACATGTTATGGACTAGGACATTTTAAAATTACGATGAATCAGTCAGGATATTTCAGATATGTTCTTTTGCCAGGGAGGGATATTGGGACAGATGAACAGACAATTTGGTTTCGGAGAAGAACATTTTAAAATGTTTTTTTAGCTTTTTCCCTGTGAAATCTAAGAACAAGTTCCTCTTTTAGCCTTTGTATTGAGTCACACCTATTCATGCATTCTGGCAATGGAGGCTCAGCTTTCCCCCAGGTAACGGGTACCTAATGTGCCACATGTAACCGCACCACTGGCTCTTACAGACTGAAACCTGACCTGTTGGCAAATCTGAAATGGTTGGCAGTCTGCCAAAGATATTTATAGATACAGAGCGTAACTTGACCTATTGTAAACTCTGACACAGTTGGCAGGTTCTAGACGTCTAGACTGTATCTGGACACCAGGCAGAGCCAGGTCAGTTGCCATAGTGATATCTGGACTGCACCTTGGTGCACTGACTGACCTCTTGACTTGACATGTTGAAACTTGCCATGCTGCCAAATCTGTTTTCAAACACTAAAAGCCTTTTTCCTTTGGCTACACTGCTTTTTTTTAAAGCTGCATTTACCCAATCTATTCTTATGAAACTGACAGAACAATATCATAGAACAATTCTTGTAAAGTTTAAACCAATCAGCTTAACAGTTTCTTAGAAAAATGTTGTATAAGTGGTTTTATTGTTCTTATTACTTTATATTTTATTATGTTTTATGTACATGTACTCTTCTTCTGAAGGCTTTATAAACTATTATTATTTTTATTATTAATAAAACAATGGAGGAAATGTTTTAGTTAATGATGTACCTCTAATTTCTAAACACTGATTAAAACAGCATTAAAATGTATTTTATTGGAAAAATTTGATCTACTGCAGGGGTTTGAGCTTTAACAAATGCAGAAGCCAGTTCAAGTCACAGCTGTGTCACATACTTTGACAAATATGCCTTTTAGTGCAAAGCAGCAGTAATATGGAATAAGGAATCTTTGGTGGATACAGGGCATCAAACAAAAATTAAAATTCACAGATAATATCACAACAAGACCCAATAATACTAATACTATCAAATTACATCACAAGGCTTTTACTAATCTGGTCATGTAACTGGATATCCTTGCCTGGAAAATGCAGAGATACATTTTTTTCTATTTTTAGAATATGCAGGCTAAAATGTAATTTTTTTAAAGTAAATTGCATAATGCTAGTTTATTTGTTTGTTTACCTTGCTTTTCGGGACCTCCTTGAATGACATAGTGCCCGAAAGCCGAGCTGTGATTCTGATTTCTAGGGCTAACTGGAGCTGATCTTTACTGCTGTCCCGGCTTGCTGTCTTGCCAGCGAGCTGCAGTACCGGCACGACAGATTGAAGGTTGAGGCTGCGGTTATAAATACCCCCACAATAAATGTGTCGGAAATCCCAGGTTTTGCAGGGGATACAGTTTTCACCGCGACACCCAAATCCCGGGGAATTCCCCCTTCGCCAGATCAAACAACAGAAACCTTTATCTCGGCCTCGTCAGCGTCACGCCTGAATACCGGTCACTGTTGTTATAACGGGAGCTCTGCCGGTGCGTAGATCACTCAGATGTCTGGCAATTAGGACTGAAACTGAACCCTACTGCCCTCGTTCTTCAAGTCTGATTGAGAAAATAAGTCACAGGCCGATAACGGTCGGGTCAGAGAGGGCGGGGTGAGCGGGTGCTGGTGGTTGACAGTTAAAATACTGGTAGTCCAGACTGATGCCCTGTCACATTCAGCGGACAGGAAAAACCGTCAGCATCGCTTTTAATAGGCTGGCTCCCTTCTCTTCTTCTCCAACTGCGCTACTTCACTATGACCAGGAATTGCAACTGCAGGCATTAGCAATCAAGTTTATCTATATTTTCATCTGTAAGTTTCTGAGAGGACAGGGTTGAAAAAAGAAATTCCATTGTTGGCTCTTCCCTCTCCCTGCCGTTCCTGTAACGTGGGACAGTTCAACGAAGAGACTGTAGATGACACCACCTCCTGGACTGGCAAACTTTGGCTGCTCGGGATGTTTTCTTCGCTGCCTCGATCTCCATTGAAAACTAGATCGATCATTTTCTTGACTCGTCTGTGACACATTGTCTTTTCTTTCAGTGATAAATTTGTGTGCGGAGACTGACATTATAATAGAAAAAAGATACGCGCTAGAGTCTAGACATGGTAATAGGATTTTATAAATGACGCGTGTCTAATGCAATTTGTGCTAAAAAAATGAGTGCCCAAACACTTTTGTTCTATATAATCATTTTATTTTTAAGAAATATAAATCAAGACATATATAGCATATATATCTAGCATTGCAAATATTTCGGACAGTAAAATCTCTGTAGGGCAAATGAAATATATAATATACTACTTAACATGGTATAATTTTAAGTGTTAACGGCTTATACATTATATTTTTCAGTCGGGCATGGCTAGATTGTTTTCATATTAAAGGAGGCAGTAGGCAGTAAGGCAGACAATTAACTGAATTCCATAGAATTAAAATACGATCTTTACACAGCGCTTTACCTATTGGCCTACTTCCTATAGCAGTAGCTTCTTTAGAAGCGTATAAGATTTCCGCTGACTTTGAAGCGTCCAGGATAATACTCGGGGCCCCACATTATAAAAATAAAAATTCTGTTTTCAGTTATATATTTGAAAAACGTAATGTATTACATAGCTTTGTACATATATTAAATATTTTGTGATGTCTTAATTCACGAAATGTCTAATTTCACACGGGGATTAATTATATAAATGACTCGATCATTCTTTTATTCTGCATCATTGCACAAATGAAATAATTGCGTGATATTAATGCATATTAAATAACCATCTGGATCAGAAGCTGTATAATAATAGCGGAGGGGGGGGGGGGAGGAGTGACAGGTTCCAGGTTCCGGAGGTCCTGCAATAATTTCGAGCCTTGGTGCATATGGCAATGGCTTATAAAAACGCTCTGTCATCGTGACGTACGGCGTTTCCGTAAGCGTCTTTGATCTTGTCAAAGACGCGACACCACGCCAGACGTACATACGTGTAAATACTTTAGTAGTTCATTAGTAATGTTGTCACCTCCTTTGACTTGTTAATGTATGTTTAAGCGCCATCTTATTTGGTAAATAAGGGTTCGGTTCCAACATGGGCACACTGGCATTCTTACTTTAAGAAGACGCTTGACATTCGATCCCTCGTCTTGAATGAGAAACAGGACATAGCAACTGATTTTATCTCAGGTGAGTCTGGTCTCATTTCACCTTATATTATATATATACAAATATATATATATATATATATATATATATATATATATATATATATATATATATATATATATATACCGGATGGTAACTCTGCCTTCTCTCTCTCTCTCTCTCTCTCTCTCTCTCTCTCTCTCTCTATATATATATATATATATATATATATATATATATAGTTCTTATTAGCTCAGGCATCTCAATATAGTTAGTCTGTCTTTTCTTTGACAATCAAAAATTCCTTATCAATGCAGAACGAGAAACTCGAGTTCCTTAAGCCCGAGTAATTCAAACCGAGTAATCGAGTCCTGCTTTCGAACTATGTTAGTGTGTACTCGTGTAAGCCTGGATTTTGAGATATTTGTGTAAATTAATCTCATAATTATCAATCATGATTCTAAATCCGATGTATATATCTGCTGTTATTGTACATGAATGTATCATATATATATATACATATACATATATATATATATATATATATATATATATATATATATAGTATATATATTAATTAAGGTTAGTGATAGATAAGCGTCACTATACCGCCGGTTTCGCCTCATCTGCTCAACAGATGACTAACATTCAGTTTCTGCAATATCGGTTTATCATTTCTTTTTCGCACGGTCTGTTGCCCTTGATTTATGGTGACATGTTGATACAATTTCGGGGCGTTTTTACAGTAAGTCCTTGTTTTGAGCTTAGGATTACCAGTTTCTCGGCCAAACACAAGTTGCACTGGTTCGTTTGAGTGACTCCAGTGCTGAAATGATTTGTTGTGGCTGTAGAATCTTTGTTTGAAGGTGCCTCCGGTCATGTCAGTGTTCATATTAACTGCACCGAGGTGTGTGTGTGTGTGGGGGGGGGGGGGGATGAGTGATCTACATGAACATGGATAGGCATGCATTTTCAGCGTACTTGAGTTTCGGGTGGGTTAAACCTTAACAATCTCTCTCTCTCTCTCTCTCTCTCTCTCTCTCTCTCTCTCTCTCTCTCTCTCTCTCTCTCTCTCTCCGCCCGTTACACCCGTGTTTTTCAAGAACAACCGGAGAAACGCTGTGGGATAACCGCGCCCTCATCCACAAATTGTATGGCATAACTCTCTCTCTCTCTCTCTCTCTCTCACTCTGTCTCTCTCTCTCTTTCTCTCTCTCTCTCTCTCTCGCTCTTTCTATATATATATATATATATATATACATATATATATATATATATACTATATATATATATATGATACATTAATGTGCAATAACAGCAGATATATACATCGGATTTAGAATCATGATTGATAATTATGAGATTAATTTATCACAAATATCTCAAAATCCAGGCATACACGAGTACACACTAACATAGTTCAGTGCAGAGACGACCTTTCACTTGTTCTCTGGATCATGGGATAGCACTTGCCCAAGTCACTATGACTTGTAGTAGTATCCTTTATTAGAGTGAAAAGTACATTCAGATACACATAATTATACATATCAGTGCACCCGGCCCCATGGAACTATTAGTCACTTCATAACTTGGAACAAAACAAGTGATTCGCATACACTAGACATACAATTGCTTGCTCCTAATTAATTTCATAACATCTGCATAAATATTTTCCTAGCTTTCTAGATTTATTTTCACAAAATCAGGATATTTTATCATTTTCTGTAAAAGTAGATGTTGGCCAGTTTGTACCAGAAAATAATGTCTGACGTTCCTGCTCATACAAAGGACAGTGAAAAAAGAAGTGGACCTCATCTTCATTTATGTTTTATATTAATGCGACGAAATCTGCCTGTTTCAATTGCCAAAGGTAATACACCCATTCTGAACTGAGCCAAAAAGGATCTATCTTTTGAAGAAAGGTTCAATTTTACATATAATTCAGTACTGATTGAATATTTGTACAGCCTATATTTCCGAAGTTTTAGTTTTGATAACATTTTTCTCTCCATTCATCATTCAGGACATGTTCTAATTTATTGTATATTTTAGTCATTGAGCACTCTATAATATTGTCAATAATTGGTTTACATTCACAATCTTCAAAAAAGTCACATACAGACGAACTCCAATTATTTTCTAATAAAGCAGAATCCCATAAAAATATTTGCTTACATAATCTGTTTTCATCCATTTTGATAATCCTATTCCATAATCTCATCCCATATTCATTATAAACCGGTATTTACAGATTACCCAACCTACATCACCTTGGATGGCTAAATGTGGAGCAAATCTGTTTACTCCCAAAAATATTCTGCCAGCTGTCGTCTGAACATTCTCTAATCTAGGACGTTTATCACCGCAATATATTTCTTAACCATATTCTATGATTGGTAGAACACAGGCATGAACTTTAAACGACATATTATTATTTGTTCGATATTTACCTATCACAGCTCCTGATGCTCTCATGGCAGCTGCAGCCATCTTTCTCTCGTGATGATTTAAATTGAGATTTTCATCAAAATACACACCAAGATATTTATAAAATGATGTATAGGAAATAATTTTCTCCCCTGCTTTAAAGAGAACATTTGACCTTTTTCTGTCTCGACCGCCTAAAGTGTACAACTTTTGACTTTTTCTCACTAATTTCAATTTGCCACTTTTGACACCATTCATGAATGTAAGATAACATTTCTTGTAAAGTAGACGTAGAGGGTGCCAATAAAACAATATCATCAGCGTACATTAAGATACTAACATTTCTGCTATTAACATCTATTCCTCTGTTCATTCTATTGATACCTTCTGCCAAATCATTAATAAAGATCGAAAATAACGTTGGTGAAAGGGTATCACCCTGCCTGACACCATCTGAGGTATGAAACCAATCTGTGTACAGATCATTAACCTTTACACAAGCTCGAGTGTCTTTGTATAACGCTTTAATAGCAAAATAAAATTTGCCATCAATTCCACACTGAAATAATTTATAGTACAGAAAATCTCTTTTCAACGAGTCAAAAGCGGTTTTTACATCTGTAAAAGCTGTAAACGTATTAAGACCCATGTTTAGTCTATTTCTGATAATACAATATAAGGAAAAAACGTGCTCTAAGCACGATCTATTTTCTCTGAAACCATTTTGCTCCTCAGCTAAGATGTTATGATTATCTATAAGTACTATAGACCTTTGCAATACAACATAACATACTAATACCCCTATAGTTCATTGGCACCCTAGGGTCATAGACACTGGACTTCAAGATCGGAATTACCATTGAATCAGCCCATACGGAAGGAACTATTCCATAATCAAATACCATATTAAAGAAACTGTGCATTGCTTTAGTGACTATAGCATTTTTCAGAACATCATAAGGAATCTCATCAATTCCTGCAGCTTTCCCCCTTTTCAGCTTATTAACTACACTTTCTACTTCATCATAAGTAATAATTGTATTTATTTCCTGGTTTCCCTGATATAATGGGTCAATGATATTATTTTCTATACATGACATAAAATGTTTTATTTGTTCTGCAAAATTTTGATTGTAAATGTGAGACTAATTTATATCCGCATATAATTTTTCAAAATCAGATTTCCATTTACTCAACACACTTACCTCATCATATACAATATGATTGTCTATGTCATATACCTCAAATGGAATACGATTCTTACGGGGAGGACCCAATCGCTTAATATATTGCCAAAAAAACTAAGAGTTGTGCACCTGTAACTGCTCAATCCTGCACATTCTGTCCCTTCGGTATTGTCTCTCATAATATCTGAATTTTCGATCAAAGAGAGCAGATTTTTTTCTTAAAAGCTTCTAGAAGTTCTTTCCTCTCTTTTCCAGCACTAACACATTTTCTATATTCCTTTTCAGCCTTTCTTTTATCTTTAAACAATGCATCTAATTCATCATTCCAAAATGGTTGTACTCTGCGTTTGTTTTTTATACAATCATTACGTACCAGAAGATCATTCATTTCATTACTAACCATGGACTTATAACAGCACAATACACATTATCAACGGATGCCTGTGAATCTTTAGCATTTTCAATGATATTTATGGCTTCTAATATATCATGCATTACGTGTTCAGACTTCATAAAGTTAGTGGGTATATTCCTGAAATTAAACTTTCTTTTTGCCTCTCGTTTCTTTTGTA
Source organism: Sipunculus nudus (assembly GCA_026874595.1). Taxonomy (NCBI): domain Eukaryota; kingdom Metazoa; phylum Annelida; class Sipuncula; order Golfingiida; family Sipunculidae; genus Sipunculus; species Sipunculus nudus. The sequence goes on from CM049310.1 coordinate 69,283,946, forward strand.
TGTGTGTATGATCTATATTAGCTCCAATATCAATATGGACTTCTACGAGAGAATGATCAGGTATCCGAGATTTTCTTTCAACTAGATACATTAAGGTATTGTTTTCTATGAAATCAGAACATGGTGATACAGAAAAATATATACAGTCCTTCAATTTATCCTGTGGAACCAAAATGTAATCTACTACAGATTTGCCTTTAGATAATATACATGTGAAATTATTATTTCATGTTATTTATCCTTCCATTAACTATACAAAATTTTGATTCGTGTAAAAATTCAATCAACGCTGCTCCGTGTTGATTTTTGTTAAAATCAATAACTTGTCTCTTAGGAACATCATCAATACCTTCAATCATATCAATTGAGTCTCCAACTCTACTGTTAAGGTCTCCACAAATTATAAAATGATCAACATTAATGTGTATGTATATCTGATTTAATAAATGTTCATAGAAACTATATGAATCACTACCCAACACACTGTTTTTTGGTGGTAGATACACCGAGAATATAATAATGCTTGATTTACTATTTTTATTTTGCATCTGTTACACCAAAATTCCGTCTACTGACTTATCAATTACTGACACATCAAAATCTGAATGAAGGCTCGTCTTGACAAATAATCCCATACCTCCAAAGGTTTTTTGGTGCTTTCTTATGCCTACATTGTGTCCGTACCAAATATATCCAGGAATGTTTAGTGTTTCATCATATGAAAGGTGAGTTTCATTTATGCTTATCGGATCAGCTGCAGTTTAAACGATAATATTTTCCCTCAATTCATGATTGTTAATAGTCCATCCTGCTATATTAAGGTGACAGATTTTCAAAACAAATCTAGCCTCCAAATAAGAAATTCCATCGGACCGGGAACGGTCTTTCATGGGCACCTCAGTCTGTCGATCGTAATTGGATACCATCTCATATCACTGGCTGTAATACAGGTAATGTAGAGTGCATATTATCTTGGTCTGTTTCAATAAGACGTAGAGACGGCGTATTAATGGGCATCGTATTTGAACGCGGAATTTCAGTCAGATTCGATGGACCCGTAGGGCCAAATTGTTCTTGGGTTGTACACACCGCAGCATTTCCTACATTCGCTGTACTGCTGTACTGTGTTAATATTGGGACAGAATTCGACTGAGACCATTTTTCAGGAGAGCTTGTCAGGGGTGCAGATTTATTCCCTGTTGGTACTAAACCCATTTGTCTATCGGCCTGGGGAGAGGGATGGCGACCACCTCTGGCTGTCCCCCCACCTCGGCGACCACTTGGACCTCCACGTCTGTCCCTGGATCTTTGGTTGTTTAATCTTTGCCAGGGAATTCCCACCTGGCGGTGCATCTTGTGCTACAGCTGATACCGCATCCTCTTTACTGATAATCACCCCGTGTCCAGTGATTCTGTAATCACTGCCACTTGGTATCAATTGTAACACTGTGACTTGCTAAGCGTTATATGGCTAAAAACGTTATTCGACACAAGGGGACATCTTTTAAAGGGAGCTAATCAGGAGCAATATAATTCCCATTCTTTCACACTATCAGTCCAGTTTTGCTTTATACAAATGTTTCCCAGCAAAAGCATTCCAGCACACAGTCTCATTTCCTCGCATACGACGGTTTAACACCATGTTATAACCCTGCGTGTTGGTAAACACAGTCTGTTTACCATAACAAGGCCGCGTGACCGGAGGTCCGATTAAGAGAGGCAGCACGCGGTGTTTCAGCCAGCGGGAACTTGTATTACATTTTTTTTTAGCAAAGTCAGTCAGAGCATCTCCTGTTTGGCATGTGGCTCCGCGCAGCACGCGGCCCGTCGCACTGTGTTTATGTTTACACCTACGATCGCGCCCGGAACACTGTTTTTAACACTCGTGTACGGAGTAAGCAAACTGTTTCAAGGCAATCTGTTGGCAGGTAGAGATTTTTTAAAAGGAGAGAAGCTATTTTTCGTGTTAACTCAACTTGCTTTATAGGTGATTGGGCACCTTTAATAGTATCAGCAGCGATATTATATTGCTCTTTGACCATCACGTTTATTTGTGAGAAAAATCGTACAATTAAAGCAATAAAAATTAACAATTTAGCCGGTTATTTCATTTTGCCTGCTGTACTTTCCTTCACCGAAAGAATAATTAATTGTAAATTTCATTATTTCACACAGAAACGAACATTCCAGAAGTGAAAATGAGATGAATCGGTTAAATCGCTAAATTTCCACGAGATGGCAGTAAACAAGTTTCAGTCTGCCTAGTCCAAGTTAGTTCCTAAAAAGACCACTAGGTGACAGGCGTGCTAACGATACGTAACATTCACAAACGTTCAGCGAAAGTGAGCATTTATTTACTGTATTATTTCAATGCACGTGGGCCATGAGGCCAGCATTTCGGGAAGCAAGCTTCACTTGAGCTGTGTCACGCCGGTATCTGACAGGTACATCTGTCCGGCCGAAAAACCTTACATAAGCGAACTGATAAACACCCCACCGGGACACTGCACGGTCAGTATAGTCCTTTTATCTGCTGATATAATATTATTAAACAGACCTATTATTATACAACCTAGAGACACATGATACAGGAGTGTTGACATGTGAGCTTAATTTAGTGGTCTGTCACCAGTCACTGGTCAATTGCCTCTTGTTATACATTCACGTTTATAACACTATTGGCACATGCAAGTGCAACATGCAGTGTCAATATGTTTAAAACAATTAAAGAAAGAGAGAGGGTTGATAGGCCTGCATAACTATTAACATTATATTATCTATTTATATATTTAAATATAAATGCATATGATGAGCTGTGTAATATATGATATTTCAGATATTATATATTCACATTTATATTTATTAAAATATATATATATTATATGTATATGTGTATATATCATTCAATAGATAAAGATGATATATTTGATATAAATATATTTAAATATTCTTCAAGAAAATATTTATGTAATCACAGTATGCCAGTCAAAGACTTGCAATCAGTATTAGGGATGTAATGATTCAAACGTAGAAATACAAAGTCATACATCATATTTGTCTCGTCCCATTAAGCTTTATTCTGATTTGCTCTGCTTCTCTCCATCAACTATCACAGTTGTGGATTCAGCAACAAACATCATATCAGTATTGTCAGATGTCCCTGTATCATTTCAATATATGACCATTCAACAGACCTTTAACTAAGGACCTTTATAAATAGTCAGTGGGCCATCTTGCCTAAGGCTGAACCAGTTAATCAGAATCTAATCAGCTATCCACTGCCTGAACCAACATTTTTACCTGCAGAAACTGAGAAGAGCACAGGCTAGGAATCTGAACTCTGATACCATTTATAATGTTTTATTTTGTATGTATTGTATTGTGTTTGGTATCATGACTGATGATGTGACTGATGAGTGATGTATCGCGATTATGATATTTAATTGTATCATGAGTAAATGTAACGTACAGTCCTAATCAGTATTAAAGGGACTTAATCAGGAGCAAGATTATGCCTATTTTTTCACACTTTCAGTTAAGTTTTGCTAAAATATACAAAGATTTTCCATCAAAACCATCCCAGCACACAATCAAATTACCTCCCCATTCAGCTGTTAAGATTACATTTATTAGCCTTCAGATCCAGGAATTTGTTTACTTGGATTTCATTACATAAAAATAAAATAAATAAATACATAAAAATAACTCAGAACATATTTGACTATGCATGTAAAAATAAGTGTGTAAAATGATAAAACAGATTATTCTGCAGGTAAAACACATAATTCAAAATATTAAATATCTAGAGGGTTGAGAGTTAAAAAATGAAATACTGTATGGCACAAGAGATTTTTTAAAGCGAGTAGTTCTGTAGAATGTTACATCTGATCTATGTGTTTACCTGAAGGTAAAAAACTGCACTCTGAATGTTGGGGATGTAGTGTGTCATTCATGACATTTGATTTGAAGGCCATTGATTTGGTTTCACAGATTTCCTGGTGTGTGGCAAAAGAAGTGCTAGTTATTCTACAACTTCTCTTCCTGGTATTATTGAGCTGTTTCTTTAACTTATAATCAGGTATATTTGTAAACCAGCACTCCAGTACATGAGTTAGGACACTAGAAATTACTGAATTATAAAACATGGTATTAATGGTTTTATTAATATTTAGCTTTCTTAGATACTTTAGATAATATAATCTTTTGTTTGCTTTCTTGGATTGATTCAACACATGTTCTTTCTAATTCAGATATCTGTCATTAATACATCATAAGTATTTTTAATTTTCTACAATATCTACATCTTCATTTTTTAGAGTAACTGCCGTAATTACAGAATTTAATCTCCTGAAATTATAGACTACTTTTTTTAGTCTTCTGAACATTTAATTGAAAGTAGTGTTCCTCACACCAACCAGTCAATTATTGAACGGTTTTCCTGTAGAGTGATTCATCATTCTTGTGTAGCAGGCCTAGAATGACTGTGATATCTGTGTATTGGATAATTTACAATCTGAAAGGCTCACAGACAAATTATTTGTATATAGGATATAAAGAATGGCAGACAGGACACCACCTTGCAGGGCACCTGTATTTATGATTATATCTGAAGAAGTTTCTTTGCTTGTTCTAACATGTTGTCTTCTATCTAAGAGAAAATCTAGAGATTATAGACAGTAGGAAGGATGTTATATCCACAGAGCTGATTGATCAAGATGTGCGGCTGTATTGTATTAAAGGCTGAAGAATAATCAATGAAAAGTGATCTAGCATAATTTCTGGGGTCCCTGTCCAAGTGTTGATAAATATAATGAGTTAGTGTTGCAATTGCATCACTTGTGCATCTGATAGATGAATATGCTAACTGATGTTGATCTAGAATTGGTTTAACAATTGGAAGCAATTTGTTAAGAACTATTTGTTCCAAAAATTTTGCAAGAACAGATGTAAGTGCAACAGGCCTGAGATTGTTTATCACTTTAGGAGAGTCCTTTTTGGCAACTGGAATTATTTCTGCAGTCTTCCATAATTTTGTTAGCTTACATAAGGATAGAGACAGTTGATAAATGTGATGTATAATAAAGGACAAACTATTTCTTCAGGTTTTAATTACTCTGCCACTGATTATTTCAGGTTGACAAGCTTTCTGTGCATTGATCTTACTTAACACTTTGTTAACATCATTTAGATCAGTAAGGATGCCATCATTGCATGATTATTGCTCTCAGACTGCTTGTAATGTCATTTTTATTTATTTTGAGAAGTCACTGTCATCAAAACTTGCACAGAATGCTCGTAATATCATCCTTTTTCTTTTGAGAGGTCACTGTCATCAAAAGGAGCACAGAATGCATTTAATATGTCAGCATAACCATTTTCAGCTGGCAGTGAGCATTCTTTTGTGAGTGTGTTTAACACCTTGTCATGATTCTGTGTCTCTAAGTGTCAGTAGGGCAAGAAGCATCCTTCTTTTACAATCCCATTCAGAGACACTGAGGTGGACACCCAACATGCACACTCCATCTCTCTCACACGCTATATCACACGCTGTCTTCCCTGTATCTCTGTCTCCTTCTGCTCCCTAGAGATCCCTCTATCTCCTCTTTATTAACCTCTAACCAGTTCAGGGTTTTGCATACAAGAGTATTTTACAGATTATGTAAATATCAATTTGATATGAATTTAAATGTGTTACAGTTTTAGTTTTACTTGCTGTGGCAAAATTTGACTTTGCATGTATCACCATGTAATATGCAGTTATTTTGGCAAGCATTCATAAATACAACTCTGTTTAATATATGTTACAAAGAAAATAAGAAGTATATAGACCAGGTGGAAAAATCTTGTCTTCTTACTTAATAATTTTTTATGAATCTTTGTAGCTTAATGAATTGAATGAAATGAATGACAGCCATGTTACTATAAAAAAAATTCTGTTCCCATTAATGGCCAACATTTGCTCAATAATTATCACTATGACTTGTTGATGTTATCTGCTCTTTAGTTATCAGTAGTATTTTGTGACATGAACTAGTTGTCTTACAAATACAAAGGTAATTAATAATTTATTAAAATGAGGCTTGCAGAATTATTTACTTTACATGTCAGAGGGATAATCCAATGGCTACGCTCCCGAGGCAGCGGAAATCTTGCGCTTCTAAAGAAGCAACTGATTTTCACGCTGCCAGCTTTGACCGTTTATGATATATTTAGACACCAGATGGCGGTTTGTTGTCCACTGAAATAAACGTGCGTACGATGTGACAAGCAGCCAATCAGATGCCAATAAAAAAACACTTGACAGGCATCCTGGCTCCGCCCATTGCCGCGCTTCAAGCGCCGTTTGATGAGTTTCCGGTCGAATTTAAATTGCTCCCTCTGCATTCTCGCATCATCGACAGATTCGATTATGACATTATGACTGTGTTAGCGTAGCCATGTATCTGTTGTCTGCAGAACTGAAACCAGCCAGCGAGGTGTGCACGCAGCCTTTGTTGTTACGTTTCGTTTGAATTACAGCTCACTGGCCGAGCATCCTATGTGCCCAAGGCCTTAAGCAAACCACATCAGGGGCAATTCTCTCTGAGCCTGTGGCCTGTTTAGACGGTTACGCTGGGGGATGAGCTGTCACTCAAAAAAGAAATGAATATGATTGGCTCCGTGTATTCCTCGCTTGGCTTTGTCTTCCAGCACAAAGTTTCATCTGATTGGACAAAAATACAGTGCTCCCCTCTGGTGTTGCAAAGCAGGATATGAGGTCATAACAAACAGCGCCTTACGATATAGGAAGTAGCCCTATAGGTAAAGCGCTGTGTTAAGAGCGTATCCAATGGCGAATTCAATAATTATTCACTCACTACTTGTGAGTCAAGTTCAATTTAAGAATATTGGGGAAGAGTTAAGATTAATACATAAAAGTAATAAAAAATTAAATAAGCGACCGATATGGGGATGCAAACCCTGCACGGAAGATAGTGATATGGCATTTTAATTTATTCTTGGGAACTTTTTAAATGAATGATGTTTTTAAAAACACCCTTGACATCATGGTATTGCCTATACATAAACATAATGAACAACAACCATGCCTGCCCCCCGCCCCCCACCCCATGAAGTATGTACCTTGATTTATGAACACCATTCAGGGAAACAGCATGTGGCTTGACGTCAGTGTCTCCTGTGACGTAACGGTCCACACTCATCATATGGCCGTATGGTCACATGCAACAAGTGCAAGTGGTAAAATGTCCTATAAAACCCCATAAAACACTCTGGCAGACAAGTGTGCTGGGAGTGCAGAAGTATAAAGGTGAAAAAGTGTGAGATGCAAAATTTGGTGGCGTTTTGATTAATAACCATATTTATTTGCGAAACTGTGAGCTTATGTGATGGTGTGGTATTGTCTATTGACCATCAACCACCATCTGTACATTAACCCATTCTATCTCAAAAATGGCAGGAGGTAGCATCACAAAATTTTGTGCAAAAAAACAGTCATCTAAAACCTCTATCAGAATGAGCTTATTTTTGGCTGTCTGCATTGACTTTTCCTATTTCCAAGACAATTCAGGTCAAAAAAGAGGGGGAACACACCTATGTGCCCCCCCCCCCCCAGGTCTAAATCTGTACCTGTATAGAACATTCTCTCTTGTTTCTAGTGTTAAACAGAGCAGGAGATTTGGGATGTTAATGACATGTGAGCTGAACTCATGTGGAGGAGACCTTGGCTGAGTAAGGGTACACGGTGATAGTTGAACATGTTCATTCACATAATCTTAACCAAGTGCAGTGCTGTTGACCACAAGTTTATTTGATGTTTGTTTTGGCCAGTGGTTCATTGATTACTTACTTCCAAGTCTTTGATGGCATGTCCATTCCCTGTTAGCTGGTACATAGAGCCTGTATACATTCAGTTCATACCTGTCACAGACCTGGGACTGTTGACACAATTCTGTAGAGGTAAGCTGGCTCCTACTTTTGTTTTGTTCGATATTGCTTGTTCTGTATCGTATTTACTTGCAAATGTTTACACTCAATTTTATGGAAAATGGAATATTCCACCATGGAAAATCCATGATGCAGTTTTCATGAATGACCTCTTGAGTTGTAAGTGACAGTCATTGATCTTCCATAAAAACCTAGCATTTGAGCAAGTAAATGATTAGCTCAGCTGACTTCCAGTCATGCATAGCTGCAATTATTCATCAATGGGTCTTTTTTTTATGGTTTGTCAATCTTGTTTTTCTGTTCATCAGGGAAGCACTTATGATCAGTGATACAGTTGCTTCCACTCTGAGTCCAATGCAAGTTTGAGACCAGGCCACTTGAGTCAAAGTGTAAGCCTGAGTACAGGCCACTTGAGTCAAAGTGTAAGCCTGAGTCCAGCCCACTTGAGTCAAAGTGTAAGCCTGAGTCCAGGCATCTTGAGTCAAAATGTAAGCTTGAGTCCAGACCAATTGAGTCAAAGTGTAATCCTGAGTCCAGGCCACTTGAGTCAAAGTATAAGCCTGAGTCCAGGCCACTTGAGTCAAAGTGTAAGCCTGGGACCAGGCCACTTGAGTCAAAGTGTAAGCCTGAGTACAGGCCACTTGAGTCAAAGTGTAAGCCTGAGTCCAGCCCACTTGAGTCAAAGTGTAAGCCTGAGTCCAGGCATCTTGAGTCAAAATGTAAGCTTGAGTCCAGACAAATTGAGTCAAAGTGTAATCCTGAGTCCAGGCCACTTGAGTCAAAGTATAAGCCTGAGTCCAGCCCACTGGAGTCAAAGTGTAAGCCTGAGTCCAGGCATCTTGAGTCAAAATGTAAGCTTGGGTCCAGACCAATTGAGTCAAAGTGTAATCCTGAGTCCAGGCCACTTGAGTCAAAGTATAAGCCTGAGTCCAGGCCACTTGAGTCAAAGTGTAAGCCTGAGTCCAGGCCACTTGAGTCAAAGTGTAATCCTGAGTCCAGGCCACTTGAGTCAAAGTGTAAGCCTGAGTCCAGGCCACATGAGTCAGAGTGTAAGCCTGAGTCCAGGCCATTTGAGTTCAAGTATAAGCCTGAGTCTAGGCCACATGAGTCCAGGTTTAAGTCTGAGTCTAGGCCACTTAAGTCTGAGTGCAAGTCTGAGTCCTTGAGTGTTGAGCCCATGTCCACTTTCTTCAAGTCGGAGCCATTTGAATCTTGACTCCAGTTTCAAACATGACTTACATATGGCACACCTATAATAAAATAACTCTTACGATTTTTGGGTCATAAGGTCAAAGGTCAAGGTCCCAAGCCCCACTTATTTAGAAAGATTATGGATGCATTTTAAGCCCAACTTTTCATTCCAAACCTTCCATCTTGCAAATTATATAGCTGGCCTGACTAAAGGAGAAGAACCTGATTGATTTTGGGGTCACAATGTTAAAGGTCAAGGTCACAGGGGCCATCTTTCAACATATTTGTTTCTGGATGATAAGTCCAGTTTGGATTGACATATTGGTTTCAATCTTGACTTATATATGACCCACCAATAATGTAAGGACCCTTTTGATTTTGGGGTCATAAGGTAAGAGGTCAAGGTCACAGGACCGTCTTCTTTAAAAAGATTGTGGATGTGTTTTAAGCAAAACTTTCCATCCCAAACCTTCGTTCTTCCAGATATAACTCCTCTTCCAGTAGTTAAAGCAACATATGGATTTTGGAGTCAAAAGGTGAAAGGTCTAGGTCACAGAGCCACCTATCCACATATCAGTTTGCAGATGATAACCCCAGTTTGGATTGAAATATTGGTTTCAAACTTGACATATATATGGCCCACCTCTAAAGTAAGAACTTGTTGATACTGGGGTCATGAGATCAAAGATCAAGGTCACAGGCTGCACTACTTAAAAAGATTGTTCATACATTTTAAGCCAAACTTTTCATCGCAAACATACTGTCTTCCACATGTGACTCACCTGCCAAAAGTGAAAGTTTCCTTTTAATTTTGGGGTCACAAGGTCAAAGGTCAGGTCACGGGGCCCATCCATTCACAAATTAGTTTATGGATGATAACTCCAGTTTAGGTAGACAGGTTGGCTTCAAAATGATCACAGGACCCTTATTTTACAAAAAAGAGTAAACATTTCCTTATAGACAAATTCAACTGAGCATCGAGACCCATTGGTCCCTTGTTAGATTAAATATTGCCGATACCATTATTTCAATTAAACTCTAGTGTGTCAAGAAAAGCAAATGTATGTCCTCTTTAAATTTTGATCTTGGATATCAGAGACAAGTGCCCCTGTTCATTTTGCTACAAGTTTATATTCATTTTGAAGTGACCTTTTGACCTCAAGCGACCTACAGTTATAATTTAACAGGATTTTCGTCACAATTTCTATGATAACTGTTCATGATATTTTAAAATGAGTTTAAGAGTCAACAGAGTTTACAACATTTTGTTTATTCTTGTTAATTTGTGAAATTTTTATATAAAATCCTGTTATTTTGGACTCAGGTCTGCTGAAAGAATCATTAACTTAGTTTAGGTGGGCACAACCTCCAGATGGATCAGGATTGACCTGTAGATACTTCAAACCAAATTTTGTGCTTTTATCAGGCGTGTAAAGATAATTCTGTTTAGCCACCTGACTAACACTGATAGAAACTGAGGGGTTTGTTTTGTCTAGATTCTGTTATCACATTTGAATTATTCTCAGCTCTTCATATTTAAAGCCTGAAATCCAAGAGGCCTAAAAATAGCAATAGAGGTAAATTGATGTAGCCCATTAACAACCTTGCAAAGTGATGTCAATTTATGCAGTCCCAAACATTTTTGCATCGAAAAATGCCTTTTCAGAGGCATGAACAATGTGTGTATTCTTTGTTTCATTTAATGTATATTTGAACAGACTTTTTTATGCATGAATATTTACAAGAACAGGTCATTTCTAGCAGACTCATGTTTGCATTCTGCTTTTAGTATAACTACTTGAATGCTCAATTCCGATTCTGATAACCTAGGATTGTGTGCGAGTGCATATATTCCATAAGAAGCTTGAGAACCTGTTCAGTATCATTTATGAAGCAGCACAACATACCAGTATATTAATTTATATCTACCATTTTGTGTGACCCTAATAAGAAAGATATTTGAATGATACTTGTGTTTCAATATAAAGATAACTTCTTATAAAGTAAATTAGCTATTTATTGAAGTGGCCTGCTAGAGACTTTACTGATGTTGCATGTGGGCCATCTTGCAGAAAAGCTTTCCCACTCCTGCAATAATGGTGGACCATGTCACTGAAAGGTTGTGAACCTGATCTTTACAAAAACACTAATATTGAGTTAAAAAATGGAAGTTATTGTGGTCAAGATATGTCCAAATTTTCAGTCTTTACTGATCTGATAAACTTCAAGATTATAAGAATGTGATATAAAAATCAAAACTGAAATGTTGTTACATAATGTATCATATGATTATTTATAAGTTGAGTTTTTTCCTTGTTTTGTACAATTTAAGATAATGAATCCTTGGTGGAATTGTTTTAATTTGTGCCTTTTTAATTGCTTGCCGGAATCAAAGATTTCGGCAAGCATATTGGTCAGTTGCGTATGTCTGTTTGTCTGTTTGTCTGTCTGTCTGTTTGTTTGTCACCACTCTGCTGGCCACAATTTTGCCACAATTATTACCTTGAAACTTACAGGGATGATGAAAAAGAAAATTTCTAGGTGCCCTATTGTTTTTGGTTAATATAGGTGAAAGGTCAAGGTTGTCAAAACTTCTTAAAACGGTTTTTTCTCCATATCTTTGTGACTTTCAGTCGTATCTACTTCAACAATAGCTCATTTTAATCGTCATTCCAAGGCCTGTTATTTGGTGTGTAGCTGACTCAAATTTGCCATAACCATGGTTACAAATTTTTGGGGAAAAGTCATGATATTCGAAAATAAGGGATTTTATTTTTCTTACTTTGTCAGTTTTAAAGCTAGAGTGATCTAGTTTTTTGCATCAGGTAGCATTTAACTAGTACTACAAGATTTTATTACAAGTCTTGCAGTATCTCGTAAAATATCTCGTGAATAGAGATATTTCGAGATTTCATTCATCTTGCGCCAAAGGCCACATTATTGCAGGAATCTTTTTGAAACTGACATATCATAAGTCCTACACTAGTATTTGAAATTGTTTTTTCATTTTTAGCTCAGCTGACTGAAAGTCATCTGAGCTATAGCGATCACTCTTTGTCCGTCGTCCGTCTGTCCGTCTGTCCGTCCGTTAACTAGGCACAAATCGTAACCGCTGGACCTAGAACCTTGTAACTTGGGATTCTGAGAGGTCCATAAAAAATCTCCTTGGAAACCAGAAATTAGGTCTCTGTTACCCATATCCTTCGAGCTATATAGCCCCAAAGTACCCCCCAGAAAAGTCAAAAATTTCATACAAAAACTTCAATATCTCATTAACTACTTGACTGATGGTCATGATTTTTGGCATACATATTGATCATTAGATGTTACATCACTTCCTGCAGACTGGTGGCGCCACCTGTATTTTTTGATTTTTTACGAATTTTTTTCTCTATTTTTGAGACCTTTAAAAATGTGAACATCTGTTAACAAGGCACAAATCATAAAGACTGGACTTAGAATCTTAATTCTTGACACACTGATAGGTCCATGAAAAATCTCCGTGGAAACCAGAAATTAGGTCTCTGTTACCCATATCCTTTGAGCTATGGGGCCCCAAAGTACCCCCCAGAATAGTAAAAAATTTCATACAAAAACTTCAATATCTCAATAACTACATCACTGATGGTCTTCATTTTTGGCATACATATTGATCATGAGATGTTCGATCAGTTCCTGCAGACTGGTGGCGCCACCTGTACTGTTTGATTTTTTTACGATTTTTTCCTCTATTTTTGAGACCTTTGAGGATGCTGTCATCTGTTAGCGTGGCACAAATCGTAACGACTGGACCTAGAATCTTCATTTTCGACACACTGAGAGACCTATGAAAAGTCTCCATGGAAACGTGAAATTAGGTCTCTGTTACCCATATCCTTCGAGCTATGGGGCCCAAAATTAACCCCGAGAAAAGTCAAAAATTTCATACAAAAACTTCAATATCTCATTAACTACATCACTGATGGTCATGATTTTCGACATACATATTGATCATGAGATGTTTCATCGGTTTGTGCAGACTGGTGGCGCCACCTATATTTTTCAATGTTCACGAATTGTTTTCTCCATTTTTGAGACCTTTAAGGATGTAGTTATCTGTCAACAGGGTACAAATCGTAACGACTGGACCTAGAATCTTCGTTCGTGACACACAGGGAGACCCATGATAAGTCTCCATGGAAACCTGAAATTTGGTCTCTGTTACCCATATCCTTTGAGCTATGGCACTCCAAAGTACAGCTCAGAATAATGGAAAATTTGATACAAAAGCTAAAGTATCTGAACAACTAATGCAGAGATAACCATAATTGTTTGCATGGATATTGATCATGGAGTGTTTCATAAGTTTCTGCAGACTGGTGGCACCACCTGTATTTGTTCGTTTTTTTTTTACGAAATTTTTCTGTATTTTTGAGACCTTTAAAGATATGAACATCTGTTAACAGGGCACAAATCATAAAAACTGGACCAAGAATCTTCATTCTTGACACACAGGGAGACCCATGAAAAGTCTCCATGGAAACTTGAAATTAGGTCTCTGTTACCCATATTCTTTAAGCTGTATGGGTCCAAAATACCCCCCCAGAATAATGGAAAATTTGATACAAAAACTGCAGTATTTCAATAACTACAACACTGATGGTCATGATTTTCGGCATACATATTGATCATGAGCTGTTCCATCAGTTTCTGCAGACTGGGTGTGCCACCTCTATTTTTTTTTCAAATTTTTACGATTTTTTTTCTTTTTTTTGAGACCTTTAAAGATGTGGTTATCTGTCAACAGGGTACAAATCGCAACAACTGGACCTAGAATCTTCATTCTTGTCATGCAAGGAGGCCCATGAAAGGTGCCTGTGGAAACTTGAAATTAGGTCTCTGTTACCCATATCCTTCAAGCTATAGGACTCCGAAGTATCCCTCAGAATAATGGACAATTTAATACAAAAACTGAAGTATCTGAACAACTAATGCAGAGATCACCATGATTTTTTGCATGGATATTGACCATTAAGTGTTTTTATTAGTTTCTGCAGACTGGTGGAGCCACCTGTATTTTTGTATCCGCCAAAACGGCGGCGTTCGTTTCCAGAGAGCTCCTCGGAGACTAATTAACCGATTTTTCCCAAACTTACACCTATTATCGGGTCACATGTGAACTGGTGCCTAACCAATTTGCATTGACCTCTGACCTTTCCTCTCTATCCAGTGTCCATTTGTGGGTCTGTTTCCACTCAAAAACCCTCATATCTCGGGAACCGTTTGACCGATCAGGAAATAAAATTGATACAAATGTAGCCCTTGGATTGCTTTATAACATACACAAAAAATGGTGGCGCCACCTGTAACCATGTTTGCACAGTGTCCATCTGTTCCTCTGCCTTGGGTTAAAATCACTCATATCTCTGCAGTGCATTGACTAATTCACCTGAAATTCGTCATGTGTATACATCCAGGATAGCTTTCTTGATTTTATGACAGGTGGCGCCACCTACGTTCACGTTCACGCTGATGACATCCAAGCTTATATCTCGGGAACCGTTTGACCGATCAGGAAATAAAATTTATACAAATGTAGCCCTTTGATAGCTCTGTAACATACACAAAAAATGATTCACCTGAAATTCGTCATGTGTATACATCCAGGATAGCTTTCTTGATTTTATGACAGGTGGCGCCACCTACGTTCACGTTCACGCTGATGACATCCAAGCTTATATCTCGGGAACCGTTTGACCGATCAGGAAATAAAATTTATACAAATGTAGCCCTTTGATAGCTCTGTAACATACACAAAAAATGGTGGCGCCACCTGTAACAATGTTTGCACAGCTTCTGTCTGTTAGTCTGCCGTGGCCTAAAATTACTCATTTCTCTGTAGTGGTTCGACATAACTGCCTAAAATTTTGCAGGTTTATACATCATGGACAGCTTTCTTGATTTTATGACAGGTGGCGCCACCTACATTCTAGTTAACGCTGGACACATCCAAGCTCATATCTCAGGAACCATTTGACCGATTGGGCCAAAATTGTGCATGTGTTTAGATCTCACATAGGTCTTTATCATACACAAAACTGGAGGGGTTACCTGCAAAGATTTTTGCACAGTGTTTGTCTGTTTGTCTGCCATGGGCAAAAATCGCTCATATACATGAAGTGGTTTGACTTTTCTGCCTAAAATTTTGCAGGTGTATACAACTTGGACAGCTTTCTGGATTTGTGGTAGGTGGCACAACCTACATACACATTTAGGCTGCAGACATCCATGCTAATATGCAACATACCTCACTCTATTTCCCCTTGCCACTCAATCCATGCCTCGCTATCCGATTTTGGCAGATACATGTAGTCACTTGTCGGTTACCCGTATTCTAGTTTTAAAAGTTTACACATTTTTCTCTATTTTTGAGATATATAAATACAGACTAAATCTTGGCCTGTTGGTTAATCTGTTTGATGCTTCAGTTGAATGGGTATATATACTACCATTCTGATGATAAAATTTCCTTTTGCGATTCTCTTCCCAGTCAGCTGAGCGTCATGACCCATGGGTCACTTGTTTGAATATGGCTGCTAGGGTGCTGCACACGACCCTCACACACATATCATTACATTGGCCATATCTCCAAAATTATAAGCCTCAATTACATAAACTATAGCCTATTTTTTCCCTCTGAGTCTTCTCCATAACCTGGTGTAGTCATCTGGTCACAATTTTGTGTCACTTTGTCAGTGTGTCCGTCTGTTTGTCAGTTGTCCTCAAATTCGCCTGCTTGTTCTTGCGTCTCACATATAGCAGTCTACAGGCCACAGTTTTGAAAGATTCCTTTTGAAACTATTACATCTTAAGTCTTACACTAATATCTCGATACCATTTTTTCATTTTCCGGATATGGACGCTAGGGGGCGCTAAACTCGAACCTCTCCCAACATATCATGCTTTGGCAGTATCTCCAAAACTATAAACCTCAGTTACATAAACTGTAGCTTTTTTCTTCCTTTGAGTCTTCTCCATAACCTGGAGAAGTCATCTGGACTCAATCTTGAGTCACTTTGTCAGTTGTCCTCAAATTTGCCTGCTTGCTGATTCTTGCGTCTTACATGTAGCATTCTATAGGCCACAGTTTTGACAGAATCCTTTTGAAACTATTACATCTTATGTCTTACACTAATATCTCGAAATAACTTTTTCATTTTCCGGATATGGCCACTAGTGGGCGCTGCACGCGACCCTCACACACATACCATTGTATTGGCCATATGTCTACACCCAAAGCCTCAGTTACATAAACTATAGCTTATTTTCTTCCTTTGAGTCTTCTCCATAACCTGATTAAGGCACCTGGTTTCAATCTTCTGTCACTTTGTCAGTGTGTCCATCTGTTTGTCCGTTATCCTCAAAGTCGCCTGCTTGCAGGTTCTTACGCCTTACATATAGCATTCTACAGGTCACAGCTTTGACGGAATCCTTTTGAAACTGGGACATCTCACGTCATACACTAATAATACGAAACGCGTTTGTCGTCTTCGGAATATGTCCGCTAGAGGGCGCTACAGTCGAACTTCCCAAGTATATCGGTAATTCGCCATAAATACTAAATTACATAAATTATAACTCATTTTCTTCCTTTGAATCTTCTCAATCACCAGGTTATGTCATCTGGTGTCAATCTTGTCTCACAAAGTCAGTATGTCTGTCTGTTCGTCTTTTGTTGTCAGCTTTGTCTGCTTGCCTGTTCTTTTGTCTCATATGACATTCTACGGGCCACATATTCTCAGCAATGTCACTGAGAGTCATTCCATTAATAGAAAACCGACAATATGTTCTGTCTGTCCGTCTGTGTTTCACTTCCGATTTCCGGCAAGCGTTCGACCTATGGTCGTCTAGTTTTCATCTTAATCTGAATGTGCTTTGGTTGCCAGTGATGTTTTTCATCATAAACTTAAAAATGCTGATCAATTTAGTGTTTTTGTTTATACATTCTGCATACATAAATGTGTAACAGAATATACTTTTTGACTGCTTTACATGTTTGAAATTTTTTTAGTTTTGTAACATAAAATTGGTTGAATTTCAAAGAATAAAAGAAAAAATACTAATTTGAAAAAGAATATCTTCCACATTCTAATTTAAATCACAATATATATATATATATATATATATATATATATATATATATATATATATTTTTGTATGTGATGAATCATTTTAAACATATCATTGGTATGGTGAATCACTGGTACCTATACAATGGCAGAACCAGGATTATAGGAAGGGGGGGGGGGGGAGGGTTACCATTTTTATCAAGGTACTAATGAACTAAAAGATGGGGGGTAAACATTGCAGAATAGCTTAATTTTTTCCTGAAAGGTATGCAGCCCTGCTTGAATGTCTCCAGAGAGGTGCAGATCAGTGGTGTTCTGGTTAATCGATTACATCGATGATTGGTCTTTTCTTTCATAATCAACTGAATTGGTTGGATTTGGCATAACCAGTCACAAATAATTATGTATGCAAGGAAGTGATATCATCCAGAAAAGAATATTTGAATCCTGTCAGAAATATAAGAAAGACCAGAAGCAAAAGAGTAAACACCTTCAAAAATTGAACCTTGTGCAGCAAACAAATCTCAACAACTTGGCTGTTACCTTGACCTTCAGCACAATGTACAAGTTAGTCTGGATTGACTTGGTCAGTATTTTAGGTATTATTCTAAACAACAGATATCCTGGTTTTCTGGAAAGTATAATTAATAATTAGTAAGATTATTAATTAATCATGGTCATATTATTTCTGTCAATCAACGAATATGATTTTGCAACCGATTCCTACCGCAAGTACAGATGTACTGGTGACCTGGCAGTAACTCATTATGTCAGTCATTACCAACAGCTGGGTTTTGTTGAAAGTTGCCACAAGTTCACAGTGACAAAGTTTTTTTGCATGAAGGATGAATTGGTATTGCGTTCTGTCAGACAGTATGCTATTGAAGATGGTCTGAAAGTATGCTATTATTATTAACCACAAATAACAAATCCTGCTTCATGTGACAAACAGATGTAATAGAAATATGTGTCTGTATTAATATGTTCACTCTCTGTTTTCTTTCTCTCTGTAAGTTCATCATCTCATGTTAACAAAGTTTTGTTTTTGTTTATCTAAGGGTAATATAAATTTACCATATTATCATAGATTTGGGATGCTTTGTTTTTTATGCTGTCACTATATAAAAAATGAGTTAACTAAAAAATAATGGACAAGCAAATGGCTTCCAACCCAGGAAGAATAATGAGAAAATCTTTAAAAGGTCCTGAAGTCTGGAAATCGACTTAAGCACAATCATAAGCATTGTCTTTTCTGCATAATTACATAACAGAAATGTTTGTTTCATTTAGTGAATTTTGTACATTACACCACAGTGAGTATTGTAGATTTAAAGGCATGTTTGAATCTGTAATTATCTGAAAAAAAGAATATGTCTTTAGATCTATTTTATGTTACTTTCCATCTATATCCTGCATTTTCATAGAGATGGTTAATATTATCTGCCACATATTGCTTATAATTTTATGGTCCTTGTGAGAAGGAGATGTGGCATACAAATTAATTGGAAGAAATGTCATGTGGACAGGAGATGCTGGGTTGGATTTAATTCTTGATTTGCCACATTGCATGGGTTCTCAGCATGCCATATCCTGTTTATTTAATCCATGAATTTTGAGATATTTGACAAAACAACAAATCGTTAAGCAACATAACCTTGGCTGTGGGGGTGTATGACTGTGCCATTCTATGTATATTGTCAATTTAAAGGTATTATACTTCACCCCCTGGGCACGATAAAGAATGATAATGTGACGATACACTTTCTAAACATAACAGGCAACACATACATGAATAGTCATTTCTTGTAAATGATATCAATGCGTTGTTTGATGCTGACCTGAATTGATCATTGGAGGGTTTATAACATCACATATGATCTGTAAGCAGTGGTGACAATTTATACTTTCATTCTTTCAAAATACATTTCTTTGAAGAATGTTTAATTTTTTCAAACTTTTTCGTACTTCATCAGTGAAAATTTATATTTTTGGTACAGTGGAACCCTGCCATGTGACCACCCACAATTGTGACCACCCCCAAATTGTGACCACCCCACAATGGCGACCCCCCCCCCCCCTCTGTTGTGACCACTGTGAAATTCCTGTTATGCTATGCTAGTCAGCTGAGTGTCATCAGCCATAGGTCACTTGTTTTATTCATATAATTATAATATAACAAGCTTTCACAACCATCATAAAAAGTTGGTTTGTTTTAGTTTTCTGTACTCATTAGCAATAATAGATACCAAAGGCACAATATACATAACAACCAGATAATATACTTGTAAGGTATGATTTTGGGAAGTTTAAGATTTCTCTAGAGCTAGAGGATTCAGTATTCTGTCTATGAAAAATGTCTTTGGTAAACTTGTCATAAATTAAGCTTTAAAAAAAATAAAAAATAGGGATCAGTAATGTGGAAAGTAATGTCTAATGATTGTTTCAAGACATAATTAACACAAGATAATTTATGCTTGAGTGAAACCAAAAAAGGTACATGTGAATTGCTATAATGTTGATCTTCCTAAATTATGATTAATACAGTGTAGCAAAGAATTCTATCATATTCATATTGGCAAACTTTAGTCTGCATGTATATGAGCAGACACTGTAGTTAGTCAGTTAAATTTCCATGATTTTAACTCTTCAGTGTTTTGTGAGTTTTTCCTTTTCATGATATCCTGATACAATACAAAAAATGTATTTTCATGACTATATAATTGTTTTAAGACCCAAGGAAACACCTAATAAGTTGAAATTCCAATATATTATTCTAGATAAAATAAAAGGTCTGATATTTAATACCTATGGTATGTCTTTGATTTATAGGTAACATTAATTCTGGACCAAAAGTTAACAATTTCCTGGAGGGTATTGAGAATTTGACCAGTCAGATAAAGCATACATGAACCTGTCCCGTTCCTAGTGCATACTCGTTCTTGTTCACATAGGATGTAAACAGTGTATTGTTTACATTTTGTTTTTTGGATTTGATTGGCAGTTATGATTTTGTCCCTACTTTTAGGCTTGTTCATTACTCATGAAATAGAGGCAAGCCAGAGTGGCTTACTGAATCAAGGCTTCAGAAAACTTAGCTGCCACAGTTGGTTGTATGAAGATGCATAAAGGGTTAAGCAGTGAAAATTCAACCATTAATCTATTCACTGTTTCAAATTGTTTTCCCATTTTCATGAAGAAGAAATCAAAATTAACTAGAATACGGGTAGTCGACAAGCGACTACTTGTATCCGCCTAAATTAGAGTGGAACGGGTGAAGTGTTGCATATTAGCATGGATGTCTGCAGCCAAATTGTGTATGTAGGTTGCGCTACCTACCAAAAAATCCAGAAAGCTCTATACACATGGAAAACTTTGGCCCAATCGGTCAAACAGTTCTCAAGATATGAGCTTGGATATCTGCTGCATAAACTAGAATGCAGGTGGCACCACCTGTCATAAAATCAAGAGAGCTGTCGGGGATGTATAAACTTGCAAAATTTTAGGCAGATATGTCAAACCACTGCCGAGATATGAGTGATTTTATCCCATGGCAGACAAACAGATGGGAGCTGTGCAAACATGGCTGCAGGTGGCGCCACCAGTTTTGCGTATGATAAAGAGCTATGTGAGATTTATACACATGCAAAATTTTGGCCCAATCGGTCAAACGGTTCCCGAGATATGAGCTTGGATGTCTGCAGCGTAAACTTGATTGTAGGTGGCGCCACCTGTCATAAAATCAGAAAAGCTATCCAGGATGTATAAGCATGCCGAATTTCAGGTGAATTAGTCAAACCACTGCAGAGATATGAGTGATTTTAACCCAAGGCAGACAAACAGATGGACACTGTGCAAACATGGTTGCAGGTGGTGCCACCATTTTCGGTGTATGTTATAAAGCTCTCCAAGGGCTACATTTGTGCAAAAAATTTTCCTGATCGGTCAAACAGTTCCTGAGATATGAGCTTGGATGTCTGCAGCGTAAACGTGAATGTAGGTGCATGGTGCCACCTGTCATAAAATCAGAAAAGCTATCCAGGATGTATACGCATGCCAAATTTCAGGTGAATTAGTCAAGTCATCGCAGAGATATGAGTGATTTTAACCCAAGGCAGACGAACATGTGGACACTGTGCAAACTTTGTTGCAGGTGGCGCCACCATTTTTGGTGTATGTTATAAAGCTCTCCAAGGGCTACATTTGTGCAAAAGAATTTTCCTGATCAGTCAAACGGTTCCCGAGATATGAGCTTGGATGTCTGCAGCGTAAACTTGAATGTAGGTGGCGCCACCTGTCATAAAATCAGAAAAGCTATCCAGGATGTTTATGCATGCCGAATTTCAGGTGAATTAGTCAAGTCATCGCAGAGATATGAGTGATTTTAACCCAAGGCAGACGAACAGATGGACACTGTGCAAACA
Organism: Sipunculus nudus; assembly: GCA_026874595.1. Taxonomy (NCBI): domain Eukaryota; kingdom Metazoa; phylum Annelida; class Sipuncula; order Golfingiida; family Sipunculidae; genus Sipunculus; species Sipunculus nudus. Next base: position 69,305,613 of record CM049310.1, read on the forward strand.
TGGTTGCAGGTGGCGCCACCATTTTTGGTGTATGTTATAAAGCTCTCCGAGGGCTACATTTGTGCAAAAAAATTTTCCTGATCGGTCAAACGGTTCCCGAGATATGTGGGTTTATGTGTGGAAACAGACGCACAAACGGACGCAGAGCGCAAAGGAAAGGTCAGAGGTCAAAACAAAATCGGGGCGCAGTAGTTCACATGTGACCCGAACATAATCCCGGGTTTAGGAAAATTCCGCCCAGCGGTTACGGAGGAGTTCTCCGGACACCTATGCGGCGGCGGCGGCGGCGGCGTGCAGCTGAAAACATAGTATCCGCAAAACTCTGTTTTGGCGGATACAATTATATTGAATGCTGGACACAGGTGTTCAGTTTTATCTTAAAAGAAATACAATGGAACCCCGCCTTGCGACCACCCCACAATTGGGACCACCCCACAATTACGACCATTTTGCTTGATCCCGAATTTTTTTTAGTTTATTTATGTTTAAAAATGACTCAAAATTACGACCACCCCTGAATTCAGAATTACGACCAGATTTCCTGGCCCCAGCGCTAATGCGACCCCGCTAATGCGACCACCGCCGAGAAGTACTGAAACAACATTTGTCACGAGTCAATGGCTGCGTCTTGTCACAGGCGCCTTAACGAAAGATCAAAGCGGGTAACAAGGTTTCTTAACCCGAGTGTTAATCTGGTCCCGCATATCTTCCCGACTCGGTGTCTTCGCTGAGACTCGTTGAGGTGTAGGTTATAGATCAAAGAGGATAACCACCGGCCTGATTACTTAACGAGCCAGTCTGACCTGGGGTCAGATGCTAATTGCCCCTCAGTGATCACCTTTATTACAGCTACCCTAAGTGTGGGGTTGCAGGCTTAATATTTCAACCACTACCACTTAAACCATTAAAGTATGAAGCCAATTAATATGATGTAGAGGTAGCCCCACCACTCAATCCATTAAATTATGAAGCCAATTAATCAGTTGTAGACTAGCCCTGCCACTCAAACCATTAAAGTATGAAGCCAATTAATACAATGTAGAGGTAGCCCCACCACTCAGACCATTAAAGTACGAAGCCAATTAATATGATGTAGAGGTAGCCCCATCACTCAACCCATTAAAGTACGAAGCCAATTAATATGATGTAGAGGTAGCCCCACCACTCAAACCATTAAAGTATGAAGCCAGTTAATATGATGTAGAGGTATCCCCACCACTCAAACCATTAAAGTATGAAGCAAATTAATACGATGTAGAGGTAGCCCCACCACTCAATCCATTAAAGTATGAAGCCAATTAATAGATGTAGAGGTAGCCCCACCACTCAATCCATTAAAGTATGAAGCCAATTGATACGATGTAGAGGTAGCCCCACCACTCAATCCATTAAAGTATGAAGCCAGTTAATATGATGTAGAGGTAGCCCCATCACTCAAACCTTTAAAGTATGAAGCCAATTAATACGATGTAGAGGAAGCCCCACCACTCAAACCATTAAAGTATGAAGCCAATTAATACGATGTAGAGGTAGCCCCACCACTCAATCCATTGAAGTATGAAGCCAGTTAATATGATGTAGAGGTAGCCCCACCACTCAAACCATTAAAGTATGAATTAAGCCAATTAATATGATGTAGAGGTAGCCCCACCACTCAATCCATTAAATTATGAAGCCAATTAATCTGTTGTAGACTAGCCCTGCCACTCAAACCATTAAAGTATGAAGCCAATTAATACAATGTAGAGGTAGCCCCACCACTCAAACCATTAAAGTACGAAGCCAATTAATATGATGTAGAGGTAGCCCCATCACTCAAACCATTAAAGTATGAAGCCAATTTATACGATGTAGAGGTAGCCCCACCACTCAATCCATTAAAGTATGAAGCCAGTTAATATGATGTAGAGGTATCCCCACCACTGAAACCATTAAAGTATGAAGCCAATTAATACCATGTAGAGGTAGCCCCACCACCCAATCCATTAAAGTATGAAGCCAGTTAATACGATGTAGAGGTAGCCCCACCATTCAATCCATTAAAGTATGAAGCCAGTTAATATGATGTAGAGGTAGCCCCACCACTCAAACCATTAAAGTATGAAGCCAATTAATATGATGTAGAGGTAGCCCCAACACTCAATCCATTAAATTATGAAGCCAATTAATCTGTTGTAGACTAGCCCTGCCACTCAAACCATTAAAGTAGGAAGACAATTAATATGATGTAGAGGTAGCCCCACCACTCAAACCATTAAAGTATGAAGCCAGTTAATATGATGTAGAGGTATCCCCACCACTGAAACCATTAAAGTATGAAGCCAATTAATACCATGTAGAGGTTGCCCCACCACTCAAACCATTAAAGTACGAAGCCAATTAATATGATGTAGAGGTAGCCCCATCACTCAAACCATTAAAGTATGAAGCCAATTTATACGATGTAGAGGTAGCCCCACCACTCAAACCATTAAAGTATGAAGCCAGTTAATATGATGTAGAGGTATCCCCACCACTCAAACCATTAAAGTATGAAGCCAATTAATACCATGTAGAGGTAGCCCCACCACTCAATCCATTAAAGTATGAAGCCAGTTAATACGATGTAGAGGTAGCCCTACCACTTAAACCATTTAAGTATGAAGCCAATTAATATGATGTAGAGGTAGCCCCACCACTCAAACCATTAAAGTATTAGGCCAATTAATACAATGTAGATGTAGCCCCACCACTCAAACCATTAAAGTATGAAGCCAATTAATACGATGTAGAGGTATCCCCACCACTCAAACCATTAAAGTAGGAAGACAATTAATATGATGTAGAGGTAGCCCCACCACTCAAACCATTAAAGTATGAAGCCAGTTAATATGATGTAGAGGTATCCCCACCACTGAAACCATTAAAGTATAAAGCCAATTAATACCATGTAGAGGTTGCCCCACCACTCAAACCATTAAAGTACGAAGCCAATTAATATGATGTAGAGGTAGCCCCATCACTCAAACCATTAAAGTATGAAGCCAATTTATACGATGTAGAGGTAGCCCCACCACTCAAACCATTAAAGTATGAAGCCAGTTAATATGATGTAGAGGTATCCCCACCACTCAAACCATTAAAGTATGAAGCCAATTAATACCATGTAGAGGTAGCCCCACCACTCAATCCATTAAAGTATGAAGCCAGTTAATACGATGTAGAGGTAGCCCTACCACTTAAACCATTAAAGTATGAAGCCAATTAATATGATGTAGAGGTAGCCCCACCACTCTATCCATTAAATTATGAAGCCAATTAATCTGTTGTAGACTAGCCCTGCCACTCAAACCATTAAAGTATGAAGCCAATTAATACAATGTAGAGGTAGCCCCACCACTCAAACCATTAAAGTATGAAGCCAATTAATATGATGTAGAGGTAGCCCCATCACTCAAACCATTAAAGTACGAAGCCAATTAATATGATGTAGAGGTAGCCCCACCACTCAAACCATTAAAGTATGAAGCCAGTTAATATGATGTAGAGGTATCCCCACCACTCAAACCATTAAAGTATGAAGCAAATTAATACGATGTAGAGGTAGCCCCACCACTCAATCCATTAAAGTATGAAGCCAATTAATAGATGTAGAGGTAGCCCCACCACTCAAACCATTAAAGTATGAAGCCAATTGATACGATGTAGAGGTAGCCCCACCACTCAATCCATTAAAGTATGAAGCCAGTTAATATGATGTAGAGGTAGCCCCATCACTCAAACCTTTAAAGTATGAAGCCAATTAATACGATGTAGAGGAAGCCCCACCACTCAAACCATTAAAGTATGAAGCCAATTAATACGATGTAGAGTAGCCCCACCACTCAATCCATTGAAGTATGAAGCCAGTTAATATGATGTAGAGGTAGCCCCACCACTCAAACCATTAAAGTATGAAGCCAATTAATATGATGTAGAGGTAGCCCCACCACTCAATCCATTAAATTATGAAGCCAATTAATCTGTTGTAGACTAGCCCTGCCACTCAAACCATTAAAGTATGAAGCCAATTAATACAATGTAGAGGTAGCCCCACCACTCAAACCATTAAAGTACGAAGCCAATTAATATGATGTAGAGGTAGCCCCATCACTCAAACCATTAAAGTATGAAGCCAATTTATACGATGTAGAGGTAGCCCCACCACTCAATCCATTAAAGTATGAAGCCAGTTAATATGATGTAGAGGTATCCCCACCACTGAAACCATTAAAGTATGAAGCCAATTAATACCATGTAGAGGTAGCCCCACCACCCAATCCATTAAAGTATGAAGCCAGTTAATACAATGTAGAGGTAGCCCCACCACTCAAACCATTAAAGTACGAAGCCAATTAATATGATGTAGAGGTAGCCCCATCACTCAAACCATTAAAGTATGAAGCCAATTTATACGATGTAGAGGTAGCCCCACCACTCAATCCATTAAAGTATGAAGCCAGTTAATATGATGTAGAGGTATCCCCACCACTCAAACCATTAAAGTATGAAGCCAATTAATACCATGTAGAGGTAGCCCCACCACTCAATCCATTAAAGTATGAAGCCAGTTAATACGATGTAGAGGTAGCCCTACCACTTAAACCATTAAAGTATGAAGCCAATTAATATGATGTAGAGGTAGCCCCACCACTCAATCCATTAAATTATGAAGCCAATTAATCTGTTGTAGACTAGCCCTGCCACTCAAACCATTAAAGTATGAAGCCAATTAATACAATGTAGAGGTAGCCCCACCACTCAAACCATTAAAGTACGAAGCCAATTAATATGATGTAGAGGTAGCCCCATCACTCAACCCATTAAAGTACGAAGCCAATTAATATGATGTAGAGGTAGCCCCACCACTCAAACCATTAAAGTATGAAGCCAGTTAATATGATGTAGAGGTATCCCCACCACTCAAACCATTAAAGTATGAAGCAAATTAATACGATGTAGAGGTAGCCCCACCACTCAATCCATTAAAGTATGAAGCCAATTAATAGATGTAGAGGTAGCCCCACCACTCAAACCATTAAAGTATGAAGCCAATTGATACGATGTAGAGGTAGCCCCACCACTCAATCCATTAAAGTATGAAGCCAGTTAATATGATGTAGAGGTAGCCCCATCACTCAAACCTTTAAAGTATGAAGCCAATTAATACGATGTAGAGGAAGCCCCACCACTCAAACCATTAAAGTATGAAGCCAATTAATACGATGTAGAGGTAGCCCCACCACTCAATCCATTGAAGTATGAAGCCAGTTAATATGATGTAGAGGTAGCCCCACCACGCAAACCATTAAAGTATGAATTAAGCCAATTAATATGATGTAGAGGTAGCCCCACCACTCAATCCATTAAATTATGAAGCCAGTTAATATGATGTAGAGGTATCCCCACCACTCAAACCATTAAAGTATGAAGCCATTTAATACCATGTAGAGGTAGCCCCACCACTCAATCCATTAAAGTATGAAGCCAGTTAATACGATGTAGAGGTAGCCCTACCACTTAAACCATTAAAGTATGAAGCCAATTAATATGATGTAGAGGTAGCCCCACCACTCAATCCATTAAATTATGAAGCCAATTAATCTGTTGTAGACTAGCCCTGCCACTCAAACCATTAAAGTATGAAGCCAATTAATACAATGTAGAGGTAGCCCCACCACTCAAACCATTAAAGTACGAAGCCAATTAATATGATGTAGAGGTAGCCCCATCACTCAACCCATTAAAGTACGAAGCCAATTAATATGATGTAGAGGTAGCCCCACCACTCAAACCATTAAAGTATGAAGCCAGTTAATATGATGTAGAGGTATCCCCACCACTCAAACCATTAAAGTATGAAGCAAATTAATACGATGTAGAGGTAGCCCCACCACTCAATCCATTAAAGTATGAAGCCAATTAATAGATGTAGAGGTAGCCCCACCACTCAAACCATTAAAGTATGAAGCCAATTGATACGATGTAGAGGTAGCCCCACCACTCAATCCATTAAAGTATGAAGCCAGTTAATATGATGTAGAGGTAGCCCCATCACTCAAACCTTTAAAGTATGAAGCCAATTAATACGATGTAGAGGAAGCCCCACCACTCAAACCATTAAAGTATGAAGCCAATTAATACGATGTAGAGGTAGCCCCACCACTCAATCCATTGAAGTATGAAGCCAGTTAATATGATGTAGAGGTAGCCCCACCACTCAAACCATTAAAGTATGAATTAAGCCAATTAATATGATGTAGAGGTAGCCCCACCACTCAATCCATTAAATTATGAAGCCAATTAATCTGTTGTAGACTAGCCCTGCCACTCAAACCATTAAAGTATGAAGCCAATTAATACAATGTAGAGGTAGCCCCACCACTCAAACCATTAAAGTACGAAGCCAATTAATATGATGTAGAGGTAGCCCCATCACTCAAACCATTAAAGTATGAAGCCAATTTATACGATGTAGAGGTAGCCCCACCACTCAATCCATTAAAGTATGAAGCCAGTTAATATGATGTAGAGGTATCCCCACCACTGAAACCATTAAAGTATGAAGCCAATTAATACCATGTAGAGGTAGCCCCACCACCCAATCCATTAAAGTATGAAGCCAGTTAATACGATGTAGAGGTAGCCCCACCACTCAATCCATTAAAGTATGAAGCCAGTTAATATGATGTAGAGGTAGCCCCACCACTCAAACCATTAAAGTATGAAGCCAATTAATATGATGTAGAGGTAGCCCCAACACTCAATCCATTAAATTATGAAGCCAATTAATCTGTTGTAGACTAGCCCTGCCACTCAAACCATTAAAGTATGAAGCCAATTAATACAATGTAGAGGTAGCCCCACCACTCAAACCATTAAAGTACGAAGCCAATTAATATGATGTAGAGGTAGCCCCATCACTCAAACCATTAAAGTATGAAGCCAGTTTATACGATGTAGAGGTAGCCCCACCACTCAATCCATTAAAGTATGAAGCCAGTTAATATGATGTAGAGGTATCCCCACCACTCAAACCATTAAAGTATGAAGCCAATTAATACCATGTAGAGGTAGCCCTACCACTCAATCCATTAAAGTATGAAGCCAGTTAATACGATGTAGAGGTAGCCCTACCACTCAAACCATTAAAGTATGAAGCCAATTAATATGATGTAGAGGTAGCCCCACCACTCAATCCATTAAATGATGAAGCCAATTAATCTGTTGTAGACTAGCCCTGCCACTCAAACCATTAAAGTATGAAGCCAATTAATACAATGTAGAGGTAGCCCCACCACACAAACCATTAAAGTACGAAGCCAATTAATATGATGTAGAGGTAGCCCCATCACTCAAAACATTGAAGTATGAAGCCAATTAATACGATGTAGAGGTATCCCCACCACTCAAACCATTAAAGTAGGAAGACAATTAATATGATGTAGAGGTAGCCCCACCACTCAAACCATTAAAGTATGAAGCCAGTTAATATGATGTAGAGGTATCCCCACCACTGAAACCATTAAAGTATGAAGCCAATTAATACCATGTAGAGGTTGCCCCACCACTCAAACCATTAAAGTACGAAGCCAATTAATATGATGTAGAGGTAGCCCCATCACTCAAACCATTAAAGTATGAAGCCAGTTTATACGATGTAGAGGTAGCCCCACCACTCAAACCATTAAAGTATGAAGCCAGTTAATATGATGTAGAGGTATCCCCACCACTCAAACCATTAAAGTATGAAGCCAATTAATACCATGTAGAGGTAGCCCCACCACTCAATCCATTAAAGTATGAAGCAAGTTAATACGATGTAGAGGTAGCCCTACCACTTAAACCATTAAAGTATGAAGCCAATTAATATGATGTAGAGGTAGCCCCACCACTCTATCCATTAAATTATGAAGCCAATTAATCTGTTGTAGACTAGCCCTGCCACTCAAACCATTAAAGTATGAAGCCAATTAATACAATGTAGAGGTAGCCCCACCACTCAAACCATTAAAGTATGAAGCCAATTAATATGATGTAGAGGTAGCCCCATCACTCAACCCATTAAAGAACGAAGCCAATTAATATGATGTAGAGGTAGCCCCACCACTCAAACCATTAAAGTATGAAGCCAGTTAATATGATGTAGAGGTATCCCCACCACTCAAACCATTAAAGTATGAAGCAAATTAATACGATGTAGAGGTAGCCCCACCACTCAATCCATTAAAGTATGAAGCCAATTAATAGATGTAGAGGTAGCCCCACCACTCAAACCATTAAAGTATGAAGCCAATTGATACGATGTAGAGGTAGCCCCACCACTCAATCCATTAAAGTATGAAGCCAGTTAATATGATGTAGAGGTAGCCCCATCACTCAAACCTTTAAAGTATGAAGCCAATTAATACGATGTAGAGGAAGCCCCACCACTCAAACCATTAAAGTATGAAGCCAATTAATACGATGTAGAGGTAGCCCCACCACTCAATCCATTGAAGTATGAAGCCAGTTAATATGATGTAGAGGTAGCCCCACCACTCAAACCATTAAAGTATGAATTAAGCCAATTAATATGATGTAGAGGTAGCCCCACCACTCAATCCATTAAATTATGAAGCCAGTTAATATGATGTAGAGGTATCCCCACCACTCAAACCATTAAAGTATGAAGCCAATTAATACCATGTAGAGGTAGCCCCACCACTCAATCCATTAAAGTATGAAGCCAGTTAATACGATGTAGAGGTAGCCCTACCACTTAAACCATTAAAGTATGAAGCCAATTAATATGATGTAGAGGTAGCCCCACCACTCAATCCATTAAATTATGAAGCCAATTAATCTGTTGTAGACTAGCCCTGCCAATCAAACCATTAAAGTATGAAGCCAATTAATACAATGTAGAGGTAGCCCCACCACTCAAACCATTAAAGTACGAAGCCAATTAATATGATGTAGAGGTAGCCCCATCACTCAACCCATTAAAGTACGAAGCCAATTAATATGATGTAGAGGTAGCCCCACCACTCAAACCATTAAAGTATGAAGCCAGATAATATGATGTAGAGGTATCCCCACCACTCAAACCATTAAAGTATGAAGCAAATTAATACGATGTAGAGGTAGCCCCACCACTCAAACCATTAAAGTATGAAGCCAATTAATAGATGTAGAGGTAGCCCCACCACTCAAACCATTAAAGTATGAAGCCAATTGATACGATGTAGAGGTAGCCCCACCACTCAATCCATTAAAGTATGAAGCCAGTTAATATGATGTAGAGGTAGCCCCATCACTCAAACCTTTAAAGTATGAAGCCAATTAATACGATGTAGAGGAAGCCCCACCACTCAAACCATTAAAGTATGAAGCCAATTAATACGATGTAGAGGTAGCCCCACCACTCAATCCATTGAAGTATGAAGCCAGTTAATATGATGTAGAGGTAGCCCCACCACTCAAACCATTAAAGTATGAATTAAGCCAATTAATATGATGTAGAGGTAGCCCCACCACTCAATCCATTAAATTATGAAGCCAATTAATCTGTTGAAGACTAGCCCTGCCACTCAAACCATTAAAGTATGAAGCCAATTAATACAATGTAGAGGTAGCCCCACCACTCAAACCATTAAAGTACGAAGCCAATTAATATGATGTAGAGGTAGCCCCATCACTCAAACCATTAAAGTATGAAGCCAATTTATACGATGTAGAGGTAGCCCCACCACTCGATCCATTAAAGTATGAAGCCAGTTAATATGATGTAGAGGTATCCCCACCACTGAAACCATTAAAGTATGAAGCCAATTAATACCATGTAGAGGTAGCCCCACCACCCAATCCATTAAAGTATGAAGCCAGTTAATACGATGTAGAGGTAGCCCCACCACTCAATCCATTAAAGTATGAAGCCAGTTAATATGATGTAGAGGTAGCCCCACCACTCAAACCATTAAAGTATGAAGCCAATTAATATGATGTAGAGGTAGCCCCAACACTCAATCCATTAAATTATGAAGCCAATTAATCTGTTGTAGACTAGCCCTGCCACTCAAACCATTAAAGTATGAAGCCAATTAATACAATGTAGAGGTAGCCCCACCACTCAAACCATTAAAGTACGAAGCCAATTAATATGATGTAGAGGTAGCCCCATCACTCAAACCATTAAAGTATGAAGCCAGTTTATACGATGTAGAGGTAGCCCCACCACTCAATCCATTAAAGTATGAAGCCAGTTAATATGATGTAGAGGTATCCCCACCACTCAAACCATTAAAGTATGAAGCCAATTAATACCATATAGAGGTAGCCCTACCACTCAATCCATTAAAGTATGAAGCCAGTTAATACGATGTAGAGGTAGCCCTACCACTCAAACCATTAAAGTATGAAGCCAATTAATATGATGTAGAGGTAGCCCCACCACTCAATCCATTAAATTATGAAGCCAATTAATCTGTTGTAGACTAGCCCTGCCACTCAAACCATTAAAGTATGAAGCCAATTAATACAATGTAGAGGTAGCCCCACCACACAAACCATTAAAGTACGAAGCCAATTAATATGATGTAGAGGTAGCCCCATCACTCAAAACATTAAAGTATGAAGCCAATTAATACGATGTAGAGGTATCCCCACCACTCAAACCATTAAAGTAGGAAGACAATTAATATGATGTAGAGGTAGCCCCACCACTCAAACCATTAAAGTATGAAGCCAGTTAATATGATGTAGAGGTATCCCCACCACTGAAACCATTAAAGTATGAAGCCAATTAATACCATGTAGAGGTTGCCCCACCACTCAAACCATTAAAGTACGAAGCCAATTAATATGATGTAGAGGTAGCCCCATCACTCAAACCATTAAAGTATGAAGCCAATTTATACGATGTAGAGGTAGCCCCACCACTCAAACCATTAAAGTATGAAGCCAGTTAATATGATGTAGAGGTATCCCCACCACTCAAACCATTAAAGTATGAAGCCAATTAATACCATGTAGAGGTAGCCCCACCACTCAATCCATTAAAGTATGAAGCCAGTTAATACGATGTAGAGGTAGCCCTACCACTTAAACCATTAAAGTATGAAGCCAATTAATATGATGTAGAGGTAGCCCCACCACTCTATCCATTAAATTATGAAGCCAATTAATCTGTTGTAGACTAGCCCTGCCACTCAAACCATTAAAGTATGAAGCCAATTAATACAATGTAGAGGTAGCCCCACCACTCAAACCATTAAAGTATGAAGCCAATTAATATGATGTAGAGGTAGCCCCATCACTCAAACCATTAAAGTACGAAGCCAATTAATATGATGTAGAGGTAGCCCCACCACTCAAACCATTAAAGTATGAAGCCAGTTAATATGATGTAGAGGTATCCCCACCACTCAAACCATTAAAGTATGAAGCAAATTAATACGATGTAGAGGTAGCCCCACCACTCAATCCATTAAAGTATGAAGCCAATTAATAGATGTAGAGGTAGCCCCACCACTCAAACCATTAAAGTATGAAGCCAATTGATACGATGTAGAGGTAGCCCCACCACTCAATCCATTAAAGTATGAAGCCAGTTAATATGATGTAGAGGTAGCCCCATCACTCAAACCTTTAAAGTATGAAGCCAATTAATACGATGTAGAGGAAGCCCCACCACTCAAACCATTAAAGTATGAAGCCAATTAATACGATGTAGAGGTAGCCCCACCACTCAATCCATTGAAGTATGAAGCCAGTTAATATGATGTAGAGGTAGCCCCACCACTCAAACCATTAAAGTATGAAGCCAATTAATATGATGTAGAGGTAGCCCCACCACTCAATCCATTAAATTATGAAGCCAATTAATCTGTTGTAGACTAGCCCTGCCACTCAAACCATTAAAGTATGAAGCCAATTAATACAATGTAGAGGTAGCCCCACCACTCAAACCATTAAAGTACGAAGCCAATTAATATGATGTAGAGGTAGCCCCATCACTCAAACCATTAAAGTATGAAGCCAATTTATACGATGTAGAGGTAGCCCCACCACTCAATCCATTAAAGTATGAAGCCAGTTAATATGATGTAGAGGTATCCCCACCACTGAAACCATTAAAGTATGAAGCCAATTAATACCATGTAGAGGTAGCCCCACCACCCAATCCATTAAAGTATGAAGCCAGTTAATCTGTTGTAGACTAGCCCTGCCACTCAAACCATTAAAGTATGAAGCCAATTAATACAATGTAGAGGTAGCCCCACCACTCAAACCATTAAAGTACGAAGCCAATTAATATGATGTAGAGGTAGCCCCATCACTCAACCCATTAAAGTACGAAGCCAATTAATATGATGTAGAGGTAGCCCCACCACTCAAACCATTAAAGTATGAAGCCAGTTAATATGATGTAGAGGTATCCCCACCACTCAAACCATTAAAGTATGAAGCAAATTAATACGATGTAGAGGTAGCCCCACCACTCAATCCATTAAAGTATGAAGCCAATTAATAGATGTAGAGGTAGCCCCACCACTCAAACCATTAAAGTATGAAGCCAATTGATACGATGTAGAGGTAGCCCCACCACTCAATCCATTAAAGTATGAAGCCAGTTAATATGATGTAGAGGTAGCCCCATCACTCAAACCTTTAAAGTATGAAGCCAATTAATACGATGTAGAGGAAGCCCCACCACTCAAACCATTAAAGTATGAAGCCAATTAATACGATGTAGAGGTAGCCCCACCACTCAATCCATTGAAGTATGAAGCCAGTTAATATGATGTAGAGGTAGCCCCACCACTCAAACCATTAAAGTATGAATTAAGCCAATTAATATGATGTAGAGGTAGCCCCACCACTCAATCCATTAAATTATGAAGCCAATTAATCTGTTGTAGACTAGCCCTGCCACTCAAACCATTAAAGTATGAAGCCAATTAATACAATGTAGAGGTAGCCCCACCACTCAAACCATTAAAGTACGAAGCCAATTAATATGATGTAGAGGTAGCCCCATCACTCAAACCATTAAAGTATGAAGCCAATTTATACGATGTAGAGGTAGCCCCACCACTCAATCCATTAAAGTATGAAGCCAGTTAATATGATGTAGAGGTATCCCCACCACTGAAACCATTAAAGTATGAAGCCAATTAATACCATGTAGAGGTAGCCCCACCACCCAATCCATTAAAGTATGAAGCCAGTTAATACGATGTAGAGGTAGCCCCACCACTCAATCCATTAAAGTATGAAGCCAGTTAATATGATGTAGAGGTAGCCCCACCACTCAAACCATTAAAGTATGAAGCCAATTAATATGATGTAGAGGTAGCCCCAACACTCAATCCATTAAATTATGAAGCCAATTAATCTGTTGTAGACTAGCCCTGCCACTCAAACCATTAAAGTATGAAGCCAATTAATACAATGTAGAGGTAGCCCCACCACTCAAACCATTAAAGTACGAAGCCAATTAATATGATGTAGAGGTAGCCCCATCACTCAAACCATTAAAGTATGAAGCCAGTTTATACGATGTAGAGGTAGCCCCACCACTCAATCCATTAAAGTATGAAGCCAGTTAATATGATGTAGAGGTATCCCCACCACTCAAACCATTAAAGTATGAAGCCAATTAATACCATGTAGAGGTAGCCCCACCACTCAATCCATTAAAGTATGAAGCCAGTTAATATGATGTAGAGGTATCCCCACCACTCAAACCATTAAAGTACGAAGCCAATTAATACCATGTAGAGGTAGCCCTACCACTCAATCCATTAAAGTATGAAGCCAGTTAATACGATGTAGAGGTAGCCCTACCACTCAAACCATTAAAGTATGAAGCAAATTAATATGATGTAGAGGTAGCCCCACCACTCAATCCATTAAATGATGAAGCCAATTAATCTGTTGTAGACTAGCCCTGCCACTCAAACCATTAAAGTATGAAGCCAATTAATACAATGTAGAGGTAGCCCCACCACACAAACCATTAAAGTACGAAGCCAATTAATATGATGTAGAGGTAGCCCCATCACTCAAAACATTGAAGTATGAAGCCAATTAATACGATGTAGAGGTATCCCCACCACTCAAACCATTAAAGTAGGAAGACAATTAATATGATGTAGAGGTAGCCCCACCACTCAAACCATTAAAGTATGAAGCCAGTTAATATGATGTAGAGGTATCCCCACCACTGAAACCATTAAAGTATGAAGCCAATTAATACCATGTAGAGGTTGCCCCACCACTCAAACCATTAAAGTACGAAGCCAATTAATATGATGTAGAGGTAGCCCCATCACTCAAACCATTAAAGTATGAAGCCAGTTTATACGATGTAGAGGTAGCCCCACCACTCAAACCATTAAAGTATGAAGCCAGTTAATATGATGTAGAGGTATCCCCACCACTCAAACCATTAAAGTATGAAGCCAATTAATACCATGTAGAGGTAGCCCCACCACTCAATCCATTAAAGTATGAAGCAAGTTAATACGATATAGAGGTAGCCCTACCACTTAAACCGTTAAAGTATGAAGCCAATTAATATGATGTAGAGGTAGCCCCACCACTCTATCCATTAAATTATGAAGCCAATTAATCTGTTGTAGACTAGCCCTGCCACTCAAACCATTAAAGTATGAAGCCAATTAATACAATGTAGAGGTAGCCCCACCACTCAAACCATTAAAGTATGAAGCCAATTAATATGATGTAGAGGTAGCCCCATCACTCAACCCATTAAAGAACGAAGCCAATTAATATGATGTAGAGGTAGCCCCACCACTCAAACCATTAAAGTATGAAGCCAGTTAATATGATGTAGAGGTATCCCCACCACTCAAACCATTAAAGTATGAAGCAAATTAATACGATGTAGAGGTAGCCCCACCACTCAATCCATTAAAGTATGAAGCCAATTAATAGATGTAGAGGTAGCCCCACCACTCAAACCATTAAAGTATGAAGCCAATTGATACGATGTAGAGGTAGCCCCACCACTCAATCCATTAAAGTATGAAGCCAGTTAATATGATGTAGAGGTAGCCCCATCACTCAAACCTTTAAAGTATGAAGCCAATTAATACGATGTAGAGGAAGCCCCACCACTCAAACCATTAAAGTATGAAGCCAATTAATACGATGTAGAGGTAGCCCCACCACTCAATCCATTGAAGTATGAAGCCAGTTAATATGATGTAGAGGTAGCCCCACCACTCAAACCATTAAAGTATGAATTAAGCCAATTAATATGATGTAGAGGTAGCCCCACCACTCAATCCATTAAATTATGAAGCCAGTTAATATGATGTAGAGGTATCCCCACCACTCAAACCATTAAAGTATGAAGCCAATTAATACCATGTAGAGGTAGCCCCACCACTCAATCCATTAAAGTATGAAGCCAGTTAATACGATGTAGAGGTAGCCCTACCACTTAAACCATTAAAGTATGAAGCCAATTAATATGATGTAGAGGTAGCCCCACCACTCAATCCATTAAATTATGAAGCCAATTAATCTGTTGTAGACTAGCCCTGCCAATCAAACCATTAAAGTATGAAGCCAATTAATACAATGTAGAGGTAGCCCCACCACTCAAACCATTAAAGTACGAAGCCAATTAATATGATGTAGAGGTAGCCCCATCACTCAACCCATTAAAGTACGAAGCCAATTAATATGATGTAGAGGTAGCCCCACCACTCAAACCATTAAAGTATGAAGCCAGTTAATATGATGTAGAGGTATCCCCACCACTCAAACCATTAAAGTATGAAGCAAATTAATACGATGTAGAGGTAGCCCCACCACTCAAACCATTAAAGTATGAAGCCAATTAATAGATGTAGAGGTAGCCCCACCACTCAAACCATTAAAGTATGAAGCCAATTGATACGATGTAGAGGTAGCCCCACCACTCAATCCATTAAAGTATGAAGCCAGTTAATATGATGTAGAGGTAGCCCCATCACTCAAACCTTTAAAGTATGAAGCCAATTAATACGATGTAGAGGAAGCCCCACCACTCAAACCATTAAAGTATGAAGCCAATTAATACGATGTAGAGGTAGCCCCACCACTCAATCCATTGAAGTATGAAGCCAGTTAATATGATGTAGAGGTAGCCCCACCACTCAAACCATTAAAGTATGAATTAAGCCAATTAATATGATGTAGAGGTAGCCCCACCACTCAATCCATTAAATTATGAAGCCAATTAATCTGTTGAAGACTAGCCCTGCCACTCAAACCATTAAAGTATGAAGCCAATTAATACAATGTAGAGGTAGCCCCACCACTCAAACCATTAAAGTACGAAGCCAATTAATATGATGTAGAGGTAGCCCCATCACTCAAACCATTAAAGTATGAAGCCAATTTATACGATGTAGAGGTAGCCCCACCACTCGATCCATTAAAGTATGAAGCCAGTTAATATGATGTAGAGGTATCCCCACCACTGAAACCATTAAAGTATGAAGCCAATTAATACCATGTAGAGGTAGCCCCACCACCCAATCCATTAAAGTATGAAGCCAGTTAATACGATGTAGAGGTAGCCCCACCACTCAATCCATTAAAGTATGAAGCCAGTTAATATGATGTAGAGGTAGCCCCACCACTCAAACCATTAAAGTATGAAGCCAATTAATATGATGTAGAGGTAGCCCCAACACTCAATCCATTAAATTATGAAGCCAATTAATCTGTTGTAGACTAGCCCTGCCACTCAAACCATTAAAGTATGAAGCCAATTAATACAATGTAGAGGTAGCCCCACCACTCAAACCATTAAAGTACGAAGCCAATTAATATGATGTAGAGGTAGCCCCATCACTCAAACCATTAAAGTATGAAGCCAGTTTATACGATGTAGAGGTAGCCCCACCACTCAATCCATTAAAGTATGAAGCCAGTTAATATGATGTAGAGGTATCCCCACCACTCAAACCATTAAAGTATGAAGCAAATTAATACGATGTAGAGGTAGCCCCACCACTCAATCCATTAAAGTATGAAGCCAGTTAATATGATGTAGAGGTAGCCCCACCACTCAAACCATTAAAGTATGAAGCCAATTAATACCATATAGAGGTAGCCCTACCACTCAATCCATTAAAGTATGAAGCCAGTTAATACGATGTAGAGGTAGCCCTACCACTCAAACCATTAAAGTATGAAGCCAATTAATATGATGTAGAGGTAGCCCCACCACTCAATCCATTAAATTATGAAGCCAATTAATCTGTTGTAGACTAGCCCTGCCACTCAAACCATTAAAGTATGAAGCCAATTAATACAATGTAGAGGTAGCCCCACCACACAAACCATTAAAGTACGAAGCCAATTAATATGATGTAGAGGTAGCCCCATCACTCAAAACATTAAAGTATGAAGCCAATTAATACGATGTAGAGGTATCCCCACCACTCAAACCATTAAAGTAGGAAGACAATTAATATGATGTAGAGGTAGCCCCACCACTCAAACCATTAAAGTATGAAGCCAGTTAATATGATGTAGAGGTATCCCCACCACTGAAACCATTAAAGTATGAAGCCAATTAATACCATGTAGAGGTTGCCCCACCACTCAAACCATTAAAGTACGAAGCCAATTAATATGATGTAGAGGTAGCCCCATCACTCAAACCATTAAAGTATGAAGCCAGTTTATACGATGTAGAGGTAGCCCCACCACTCAATCCATTAAAGTATGAAGCCAGTTAATATGATGTAGAGGTATCCCCACCACTCAAACCATTAAAGTATGAAGCCAATTAATACCATGTAGAGGCAGCCCTACCACTCAATCCATTAAAGTATGAAGCCAGTTAATACGATGTAGAGGTAGCCCTACCACTCAAACCATTAAAGTATGAAGCCAATTAATATGATGTAGAGGTAGCCCCACCACTCAATCCATTAAATTATGAAGCCAATTAATCTGTTGTAGACTAGCCCTGCCACTCAAACCATTAAAGTATGAAGCCAATTAATACAATGTAGAGGTAGCCCCACCACACAAACCATTAAAGTACGAAGCCAATTAATATGATGTAGAGGTAGCCCCATCACTCAAAACATTAAAGTATGAAGCCAATTAATACGATGTAGAGGTATCCCCACCACTCAAACCATTAAAGTAGGAAGACAATTAATATGATGTAGAGGTAGCCCCACCACTCAAACCATTAAAGTATGAAGCCAGTTAATATGATGTAGAGGTATCCCCACCACTGAAACCATTAAAGTATGAAGCCAATTAATACCATGTAGAGGTTGCCCCACCACTCAAACCATTAAAGTACGAAGCCAATTAATATGATGTAGAGGTAGCCCCATCACTCAAACCATTAAAGTATGAAGCCAATTTATACGATGTAGAGGTAGCCCCACCACTCAAACCATTAAAGTATGAAGCCAGTTAATATGATGTAGAGGTATCCCCACCACTCAAACCATTAAAGTATGAAGCCAATTAATACCATGTAGAGGTAGCCCCACCACTCAATCCATTAAAGTATGAAGCCAGTTAATACGATGTAGAGGTAGCCCTACCACTTAAACCATTTAAGTATGAAGCCAATTAATATGATGTAGAGGTAGCCCCACCACTCAAACCATTAAAGTATTAGGCCAATTAATACAATGTAGATGTAGCCCCACCACTCAAACCATTAAAGTATGAAGCCAATTAATATGATGTAGAGGTAGCCCCACCACTCAAACCATTAAAGTAGGAAGACAATTAATATGATGTAGAGGTAGCCCCACCACTCAAACCATTAAAGTATGAAGCCAGTTAATATGATGTAGAGGTATCCCCACCACTGAAACCATTAAAGTATAAAGCCAATTAATACCATGTAGAGGTTGCCCCACCACTCAAACCATTAAAGTACGAAGCCAATTAATATGATGTAGAGGTAGCCCCATCACTCAAACCATTAAAGTATGAAGCCAATTTATACGATGTAGAGGTAGCCCCACCACTCAAACCATTAAAGTATGAAGCCAGTTAATATGATGTAGAGGTATCCCCACCACTCAAACCATTAAAGTATGAAGCCAATTAATACCATGTAGAGGTAGCCCCACCACTCAATCCATTAAAGTATGAAGCCAGTTAATACGATGTAGAGGTAGCCCTACCACTTAAACCATTAAAGTATGAAGCCAATTAATATGATGTAGAGGTAGCCCCACCACTCTATCCATTAAATTATGAAGCCAATTAATCTGTTGTAGACTAGCCCTGCCACTCAAACCATTAAAGTATGAAGCCAATTAATACAATGTAGAGGTAGCCCCACCACTCAAACCATTAAAGTATGAAGCCAATTAATATGATGTAGAGGTAGCCCCATCACTCAAACCATTAAAGTACGAAGCCAATTAATATGATGTAGAGGTAGCCCCACCACTCAAACCATTAAAGTATGAAGCCAGTTAATATGATGTAGAGGTATCCCCACCACTCAAACCATTAAAGTATGAAGCAAATTAATACGATGTAGAGGTAGCCCCACCACTCAATCCATTAAAGTATGAAGCCAATTAATAGATGTAGAGGTAGCCCCACCACTCAAACCATTAAAGTATGAAGCCAATTGATACGATGTAGAGGTAGCCCCACCACTCAATCCATTAAAGTATGAAGCCAGTTAATATGATGTAGAGGTAGCCCCATCACTCAAACCTTTAAAGTATGAAGCCAATTAATACGATGTAGAGGAAGCCCCACCACTCAAACCATTAAAGTATGAAGCCAATTAATACGATGTAGAGTAGCCCCACCACTCAATCCATTGAAGTATGAAGCCAGTTAATATGATGTAGAGGTAGCCCCACCACTCAAACCATTAAAGTATGAAGCCAATTAATATGATGTAGAGGTAGCCCCACCACTCAATCCATTAAATTATGAAGCCAATTAATCTGTTGTAGACTAGCCCTGCCACTCAAACCATTAAAGTATGAAGCCAATTAATACAATGTAGAGGTAGCCCCACCACTCAAACCATTAAAGTACGAAGCCAATTAATATGATGTAGAGGTAGCCCCATCACTCAAACCATTAAAGTATGAAGCCAATTTATACGATGTAGAGGTAGCCCCACCACTCAATCCATTAAAGTATGAAGCCAGTTAATATGATGTAGAGGTATCCCCACCACTGAAACCATTAAAGT
Organism: Sipunculus nudus; assembly: GCA_026874595.1. Lineage (NCBI taxonomy): Eukaryota > Metazoa > Annelida > Sipuncula > Golfingiida > Sipunculidae > Sipunculus > Sipunculus nudus. The sequence goes on from CM049310.1 coordinate 69,325,846, forward strand.
ATGAAGCCAATTAATACCATGTAGAGGTAGCCCCACCACCCAATCCATTAAAGTATGAAGCCAGTTAATACAATGTAGAGGTAGCCCCACCACTCAAACCATTAAAGTACGAAGCCAATTAATATGATGTAGAGGTAGCCCCATCACTCAAACCATTAAAGTATGAAGCCAATTTATACGATGTAGAGGTAGCCCCACCACTCAATCCATTAAAGTATGAAGCCAGTTAATATGATGTAGAGGTATCCCCACCACTCAAACCATTAAAGTATGAAGCCAATTAATACCATGTAGAGGTAGCCCCACCACTCAATCCATTAAAGTATGAAGCCAGTTAATACGATGTAGAGGTAGCCCTACCACTTAAACCATTAAAGTATGAAGCCAATTAATATGATGTAGAGGTAGCCCCACCACTCAATCCATTAAATTATGAAGCCAATTAATCTGTTGTAGACTAGCCCTGCCACTCAAACCATTAAAGTATGAAGCCAATTAATACAATGTAGAGGTAGCCCCACCACTCAAACCATTAAAGTACGAAGCCAATTAATATGATGTAGAGGTAGCCCCATCACTCAACCCATTAAAGTACGAAGCCAATTAATATGATGTAGAGGTAGCCCCACCACTCAAACCATTAAAGTATGAAGCCAGTTAATATGATGTAGAGGTATCCCCACCACTCAAACCATTAAAGTATGAAGCAAATTAATACGATGTAGAGGTAGCCCCACCACTCAATCCATTAAAGTATGAAGCCAATTAATAGATGTAGAGGTAGCCCCACCACTCAAACCATTAAAGTATGAAGCCAATTGATACGATGTAGAGGTAGCCCCACCACTCAATCCATTAAAGTATGAAGCCAGTTAATATGATGTAGAGGTAGCCCCATCACTCAAACCTTTAAAGTATGAAGCCAATTAATACGATGTAGAGGAAGCCCCACCACTCAAACCATTAAAGTATGAAGCCAATTAATACGATGTAGAGGTAGCCCCACCACTCAATCCATTGAAGTATGAAGCCAGTTAATATGATGTAGAGGTAGCCCCACCACGCAAACCATTAAAGTATGAATTAAGCCAATTAATATGATGTAGAGGTAGCCCCACCACTCAATCCATTAAATTATGAAGCCAGTTAATATGATGTAGAGGTATCCCCACCACTCAAACCATTAAAGTATGAAGCCATTTAATACCATGTAGAGGTAGCCCCACCACTCAATCCATTAAAGTATGAAGCCAGTTAATACGATGTAGAGGTAGCCCTACCACTTAAACCATTAAAGTATGAAGCCAATTAATATGATGTAGAGGTAGCCCCACCACTCAATCCATTAAATTATGAAGCCAATTAATCTGTTGTAGACTAGCCCTGCCACTCAAACCATTAAAGTATGAAGCCAATTAATACAATGTAGAGGTAGCCCCACCACTCAAACCATTAAAGTACGAAGCCAATTAATATGATGTAGAGGTAGCCCCATCACTCAACCCATTAAAGTACGAAGCCAATTAATATGATGTAGAGGTAGCCCCACCACTCAAACCATTAAAGTATGAAGCCAGTTAATATGATGTAGAGGTATCCCCACCACTCAAACCATTAAAGTATGAAGCAAATTAATACGATGTAGAGGTAGCCCCACCACTCAATCCATTAAAGTATGAAGCCAATTAATAGATGTAGAGGTAGCCCCACCACTCAAACCATTAAAGTATGAAGCCAATTGATACGATGTAGAGGTAGCCCCACCACTCAATCCATTAAAGTATGAAGCCAGTTAATATGATGTAGAGGTAGCCCCATCACTCAAACCTTTAAAGTATGAAGCCAATTAATACGATGTAGAGGAAGCCCCACCACTCAAACCATTAAAGTATGAAGCCAATTAATACGATGTAGAGGTAGCCCCACCACTCAATCCATTGAAGTATGAAGCCAGTTAATATGATGTAGAGGTAGCCCCACCACTCAAACCATTAAAGTATGAATTAAGCCAATTAATATGATGTAGAGGTAGCCCCACCACTCAATCCATTAAATTATGAAGCCAATTAATCTGTTGTAGACTAGCCCTGCCACTCAAACCATTAAAGTATGAAGCCAATTAATACAATGTAGAGGTAGCCCCACCACTCAAACCATTAAAGTACGAAGCCAATTAATATGATGTAGAGGTAGCCCCATCACTCAAACCATTAAAGTATGAAGCCAATTTATACGATGTAGAGGTAGCCCCACCACTCAATCCATTAAAGTATGAAGCCAGTTAATATGATGTAGAGGTATCCCCACCACTGAAACCATTAAAGTATGAAGCCAATTAATACCATGTAGAGGTAGCCCCACCACCCAATCCATTAAAGTATGAAGCCAGTTAATACGATGTAGAGGTAGCCCCACCACTCAATCCATTAAAGTATGAAGCCAGTTAATATGATGTAGAGGTAGCCCCACCACTCAAACCATTAAAGTATGAAGCCAATTAATATGATGTAGAGGTAGCCCCAACACTCAATCCATTAAATTATGAAGCCAATTAATCTGTTGTAGACTAGCCCTGCCACTCAAACCATTAAAGTATGAAGCCAATTAATACAATGTAGAGGTAGCCCCACCACTCAAACCATTAAAGTACGAAGCCAATTAATATGATGTAGAGGTAGCCCCATCACTCAAACCATTAAAGTATGAAGCCAGTTTATACGATGTAGAGGTAGCCCCACCACTCAATCCATTAAAGTATGAAGCCAGTTAATATGATGTAGAGGTATCCCCACCACTCAAACCATTAAAGTATGAAGCCAATTAATACCATGTAGAGGTAGCCCTACCACTCAATCCATTAAAGTATGAAGCCAGTTAATACGATGTAGAGGTAGCCCTACCACTCAAACCATTAAAGTATGAAGCCAATTAATATGATGTAGAGGTAGCCCCACCACTCAATCCATTAAATGATGAAGCCAATTAATCTGTTGTAGACTAGCCCTGCCACTCAAACCATTAAAGTATGAAGCCAATTAATACAATGTAGAGGTAGCCCCACCACACAAACCATTAAAGTACGAAGCCAATTAATATGATGTAGAGGTAGCCCCATCACTCAAAACATTGAAGTATGAAGCCAATTAATACGATGTAGAGGTATCCCCACCACTCAAACCATTAAAGTAGGAAGACAATTAATATGATGTAGAGGTAGCCCCACCACTCAAACCATTAAAGTATGAAGCCAGTTAATATGATGTAGAGGTATCCCCACCACTGAAACCATTAAAGTATGAAGCCAATTAATACCATGTAGAGGTTGCCCCACCACTCAAACCATTAAAGTACGAAGCCAATTAATATGATGTAGAGGTAGCCCCATCACTCAAACCATTAAAGTATGAAGCCAGTTTATACGATGTAGAGGTAGCCCCCCCACTCAAACCATTAAAGTATGAAGCCAGTTAATATGATGTAGAGGTATCCCCACCACTCAAACCATTAAAGTATGAAGCCAATTAATACCATGTAGAGGTAGCCCCACCACTCAATCCATTAAAGTATGAAGCAAGTTAATACGATGTAGAGGTAGCCCTACCACTTAAACCATTAAAGTATGAAGCCAATTAATATGATGTAGAGGTAGCCCCACCACTCTATCCATTAAATTATGAAGCCAATTAATCTGTTGTAGACTAGCCCTGCCACTCAAACCATTAAAGTATGAAGCCAATTAATACAATGTAGAGGTAGCCCCACCACTCAAACCATTAAAGTATGAAGCCAATTAATATGATGTAGAGGTAGCCCCATCACTCAACCCATTAAAGAACGAAGCCAATTAATATGATGTAGAGGTAGCCCCACCACTCAAACCATTAAAGTATGAAGCCAGTTAATATGATGTAGAGGTATCCCCACCACTCAAACCATTAAAGTATGAAGCAAATTAATACGATGTAGAGGTAGCCCCACCACTCAATCCATTAAAGTATGAAGCCAATTAATAGATGTAGAGGTAGCCCCACCACTCAAACCATTAAAGTATGAAGCCAATTGATACGATGTAGAGGTAGCCCCACCACTCAATCCATTAAAGTATGAAGCCAGTTAATATGATGTAGAGGTAGCCCCATCACTCAAACCTTTAAAGTATGAAGCCAATTAATACGATGTAGAGGAAGCCCCACCACTCAAACCATTAAAGTATGAAGCCAATTAATACGATGTAGAGGTAGCCCCACCACTCAATCCATTGAAGTATGAAGCCAGTTAATATGATGTAGAGGTAGCCCCACCACTCAAACCATTAAAGTATGAATTAAGCCAATTAATATGATGTAGAGGTAGCCCCACCACTCAATCCATTAAATTATGAAGCCAGTTAATATGATGTAGAGGTATCCCCACCACTCAAACCATTAAAGTATGAAGCCAATTAATACCATGTAGAGGTAGCCCCACCACTCAATCCATTAAAGTATGAAGCCAGTTAATACGATGTAGAGGTAGCCCTACCACTTAAACCATTAAAGTATGAAGCCAATTAATATGATGTAGAGGTAGCCCCACCACTCAATCCATTAAATTATGAAGCCAATTAATCTGTTGTAGACTAGCCCTGCCAATCAAACCATTAAAGTATGAAGCCAATTAATACAATGTAGAGGTAGCCCCACCACTCAAACCATTAAAGTACGAAGCCAATTAATATGATGTAGAGGTAGCCCCATCACTCAACCCATTAAAGTACGAAGCCAATTAATATGATGTAGAGGTAGCCCCACCACTCAAACCATTAAAGTATGAAGCCAGTTAATATGATGTAGAGGTATCCCCACCACTCAAACCATTAAAGTATGAAGCAAATTAATACGATGTAGAGGTAGCCCCACCACTCAAACCATTAAAGTATGAAGCCAATTAATAGATGTAGAGGTAGCCCCACCACTCAAACCATTAAAGTATGAAGCCAATTGATACGATGTAGAGGTAGCCCCACCACTCAATCCATTAAAGTATGAAGCCAGTTAATATGATGTAGAGGTAGCCCCATCACTCAAACCTTTAAAGTATGAAGCCAATTAATACGATGTAGAGGAAGCCCCACCACTCAAACCATTAAAGTATGAAGCCAATTAATACGATGTAGAGGTAGCCCCACCACTCAATCCATTGAAGTATGAAGCCAGTTAATATGATGTAGAGGTAGCCCCACCACTCAAACCATTAAAGTATGAATTAAGCCAATTAATATGATGTAGAGGTAGCCCCACCACTCAATCCATTAAATTATGAAGCCAATTAATCTGTTGAAGACTAGCCCTGCCACTCAAACCATTAAAGTATGAAGCCAATTAATACAATGTAGAGGTAGCCCCACCACTCAAACCATTAAAGTACGAAGCCAATTAATATGATGTAGAGGTAGCCCCATCACTCAAACTTGAAAGTATGAAGCCAATTTATACGATGTAGAGGTAGCCCCACCACTCGATCCATTAAAGTATGAAGCCAGTTAATATGATGTAGAGGTATCCCCACCACTGAAACCATTAAAGTATGAAGCCAATTAATACCATGTAGAGGTAGCCCCACCACCCAATCCATTAAAGTATGAAGCCAGTTAATACGATGTAGAGGTAGCCCCACCACTCAATCCATTAAAGTATGAAGCCAGTTAATATGATGTAGAGGTAGCCCCACCACTCAAACCATTAAAGTATGAAGCCAATTAATATGATGTAGAGGTAGCCCCAACACTCAATCCATTAAATTATGAAGCCAATTAATCTGTTGTAGACTAGCCCTGCCACTCAAACCATTAAAGTATGAAGCCAATTAATACAATGTAGAGGTAGCCCCACCACTCAAACCATTAAAGTACGAAGCCAATTAATATGATGTAGAGGTAGCCCCATCACTCAAACCATTAAAGTATGAAGCCAGTTTATACGATGTAGAGGTAGCCCCACCACTCAATCCATTAAAGTATGAAGCCAGTTAATATGATGTAGAGGTATCCCCACCACTCAAACCATTAAAGTATGAAGCCAATTAATACCATATAGAGGTAGCCCTACCACTCAATCCATTAAAGTATGAAGCCAGTTAATACGATGTAGAGGTAGCCCTACCACTCAAACCATTAAAGTATGAAGCCAATTAATATGATGTAGAGGTAGCCCCACCACTCAATCCATTAAATTATGAAGCCAATTAATCTGTTGTAGACTAGCCCTGCCACTCAAACCATTAAAGTATGAAGCCAATTAATACAATGTAGAGGTAGCCCCACCACACAAACCATTAAAGTACGAAGCCAATTAATATGATGTAGAGGTAGCCCCATCACTCAAAACATTAAAGTATGAAGCCAATTAATACGATGTAGAGGTATCCCCACCACTCAAACCATTAAAGTAGGAAGACAATTAATATGATGTAGAGGTAGCCCCACCACTCAAACCATTAAAGTATGAAGCCAGTTAATATGATGTAGAGGTATCCCCACCACTGAAACCATTAAAGTATGAAGCCAATTAATACCATGTAGAGGTTGCCCCACCACTCAAACCATTAAAGTACGAAGCCAATTAATATGATGTAGAGGTAGCCCCATCACTCAAACCATTAAAGTATGAAGCCAATTTATACGATGTAGAGGTAGCCCCACCACTCAAACCATTAAAGTATGAAGCCAGTTAATATGATGTAGAGGTATCCCCACCACTCAAACCATTAAAGTATGAAGCCAATTAATACCATGTAGAGGTAGCCCCACCACTCAATCCATTAAAGTATGAAGCCAGTTAATACGATGTAGAGGTAGCCCTACCACTTAAACCATTAAAGTATGAAGCCAATTAATATGATGTAGAGGTAGCCCCACCACTCTATCCATTAAATTATGAAGCCAATTAATCTGTTGTAGACTAGCCCTGCCACTCAAACCATTAAAGTATGAAGCCAATTAATACAATGTAGAGGTAGCCCCACCACTCAAACCATTAAAGTATGAAGCCAATTAATATGATGTAGAGGTAGCCCCATCACTCAAACCATTAAAGTACGAAGCCAATTAATATGATGTAGAGGTAGCCCCACCACTCAAACCATTAAAGTATGAAGCCAGTTAATATGATGTAGAGGTATCCCCACCACTCAAACCATTAAAGTATGAAGCAAATTAATACGATGTAGAGGTAGCCCCACCACTCAATCCATTAAAGTATGAAGCCAATTAATAGATGTAGAGGTAGCCCCACCACTCAAACCATTAAAGTATGAAGCCAATTGATACGATGTAGAGGTAGCCCCACCACTCAATCCATTAAAGTATGAAGCCAGTTAATATGATGTAGAGGTAGCCCCATCACTCAAACCTTTAAAGTATGAAGCCAATTAATACGATGTAGAGGAAGCCCCACCACTCAAACCATTAAAGTATGAAGCCAATTAATACGATGTAGAGGTAGCCCCACCACTCAATCCATTGAAGTATGAAGCCAGTTAATATGATGTAGAGGTAGCCCCACCACTCAAACCATTAAAGTATGAAGCCAATTAATATGATGTAGAGGTAGCCCCACCACTCAATCCATTAAATTATGAAGCCAATTAATCTGTTGTAGACTAGCCCTGCCACTCAAACCATTAAAGTATGAAGCCAATTAATACAATGTAGAGGTAGCCCCACCACTCAAACCATTAAAGTACGAAGCCAATTAATATGATGTAGAGGTAGCCCCATCACTCAAACCATTAAAGTATGAAGCCAATTTATACGATGTAGAGGTAGCCCCACCACTCAATCCATTAAAGTATGAAGCCAGTTAATATGATGTAGAGGTATCCCCACCACTGAAACCATTAAAGTATGAAGCCAATTAATACCATGTAGAGGTAGCCCCACCACCCAATCCATTAAAGTATGAAGCCAGTTAATCTGTTGTAGACTAGCCCTGCCACTCAAACCATTAAAGTATGAAGCCAATTAATACAATGTAGAGGTAGCCCCACCACTCAAACCATTAAAGTACGAAGCCAATTAATATGATGTAGAGGTAGCCCCATCACTCAACCCATTAAAGTACGAAGCCAATTAATATGATGTAGAGGTAGCCCCACCACTCAAACCATTAAAGTATGAAGCCAGTTAATATGATGTAGAGGTATCCCCACCACTCAAACCATTAAAGTATGAAGCAAATTAATACGATGTAGAGGTAGCCCCACCACTCAATCCATTAAAGTATGAAGCCAATTAATAGATGTAGAGGTAGCCCCACCACTCAAACCATTAAAGTATGAAGCCAATTGATACGATGTAGAGGTAGCCCCACCACTCAATCCATTAAAGTATGAAGCCAGTTAATATGATGTAGAGGTAGCCCCATCACTCAAACCTTTAAAGTATGAAGCCAATTAATACGATGTAGAGGAAGCCCCACCACTCAAACCATTAAAGTATGAAGCCAATTAATACGATGTAGAGGTAGCCCCACCACTCAATCCATTGAAGTATGAAGCCAGTTAATATGATGTAGAGGTAGCCCCACCACTCAAACCATTAAAGTATGAATTAAGCCAATTAATATGATGTAGAGGTAGCCCCACCACTCAATCCATTAAATTATGAAGCCAATTAATCTGTTGTAGACTAGCCCTGCCACTCAAACCATTAAAGTATGAAGCCAATTAATACAATGTAGAGGTAGCCCCACCACTCAAACCATTAAAGTACGAAGCCAATTAATATGATGTAGAGGTAGCCCCATCACTCAAACCATTAAAGTATGAAGCCAATTTATACGATGTAGAGGTAGCCCCACCACTCAATCCATTAAAGTATGAAGCCAGTTAATATGATGTAGAGGTATCCCCACCACTGAAACCATTAAAGTATGAAGCCAATTAATACCATGTAGAGGTAGCCCCACCACCCAATCCATTAAAGTATGAAGCCAGTTAATACGATGTAGAGGTAGCCCCACCACTCAATCCATTAAAGTATGAAGCCAGTTAATATGATGTAGAGGTAGCCCCACCACTCAAACCATTAAAGTATGAAGCCAATTAATATGATGTAGAGGTAGCCCCAACACTCAATCCATTAAATTATGAAGCCAATTAATCTGTTGTAGACTAGCCCTGCCACTCAAACCATTAAAGTATGAAGCCAATTAATACAATGTAGAGGTAGCCCCACCACTCAAACCATTAAAGTACGAAGCCAATTAATATGATGTAGAGGTAGCCCCATCACTCAAACCATTAAAGTATGAAGCCAGTTTATACGATGTAGAGGTAGCCCCACCACTCAATCCATTAAAGTATGAAGCCAGTTAATATGATGTAGAGGTATCCCCACCACTCAAACCATTAAAGTATGAAGCCAATTAATACCATGTAGAGGTAGCCCTACCACTCAATCCATTAAAGTATGAAGCCAGTTAATACGATGTAGAGGTAGCCCTACCACTCAAACCATTAAAGTATGAAGCCAATTAATATGATGTAGAGGTAGCCCCACCACTCAATCCATTAAATGATGAAGCCAATTAATCTGTTGTAGACTAGCCCTGCCACTCAAACCATTAAAGTATGAAGCCAATTAATACAATGTAGAGGTAGCCCCACCACACAAACCATTAAAGTACGAAGCCAATTAATATGATGTAGAGGTAGCCCCATCACTCAAAACATTGAAGTATGAAGCCAATTAATACGATGTAGAGGTATCCCCACCACTCAAACCATTAAAGTAGGAAGACAATTAATATGATGTAGAGGTAGCCCCACCACTCAAACCATTAAAGTATGAAGCCAGTTAATATGATGTAGAGGTATCCCCACCACTGAAACCATTAAAGTATGAAGCCAATTAATACCATGTAGAGGTTGCCCCACCACTCAAACCATTAAAGTACGAAGCCAATTAATATGATGTAGAGGTAGCCCCATCACTCAAACCATTAAAGTATGAAGCCAGTTTATACGATGTAGAGGTAGCCCCACCACTCAAACCATTAAAGTATGAAGCCAGTTAATATGATGTAGAGGTATCCCCACCACTCAAACCATTAAAGTATGAAGCCAATTAATACCATGTAGAGGTAGCCCCACCACTCAATCCATTAAAGTATGAAGCCAGTTAATACGATGTAGAGGTAGCCCTACCACTTAAACCATTAAAGTATGAAGCCAATTAATATGATGTAGAGGTAGCCCCACCACTCTATCCATTAAATTATGAAGCCAATTAATCTGTTGTAGATTAGCCCTGCCACTCAAACCATTAAAGTATGAAGCCAATTAATACAATGTAGAGGTAGCCCCACCACTCAAACCATTAAAGTATGAAGCCAATTAATATGATGTAGAGGTAGCCCCATCACTCAAACCATTAAAGTACGAAGCCATTTAATATGATGTAGAGGTAGCCCCACCACTCAAACCATTAAAGTATGAAGCCAGTTAATATGATGTAGAGGTATCCCCACCACTCAAACCATTAAAGTATGAAGCAAATTAATACGATGTAGAGGTAGCCCCACCACTCAATCCATTAAAGTATGAAGCCAATTAATAGATGTAGAGGTAGCCCCACCACTCAAACCATTAAAGTATGAAGCCAATTGATACGATGTAGAGGTAGCCCCACCACTCAATCCATTAAAGTATGAAGCCAGTTAATATGATGTAGAGGTAGCCCCATCACTCAAACCTTTAAAGTATGAAGCCAATTAATACGATGTAGAGGAAGCCCCACCACTCAAACCATTAAAGTATGAAGCCAATTAATACGATGTAGAGGTAGCCCCACCACTCAATCCATTGAAGTATGAAGCCAGTTAATATGATGTAGAGGTAGCCCCACCACTCAAACCATTAAAGTATGAATTAAGCCAATTAATATGATGTAGAGGTAGCCCCACCACTCAATCCATTAAATTATGAAGCCAGTTAATATGATGTAGAGGTATCCCCACCACTCAAACCATTAAAGTATGAAGCCAATTAATACCATGTAGAGGTAGCCCCACCACTCAATCCATTAAAGTATGAAGCCAGTTAATACGATGTAGAGGTAGCCCTACCACTTAAACCATTAAAGTATGAAGCCAATTAATATGATGTAGAGGTAGCCCCACCACTCAATCCATTAAATTATGAAGCCAATTAATCTGTTGTAGACTAGCCCTGCCAATCAAACCATTAAAGTATGAAGCCAATTAATACAATGTAGAGGTAGCCCCACCACTCAAACCATTAAAGTACGAAGCCAATTAATATGATGTAGAGGTAGCCCCATCACTCAACCCATTAAAGTACGAAGCCAATTAATATGATGTAGAGGTAGCCCCACCACTCAAACCATTAAAGTATGAAGCCAGTTAATATGATGTAGAGGTATCCCCACCACTCAAACCATTAAAGTATGAAGCAAATTAATACGATGTAGAGGTAGCCCCACCACTCAAACCATTAAAGTATGAAGCCAATTAATAGATGTAGAGGTAGCCCCACCACTCAAACCATTAAAGTATGAAGCCAATTGATACGATGTAGAGGTAGCCCCACCACTCAATCCATTAAAGTATGAAGCCAGTTAATATGATGTAGAGGTAGCCCCATCACTCAAACCTTTAAAGTATGAAGCCAATTAATACGATGTAGAGGAAGCCCCACCACTCAAACCATTAAAGTATGAAGCCAATTAATACGATGTAGAGGTAGCCCCACCACTCAATCCATTGAAGTATGAAGCCAGTTAATATGATGTAGAGGTAGCCCCACCACTCAAACCATTAAAGTATGAATTAAGCCAATTAATATGATGTAGAGGTAGCCCCACCACTCAATCCATTAAATTATGAAGCCAATTAATCTGTTGAAGACTAGCCCTGCCACTCAAACCATTAAAGTATGAAGCCAATTAATACAATGTAGAGGTAGCCCCACCACTCAAACCATTAAAGTACGAAGCCAATTAATATGATGTAGAGGTAGCCCCATCACTCAAACTTGAAAGTATGAAGCCAATTTATACGATGTAGAGGTAGCCCCACCACTCGATCCATTAAAGTATGAAGCCAGTTAATATGATGTAGAGGTATCCCCACCACTGAAACCATTAAAGTATGAAGCCAATTAATACCATGTAGAGGTAGCCCCACCACCCAATCCATTAAAGTATGAAGCCAGTTAATACGATGTAGAGGTAGCCCCACCACTCAATCCATTAAAGTATGAAGCCAGTTAATATGATGTAGAGGTAGCCCCACCACTCAAACCATTAAAGTATGAAGCCAATTAATATGATGTAGAGGTAGCCCCAACACTCAATCCATTAAATTATGAAGCCAATTAATCTGTTGTAGACTAGCCCTGCCACTCAAACCATTAAAGTATGAAGCCAATTAATACAATGTAGAGGTAGCCCCACCACTCAAACCATTAAAGTACGAAGCCAATTAATATGATGTAGAGGTAGCCCCATCACTCAAACCATTAAAGTATGAAGCCAGTTTATACGATGTAGAGGTAGCCCCACCACTCAATCCATTAAAGTATGAAGCCAGTTAATATGATGTAGAGGTATCCCCACCACTCAAACCATTAAAGTATGAAGCCAATTAATACCATATAGAGGTAGCCCTACCACTCAATCCATTAAAGTATGAAGCCAGTTAATACGATGTAGAGGTAGCCCTACCACTCAAACCATTAAAGTATGAAGCCAATTAATATGATGTAGAGGTAGCCCCACCACTCAATCCATTAAATTATGAAGCCAATTAATCTGTTGTAGACTAGCCCTGCCACTCAAACCATTAAAGTATGAAGCCAATTAATACAATGTAGAGGTAGCCCCACCACACAAACCATTAAAGTACGAAGCCAATTAATATGATGTAGAGGTAGCCCCATCACTCAAAACATTAAAGTATGAAGCCAATTAATACGATGTAGAGGTATCCCCACCACTCAAACCATTAAAGTAGGAAGACAATTAATATGATGTAGAGGTAGCCCCACCACTCAAACCATTAAAGTATGAAGCCAGTTAATATGATGTAGAGGTATCCCCACCACTGAAACCATTAAAGTATGAAGCCAATTAATACCATGTAGAGGTTGCCCCACCACTCAAACCATTAAAGTACGAAGCCAATTAATATGATGTAGAGGTAGCCCCAACACTCAAACCATTAAAGTATGAAGCCAATTTATACGATGTAGAGGTAGCCCCACCACTCAAACCATTAAAGTATGAAGCCAGTTAATATGATGTAGAGGTATCCCCACCACTCAAACCATTAAAGTATGAAGCCAATTAATACCATGTAGAGGTAGCCCCACCACTCAATCCATTAAAGTATGAAGCCAGTTAATACGATGTAGAGGTAGCCCTACCACTTAAACCATTAAAGTATGAAGCCAATTAATATGATGTAGAGGTAGCCCCACCACTCTATCCATTAAATTATGAAGCCAATTAATCTGTTGTAGACTAGCCCTGCCACTCAAACCATTAAAGTATGAAGCCAATTAATACAATGTAGAGGTAGCCCCACCACTCAAACCATTAAAGTATGAAGCCAATTAATATGATGTAGAGGTAGCCCCATCACTCAAACCATTAAAGTACGAAGCCAATTAATATGATGTAGAGGTAGCCCCACCACTCAAACCATTAAAGTATGAAGCCAGTTAATATGATGTAGAGGTATCCCCACCACTCAAACCATTAAAGTATGAAGCAAATTAATACGATGTAGAGGTAGCCCCACCACTCAATCCATTAAAGTATGAAGCCAATTAATAGATGTAGAGGTAGCCCCACCACTCAAACCATTAAAGTATGAAGCCAATTGATACGATGTAGAGGTAGCCCCACCACTCAATCCATTAAAGTATGAAGCCAGTTAATATGATGTAGAGGTAGCCCCATCACTCAAACCTTTAAAGTATGAAGCCAATTAATACGATGTAGAGGAAGCCCCACCACTCAAACCATTAAAGTATGAAGCCAATTAATACGATGTAGAGGTAGCCCCACCACTCAATCCATTGAAGTATGAAGCCAGTTAATATGATGTAGAGGTAGCCCCACCACTCAAACCATTAAAGTATGAAGCCAATTAATATGATGTAGAGGTAGCCCCACCACTCAATCCATTAAATTATGAAGCCAATTAATCTGTTGTAGACTAGCCCTGCCACTCAAACCATTAAAGTATGAAGCCAATTAATACAATGTAGAGGTAGCCCCACCACTCAAACCATTAAAGTACGAAGCCAATTAATATGATGTAGAGGTAGCCCCATCACTCAAACCATTAAAGTATGAAGCCAATTTATACGATGTAGAGGTAGCCCCACCACTCAATCCATTAAAGTATGAAGCCAGTTAATATGATGTAGAGGTATCCCCACCACTGAAACCATTAAAGTATGAAGCCAATTAATACCATGTAGAGGTAGCCCCACCACCCAATCCATTAAAGTATGAAGCCAGTTAATCTGTTGTAGACTAGCCCTGCCACTCAAACCATTAAAGTATGAAGCCAATTAATACAATGTAGAGGTAGCCCCACCACTCAAACCATTAAAGTACGAAGCCAATTAATATGATGTAGAGGTAGCCCCATCACTCAACCCATTAAAGTACGAAGCCAATTAATATGATGTAGAGGTAGCCCCACCACTCAAACCATTAAAGTATGAAGCCAGTTAATATGATGTAGAGGTATCCCCACCACTCAAACCATTAAAGTATGAAGCAAATTAATACGATGTAGAGGTAGCCCCACCACTCAATCCATTAAAGTATGAAGCCAATTAATAGATGTAGAGGTAGCCCCACCACTCAAACCATTAAAGTATGAAGCCAATTGATACGATGTAGAGGTAGCCCCACCACTCAATCCATTAAAGTATGAAGCCAGTTAATATGATGTAGAGGTAGCCCCATCACTCAAACCTTTAAAGTATGAAGCCAATTAATACGATGTAGAGGAAGCCCCACCACTCAAACCATTAAAGTATGAAGCCAATTAATACGATGTAGAGGTAGCCCCACCACTCAATCCATTGAAGTATGAAGCCAGTTAATATGATGTAGAGGTAGCCCCACCACTCAAACCATTAAAGTATGAATTAAGCCAATTAATATGATGTAGAGGTAGCCCCACCACTCAATCCATTAAATTATGAAGCCAATTAATCTGTTGTAGACTAGCCCTGCCACTCAAACCATTAAAGTATGAAGCCAATTAATACAATGTAGAGGTAGCCCCACCACTCAAACCATTAAAGTACGAAGCCAATTAATATGATGTAGAGGTAGCCCCATCACTCAAACCATTAAAGTATGAAGCCAATTTATACGATGTAGAGGTAGCCCCACCACTCAATCCATTAAAGTATGAAGCCAGTTAATATGATGTAGAGGTATCCCCACCACTGAAACCATTAAAGTATGAAGCCAATTAATACCATGTAGAGGTAGCCCCACCACCCAATCCATTAAAGTATGAAGCCAGTTAATACGATGTAGAGGTAGCCCCACCACTCAATCCATTAAAGTATGAAGCCAGTTAATATGATGTAGAGGTAGCCCCACCACTCAAACCATTAAAGTATGAAGCCAATTAATATGATGTAGAGGTAGCCCCAACACTCAATCCATTAAATTATGAAGCCAATTAATCTGTTGTAGACTAGCCCTGCCACTCAAACCATTAAAGTATGAAGCCAATTAATACAATGTAGAGGTAGCCCCACCACTCAAACCATTAAAGTACAAAGCCAATTAATATGATGTAGAGGTAGCCCCATCACTCAAACCATTAAAGTATGAAGCCAGTTTATACGATGTAGAGGTAGCCCCACCACTCAATCCATTAAAGTATGAAGCCAGTTAATATGATGTAGAGGTATCCCCACCACTCAAACCATTAAAGTATGAAGCCAATTAATACCATGTAGAGGTAGCCCTACCACTCAATCCATTAAAGTATGAAGCCAGTTAATACGATGTAGAGGTAGCCCTACCACTCAAACCATTAAAGTATGAAGCCAATTAATATGATGTAGAGGTAGCCCCACCACTCAATCCATTAAATGATGAAGCCAATTAATCTGTTGTAGACTAGCCCTGCCACTCAAACCATTAAAGTATGAAGCCAATTAATACAATGTAGAGGTAGCCCCACCACACAAACCATTAAAGTACGAAGCCAATTAATATGATGTAGAGGTAGCCCCATCACTCAAAACATTGAAGTATGAAGCCAATTAATACGATGTAGAGGTATCCCCACCACTCAAACCATTAAAGTAGGAAGACAATTAATATGATGTAGAGGTAGCCCCACCACTCAAACCATTAAAGTATGAAGCCAGTTAATATGATGTAGAGGTATCCCCACCACTGAAACCATTAAAGTATGAAGCCAATTAATACCATGTAGAGGTTGCCCCACCACTCAAACCATTAAAGTACGAAGCCAATTAATATGATGTAGAGGTAGCCCCATCACTCAAACCATTAAAGTATGAAGCCAGTTTATACGATGTAGAGGTAGCCCCACCACTCAAACCATTAAAGTATGAAGCCAGTTAATATGATGTAGAGGTATCCCCACCACTCAAACCATTAAAGTATGAAGCCAATTAATACCATGTAGAGGTAGCCCCACCACTCAATCCATTAAAGTATGAAGCAAGTTAATACGATGTAGAGGTAGCCCTACCACTTAAACCATTAAAGTATGAAGCCAATTAATATGATGTAGAGGTAGCCCCACCACTCTATCCATTAAATTATGAAGCCAATTAATCTGTTGTAGACTAGCCCTGCCACTCAAACCATTAAAGTATGAAGCCAATTAATACAATGTAGAGGTAGCCCCACCACTCAAACCATTAAAGTATGAAGCCAATTAATATGATGTAGAGGTAGCCCCATCACTCAACCCATTAAAGAACGAAGCCAATTAATATGATGTAGAGGTAGCCCCACCACTCAAACCATTAAAGTATGAAGCCAGTTAATATGATGTAGAGGTATCCCCACCACTCAAACCATTAAAGTATGAAGCAAATTAATACGATGTAGAGGTAGCCCCACCACTCAATCCATTAAAGTATGAAGCCAATTAATAGATGTAGAGGTAGCCCCACCACTCAAACCATTAAAGTATGAAGCCAATTAATACGATGTAGAGGTAGCCCCACCACTCAATCCATTGAAGTATGAAGCCAGTTAATATGATGTAGAGGTAGCCCCACCACTCAAACCATTAAAGTATGAATTAAGCCAATTAATATGATGTAGAGGTAGCCCCACCACTCAATCCATTAAATTATGAAGCCAATTAATCTGTTGTAGACTAGCCCTGCCACTCAAACCATTAAAGTATGAAGCCAATTAATACAATGTAGAGGTAGCCCCACCACTCAAACCATTAAAGTACGAAGCCAATTAATATGATGTAGAGGTAGCCCCATCACTCAAACCATTAAAGTATGAAGCCAATTTATACGATGTAGAGGTAGCCCCACCACTCAATCCATTAAAGTATGAAGCCAGTTAATATGATGTAGAGGTATCCCCACCACTGAAACCATTAAAGTATGAAGCCAATTAATACCATGTAGAGGTAGCCCCACCACCCAATCCATTAAAGTATGAAGCCAGTTAATACGATGTAGAGGTAGCCCCACCACTCAATCCATTAAAGTATGAAGCCAGTTAATATGATGTAGAGGTAGCCCCACCACTCAAACCATTAAAGTATGAAGCCAATTAATATGATGTAGAGGTAGCCCCAACACTCAATCCATTAAATTATGAAGCCAATTAATCTGTTGTAGACTAGCCCTGCCACTCAAACCATTAAAGTATGAAGCCAATTAATACAATGTAGAGGTAGCCCCACCACTCAAACCATTAAAGTACGAAGCCAATTAATATGATGTAGAGGTAGCCCCATCACTCAAACCATTAAAGTATGAAGCCAGTTTATACGATGTAGAGGTAGCCCCACCACTCAATCCATTAAAGTATGAAGCCAGTTAATATGATGTAGAGGTATCCCCACCACTCAAACCATTAAAGTATGAAGCCAATTAATACCATGTAGAGGTAGCCCTACCACTCAATCCATTAAAGTATGAAGCCAGTTAATACGATGTAGAGGTAGCCCTACCACTCAAACCATTAAAGTATGAAGCCAATTAATATGATGTAGAGGTAGCCCCACCACTCAATCCATTAAATGATGAAGCCAATTAATCTGTTGTAGACTAGCCCTGCCACTCAAACCATTAAAGTATGAAGCCAATTAATACAATGTAGAGGTAGCCCCACCACACAAACCATTAAAGTACGAAGCCAATTAATATGATGTAGAGGTAGCCCCATCACTCAAAACATTGAAGTATGAAGCCAATTAATACGATGTAGAGGTATCCCCACCACTCAAACCATTAAAGTAGGAAGACAATTAATATGATGTAGAGGTAGCCCCACCACTCAAACCATTAAAGTATGAAGCCAGTTAATATGATGTAGAGGTATCCCCACCACTGAAACCATTAAAGTATGAAGCCAATTAATACCATGTAGAGGTTGCCCCACCTCTCAAACCATTAAAGTACGAAGCCAATTAATATGATGTAGAGGTAGCCCCATCACTCAAACCATTAAAGTATGAAGCCAGTTTATACGATGTAGAGGTAGCCCCACCACTCAAACCATTAAAGTATGAAGCCAGTTAATATGATGTAGAGGTATCCCCACCACTCAAACCATTAAAGTATGAAGCCAATTAATACCATGTAGAGGTAGCCCCACCACTCAATCCATTAAAGTATGAAGCAAGTTAATACGATGTAGAGGTAGCCCTACCACTTAAACCATTAAAGTATGAAGCCAATTAATATGATGTAGAGGTAGCCCCACCACTCTATCCATTAAATTATGAAGCCAATTAATCTGTTGTAGACTAGCCCTGCCACTCAAACCATTAAAGTATGAAGCCAATTAATACAATGTAGAGGTAGCCCCACCACTCAAACCATTAAAGTATGAAGCCAATTAATATGATGTAGAGGTAGCCCCATCACTCAACCCATTAAAGAACGAAGCCAATTAATATGATGTAGAGGTAGCCCCACCACTCAAACCATTAAAGTATGAAGCCAGTTAATATGATGTAGAGGTATCCCCACCACTCAAACCATTAAAGTATGAAGCAAATTAATACGATGTAGAGGTAGCCCCACCACTCAATCCATTAAAGTATGAAGCCAATTAATAGATGTAGAGGTAGCCCCACCACTCAAACCATTAAAGTATGAAGCCAATTGATACGATGTAGAGGTAGCCCCACCACTCAATCCATTAAAGTATGAAGCCAGTTAATATGATGTAGAGGTAGCCCCATCACTCAAACCTTTAAAGTATGAAGCCAATTAATACGATGTAGAGGAAGCCCCACCACTCAAACCATTAAAGTATGAAGCCAATTAATACGATGTAGAGGTAGCCCCACCACTCAATCCATTGAAGTATGAAGCCAGTTAATATGATGTAGAGGTAGCCCCACCACTCAAACCATTAAAGTATGAATTAAGCCAATTAATATGATGTAGAGGTAGCCCCACCACTCAATCCATTAAATTATGAAGCCAGTTAATATGATGTAGAGGTATCCCCACCACTCAAACCATTAAAGTATGAAGCCAATTAATACCATGTAGAGGTAGCCCCACCACTCAATCCATTAAAGTATGAAGCCAGTTAATACGATGTAGAGGTAGCCCTACCACTTAAACCATTAAAGTATGAAGCCAATTAATATGATGTAGAGGTAGCCCCACCACTCAATCCATTAAATTATGAAGCCAATTAATCTGTTGTAGACTAGCCCTGCCAATCAAACCATTAAAGTATGAAGCCAATTAATACAATGTAGAGGTAGCCCCACCACTCAAACCATTAAAGTACGAAGCCAATTAATATGATGTAGAGGTAGCCCCATCACTCAACCCATTAAAGTACGAAGCCAATTAATATGATGTAGAGGTAGCCCCACCACTCAAACCATTAAAGTATGAAGCCAGTTAATATGATGTAGAGGTATCCCCACCACTCAAACCATTAAAGTATGAAGCAAATTAATACGATGTAGAGGTAGCCCCACCACTCAAACCATTAAAGTATGAAGCCAATTAATAGATGTAGAGGTAGCCCCACCACTCAAACCATTAAAGTATGAAGCCAATTGATACGATGTAGAGGTAGCCCCACCACTCAATCCATTAAAGTATGAAGCCAGTTAATATGATGTAGAGGTAGCCCCATCACTCAAACCTTTAAAGTATGAAGCCAATTAATACGATGTAGAGGAAGCCCCACCACTCAAACCATTAAAGTATGAAGCCAATTAATACGATGTAGAGGTAGCCCCACCACTCAATCCATTGAAGTATGAAGCCAGTTAATATGATGTAGAGGTAGCCCCACCACTCAAACCATTAAAGTATGAATTAAGCCAATTAATATGATGTAGAGGTAGCCCCACCACTCAATCCATTAAATTATGAAGCCAATTAATCTGTTGAAGACTAGCCCTGCCACTCAAACCATTAAAGTATGAAGCCAATTAATACAATGTAGAGGTAGCCCCACCACTCAAACCATTAAAGTACGAAGCCAATTAATATGATGTAGAGGTAGCCCCATCACTCAAACTTGAAAGTATGAAGCCAATTTATACGATGTAGAGGTAGCCCCACCACTCGATCCATTAAAGTATGAAGCCAGTTAATATGATGTAGAGGTATCCCCACCACTGAAACCATTAAAGTATGAAGCCAATTAATACCATGTAGAGGTAGCCCCACCACCCAATCCATTAAAGTATGAAGCCAGTTAATACGATGTAGAGGTAGCCCCACCACTCAATCCATTAAAGTATGAAGCCAGTTAATATGATGTAGAGGTAGCCCCACCACTCAAACCATTAAAGTATGAAGCCAATTAATATGATGTAGAGGTAGCCCCAACACTCAATCCATTAAATTATGAAGCCAATTAATCTGTTGTAGACTAGCCCTGCCACTCAAACCATTAAAGTATGAAGCCAATTAATACAATGTAGAGGTAGCCCCACCACTCAAACCATTAAAGTACGAAGCCAATTAATATGATGTAGAGGTAGCCCCATCACTCAAACCATTAAAGTATGAAGCCAGTTTATACGATGTAGAGGTAGCCCCACCACTCAATCCATTAAAGTATGAAGCCAGTTAATATGATGTAGAGGTATCCCCACCACTCAAACCATTAAAGTATGAAGCCAATTAATACCATATAGAGGTAGCCCTACCACTCAATCCATTAAAGTATGAAGCCAGTTAATACGATGTAGAGGTAGCCCTACCACTCAAACCATTAAAGTATGAAGCCAATTAATATGATGTAGAGGTAGCCCCACCACTCAATCCATTAAATTATGAAGCCAATTAATCTGTTGTAGACTAGCCCTGCCACTCAAACCATTAAAGTATGAAGCCAATTAATACAATGTAGAGGTAGCCCCACCACACAAACCATTAAAGTACGAAGCCAATTAATATGATGTAGAGGTAGCCCCATCACTCAAAACATTAAAGTATGAAGCCAATTAATACGATGTAGAGGTATCCCCACCACTCAAACCATTAAAGTAGGAAGACAATTAATATGATGTAGAGGTAGCCCCACCACTCAAACCATTAAAGTATGAAGCCAGTTAATATGATGTAGAGGTATCCCCACCACTGAAACCATTAAAGTATGAAGCCAATTAATACCATGTAGAGGTTGCCCCACCACTCAAACCATTAAAGTACGAAGCCAATTAATATGATGTAGAGGTAGCCCCACCACTCAAACCATTAAAGTATGAAGCCAATTTATACGATGTAGAGGTAGCCCCACCACTCAAACCATTAAAGTATGAAGCCAGTTAATATGATGTAGAGGTATCCCCACCACTCAAACCATTAAAGTATGAAGCCAATTAATACCATGTAGAGGTAGCCCCACCACTCAATCCATTAAAGTATGAAGCCAGTTAATACGATGTAGAGGTAGCCCTACCACTTAAACCATTAAAGTATGAAGCCAATTAATATGATGTAGAGGTAGCCCCACCACTCTATCCATTAAATTATGAAGCCAATTAATCTGTTGTAGACTAGCCCTGCCACTCAAACCATTAAAGTATGAAGCCAATTAATACAATGTAGAGGTAGCCCCACCACTCAAACCATTAAAGTATGAAGCCAATTAATATGATGTAGAGGTAGCCCCATCACTCAAACCATTAAAGTACGAAGCCAATTAATATGATGTAGAGGTAGCCCCACCACTCAAACCATTAAAGTATGAAGCCAGTTAATATGATGTAGAGGTATCCCCACCACTCAAACCATTAAAGTATGAAGCAAATTAATACGATGTAGAGGTAGCCCCACCACTCAATCCATTAAAGTATGAAGCCAATTAATAGATGTAGAGGTAGCCCCACCACTCAAACCATTAAAGTATGAAGCCAATTGATACGATGTAGAGGTAGCCCCACCACTCAATCCATTAAAGTATGAAGCCAGTTAATATGATGTAGAGGTAGCCCCATCACTCAAACCTTTAAAGTATGAAGCCAATTAATACGATGTAGAGGAAGCCCCACCACTCAAACCATTAAAGTATGAAGCCAATTAATACGATGTAGAGGTAGCCCCACCACTCAATCCATTGAAGTATGAAGCCAGTTAATATGATGTAGAGGTAGCCCCACCACTCAAACCATTAAAGTATGAAGCCAATTAATATGATGTAGAGGTAGCCCCACCACTCAATCCATTAAATTATGAAGCCAATTAATCTGTTGTAGACTAGCCCTGCCACTCAAACCATTAAAGTATGAAGCCAATTAATACAATGTAGAGGTAGCCCCACCACTCAAACCATTAAAGTACGAAGCCAATTAATATGATGTAGAGGTAGCCCCATCACTCAAACCATTAAAGTATGAAGCCAATTTATACGATGTAGAGGTAGCCCCACCACTCAATCCATTAAAGTATGAAGCCAGTTAATATGATGTAGAGGTATCCCCACCACTGAAACCATTAAAGTATGAAGCCAATTAATACCATGTAGAGGTAGCCCCACCACCCAATCCATTAAAGTATGAAGCCAGTTAATCTGTTGTAGACTAGCCCTGCCACTCAAACCATTAAAGTATGAAGCCAATTAATACAATGTAGAGGTAGCCCCACCACTCAAACCATTAAAGTACGAAGCCAATTAATATGATGTAGAGGTAGCCCCATCACTCAACCCATTAAAGTACGAAGCCAATTAATATGATGTAGAGGTAGCCCCACCACTCAAACCATTAAAGTATGAAGCCAGTTAATATGATGTAGAGGTATCCCCACCACTCAAACCATTAAAGTATGAAGCAAATTAATACGATGTAGAGGTAGCCCCACCACTCAATCCATTAAAGTATGAAGCCAATTAATAGATGTAGAGGTAGCCCCACCACTCAAACCATTAAAGTATGAAGCCAATTGATACGATGTAGAGGTAGCCCCACCACTCAATCCATTAAAGTATGAAGCCAGTTAATATGATGTAGAGGTAGCCCCATCACTCAAACCTTTAAAGTATGAAGCCAATTAATACGATGTAGAGGAAGCCCCACCACTCAAACCATTAAAGTATGAAGCCAATTAATACGATGTAGAGGTAGCCCCACCACTCAATCCATTGAAGTATGAAGCCAGTTAATATGATGTAGAGGTAGCCCCACCACTCAAACCATTAAAGTATGAATTAAGCCAATTAATATGATGTAGAGGTAGCCCCACCACTCAATCCATTAAATTATGAAGCCAATTAATCTGTTGTAGACTAGCCCTGCCACTCAAACCATTAAAGTATGAAGCCAATTAATACAATGTAGAGGTAGCCCCACCACTCAAACCATTAAAGTACGAAGCCAATTAATATGATGTAGAGGTAGCCCCATCACTCAAACCATTAAAGTATGAAGCCAATTTATACGATGTAGAGGTAGCCCCACCACTCAATCCATTAAAGTATGAAGCCAGTTAATATGATGTAGAGGTATCCCCACCACTGAAACCATTAAAGTATGAAGCCAATTAATACCATGTAGAGGTAGCCCCACCACCCAATCCATTAAAGTATGAAGCCAGTTAATACGATGTAGAGGTAGCCCCACCACTCAATCCATTAAAGTATGAAGCCAGTTAATATGATGTAGAGGTAGCCCCACCACTCAAACCATTAAAGTATGAAGCCAATTAATATGATGTAGAGGTAGCCCCAACACTCAATCCATTAAATTATGAAGCCAATTAATCTGTTGTAGACTAGCCCTGCCACTCAAACCATTAAAGTATGAAGCCAATTAATACAATGTAGAGGTAGCCCCACCACTCAAACCATTAAAGTACGAAGCCAATTAATATGATGTAGAGGTAGCCCCATCACTCAAACCATTAAAGTATGAAGCCAGTTTATACGATGTAGAGGTAGCCCCACCACTCAATCCATTAAAGTATGAAGCCAGTTAATATGATGTAGAGGTATCCCCACCACTCAAACCATTAAAGTATGAAGCCAATTAATACCATGTAGAGGTAGCCCTACCACTCAATCCATTAAAGTATGAAGCCAGTTAATACGATGTAGAGGTAGCCCTACCACTCAAACCATTAAAGTATGAAGCCAATTAATATGATGTAGAGGTAGCCCCACCACTCAATCCATTAAATGATGAAGCCAATTAATCTGTTGTAGACTAGCCCTGCCACTCAAACCATTAAAGTATGAAGCCAATTAATACAATGTAGAGGTAGCCCCACCACACAAACCATTAAAGTACGAAGCCAATTAATATGATGTAGAGGTAGCCCCATCACTCAAAACATTGAAGTATGAAGCCAATTAATACGATGTAGAGGTATCCCCACCACTCAAACCATTAAAGTAGGAAGACAATTAATATGATGTAGAGGTAGCCCCACCACTCAAACCATTAAAGTATGAAGCCAGTTAATATGATGTAGAGGTATCCCCACCACTGAAACCATTAAAGTATGAAGCCAATTAATACCATGTAGAGGTTGCCCCACCACTCAAACCATTAAAGTACGAAGCCAATTAATATGATGTAGAGGTAGCCCCATCACTCAAACCATTAAAGTATGAAGCCAGTTTATACGATGTAGAGGTAGCCCCACCACTCAAACCATTAAAGTATGAAGCCAGTTAATATGATGTAGAGGTATCCCCACCACTCAAACCATTAAAGTATGAAGCCAATTAATACCATGTAGAGGTAGCCCCACCACTCAATCCATTAAAGTATGAAGCAAGTTAATACGATGTAGAGGTAGCCCTACCACTTAAACCATTAAAGTATGAAGCCAATTAATATGATGTAGAGGTAGCCCCACCACTCTATCCATTAAATTATGAAGCCAATTAATCTGTTGTAGACTAGCCCTGCCACTCAAACCATTAAAGTATGAAGCCAATTAATACAATGTAGAGGTAGCCCCACCACTCAAACCATTAAAGTATGAAGCCAATTAATATGATGTAGAGGTAGCCCCATCACTCAACCCATTAAAGAACGAAGCCAATTAATATGATGTAGAGGTAGCCCCACCACTCAAACCATTAAAGTATGAAGCCAGTTAATATGATGTAGAGGTATCCCCACCACTCAAACCATTAAAGTATGAAGCAAATTAATACGATGTAGAGGTAGCCCCACCACTCAATCCATTAAAGTATGAAGCCAATTAATAGATGTAGAGGTAGCCCCACCACTCAAACCATTAAAGTATGAAGCCAATTGATACGATGTAGAGGTAGCCCCACCACTCAATCCATTAAAGTATGAAGCCAGTTAATATGATGTAGAGGTAGCCCCATCACTCAAACCTTTAAAGTATGAAGCCAATTAATACGATGTAGAGGAAGCCCCACCACTCAAACCATTAAAGTATGAAGCCAATTAATACGATGTAGAGGTAGCCCCACCACTCAATCCATTGAAGTATGAAGCCAGTTAATATGATGTAGAGGTAGCCCCACCACTCAAACCATTAAAGTATGAATTAAGCCAATTAATATGATGTAGAGGTAGCCCCACCACTCAATCCATTAAATTATGAAGCCAGTTAATATGATGTAGAGGTATCCCCACCACTCAAACCATTAAAGTATGAAGCCAATTAATACCATGTAGAGGTAGCCCCACCACTCAATCCATTAAAGTATGAAGCCAGTTAATACGATGTAGAGGTAGCCCTACCACTTAAACCATTAAAGTATGAAGCCAATTAATATGATGTAGAGGTAGCCCCACCACTCAATCCATTAAATTATGAAGCCAATTAATCTGTTGTAGACTAGCCCTGCCAATCAAACCATTAAAGTATGAAGCCAATTAATACAATGTAGAGGTAGCCCCACCACTCAAACCATTAAAGTACGAAGCCAATTAATATGATGTAGAGGTAGCCCCATCACTCAACCCATTAAAGTACGAAGCCAATTAATATGATGTAGAGGTAGCCCCACCACTCAAACCATTAAAGTATGAAGCCAGTTAATATGATGTAGAGGTATCCCCACCACTCAAACCATTAAAGTATGAAGCAAATTAATACGATGTAGAGGTAGCCCCACCACTCAAACCATTAAAGTATGAAGCCAATTAATAGATGTAGAGGTAGCCCCACCACTCAAACCATTAAAGTATGAAGCCAATTGATACGATGTAGAGGTAGCCCCACCACTCAATCCATTAAAGTATGAAGCCAGTTAATATGATGTAGAGGTAGCCCCATCACTCAAACCTTTAAAGTATGAAGCCAATTAATACGATGTAGAGGAAGCCCCACCACTCAAACCATTAAAGTATGAAGCCAATTAATACGATGTAGAGGTAGCCCCACCACTCAATCCATTGAAGTATGAAGCCAGTTAATATGATGTAGAGGTAGCCCCACCACTCAAACCATTAAAGTATGAATTAAGCCAATTAATATGATGTAGAGGTAGCCCCACCACTCAATCCATTAAATTATGAAGCCAATTAATCTGTTGAAGACTAGCCCTGCCACTCAAACCATTAAAGTATGAAGCCAATTAATACAATGTAGAGGTAGCCCCACCACTCAAACCATTAAAGTACGAAGCCAATTAATATGATGTAGAGGTAGCCCCATCACTCAAACCATTAAAGTATGAAGCCAATTTATACGATGTAGAGGTAGCCCCACCACTCGATCCATTAAAGTATGAAGCCAGTTAATATGATGTAGAGGTATCCCCACCACTGAAACCATTAAAGTATGAAGCCAATTAATACCATGTAGAGGTAGCCCCACCACCCAATCCATTAAAGTATGAAGCCAGTTAATACGATGTAGAGGTAGCCCCACCACTCAATCCATTAAAGTATGAAGCCAGTTAATATGATGTAGAGGTAGCCCCACCACTCAAACCATTAAAGTATGAAGCCAATTAATATGATGTAGAGGTAGCCCCAACACTCAATCCATTAAATTATGAAGCCAATTAATCTGTTGTAGACTAGCCCTGCCACTCAAACCATTAAAGTATGAAGCCAATTAATACAATGTAGAGGTAGCCCCACCACTCAAACCATTAAAGTACGAAGCCAATTAATATGATGTAGAGGTAGCCCCATCACTCAAACCATTAAAGTATGAAGCCAGTTTATACGATGTAGAGGTAGCCCCACCACTCAATCCATTAAAGTATGAAGCCAGTTAATATGATGTAGAGGTATCCCCACCACTCAAACCATTAAAGTATGAAGCCAATTAATACCATATAGAGGTAGCCCTACCACTCAATCCATTAAAGTATGAAGCCAGTTAATACGATGTAGAGGTAGCCCTACCACTCAAACCATTAAAGTATGAAGCCAATTAATATGATGTAGAGGTAGCCCCACCACTCAATCCATTAAATTATGAAGCCAATTAATCTGTTGTAGACTAGCCCTGCCACTCAAACCATTAAAGTATGAAGCCAATTAATACAATGTAGAGGTAGCCCCACCACACAAACCATTAAAGTACGAAGCCAATTAATATGATGTAGAGGTAGCCCCATCACTCAAAACATTAAAGTATGAAGCCAATTAATACGATGTAGAGGTATCCCCACCACTCAAACCATTAAAGTAGGAAGACAATTAATATGATGTAGAGGTAGCCCCACCACTCAAACCATTAAAGTATGAAGCCAGTTTATACGATGTAGAGGTAGCCCCACCACTCAATCCATTAAAGTATGAAGCCAGTTAATATGATGTAGAGGTATCCCCACCACTCAAACCATTAAAGTATGAAGCCAATTAATACCATGTAGAGGTAGCCCTACCACTCAATCCATTAAAGTATGAAGCCAGTTAATACGATGTAGAGGTAGCCCTACCACTCAAACCATTAAAGTATGAAGCCAATTAATATGATGTAGAGGTAGCCCCACCACTCAATCCATTAAATGATGAAGCCAATTAATCTGTTGTAGACTAGCCCTGCCACTCAAACCATTAAAGTATGAAGCCAATTAATACAATGTAGAGGTAGCCCCACCACACAAACCATTAAAGTACGAAGCCAATTAATATGATGTAGAGGTAGCCCCATCACTCAAAACATTGAAGTATGAAGCCAATTAATACGATGTAGAGGTATCCCCACCACTCAAACCATTAAAGTAGGAAGACAATTAATATGATGTAGAGGTAGCCCCACCACTCAAACCATTAAAGTATGAAGCCAGTTAATATGATGTAGAGGTATCCCCACCACTGAAACCATTAAAGTATGAAGCCAATTAATACCATGTAGAGGTTGCCCCACCACTCAAACCATTAAAGTACGAAGCCAATTAATATGATGTAGAGGTAGCCCCATCACTCAAACCATTAAAGTATGAAGCCAGTTTATACGATGTAGAGGTAGCCCCACCACTCAAACCATTAAAGTATGAAGCCAGTTAATATGATGTAGAGGTATCCCCACCACTCAAACCATTAAAGTATGAAGCCAATTAATACCATGTAGAGGTAGCCCCACCACTCAATCCATTAAAGTATGAAGCAAGTTAATACGATGTAGAGGTAGCCCTACCACTTAAACCATTAAAGTATGAAGCCAATTAATATGATGTAGAGGTAGCCCCACCACTCTATCCATTAAATTATGAAGCCAATTAATCTGTTGTAGACTAGCCCTGCCACTCAAACCATTAAAGTATGAAGCCAATTAATACAATGTAGAGGTAGCCCCACCACTCAAACCATTAAAGTATGAAGCCAATTAATATGATGTAGAGGTAGCCCCATCACTCAACCCATTAAAGAACGAAGCCAATTAATATGATGTAGAGGTAGCCCCACCACTCAAACCATTAAAGTATGAAGCCAGTTAATATGATGTAGAGGTATCCCCACCACTCAAACCATTAAAGTATGAAGCAAATTAATACGATGTAGAGGTAGCCCCACCACTCAATCCATTAAAGTATGAAGCCAATTAATAGATGTAGAGGTAGCCCCACCACTCAAACCATTAAAGTATGAAGCCAATTAATACGATGTAGAGGTAGCCCCACCACTCAATCCATTGAAGTATGAAGCCAGTTAATATGATGTAGAGGTAGCCCCACCACTCAAACCATTAAAGTATGAATTAAGCCAATTAATATGATGTAGAGGTAGCCCCACCACTCAATCCATTAAATTATGAAGCCAATTAATCTGTTGTAGACTAGCCCTGCCACTCAAACCATTAAAGTATGAAGCCAATTAATACAATGTAGAGGTAGCCCCACCACTCAAACCATTAAAGTACGAAGCCAATTAATATGATGTAGAGGTAGCCCCATCACTCAAACCATTAAAGTATGAAGCCAATTTATACGATGTAGAGGTAGCCCCACCACTCAATCCATTAAAGTATGAAGCCAGTTAATATGATGTAGAGGTATCCCCACCACTGAAACCATTAAAGTATGAAGCCAATTAATACCATGTAGAGGTAGCCCCACCACCCAATCCATTAAAGTATGAAGCCAGTTAATACGATGTAGAGGTAGCCCCACCACTCAATCCATTAAAGTATGAAGCCAGTTAATATGATGTAGAGGTAGCCCCACCACTCAAACCATTAAAGTATGAAGCCAATTAATATGATGTAGAGGTAGCCCCAACACTCAATCCATTAAATTATGAAGCCAATTAATCTGTTGTAGACTAGCCCTGCCACTCAAACCATTAAAGTATGAAGCCAATTAATACAATGTAGAGGTAGCCCCACCACTCAAACCATTAAAGTACGAAGCCAATTAATATGATGTAGAGGTAGCCCCATCACTCAAACCATTAAAGTATGAAGCCAGTTTATACGATGTAGAGGTAGCCCCACCACTCAATCCATTAAAGTATGAAGCCAGTTAATATGATGTAGAGGTATCCCCACCACTCAAACCATTAAAGTATGAAGCCAATTAATACCATGTAGAGGTAGCCCTACCACTCAATCCATTAAAGTATGAAGCCAGTTAATACGATGTAGAGGTAGCCCTACCACTCAAACCATTAAAGTATGAAGCCAATTAATATGATGTAGAGGTAGCCCCACCACTCAATCCATTAAATGATGAAGCCAATTAATCTGTTGTAGACTAGCCCTGCCACTCAAACCATTAAAGTATGAAGCCAATTAATACAATGTAGAGGTAGCCCCACCACACAAACCATTAAAGTACGAAGCCAATTAATATGATGTAGAGGTAGCCCCATCACTCAAAACATTGAAGTATGAAGCCAATTAATACGATGTAGAGGTATCCCCACCACTCAAACCATTAAAGTAGGAAGACAATTAATATGATGTAGAGGTAGCCCCACCACTCAAACCATTAAAGTATGAAGCCAGTTAATATGATGTAGAGGTATCCCCACCACTGAAACCATTAAAGTATGAAGCCAATTAATACCATGTAGAGGTTGCCCCACCACTCAAACCATTAAAGTACGAAGCCAATTAATATGATGTAGAGGTAGCCCCATCACTCAAACCATTAAAGTATGAAGCCAGTTTATACGATGTAGAGGTAGCCCCACCACTCAAACCATTAAAGTATGAAGCCAGTTAATATGATGTAGAGGTATCCCCACCACTCAAACCATTAAAGTATGAAGCCAATTAATACCATGTAGAGGTAGCCCCACCACTCAATCCATTAAAGTATGAAGCAAGTTAATACGATGTAGAGGTAGCCCTACCACTTAAACCATTAAAGTATGAAGCCAATTAATATGATGTAGAGGTAGCCCCACCACTCTATCCATTAAATTATGAAGCCAATTAATCTGTTGTAGACTAGCCCTGCCACTCAAACCATTAAAGTATGAAGCCAATTAATACAATGTAGAGGTAGCCCCACCACTCAAACCATTAAAGTATGAAGCCAATTAATATGATGTAGAGGTAGCCCCATCACTCAACCCATTAAAGAACGAAGCCAATTAATATGATGTAGAGGTAGCCCCACCACTCAAACCATTAAAGTATGAAGCCAGTTAATATGATGTAGAGGTATCCCCACCACTCAAACCATTAAAGTATGAAGCAAATTAATACGATGTAGAGGTAGCCCCACCACTCAATCCATTAAAGTATGAAGCCAATTAATAGATGTAGAGGTAGCCCCACCACTCAAACCATTAAAGTATGAAGCCAATTGATACGATGTAGAGGTAGCCCCACCACTCAATCCATTAAAGTATGAAGCCAGTTAATATGATGTAGAGGTAGCCCCATCACTCAAACCTTTAAAGTATGAAGCCAATTAATACGATGTAGAGGAAGCCCCACCACTCAAACCATTAAAGTATGAAGCCAATTAATACGATGTAGAGGTAGCCCCACCACTCAATCCATTGAAGTATGAAGCCAGTTAATATGATGTAGAGGTAGCCCCACCACTCAAACCATTAAAGTATGAATTAAGCCAATTAATATGATGTAGAGGTAGCCCCACCACTCAATCCATTAAATTATGAAGCCAGTTAATATGATGTAGAGGTATCCCCACCACTCAAACCATTAAAGTATGAAGCCAATTAATACCATGTAGAGGTAGCCCCACCACTCAATCCATTAAAGTATGAAGCCAGTTAATACGATGTAGAGGTAGCCCTACCACTTAAACCATTAAAGTATGAAGCCAATTAATATGATGTAGAGGTAGCCCCACCACTCAATCCATTAAATTATGAAGCCAATTAATCTGTTGTAGACTAGCCCTGCCAATCAAACCATTAAAGTATGAAGCCAATTAATACAATGTAGAGGTAGCCCCACCACTCAAACCATTAAAGTACGAAGCCAATTAATATGATGTAGAGGTAGCCCCATCACTCAACCCATTAAAGTACGAAGCCAATTAATATGATGTAGAGGTAGCCCCACCACTCAAACCATTAAAGTATGAAGCCAGTTAATATGATGTAGAGGTATCCCCACCACTCAAACCATTAAAGTATGAAGCAAATTAATACGATGTAGAGGTAGCCCCACCACTCAAACCATTAAAGTATGAAGCCAATTAATAGATGTAGAGGTAGCCCCACCACTCAAACCATTAAAGTATGAAGCCAATTGATACGATGTAGAGGTAGCCCCACCACTCAATCCATTAAAGTATGAAGCCAGTTAATATGATGTAGAGGTAGCCCCATCACTCAAACCATTAAAGTACGAAGCCAATTAATATGATGTAGAGGTAGCCCCATCACTCAAACCATTAAAGTATGAAGCCAATTTATATGATGTAGAGGTAGCCCCACCACTCGATCCATTAAAGTATGAAGCCAGTTAATATGATGTAGAGGTATCCCCACCACTGAAACCATTAAAGTATGAAGCCAATTAATACCATGTAGAGGTAGCCCCACCACCCAATCCATTAAAGTATGAAGCCAGTTAATACGATGTAGAGGTAGCCCCACCACTCAATCCATTAAAGTATGAAGCCAGTTAATATGATGTAGAGGTAGCCCCACCACTCAAACCATTAAAGTATGAAGCCAATTAATATGATGTAGAGGTAGCCCCAACACTCAATCCATTAAATTATGAAGCCAATTAATCTGTTGTAGACTAGCCCTGCCACTCAAACCATTAAAGTATGAAGCCAATTAATACAATGTAGAGGTAGCCCCACCACTCAAACCATTAAAGTACGAAGCCAATTAATATGATGTAGAGGTAGCCCCATCACTCAAACCATTAAAGTATGAAGCCAGTTTATACGATGTAGAGGTAGCCCCACCACTCAATCCATTAAAGTATGAAGCCAGTTAATATGATGTAGAGGTATCCCCACCACTCAAACCATTAAAGTATGAAGCCAATTAATACCATATAGAGGTAGCCCTACCACTCAATCCATTAAAGTATGAAGCCAGTTAATACGATGTAGAGGTAGCCCTACCACTCAAACCATTAAAGTATGAAGCCAATTAATATGATGTAGAGGTAGCCCCACCACTCAATCCATTAAATTATGAAGCCAATTAATCTGTTGTAGACTAGCCCTGCCACTCAAACCATTAAAGTATGAAGCCAATTAATACAATGTAGAGGTAGCCCCACCACACAAACCATTAAAGTACGAAGCCAATTAATATGATGTAGAGGTAGCCCCATCACTCAAAACATTAAAGTATGAAGCCAATTAATACGATGTAGAGGTATCCCCACCACTCAAACCATTAAAGTAGGAAGACAATTAATATGATGTAGAGGTAGCCCCACCACTCAAACCATTAAAGTATGAAGCCAGTTAATATGATGTAGAGGTATCCCCACCACTGAAACCATTAAAGTATGAAGCCAATTAATACCATGTAGAGGTTGCCCCACCACTCAAACCATTAAAGTACGAAGCCAATTAATATGATGTAGAGGTAGCCCCATCACTCAAACCATTAAAGTATGAAGCCAATTTATACGATGTAGAGGTAGCCCCACCACTCAAACCATTAAAGTATGAAGCCAGTTAATATGATGTAGAGGTATCCCCACCACTCAAACCATTAAAGTATGAAGCCAATTAATACCATGTAGAGGTAGCCCCACCACTCAATCCATTAAAGTATGAAGCCAGTTAATACGATGTAGAGGTAGCCCTACCACTTAAACCATTAAAGTATGAAGCCAATTAATATGATGTAGAGGTAGCCCCACCACTCTATCCATTAAATTATGAAGCCAATTAATCTGTTGTAGACTAGCCCTGCCACTCAAACCATTAAAGTATGAAGCCAATTAATACAATGTAGAGGTAGCCCCACCACTCAAACCATTAAAGTATGAAGCCAATTAATATGATGTAGAGGTAGCCCCATCACTCAAACCATTAAAGTACGAAGCCAATTAATATGATGTAGAGGTAGCCCCACCACTCAAACCATTAAAGTATGAAGCCAGTTAATATGATGTAGAGGTATCCCCACCACTCAAACCATTAAAGTATGAAGCAAATTAATACGATGTAGAGGTAGCCCCACCACTCAATCCATTAAAGTATGAAGCCAATTAATAGATGTAGAGGTAGCCCCACCACTCAAACCATTAAAGTATGAAGCCAATTGATACGATGTAGAGGTAGCCCCACCACTCAATCCATTAAAGTATGAAGCCAGTTAATATGATGTAGAGGTAGCCCCATCACTCAAACCTTTAAAGTATGAAGCCAATTAATACGATGTAGAGGAAGCCCCACCACTCAAACCATTAAAGTATGAAGCCAATTAATACGATGTAGAGGTAGCCCCACCACTCAATCCATTGAAGTATGAAGCCAGTTAATATGATGTAGAGGTAGCCCCACCACTCAAACCATTAAAGTATGAAGCCAATTAATATGATGTAGAGGTAGCCCCACCACTCAATCCATTAAATTATGAAGCCAATTAATCTGTTGTAGACTAGCCCTGCCACTCAAACCATTAAAGTATGAAGCCAATTAATACAATGTAGAGGTAGCCCCACCACTCAAACCATTAAAGTACGAAGCCAATTAATATGATGTAGAGGTAGCCCCATCACTCAAACCATTAAAGTATGAAGCCAATTTATACGATGTAGAGGTAGCCCCACCACTCAATCCATTAAAGTATGAAGCCAGTTAATATGATGTAGAGGTATCCCCACCACTGAAACCATTAAAGTATGAAGCCAATTAATACCATGTAGAGGTAGCCCCACCACCCAATCCATTAAAGTATGAAGCCAGTTAATACAATGTAGAGGTAGCCCCACCACTCAAACCATTAAAGTACGAAGCCAATTAATATGATGTAGAGGTAGCCCCATCACTCAAACCATTAAAGTATGAAGCCAATTTATACGATGTAGAGGTAGCCCCACCACTCAATCCATTAAAGTATGAAGCCAGTTAATATGATGTAGAGGTATCCCCACCACTCAAACCATTAAAGTATGAAGCCAATTAATACCATGTAGAGGTAGCCCCACCACTCAATCCATTAAAGTATGAAGCCAGTTAATACGATGTAGAGGTAGCCCTACCACTTAAACCATTAAAGTATGAAGCCAATTAATATGATGTAGAGGTAGCCCCACCACTCAATCCATTAAATTATGAAGCCAATTAATCTGTTGTAGACTAGCCCTGCCACTTAAACCATTAAAGTATGAAGCCAATTAATACAATGTAGAGGTAGCCCCACCACTCAAACCATTAAAGTACGAAGCCAATTAATATGATGTAGAGGTAGCCCCATCACTCAACCCATTAAAGTACGAAGCCAATTAATATGATGTAGAGGTAGCCCCACCACTCAAACCATTAAAGTATGAAGCCAGTTAATATGATGTAGAGGTATCCCCACCACTCAAACCATTAAAGTATGAAGCAAATTAATACGATGTAGAGGTAGCCCCACCACTCAATCCATTAAAGTATGAAGCCAATTAATAGATGTAGAGGTAGCCCCACCACTCAAACCATTAAAGTATGAAGCCAATTGATACAATGTAGAGGTAGCCCCACCACTCAATCCATTAAAGTATGAAGCCAGTTAATATGATGTAGAGGTAGCCCCATCACTCAAACCTTTAAAGTATGAAGCCAATTAATACGATGTAGAGGAAGCCCCACCACTCAAACCATAAAAGTATGAAGCCAATTAATACGATGTAGAGGTAGCCCCACCACTCAATCCATTGAAGTATGAAGCCAGTTAATATGATGTAGAGGTAGCCCCACCACTCAATCCATTAAATTATGAAGCCAATTAATCTGTTGTAGACTAGCCCTGCCACTCAAACCATTAAAGTATGAAGCCAATTAATACAATGTAGAGGTAGCCCCACCACTCAAACCATTAAAGTACGAAGCCAATTAATATGATGTAGAGGTAGCCCCATCACTCAAACCATTAAAGTATGAAGCCAATTTATACGATGTAGAGGTAGCCCCACCACTCAATCCATTAAAGTATGAAGCCAGTTAATATGATGTAGAGGTATCCCCACCACTGAAACCATTAAAGTATGAAGCCAATTAATACCATGTAGAGGTAGCCCCACCACCCAATCCATTAAAGTATGAAGCCAGTTAATATGATGTAGAGGTAGCCCCACCACTCAATCCATTAAAGTATGAAGCCAGTTAATATGATGTAGAGGTAGCCCCACCACTCAAACCATTAAAGTATGAAGCCAATTAATATGATGTAGAGGTAGCCCCAACACTCAATCCATTAAATTATGAAGCCAATTAATCTGTTGTAGACTAGCCCTGCCACTCAAACCATTAAAGTATGAAGCCAATTAATACAATGTAGAGGTAGCCCCACCACTCAAACCATTAAAGTACGAAGCCAATTAATATGATGTAGAGGTAGCCCCATCACTCAAACCATTAAAGTATGAAGCCAGTTTATACGATGTAGAGGTAGCCCCACCACTCAATCCATTAAAGTATGAAGCCAGTTAATATGATGTAGAGGTATCCCCACCACTCAAACCATTAAAGTATGAAGCCAATTAATACCATGTAGAGGTAGCCCTACCACTCAATCCATTAAAGTATGAAGCCAGTTAATACGATGTAGAGGTAGCCCTACCACTCAAACCATTAAAGTATGAAGCCAATTAATATGATGTAGAGGTAGCCCCACCACTCAATCCATTAAATTATGAAGCCAATTAATCTGTTGTAGACTAGCCCTGCCACTCAAACCATTAAAGTATGAAGCCAATTAATACAATGTAGAGGTAGCCCCACCACACAAACCATTAAAGTACGAAGCCAATTAATATGATGTAGAGGTAGCCCCATCACTCAAAACATTAAAGTATGAAGCCAATTAATACGATGTAGAGGTATCCCCCCCACTCAAACCATTAAAGTAGGAAGACAATTAATATGATGTAGAGGTAGCCCCACCACTCAAACCATTAAAGTATGAAGCCAGTTAATATGATGTAGAGGTATCCCCACCACTGAAACCATTAAAGTATGAAGCCAATTAATACCATGTAGAGGTTGCCCCACCACTCAAACCATTAAAGTACGAAGCCAATTAATATGATGTAGAGGTAGCCCCATCACTCAAACCATTAAAGTATGAAGCCAATTTATACGATGTAGAGGTAGCCCCACCACTCAAACCATTAAAGTATGAAGCCAGTTAATATGATGTAGAGGTATCCCCACCACTCAAACCATTAAAGTATGAAGCCAGTTTATACGATGTAGAGGTAGCCCCACCACTCAATCCATTAAAGTATGAAGCCAGTTAATATGATGTAGAGGTATCCCCACCACTCAAACCATTAAAGTATGAAGCCAATTAATACCATATAGAGGTAGCCCTACCACTCAATCCATTAAAGTATGAAGCCAGTTAATACGATGTAGAGGTAGCCCTACCACTCAAACCATTAAAGTATGAAGCCAATTAATATGATGTAGAGGTAGCCCCACCACTCAATCCATTAAATTATGAAGCCAATTAATCTGTTGTAGACTAGCCCTGCCACTCAAACCATTAAAGTATGAAGCCAATTAATACAATGTAGAGGTAGCCCCACCACACAAACCATTAAAGTACGAAGCCAATTAATATGATGTAGAGGTAGCCCCATCACTCAAAACATTAAAGTATGAAGCCAATTAATACGATGTAGAGGTATCCCCACCACTCAAACCATTAAAGTAGGAAGACAATTAATATGATGTAGAGGTAGCCCCACCACTCAAACCATTAAAGTATGAAGCCAGTTAATATGATGTAGAGGTATCCCCACCACTGAAACCATTAAAGTATGAAGCCAATTAATACCATGTAGAGGTTGCCCCACCACTCAAACCATTAAAGTACGAAGCCAATTAATATGATGTAGAGGTAGCCCCATCACTCAAACCATTAAAGTATGAAGCCAATTTATACGATGTAGAGGTAGCCCCACCACTCAAACCATTAAAGTATGAAGCCAGTTAATATGATGTAGAGGTATCCCCACCACTCAAACCATTAAAGTATGAAGCCAATTAATACCATGTAGAGGTAGCCCCAC
Organism: Sipunculus nudus; assembly: GCA_026874595.1. Lineage (NCBI taxonomy): Eukaryota > Metazoa > Annelida > Sipuncula > Golfingiida > Sipunculidae > Sipunculus > Sipunculus nudus. The sequence continues at coordinate 69,364,630 of CM049310.1, forward strand.
CACTCAATCCATTAAAGTATGAAGCCAGTTAATACGATGTAGAGGTAGCCCTACCACTTAAACCATTAAAGTATGAAGCCAATTAATATGATGTAGAGGTAGCCCCACCACTCTATCCATTAAATTATGAAGCCAATTAATCTGTTGTAGACTAGCCCTGCCACTCAAACCATTAAAGTATGAAGCCAATTAATACAATGTAGAGGTAGCCCCACCACTCAAACCATTAAAGTATGAAGCCAATTAATATGATGTAGAGGTAGCCCCATCACTCAAACCATTAAAGTACGAAGCCAATTAATATGATGTAGAGGTAGCCCCACCACTCAAACCATTAAAGTATGAAGCCAGTTAATATGATGTAGAGGTATCCCCACCACTCAAACCATTAAAGTATGAAGCAAATTAATACGATGTAGAGGTAGCCCCACCACTCAATCCATTAAAGTATGAAGCCAATTAATAGATGTAGAGGTAGCCCCACCACTCAAACCATTAAAGTATGAAGCCAATTGATACGATGTAGAGGTAGCCCCACCACTCAATCCATTAAAGTATGAAGCCAGTTAATATGATGTAGAGGTAGCCCCATCACTCAAACCTTTAAAGTATGAAGCCAATTAATACGATGTAGAGGAAGCCCCACCACTCAAACCATTAAAGTATGAAGCCAATTAATACGATGTAGAGGTAGCCCCACCACTCAATCCATTGAAGTATGAAGCCAGTTAATATGATGTAGAGGTAGCCCCACCACTCAAACCATTAAAGTATGAAGCCAATTAATATGATGTAGAGGTAGCCCCACCACTCAATCCATTAAATTATGAAGCCAATTAATCTGTTGTAGACTAGCCCTGCCACTCAAACCATTAAAGTATGAAGCCAATTAATACAATGTAGAGGTAGCCCCACCACTCAAACCATTAAAGTACGAAGCCAATTAATATGATGTAGAGGTAGCCCCATCACTCAAACCATTAAAGTATGAAGCCAATTTATACGATGTAGAGGTAGCCCCACCACTCAATCCATTAAAGTATGAAGCCAGTTAATATGATGTAGAGGTATCCCCACCACTGAAACCATTAAAGTATGAAGCCAATTAATACCATGTAGAGGTAGCCCCACCACCCAATCCATTAAAGTATGAAGCCAGTTAATACAATGTAGAGGTAGCCCCACCACTCAAACCATTAAAGTACGAAGCCAATTAATATGATGTAGAGGTAGCCCCATCACTCAAACCATTAAAGTATGAAGCCAATTTATACGATGTAGAGGTAGCCCCACCACTCAATCCATTAAAGTATGAAGCCAGTTAATATGATGTAGAGGTATCCCCACCACTCAAACCATTAAAGTATGAAGCCAATTAATACCATGTAGAGGTAGCCCCACCACTCAATCCATTAAAGTATGAAGCCAGTTAATACGATGTAGAGGTAGCCCTACCACTTAAACCATTAAAGTATGAAGCCAATTAATATGATGTAGAGGTAGCCCCACCACTCAATCCATTAAATTATGAAGCCAATTAATCTGTTGTAGACTAGCCCTGCCACTTAAACCATTAAAGTATGAAGCCAATTAATACAATGTAGAGGTAGCCCCACCACTCAAACCATTAAAGTACGAAGCCAATTAATATGATGTAGAGGTAGCCCCATCACTCAACCCATTAAAGTACGAAGCCAATTAATATGATGTAGAGGTAGCCCCACCACTCAAACCATTAAAGTATGAAGCCAGTTAATATGATGTAGAGGTATCCCCACCACTCAAACCATTAAAGTATGAAGCAAATTAATACGATGTAGAGGTAGCCCCACCACTCAATCCATTAAAGTATGAAGCCAATTAATAGATGTAGAGGTAGCCCCACCACTCAAACCATTAAAGTATGAAGCCAATTGATACGATGTAGAGGTAGCCCCACCACTCAATCCATTAAAGTATGAAGCCAGTTAATATGATGTAGAGGTAGCCCCATCACTCAAACCTTTAAAGTATGAAGCCAATTAATACGATGTAGAGGAAGCCCCACCACTCAAACCATAAAAGTATGAAGCCAATTAATACGATGTAGAGGTAGCCCCACCACTCAATCCATTGAAGTATGAAGCCAGTTAATATGATGTAGAGGTAGCCCCACCACTCAATCCATTAAATTATGAAGCCAATTAATCTGTTGTAGACTAGCCCTGCCACTCAAACCATTAAAGTATGAAGCCAATTAATACAATGTAGAGGTAGCCCCACCACTCAAACCATTAAAGTACGAAGCCAATTAATATGATGTAGAGGTAGCCCCATCACTCAAACCATTAAAGTATGAAGCCAATTTATACGATGTAGAGGTAGCCCCACCACTCAATCCATTAAAGTATGAAGCCAGTTAATATGATGTAGAGGTATCCCCACCACTGAAACCATTAAAGTATGAAGCCAATTAATACCATGTAGAGGTAGCCCCACCACCCAATCCATTAAAGTATGAAGCCAGTTAATATGATGTAGAGGTAGCCCCACCACTCAATCCATTAAAGTATGAAGCCAGTTAATATGATGTAGAGGTAGCCCCACCACTCAAACCATTAAAGTATGAAGCCAATTAATATGATGTAGAGGTAGCCCCAACACTCAATCCATTAAATTATGAAGCCAATTAATCTGTTGTAGACTAGCCCTGCCACTCAAACCATTAAAGTATGAAGCCAATTAATACAATGTAGAGGTAGCCCCACCACTCAAACCATTAAAGTACGAAGCCAATTAATATGATGTAGAGGTAGCCCCATCACTCAAACCATTAAAGTATGAAGCCAGTTTATACGATGTAGAGGTAGCCCCACCACTCAATCCATTAAAGTATGAAGCCAGTTAATATGATGTAGAGGTATCCCCACCACTCAAACCATTAAAGTATGAAGCCAATTAATACCATGTAGAGGTAGCCCTACCACTCAATCCATTAAAGTATGAAGCCAGTTAATACGATGTAGAGGTAGCCCTACCACTCAAACCATTAAAGTATGAAGCCAATTAATATGATGTAGAGGTAGCCCCACCACTCAATCCATTAAATTATGAAGCCAATTAATCTGTTGTAGACTAGCCCTGCCACTCAAACCATTAAAGTATGAAGCCAATTAATACAATGTAGAGGTAGCCCCACCACACAAACCATTAAAGTACGAAGCCAATTAATATGATGTAGAGGTAGCCCCATCACTCAAAACATTAAAGTATGAAGCCAATTAATACGATGTAGAGGTATCCCCACCACTCAAACCATTAAAGTAGGAAGACAATTAATATGATGTAGAGGTAGCCCCACCACTCAAACCATTAAAGTATGAAGCCAGTTAATATGATGTAGAGGTATCCCCACCACTGAAACCATTAAAGTATGAAGCCAATTAATACCATGTAGAGGTTGCCCCACCACTCAAACCATTAAAGTACGAAGCCAATTAATATGATGTAGAGGTAGCCCCATCACTCAAACCATTAAAGTATGAAGCCAATTTATACGATGTAGAGGTAGCCCCACCACTCAAACCATTAAAGTATGAAGCCAGTTAATATGATGTAGAGGTATCCCCACCACTCAAACCATTAAAGTATGAAGCCAATTAATACCATGTAGAGGTAGCCCCACCACTCAATCCATTAAAGTATGAAGCCAGTTAATACGATGTAGAAGTAGCCCTACCACTTAAACCATTAAAGTATGAAGCCAATTAATATGATGTAGAGGTAGCCCCACCACTCTATCCATTAAATTATGAAGCCAATTAATCTGTTGTAGACTAGCCCTGCCACTCAAACCATTAAAGTATGAAGCCAATTAATACAATGTAGAGGTAGCCCCACCACTCAAACCATTAAAGTATGAAGCCAATTAATATGATGTAGAGGTAGCCCCATCACTCAAACCATTAAAGTACGAAGCCAATTAATATGATGTAGAGGTAGCCCCATCACTCAAAACATTAAAGTATGAAGCCAATTAATACGATGTAGAGGTATCCCCACCACTCAAACCATTAAAGTAGGAAGACAATTAATATGATGTAGAGGTAGCCCCACCACTCAAACCATTAAAGTATGAAGCCAATTAATATGATGTAGAGGTAGCCCCACCACTCAATCCATTAAATTATGAAGCCAATTAATCTGTTGTAGACTAGCCCTGCCACTCAAACCATTAAAGTATGAAGCCAATTAATACAATGTAGAGGTAGCCCCACCACTCAAACCATTAAAGTACGAAGCCAATTAATATGATGTAGAGGTAGCCCCATCACTCAAACCATTAAAGTATGAAGCCAGTTTATACGATGTAGAGGTAGCCCCACCACTCAATCCATTAAAGTACGAAGCCAATTAATATGATGTAGAGGTAGCCCCACCACTCAAACCATTAAAGTATGAAGCCAATTAATATGATGTAGAGGTAGCCCCACCACTCAATCCATTAAAGTACGAAGCCAATTAATATGATGTAGAGGTAGCCCCACCACTCAAACCATTAAAGTATGAAGACAATTAATATGATGTAGAGGTATCCCCACCACTCAAACCATTAAAGTATGAAGACAATTAATATGATGTAGAGGTATCCCAACCACTCAAACCATTAAACTATGAAGACAATTAATATGATATTGAGGTAGCCCCACCACTCAAACCATTAAAGTATTAAGTTGTAGCGGTCGCCACATGACTCAAACCATTAAAGTATGAAGACACTGGAAAGTCTGTCAAAAACTCAGCTAAAAAGTTCTTGTAGGGACAGACCCGTCGCTGATGTTTATTTTGGTTCTTGGATCTCTAAACCATTGACTGCACAAAAGATATCCCAAAATGAAATTCCTTTTTGTCTTTATGTTTTGAAGATCAACATGTGTACATATTTCTCTTTAATCATTCAATATAATGTGAAATATGAAAAACAAACTGTGAAAATTGTGAAACACCCCAAGTTCTTGAAAGACCGAGTTCTTGTATAAGCACATATATGAGACTTAACTCTCTTTCTTTTGTGGAAAATAGAAACTATCAGAAATCTGGTCATAAGAAAGAAAAGTTTAAACCTTAATTATACTTCACGGCATGACAATGCCATGTACTATGGCAACTAGACATAGAATATTCCCAGACTGTTGTCATGTCATGGCTACTTGCCATGCTGTAATCTTAATTAAGGATTGAATCTTAATTTTAAGAATTAAAAATCATACAAAGGAGAATCATCTGTATTTAATAGATAGGACTGTGGCATGGTTTGAAAGAGGATGATAAGTCAAAATCAAATCAATTGATGTATATTAGGCTCTCAAAGAATATTTATCAGAGCACTCAGAGGTTGGTTTAGGTTTCATATATATTTTATTCTGTGATGGCTTGAGCAGGCCATGATCCAGGAAGTTCAGGTTTAAAAACACTGAAATAAAGCAACAGTCATGAAGGTAATAAATAAGGCTGTAAGTAGGTGCTTATAAACAGAGCAGATGTCATAAAAGCTAAAATAGATAAACAGAGCAACAGTCATAAAACTTGAAAACCCAGCAGCACTCATAAAAGTGAATAGAGCTCATCAGCAGCTAGCTTACAGTGTGCTCTTTCACATACAGGACAGTGATAAACAACCCTTTGTACAAATTAAGCAATTAATCAGAATATTGTATTTAGTACCTGTAACCAATATGTTAATATACCCAGTATGTTTAATCAGGGACTGATCCAGATTTTAGGCAAAGGGGGTCCAACCCAGGAGGATGTTGATAAAAGCTAAAAATAAAGGTCCTCAGTTCTGGAAAAGGAGGGGGGGTGGGGGTGGGCAGACTGCAAAATTGGTCGGACACCCTTAATAAAAGGTTGCTTAAGCTGAAAAAGTCAGGGGTCAGGACCCCCCCCCCCCCCCCCCCGGATCCTCTTCTGTATGTTCATGTTAAGCATTAACCAGTTCAATTTTCTTACAATAATGTTGTAAATTTTAGAAATGTTTAACTTTCCATTATATAAATGCACACCTTTCCCATTATTTCCTGTATAAGTATTCTTTGCACACCAGTTCTAGATGTGAATGACCTTTGCAATTTCTGTGGGTTTGTCTTCTTATTCAATTATAACGGTCATTGGTCAAAGTTTAATTTGATTACTGCAGATGTATAATGGTCTTCTAGCATGCCATTACTTTGGCACTGTAGATTCCACTGGTACATTTGTTGCCAAGGCTAACGGAACATGGCATAGCCATGAGACACATATTATATTAGATATATGTCTGATCCAAATTCATAAGTGGCATGTCAAAGAAATACAGTGGATCCCTGAAACACAGATATATTCCAGTAACTGAGAAATCTTGATGTCCAAAACATATTGGGTAGTAATTTAGACCTCAAGAACTTGTCCAGGAGCAAAGAGAATTATCAAGACCTTCAGAATATATGCCCTTCAAAAGAGAAATCAAGACCCCTGGAAAGAATATTTCCATTAACAGAGAGGACTAAACCTCAAGAATACGTCCATTAACAAAGAGATCAAGACCCCTGAACATTTCTTGTAGCAGAGAAATCTTGACCTGGAGGACATTTCCTGTAGCAAAGACCTTCAGAATACATCAATTAAGAAAAAAATCCTCAGAACATTCTTGTAACAAAAAGATCTAGACCTTCAGAATATGTCCATTAACAGTGAAATCTATTCCCAAAAATGTTTCTTGTAGCAAAGAGATCTAGACCTCTTGAATGTGTCATTAACAAAAACATCTATACCCCAGAACATTTCTTGTAGCAAAAAGATCTAGACTTTCAGAATACATCCATTAAAAAAGGAATTTAAACCCCCAGAACATTTCTATCACCAGTGTGATAATTTTATGATAATTCAAATCATTATATTTTACCAATTTTCATTAGATATTATAAGGTGATCAGTCCTATGGAATGAAACAGGTATTTAGTAGACTTCTGTGCAGGATAACTTTCTAATTACAATTCAGTTTATTATTTAACTGCCAGCCCTTTGATTAGTGTTCACAGAGAATTCATTAATAAGCATGTTCATACATTTGACTGGGTTTACTCTTAAAGTGACAGGCACAGATAAAGTAATTAATTAACAGTTTAGACTTAGGTGTTCACAGGAGGGCAAGAAAGGTGTTGAATGTATTACACAATATGTCTTGTATTAATGCTGTAAGAAATTCCTTTATTGCAATTATTATTTTGGGCAAATGTATAAATAGAGATACTGGTTACTGAACCAGACAGTGAAGGTCAGAGCTAAAGAGAGGAGAGTCAAAGAGTTAGAGAGCTAAGAGAGAGAGAAGAGACAGGAATAAGAACAGGAGTTAATACAGAGAGAGAGAGAGATAGACAGAGAACAGAATCAGTTAAGTGGAAAATAGGGCAAACTATCAGAATATATATTTTGGACATTTGTTATTGTTAACTTTGATTAAATAAACTTGATAGTAAATTACATCTGGATTAAAGAATTCTTCTATCTGAGAAAATCAGCAACCTGTGAAAAAAAACACGTAAACAATTGGACGGTGATATTTCCGTTAGCAGAAAAAACAGCACCTGGAGAAAATTTCCCGTAGCAAAGAGATTTAGACCTTCAGAATACATCCATTAACAAAGGAATCTATACCCCAGAACATTTCCAGTAGCAAAGAGACCTAGACCTCCAGAATATGTCCATTAACAAAGAATACCCTAGAATAATTCTGTAGCAGTGAAATCTGAACTTAGAGAACCTTTCCTGTAGCAAAGCAATCTGGACCTAAACAATACGTCCATTAACAAAGAAATATAAACAACTTCCAAATAAGTGAATTTGCATTTCGGAGAGTCAAATTGGCATTTACTTGAGAAATGTGAAGGGTAGCACACCCATGCACCATCACCATTATGGGTCTGTAGTGAAGTGTTAGATTTTATACACATGTATAAAATTACTTATTTTGAGTAAGTTATGTTGCATTTAAAATCATTAACCAGAACATGATCATTTTATTTAGTTGAAATATTGCTTTGTTACAATTTAGATAAGTGAAATAATAATGGTTTTAAGTATACATCAGGACCATTTATGGGTGCTGATTGGATCTTTGATTTTGCCAGGAATAGGGAAATGCCATAATTACAAGGTCTGTCAAACTTCAGTTCCCCTTTCAAAGGACTACCTCAAGTATCTGTTAGAGGTGTTCATAATACAGAGGTGGTCGCAAGGAGAGGTTTTCCTCTACATTATTTTTAAAGTTACCTATTCACATACCATGCAGATATGTTTAATATCTTTATCTAAAATTTATCTGCCAATTGTTTATTTATATCCCCCCACCCCACCCCCTCCTCCAGGGGAGAAGTTGTTTTCAGTGCCATCGTCTGTCATTGTGAGTGGTCTTCTGTGAGATCTTTTGAACGCAATAACTTTTGAAGGGCTGCATATTTTCCTTCAAATTTTAAGAACTTATTGTTCATCCAAAAATCTCAGACAAATTCGAAACCCTTCATCCTCAAGGTCATACATGCCGAAATGAGAAATTTTTGTGAATCTCATAACTTTTGAAGTATTTGTCATTGTGTCCTCAAATTTGGTACACAAATTGTTCCTACCAAGTTCTCAGCGGAGTTCAAAACCCTGTGACCTTGACCATCATCTTCAAGGTCAAATTGGCCGAATTATAGTTAATGTCTTGTGAAAGAGAACTTTGGAAGGGCTGCTTTTTTATCCAAAATTTAAAAAACTCCTTGTTCCTCCCAAAATCATGGACTAGTTCCAAAAATGGTGACTTTGACTTTTATCTACAAGGTCAAATCTGCAGAAATGTAACATTTTTGTGAAACCTATAATTTTTTATATTTTTTACAAATTTGGTACATCATTTTTTCCTACCAAGTTCTGGGACAGTTTGAAACCTAGTGACCTTGACCTTTGTCTTCAAGGTAAAATCTGCCAAAAATAGAAATGATTGTGAACCTCATAACTTTTGAAGTAATTATCATTATGTCCTCAAATTTGGTACACCAATTGTTCCTTACAGGTTCTCAGAGGAGTTTGAAACCTAGTGACCTTGACCTTTGTCTTCAAGGTAAAATCTGCCAAAAATAGAAATGATTGTGAACCTCATAACTTTTGAAGTAATTATCATTATGTCCTCACATTTGGTACACCAATTGTTCCTTACAGGTTCTCAGAGGAGTTTGAAACCTTGTGACCTTGACCATCATCTTCAAGGTCAAATTGGCCGATTTATAGTTATTGTCTTGTGAAAGCGATAAATTTGGAAAGGCTGTATTTTTTCCTCCAAAAGTTTAAACACTCATTGTATCTACCTAAATCTCATCAGAGTTAAAAACAGGTGACCTTGACATTCAAAGTCAAATCTGCTGAAATCTAGAATCATTGTTTTGAGATATCTATTGCATTTATTTTACCCTTAATGTTTTGGGACGGCCCTCAGGGGGGTTAACATATCTGATTTTGCACTGCAAAAACACAGCCATTCTATTTTAAAGCAGTTTTCTTACTCCTGGACACAAGCAGAAAGAATTTGCAGCAGGGGTGATCTTTGGTACAAAACATAAACAAAGCATGTATGACACCTGGTGGCCACACCAGGCAACTCTTCAAATTAAGATTTTTCAATCTGTCAGCTGGAGTTTTTTTAATTGTGTTTCTTCTTTCATGTTTCTTCCATTTGTTTTTTAAAGTTGCCAGACCTCTGGTCATGCAGTCTATCTATGGAAACATACAGATTGAAAGTTTATACTCACATATAACCATAACAACATATAAAACAGGTAAATTAGTGATAGAAAGTCTGTGTGTGAGGATGTTCTTGCTTGGAAATGTTTGTATTCAGCTCAAATGAAGTAATAGCATTTGATAGTACGCATATATTATTACAAATGTTAATGCACTATTCAGTTAAAATTTGTTATTTTGAGTAACTTTGAGTGAATTTGATGTATATGAATCACTTTTGCCCAGACACTGGTACCTTTACACATATGCTTAATTTTGTTTTTGAAAGGATTAATTTTGACCATGTAGATGTTATTTATTCATTGCCAGGTGTTTCCTATAGTAATATGCAATCCATGAAAAATGTCAGTGTCATTTTATTTTCCAGTTGGTGTGCTTATTTCAGGCTGCTTTCTCCTTTTTGTAGAAGATAAATCATTGCATATCTCTTAGAAACATCAGGTTATCAGCAGGGTATCTTTGAAAATAAATGGGGTGATTCAGGACAAGCTGTAGTGAAAGCATGCGGATCAAATGAAAGTCATGACAAATAATCCCAGAGCAGAAATTTGAACAAGCAGCCCATTCATGACTATAGTGGTGGGGGACTTAGTGGACGCGGCCGTGCGTCATCAGCCTCATGAATACATGGAGAGCTGTCGTTCTTGCAGTCAGAGGAACGTAATTATGGGGAAGTGGTGGGTGGTGGTTATACGTCCTCTCCTGAGATGGAGATAGAATCAATACTCATGAGATCCCCCCTCCCCTGGTCCTTGCGTCTTGGTCATATGCAGGGCTGGACTGTCTGTGAAATAGGCCATGTCTAAAAATAGATAATGAGATGCTGTTATTTCACCACTGTCTTTGATGCACAGCTTAAAGATGCTAAAATGAACATATTAAATAGAGACTTTTTGATCATTCGTGTGAACTTTTGTTGCCTGATACTATTTTCACCATTCACTCAGATTCATAGGAAACAAAGAATTACATTGTAAGCCAATTTTGGAATATTTTAAAGAACTTAAATTACCCATTAGACTGAAGTTTAAATTTATAACATTTTACCTGTAAATTGTATTTGACATTTACCTAGTCAATTGCTTGGAGTAATCAGGACCATAACATAAAAAAAATAGTAACTTGAAATCTGCATTTTAAGGAATGCAAGCCGCCATATGTAGGGTCCCCATTGGGGAATGCTCACAAAACAGTGTTTGCATTCACTTATTCGGCCCATATTGTCAGGATAACTTATTCATATGTGACTGTACATTTGTGATCGAGTTTTTCTTGATTACATTCTTGAATCTGGATCATGAGCTGGATCCACACCAAAATCTAATCTATTCTTCATTGGCCCATTTCAGAAATGTCCTGGAAATCTCATTAGATTCTGTTCAGGATTGTGTGAGTAACATTGTGAACAAACACACACAAAGACATGCATGAACAGGCATAAAAACGTACCCTCCTGGTGGACCTGGCAATAACAGATCTACTTTGTAAGGACTGTAAAGTAGGCTGCACACAGAGTGGACAAGATGAGATGAGGCCAGGCTGGACTTGAATCCAGTCCGGAGCTCCGGACCCAGTCCTGAGGAATCCTGGCTAAATCAAATTTTTTTATATTTCAGGACTGGTCCCGAGTTGTCCAGTCCTTTTGAGTCTGCTCTGTGTGCAAGGGTTTCAGGACTAGCCAGGATGGAGAGTTTATCATTGACCAATAAGAGCAGCTTATCCATGTTAGGCATACAGATTTGAAGAGGATGATATAAGAAGGTAATGACACATGGATAATGGTGTCCTGACAGAAAATTGCATCTGATTATTTAAATAATCAATCCTGAGAGCTGTTGCATCTTGGGACCTTGGGAACATATTGTTTGTCCAGTATTCCTAATATTATATATTAATTTTATGAAAAAACTCACTTTAATTTAGTTCTTTCAGGTTTACCTGCATAATAAATTAAGAATAACAAATTTGCACACCTGCAAATTAATTCGAACAATGCTGCCTATCCTGTGCTTCAAAAGCAAAAGAAGGACCGTATAATGCTTTTTCTGAAAGACCTTCATTGGCTTCCAGAGAGTTACCAATGCTACAGAATCACAGTTCTTGCTGACAGTCATTTTAACAGATCACTACCTTCCAATGTGTCAGCAATATTAGACATGGTTTGGCCTTTAATATTAACCCTGCAATCAGCTGGTGAAAACTTTCTTCACTCAAGTGAATTCAATCAGCAGTAAATTAGAAAATCTGTGGCCCTTATTCATTTAAAAATTTTTTTTTCTCTTCTTTTTATATGCATCTACTAGGTAGTTATTATCAATATATACCATAATGAAAGAGATCCATGAGAGAGAGAGAGAAATGGTAGGGGGGAGAAGAGAGATGGGAGAGATGGGATTAAGAGGTGGGGAGGCTGGGAGAGAGGGTGAAGGGATTGGGTTTGAGGGGAGTTTGTGATGTGTTTGTGGGTCTGTGAGTCTAAGTAAAGTGAGTTTAATTTAAAAACTTTGTGGCTTTATATAAATACTATTTATCTTTCTTTTTTAATTTTTTTGGTGGAGGTAACCGCCTCCATATTTTAATGTTAAATCACTCTGTATATATGTATACATCTGCAGAATTCCATTCTTGTCTCAGGCTACATGATGGGCAGTTTCACACGCTTCCTCTCATTTTATATCCATATCACCAGGCCTCGTGACTACTGCACCTGCTGGCCCTGATGCATAATCGTCCCCATTGCTGGGTCATACCACTGAGGAACCCCCTAAAGGGGTTTGTGAGGTTTCACTTGTTTGTGAGTTAAACACAACCGTTGGGCACAGTCTTCCCATTAAGCCTGCAGAGCGCTCACCCTGGGTGGGGGCCAACCGTGAAAAATCTCACCGCCTCAGCTGAGATTTGAACTCAAAATATCCAGGCTATAGTTCTGTGCTCTACCCTGAGCCACAGAAGCCTGTGTATTATCATCAATATTACTCTTGCAAATGGTCATCATTGGCATTTTTTATCACTAAGACATGTTGCATGCTGTGAACATGATAACCATGTGCGGGTCACCTCTCTTAAAAAAATAAACATTAAGTATTAGTGGTAAGGGTTAGAAAAAATAGCTGAGTGGTAAAACGCTTGGCTCTCTCCGCTGGCGACCCGGGTTCGATATCGGCGTAGCTATGAGAGCCAGGGTTGTAGTTGCCCATCCAAGGCTGGTGGTTTTCTCCGGGTACTCCGGTTTCCTCCACCCCTGCAGACTACCATCAGACAACGCCATCACCGGAGCCATGGAGAGTGCCTCCATTAGTTATAATAACTATTTCTACAATCCATGTAAAATAAATAAGTTTATATTTATTTGAAAGTCTTTAGCCTTTCTCTTGCCTCTTGTCGCTACTCCTGTCTGTATCCAATTTACTGGTCTGCCAGCTTTATGAGGGGATTTACGAGTATTGGTTGCTGAAGAGGTCATTATAAGTGCCCTGGGGTATGCTAGTTAATGGACTGGTCTTATTTATTGATAGGGTGCATGCTGTGGTTGGTGTTGCTCTGAATTATTAACTGTAAACACCATAATTAAGTTTTATATTAATTAGCCATGAAACAGGACACAGTAGGCATTGTTTTTCCACTGATAGAGCCTACATTCAGATGCAGTATAGTTGTAGCACTTGCTATGTCATAAAAGGCCACCCACACTGTAACCACTAATTATTGTATACAGACAGATATCCAAGAGTTAGGTTATAATTGAGGAATTAATGTCAAACAAATACATGTAAAAGTACATATTAAAAATAAATCCCATCTTCATGGTGAGTGTTGTCATTTCTGCCCCCAACAGAACTTGGGTGTCAGTAACATGATCTATTGAAGACATGCTTTCATGGGGTCAAAATCAACAATCATAAAGGGAGCTTTACCTGAATGCTGAGTTATATTATACTAGAATTTAGCATTTGTTGGTGTTGCTGATATATTATTCATGAATTATTCTAAGTGCTATAATAACTTTGATGAGGAGAGTTGGTCAAAACTGACGACTTCAACAATTCATTTTTATGCCCCTGCCACAAAGTGGCCGGGCAGATAGTTTCACCCATGTCCGTCATTCCGTCCTTCCGTCCTTCCGTCCTTCCGAAATCAAACAGTTGTACGGACTTTTTTTCGCAATGCCTGCAGATATTGGCCTGATTTTTGGTGTGTGGGCAGACAATGACCAGTTACAGATCGAGTTCGCGTTTCGTCCCGGTTGACCTACTTTTGACCGTTTTACAGCTCCTTAACTTAGAAAATTTCATGAAAAATAGAAATTTTCATGACAAATACACATGTATGGACTTTTTTTCGCAATGCCTGCAGATATTGGCCTGAATTTTGGTGTGTATGCAGATATTGACCAGTTACAGATCGAGTTTGCGTTTCCTCCCCGTTGACCTACTTTTGACCATTTACGGCTCCTTAACTTAGAAAATTTCAAGAAAAATAGAAATTTTCATGACAAATACACATGTACAGACTTTTTTTCCCAATGCCTGCAGATATTGGCCTGATTTTTGGTGTGGATGCAGATAATGACCAGTTACAGATTGAGTTCGCGTTTCGTCCCGGTTGACCTACTTTTGATTGTTTTACGGCTCCTAAACATAGAAAATTTCATGAAAAATATAAATTTTCTTGATAAATGTACATGTACAGCCATTTTTAGCCCTCAGCTCATAGGCTGATGGGCTATTGTCGTCACCCAAGCTGTCTGTCTATCCGTCCATCTGTCTGTCGGGTGTCCGTCCGTCCGTCCGTCCGTTCCGCGTCTGTTAACTTTTACCTTGTGAGCGGGATATCTCTAAAAGGATTCACCGTTGGAATTTTATTTCATCAGTGAAGATGTATATCGATAAAATCTCAGTCAAGTTCGAAGATGGGTGACCTTGACCCATTTTTCTACATTTTAGAGCTGATTATAGAAAAACACTCAGAAGCTTATATCTCAGGAACAATTTTGTGGATTTTCACAAAACTTACTATGATCATTGGGACTGATGGTCTGTACGTGCTGCACAATTTTGGTGGCGTCACCTGCAATTTCTGATTTTTTAATGAAATTTTATCAGATTTTTCAATTTTTGCCTTTGTGCAGGATATCTCCAAAGGTATTCAAGTAAGGAACTTCATTACTTCAGTGCTTTTGCATCATATTTACAAAATCTTAGACAGGTTCAAAGATGGGTGGTCTTGACCTACTTTTCAAGGTCACAGAGCTTAGTATAGAAAAAAAACTTAGGGGGATATTTCTCAGGAAGCATTTGGTGGATTGTTATAAAACATGGTACATACCTCTCCAATTTAAATTAACAACTGATTACCAGCTTTTGCTAATATTCTAGTTTCGCAATGCAATGCTTACAGTTACTGGCCCAATGTTTGGTCTGTGGGCGCATAATGACCACTAACAGGTCGAGTTCGCGTTACGTCCCAGTTAACCTATTTTTGACCATATGACAGATCCTGAACATAGAAAATTTCATGAAAGACAGAAATTTTTATGAAAAATGCACATGTATGGACTTTTTTTGACAATGCCTGCATACTGGCCTAATTTTTGGTGTGTTCCTTGATAATGACCCGTTACAGAACGAGTTTGCATTTTGCCCTTCTTGACCTACTTTTGTCCATACAACACCTCCTGAACTTAAAAAATTTTTACAAAATTTAACAAGTGTTTCTAATTTGCCCCAGGCGGGGCATCCGTGTCGTACCGACACATCTAATTTTTTTCCAACAAGATTTTCAGTGCATGTGATTGATGGAACATGTTGTGCCACGCTGACATCCCAGGTTGACTCTTTTCTGTTAAAGGGGCAAAGTGCTGCTAATATAAACCTAGGACCCCTTGGATCATAAAGATCAGCTGAAGTTGTTATCAGGAAAATGAGGTGTAAGACCCAAATTAACATGTAAATTTTAAGAGAGTTAAATATGGAAGGTCAGTCTGAGAGTTATAAAAGAGGCACATTTTTATAGGGAACAATATATATGTTGAGTGAAGAATTAGAATCTCGGAATTCGTAAGATCTGGAATCTTCCAGGGAAAAATGAGAATTTCCATTCTTCCCCCAAAAATATAAGAAATCAAGAGATGGAATGAAATGATTCCTGTTCTTCCTTGGAAAAATGAGAATTCTCATTCATTCCAAGAAAAATGAGAATTCCACTCTCTCCCGGGAAGATGGAAAATTCTCATTTTTCCTGGGAGAGACTGGAATTCAGTTTTGAAAGTCAAACCTGGGAAAAATTAGAATTCTCATTTATCCCAAAAAGAAATTGAATCAATTATTGCAACTTTTAACACTTTTTACATGGTGGCATAATGGTTAAGGGTGCTGGACTTGTGACTGCAAGGTTGTACGTTAGTTCGCTTCCTGTTCTGACTGCCATATCTGGGCTAAGACATCTAGGCAAGGTCTTTACCACAAGGGTGAGCTGTCTCGACCCAGGAGTGAATGGATTTTGGTAATGAGAGGAAGGCAGATGTTGAACGGATAACCTTCTAGCGCATGATATTGCTGCTTAGGTTGTATGCTCCCCAGGGAGATGGGGAATAGCTACAAGAATGAACAGGCAAGAAAGACCAGGAAGGCAAAGTGTAATGTCAGATGAGACTGACATCGTCGGTGTTATCAGACTATAAACCCCTACCTTTACCTTTTAATTTTTTTTTTTCACTTTTATGTTTATCTTGCTTTTTTTAAAAAAAAAACTTTGATTATTTTTCTTTCACATCAATTCTGAACTGCTCAAGTAGTTCAAAAAATTAATATACACTGACATAAAATTGAATTAAGGGAATAAAATATTAAGCTTATAAATGCAAGTTGAGATAAGTGTTATATATTGGCGAGTTCCTTCATTTTTTAGCTCAGCTGACTGTAAGTCATCTGAGCTATAGCGATCACTCATTGTCCGTCCGGCCATCCGGACATCCGGCCATTGTCTGACCGTTAACAAGGCACAAATTGTAACCTCTGGACCTGGAATCTTCTTACTTTACATCCAGAGAGGTCCATGAAAAATCTCCTTGGAAACCTTGAATTAGGTCTCTGTTACCCATATCCTTCAAGCTATTGGGCCCCAAAGTACCCCCCCAGAATAGTAAAAAAAGTCATACAAAAACTTCAATATCTCATTAACTTCATCACTGATGGTCATGATTTTTGGCATTAATATTGATCATGAGATGTTCCATCAGTTTCTGCAGACTGGTGGTGCCACCAGTATTTTTCAAATTTTTACAATTTTTTTTTCTCTATTTTTGAGACCTTTAAGGATGTAGTTATATGTCAACAGGGTTCAAATTGAACTACTGGACCGAGAATCTTCATTCTTGACACACAGGGAGACCCATGAAAATTCTCCATGGAAACCTGAAATTAGGTCTCTCTTACCCATATCCTTTGAGCTATGGCACTCCAAAGTACAGCTCAGAATAATGGAAAATTTGATACAAAAGCTGAAGTATTTGAACAACTAATGCAGAGATCACCATAATTGTTTGTATGGATATTGATCATGGAGTGTTTCATCAGTTCTGCAGCCTGGTGGCACCACATGTATTTGTTCGGGCTTTTTTCAAATTTTTTTCTCTATTTTTGAGACCTTTAAAGATATGAACATCTGTTAACAGGGCACAAATCATAACAACTGGACCTAGAATCTTCATTCTTTACACACAGGGAGACCCATGAAAAATCTCCAAGGAAACCTGAAATTAGGTCTCTGTTACCCATATCCATTAAGCTGTATGGCTCCAAAATACCCCCCAAAATAATGAAAAATTTGATACAAAAACTCCAGTATCTCAATAACTACAACACTGATGCTCATGATTTTTGGCTTACATATTGATCATGATGTGTTCCATCAGTTTCAGCAGACTGGGCGCGCCACCTCTATTTTTTTCAAATTTTTACAAATTATTTTCTCTATTTTTGATACCTTTAAAGATGTGGTTATCTGTCAACAGGGTACAAATTGTAACAACTGGACCTAGAATCTTCATTCTTGTCTGCAAGGAGGCCCATGAAAAGTGTCTGTGGAAACCTAAAAATTAGGTCTCTTTTACCCATATCCTTCAAGCTATAGGACTCTGAAGTATCCCTCAGAATAAAGAAAAGCTGAAGTATCTGAACAACTAATCCACTAATGCTTCTTTGCATGGATATTGACCATTAAGTCTTTTTATTAGTTTCTGCAGACTGATGGAGCCACCTGTATTTTTTTTTAAAGTTTACACATTTTTTCTCAATTTTTGAGATATATTAATACAGACACAATCTCAGCCTGTTGGTTAATCTGTTTGATACTTCAGTTGAATGGTTATATACTACCTTTCAGATGATAAAATTTCCTTTTGCAAATCTCTTCCCGGTCAGCTGAGCGTCATGACCCATGTTTCACTTGTTGTATTATTATTGTTATAATAGCTAGGACAGATTCTTGAGATGAGGTTGTCAGAAAATAAGAAGCTTGGAAAATCCAGAATTCTCAATTGTCCCAGGAAAAATGTGAATCAAGTGATAGTATAAAAGGATTCCCATTCTTCCCAGGAAAACTGAGAATTCTCATTCTTCCCAGGAAAGATGAAAATGCTCAGTTTTCCTGGAAAGAATGGGAATCTTCCCAGATTCTCACTCTTTCCCAGCATATACATTAAGTAAAATTATTTAAAATCTGTGTGAACAGGTTAACATGTAGCTTAGCTAAAAACTAGAAATGTCTAGCCTGGACGGCTGGATGGGGGGCCTGGTCAGATGAGTGGTAAAATGCTCTGCCTTCTCTGCTGGCGACCCTTGTTAGATTCCCCGCATGGGTATGAGAGTGGATTGTAGTCGCCAATCTGTGGTTTTCTCCAGGACCTCCAGTTTCCTCCAGCCTTATCAACTACCATGCGCTAACATCTGAGCCATTAAGAGTGGCTTGTATTAGTTATTATTACTAGTTGTACAATCCATGTAAAATAGATAAAGTTTATAAATGTCTGTCAGCTGAGGTGCTGCATATAGGATCCCCAGATGTTGGGCATACCTACTGTAACATAAGAGATCTGGCCATTAATAATATATGTATTTTACGGACAAGTTACCCTAAACCCATTTATTGCACAAACTTAACTCTTTGAATATGCTTTACAGTGATGTCATTTGTAATGATTTCTGGTTTCCATTGACATTTTTTTTACATCTTTCCATTGATGATTGCACAGGTTCATGAACCTAGCCCTTATATGTGTATTGGTGACAGCAGGCCCTTAAATATAAATTACTATAAAAACCAAAAATGTACTGGAGTTTTCACTATTTTGACAGATTTCACCTAATATAAGGTAACCATATTTACCCATAAAAATCAATTATGATTTTCTTTTTAATTCATCAAGCGTTTCTTAATACCTATGTTGATATATACACAGCTAACAGAGAACAGCCCTGTTTCTCATTGCTCCTGTAGTTGCCATATCAGGCTGTAAGAGCTGTAATGATTACAGCAGCAGCTGCTGTTTAAACAGGTTAAGAACTGGCACATGTATAACATGTGTCACATTTCAGTGCACTTGCTTCATAACAGAGCCAGAAATAAGGCCAAAATTAATATTTTTATGCTCCCACTCTAAAACATGGTTCTGAATCCACAGGGGTTATAAACTCAGTGTTACTTTGCCATTAATCAAATTACCATACACTTACCCTGTATAGCAAGCAACCCAGAATAGATTATACATAAGTTATCTCACTTTACAGTTCTTTTTTAGGTGAGAGAGATGTATGTTATCACAAAAATTTTAATTGGGGAAGCAGACTGTATTATATTTAAGGCCCAAATTGTAAATCCACCGTAAGAGGTATGTGTTAAAGAGGGATATCCCAATATCTAATATCTATTAACTCAAGAAAATCCCTTCAATTTTATATAAATAAGCCAGAAAATGCCGATCCTTCCGCAAACAGGCTGTTTGATTTGTTTATATTCACAGGTTTAAAATCAATGATCTTGAAATCAGCTTGAAATATGCAAAAGAATAGTTGATTTTCTGCCATTCAGTCCCTATTATTTATAAACTCAGGAGCTTAATCAGGGGCACTGTCCTTTTGACTCCCATCACAACATTGCCCCAGGAACCTCATATTCTGAAGCTTACCCATGAAGGCCCTGATGAGCATCAAGGCACATGTATTGAGTTGTATTGGCAGGTCTGCCATTAGTATGAATAATGTCCATTACATGTATGACCCTGATGTGGTAATGAATAAACAAGAAGACAGACATAACATACCATTTGAATACTTAAAGGTCATGCCATATCAATTAATTATTAAGATACTATGGATACGGTTTCTATACTGCCAACATTAGAGGTAATAACACAACTACAACACAACTGTATTGTCACCTACTGATATTCAGTATTAGTCAAGCTGTATTTGTGAGTCATAATAATCAGAGGGGCATCATTGTATCCAGACTGCCAAAGCCTTATGTAAATTTTGTTTAAAATAAATGCTATATAGTTCATGGACTGATGGTTTTGTATGTCTCATTTTCTTCTACAGGTACTAAATAAGTATTAATTACATGAAGACTTCTTTATGCAAGAAAATACTTGTTGTGAGTAATAATACCTACAAGTGAGAAATTTCAATATAGAAGCTTTTATAAGAGCTCGATTGACATGAATATTTATTGACTGTCATCTGATACTTGGTATATAACCAGCCTGGACTTTGTATGGTGCATTGGAAACTGAATCTTCTGATGTCTAGCGAGGTCTATATGTTGGTGGAATTTGGTTCAGCTTGATAGTCTCAGCTTACTGGGTCACCAGGAGACATCTGTGTAAATCACAGCACTTGTCATTATATGCAGGTTTGCTGGAACACATCACCACTTGTAAACTGAGTGAGGGACCAAGCAGTTGAGGGGACCATGGCACAGAATACCATCAGACCAAGTACTCCCCCTGTTTCCCAGGCTGAGGAGAAGTTTTCAGAACGAGAACTCGTGGATCCATATGAGAAGATGGCTGAAGTCACGTACCGTGTTGACCAGACTCCACCCTGGGTCAACTGCATCCTGTTGGGGTTTCAGGTTAGTTCTTACAGTTTTTAGCTCATCAAATTATAGGCCAGAGGCCATGGTGATGCACATCAATGGTGCCAAAAGCTTTAAAGTGCTTCTTTTGTTTTATTTCTGGACAATTTATTTGATGGTTCCAGGTGTGGCCTTTGAAATGTCTACACATTATTTTGAATTTAATTAGTTATGCAAATATATGGTAAATCCTTCAGAATCACAAAAAAATGCTTATTTTCTCCTAAATTTCTTGACAGAATTTTTTTTTGTTTTATGTGATAGGGGTAGGTGTAAGCTTGAAACTTCAACACAGAATTTTGAAATTGATTATGCAAATATAAATCAACTTGTTCAAAATCACAAAGTTTGCTTCTCCTTTATTGGTTGGCTTATTTTTATTGTGTTTGTTTTATTTGATGGAGTAAGGTGCTGCCTCCAAAACTTCTACCCAGAAGTTTGAACCTGCAGGCTGGGTGACCTCAGACAACAACACTGGCTGTCTGTCCATTAACATGGCTCAAATCGTAACTGCTAGACCTAAAAACGTCTTACTGAAATGCCATGGAGGTCCTTAACAAATCTCCTTAGAAACATGAAATGAGGTCACTGTGACCTTTATCCTCCAATCTAAGGTCTTGTAGTCTTGTAAATACCCCCAGAATTAATTAAATATTTGATACAAAAGATCCAGTATCAGAAAAACTAATGCATTGATTGCTATAATTAGTGTTTCATCAATCCCTGAAACAGGTGGTGCCACCTGTAATTTTTCTAATTTTTATGCATTTTTCTCTATTTTTGAGACCTTCAAATGAAGCAGTCATGGACATTTACAGGGCACAAACCAAAACCAAGAGACCCACAAACTTCTAACTTTACATTCAGAGAGGTCCTTGGCAAATCTCGATGGAACCCTGAAATTAGGTGACACAAATGTGCTGCTGTCATCCAGATTGTTTATGTTGGTGCCAAGGAGGCTGGTGGATTTTTCAATAGTATTTTGTTTATTATGTAAGCAAATGGACTTACTGTACCATGATTTAATATAATTAGATGACAGAAGGTTCTAGAGAATTCAGGCAATGTAATTTCCAATAGATAGATTCCAGAAAAATCCTGTAGGTGCCAGTCTTGACCAGAAAAGACCTGACCATTCTAGAGACTTCTTAAAGTTTCGGCTGCCCAGATATAAATAGTTGGTGTCAAGGTCGGTTAGTCAGTGAATGAATTTGGAAGCTACCGTCAACTGGTGATAGGTAGTGTTATATCAAAGACAGATTAGGTGTACACCAAGCGGGGTGTATTTATAAATTCTCAAGGTCCTGGAGATAGTACATATAGTTACAGCCGAGCAGGGCGTTAGAAGATTAAGTGACTTATACTTTGTTGAAGACATTGTTATTGTGAGATTGGAGCCAGTCAATGACAACAGTGGCCAGTTGTTGGATGTTACCGGAATAATCTTGAGTTTTTCAATTTAGACAACGAGTGATATTTTTGACTTTTCGGAGTGAAAGAACTTGGAAATATATATGTCCGCTTTTGTGGTGTGACATATATAACTTGGGGCTTATCCGGGATAGACAGCAAAGGAAATCAAGTGGAAATTCAACAGATCGAATTTTGGATTGGGCGATAATCGGCAAGATACCTATAAATCGGAGGTACTACTGCCAAAATTCTGTATAATTCCTAGAGCAGTGAGATCTACTGCAAGATACCTATAAATCGGAGGTACTACTGCCAAAATTCTGTATAAAACCTAGAGCAGTGAGATCTACTGTGCTGTAACAACATGCCAACCACAGTCCAGCAGTTGATTAAAGTTGGCCAAGAGTTGGGATACAAATGTCCTGCCTGGCAAGAGTTTGTGCAGGAAAGCAGGCTGCCAACAGAGAGAAAAAGGCAAAGAGGGAGAGAAAGAGAAAGGGAGAGAGAAGAGGCAGGAAGACATGGGGAGAGGGAACAAGCAGCCAGAGTAGAGAGAGAGAGACAGAGGGAAATAGAAAGTGAACAAGCAGCAAGAGAAGAAAGAGAGAGAAAAAGGCAGCATGAACTCCTCATGTTGAAAAGAAGACTCCAGCTGCAAGAGAGGACTGATCAGACCCAGACTCCTGTGATGACAGCACATGTTTTCTGCCCCGACTTACTCAGATTTACAGAGAGAGATGGCCTAGACAGCTACTTGAAGAGGTTTGAAAGATTTGCCGAACAAGCGAAGTGGAAAAGAGAATCTTGGTCAACTTGTCTATCAGCGCTTTTGACAGGCAAGGCTTAAGACTCTTTTTGTTGTTTATGTAATAATTAATGTTTAAATTACAATGTTGTAAAAACAGCCTTGTTAACTAGATATGGCTATACAGATAATGGTTTCAGGGCTACGTTTAGAGAGTGCAAGCCAGAGGATTCAGAGAGTCTGGGTCAATTGAATGTTAGGCTGCACGGTTATTTAGATAGATGGATAAAGTTATCTCATACTAAAAGTACATTTGAGGAACTCTGTAATTTAATAGTAAAAGAGCAGTTCATATACTCTTGTCCTGTTGATTTAGTTCAACACCTGCATCAGGAAGCCTCAGCTACTTTGTCAGATTTGGCAGAAAATTTCTTAGTTGCCAGGAACAGACAACTTGCATATAGACAACAACCTGGTAGGTTGAATGAAAACCATAAACCACCGAGTGGCCAGACAATGTCAAATAGGCCATTACATTGTAATGAAGTTAGAATTGTAGGTCAAGTAGTATCTGACAGTAAATTGAAGGGTAAAGAGATCTGTTGTTTCAAATGTGGGAAAATTGGTAATATAGCGCGGAAGTGTATTAGGACATTATTAGTCCTGGTGACAGTACATATAGTTACAGCCAAGCAGGGCCTTAGAAGATTATGTGACTTGTACTTTGTTGAAGACGTTGTTATTTTGATATATCAGCCAGTCACCTATGACGTAGGCATATTGTTGGATGTTACTGGAATAAACTTTAGTTTTTCAATTCAGGATTGGGCGATATTTATGACTTTTTGGAGTGAAAGAACCCAGGAATATATGTCTGCTGCATGTGTGGTGTGACATTAGGTCATTGTGACCTATATTCTAGATGAGCTATGAACAGAAAACCTAATTTTGAGCACCCAGAAAGTCAAACGGGTTACAATTTTTATTTGCTGGCTCTAGAAATGTCTTTCTTAATATATAGGTTAGGTCATAGTAATGTACCTCTCCTTTGACATCCAAAATAAGGTCACTGTGACCTATATTCTGAGAGCTTTGTGAAACAACATGATTTGAGTAGTAAGATGGACACAAGTCATAGCAGTTTGACATAGAAACTTCTAACTTATAGCACCTGGGAAGTTCCCAGTAAAATATTCTTTGCTGTTACCTACTGTCTAAGGACTAAAAAACATAATTTTGAGCACTCTTGAAGTCATTCTACCCATTGTTCCAGGTTCCTTTACAAATATTTATTACCACATGATTACATCAATAATTAACACATGCATCACATGTATACATGGCAAATCCAGCTGAGCATCATGAGCAATGGGTCACTCATTAATAAAGTGTGAGCAGATTTTGGCCATGATGTCACCAGCCTTTGACAAAGTGAAGGTTACTTCAAATTTTGCCATGAATTCACCAATATTTGAAAAATTCCTAGAAATATGAGGATCAATCCATACTTTTAACTAGTTACATAATTACAAATATCATACCTAAAGCCAAACTCATTGTATATAATGAAATGGTATGTAATTTTGTTCAATTCACCATTGATGTTCACTTTTTCCACAATTTAATTCCCAATTTTGAAGCATTTTTACTTTTGTTGGATGATCAAAAAAATTTGTATATCATAATTTAGGGATTATATTTTGGAACAATGGCCATCACATATACTGAATGTTTGACATGATCTCACCATTGTTTTATAATCTTTTAGCTGATACCTGGCTGGTCAGCACATGGCTACCTGGTTACTAGGGCAGGCATGTGTTTGGTCCACAATATTTAAACTGTCCATTGTGTAGTGGTAAATATTGACTCATAATGGAGAAGAAAAGTTACAGACAGTACCTTATTGTATAGTTAGGTCAATAGTACACAGCCCTCATGCTCCCTGTGTAATCAAGGTCATTACCACTCCGGTTTCATTCAGTGTCCATGTGACTAGGTAATGTGTACACCAAGGGTTACCTGGTATAAAGCAAATTCTGAGTAAGCTGTCACAGATTGCAGACATTGACCCCTTTAATACAGTTTTCTTTCATTGCTTGGTGCTGCCATCTAGCAAGTGAAGAGAGAAGGTTTAATATTTTTACCTGGTAAATCCTTGAATCAGAACTTGAGATCTGCATCATCCTCTAGGAGGACTGATATACTGAAGAGACTAGTGGCTGGATGTAAAATCATATTCAATGAGAAAAAATAATTAGGTGACTGATGATTGATAAATCAATTTTTTTATGTACCTCCTGTATTACCGTAAAATCTGCTTTATAGAATTATACCTAATATAATAACTGAGTGAATTCATCTACCATCTAAATCCCTCTAAAAGGTCGAGGTAACAGCTGGGTTGTTTACCCTTTGTTTGCTGCATAAGATTAAGTTTTATAGCTGTTTGCCACTTTATATCCCTTCTGTCTGATATGTCCCACAGGGTTTTATTATATACTGGATAAAATGACTTTTTTGCATGTGCATACATAATTGTTTGGATAAATGATGAAAGAAAGTGACCAATCATCAGTATACTTGATTAATTGACACACCAAGGTAGTCTGGATCACCTTTTTTTCAAATATTACGGCCTGAACCTTACCCTTTTCCAGACACAGGGACATTTTAAAAATTTTTTACGAGTCTTCCTTAAGGCTGGACACCTCATTTTCCTCAGGCTAAATCCTGGATATGCCCCTACACCACTATTAGAGGCTGACCTACCTTATGTTAAAGCATAAATGTACTGACCCTTTTGGGCAAGGGTAATGATTTAATGCAGAGTAAAATTGGCTTTATATGTGTGTCAGTAACCTGTGAACACACATGGGGAAACATGAAACTGTCAGGGGAATCAGTGTGGAGAATTAAATATCTCACTTGAATTAAATATCTCACTTGGCATTGAAAACAGATACATGAATAGTCTGAAAGGAGTCAGATTACACAAACTTTGACCTCTAGCACAACATTGTTAAAATAACCTTACAAATGTATTCAGCTTTCAATGTAATTCTCACTGGTGCTAAATTCTTCCACCAGATGTCAGCCTCTCTTGCAGTTTTGTAGGTAGACAGATGCACGGACTAAATAAAGACATCATTACCAACATTACAACATCTCATGTGTCCTTAAATTTGATTTGTTTAAAGAACCTGACACACAAACAGACAGATTTTCAAGTTGGTGAAATTTTAACTTTCATTCATTAATCAAGGCAGGGGAGGTAACAAGTGTATACAATGTCAACACAAAACTTTTGTACCTGTCATGTGATATGTGTGTTATGCCTTAAACCAGAGTGCTTTCACATATTGTTTGTGAGTTTAGACATATACTTCACAATAGAAGTGGGAAAATCACTGTGTATGGATCTCTTTGTTATTTGAATATAAGGAACACATTTTTGCATACATTTAAAAAAAATGTGTCAATTTAATTAATTAGACTTGACTATGTTTCAAATATACATAAATGCTAACAGAGAAATGTGTTTTACACAGTAAAGACAGTGATTTCATTCATGCATATGCACATATACACAGATTCACACATGGGTAGCTTGATACTCAAATTCAGTATCTTAAACAAAGATATACTAGTATCAATTTTTCACTAAGATTTAGCAGTTCAAGCATGCAATCATCAGCTCTCTCTTTCCAGCACTACCTCAGTATGTTCTGTGCTACTCTATCCATTCCGATGGTTCTGGCTCCAGCCATTTGTCTTGGGGATGATCTGGTCGGGAAAAGTGAAATAATTGGAACGCTTTTTGTTGCGTCAGGACTCATCACTCTGCTGCAGAGTTACTTTGGTATCAGGTCAGTATGTGTAGGGATTACATTCATCTTTACTCATCCCAATCACCCACTGCTTGCAAAAGCCAACGTTGCTGTACATGGCTGCAGGATTACTGGATTTGGGCCAAGAATTTCCACCAATGTGAAGAGGGTATTGTGAGAATGATTAAGAAGAAGAATCTTTGTGAAAACCTGTCTCATTTGTGGGAACATTCTTGACCCTGTGCCAGTTTCCAGGTGGTTTTATTCACTAAAAGTGGCCCTTTTCAAGCAGTGGTTATGTTAAATTAGTGAGAATAAATGTAACCTGACCACTGACAGAAGTAGAATCTTTGTTATTCTAGGCAATCTATTAAATGACAAATAATATTTTTCATCATGTGTTGATTAATATCAGTAGTGGTAAAATTGGTATTTTTCTTCTGTACAGGCTTTAGTGATTTCCTGAATTGTATTTCCTGAAATTTTATTAAAATTTAAATGATATTAATATGAAACTTTGCATTACTTAAGGCTTTCACTCATAATACACTCAATATAGTTTAAATAATTTATCTAGCATTCAAAATATTCTGTTTGGTTAACACCATCTATCCATTTCTTGTATAGACCATTGCCAGGCATAGTAATCTGTGACAGATGTTTACCTTCTCACCTTAGTATTTTCTAATCATTGATAAGTATGGTTAATTAAAGTTAATCAGATGGTGAATCAAATTATGTTATATTAAGATATATAATGGAGATCATTCACTTTACAAACAACTTTACTGAAAGATCAAATTTGTTAATTTCCTGTTCAGTAAAGACAAGGAATTAGCAGTTTAATAATGTTCAGCGGTATAACTCTTGTGTTTGTTTCACTTTCAGGTTGCCAATTGTACAGGCTGGGACCTTCGCTATATTATCACCCACATTGGCATATCTCAAGTTGCCCAAGTGGCAATGTCCAACCAACATAGTACCACGAGGTAATAGACTCCCTTCAGTGTGTGGTTGCTATGCTAGGCATGTTATTGAAAAGATATCTCAACAAATCAAAGAACTTTATTTACCAAGGAAGTAAGGTGACCCATTGCAAATGCAGTGGTGGACCTGATTATTGCTGGTAATAGCTAAATAGGTCACAGACTTCCAAGTTTTACTTCTTGGTATGACCCCAACTGTCTATAGTAAAGCCTATATAACTCAATAGAGTAGCACCAAAAACTAATGGTTCCCATGGATACTCTGTCTCCATTTTGTGTTTTGTCATCATTCTTTCCTTTGCTCTCTGTAGTCTCAAGAGGTAGACACACTGGCTATATTCTGCTCCATCAGTAGGTGTCCATTGAAATTTGAAGGTTATTATCTTAAAACTTATCACACAGTTTTACCATGAAAGCTGATCCAGGACCAAAGGCCTAATATGAGATATAAAACTATAATGAAAAACAACAATTATATTTTGCAGCATTCTGTTTCTTCTGAATCCTATGGCCATGTGACATGGCAGGTACGCATCCAGAGGAGTTGGGGGGGGGGGGGGGGGGGGGGTCTCCACCCCGCTCTCAACTACCAACCTTTTTGGACCAATTTTAAACCATGACAGGTAAATTACTCTGAATAATCACACTAAGACACCCATTGGCCCTCCCCTGCAAAAAATCCTAGATCCGCGCCTGCATGGTGTCTGGCAGGCTCACATTGACAAATTTTTTTTTTAGCCTATTTATGACACTAAATTACCAATGAGGAGCTATAAAGTGTTGTAGTTTGAGCATGTGACCAGTGACCTTCATGAATGGAGTTGAGATGTCATAAAAAATACTTTTTATACAGATATTGATTTTATTGCATTATTTTAATATTTTGCAAGGTATGGTTTTAATTTGATTACAGTTAATTTGGCTTATGCCCCATTAATTCATTTGCAGCATACCATCTGGAATTAATCTGAAAGTTTGTGAAAATGTGGCTCACTGGAACAGAAGATAGGGAATGCATGCACTTATCAATCAGGATTAGGAATAGTCAATCAATATAGTACATCAAGTTAAAATCAGAAGTTAAATCTTGGAAAAATTTCAAATCATCAGTTATAATTTTGTTCTAAGTTTTCAATTTTGGATAAAATTGTTACCATAATTACATGTTTTTAAAAGTCCAGTGTACTATTTTTCCTGTTTATAAATTTGTTATTTTTTATGTTTTACAATGCCATGTTATTCTGAACCTGCAGGGGGGAATCTCTCCATGTTCAACTTGTCTTTGTCTACCACTGCACCTGAATACAATGTCACAGCACTCACTGCAGCAAATAGCTCGGCATACATACTGACTGGCAGTCCAGAGCACAGGGAAATATGGATGAGTCGGCTAAGAGAGGTGAGGTTATACTTAGTCATAAGGTTTAAAATGGATGAGTCGTCTAGAGGTGAGGTTATATATAGTCATAAGATTTAATATAGATGAGTAGGCTTTGAGAGGTGAAGCTAAATATAGTCATAAGGTTTAATATGATAGGAAAAAGTACAGACGAAGGCTCAAATTGAATTAATTAAGAATCATTTGTTGAGCTTGAGATCAGGAATGGTGAAATATTTCTGTTGTCCATATTAAGATATATTTATTTGTTTAGTTTTGAATTTTGTTCCTTTAGTGCATGCTCATTGAAGTTGTGTATTATTCTGTCCAATTTAAGTCATCACACATTTTGGCACTAGTGTTAACTAGTAAAAGTTGCTTTTTGAAACTCTAATATATCCGTGACCATAGGTCTCTATTTAAATGCACTTGTACATGTATATAGAAGTTTACTATAGTAGGGCCACTGTAAATGTGACAAAAACAAAGATATGATGTTCCTATTTTTATATCTTCATGGGTAGCATCTATGTAATTTTTCATATATTTTGAAAAGCAAATGACATATGGACCTTTGTCTCCACTTCATCTGATGGTCATTGCTTACTGCTTATAAATTTTATATGATACTATATGATACCATAGTTTGATCCACCAGTTGGTGCAAATTGTTATTTGTTGATTATTCTCTGCAACTTAAATATTATCATACAATTTGACACAAAAGCTGATGAGGGAGCAAAGGCCTAACATGAGATCTAAGTAAAACTACATAACAAAAACCAACATTCATTTTTCAATTCTTCTGTTTTTTTCTTCTGAAACTTTTTGGCCAAAGTATCATGAAATCTGTCATTGGTTAGAAGCCTCACCTTGACAATTGTATTTTTAGAATATTTATGACACTCAGCTATCAATCAGCTGCTTTTAAATGTAGTTGTTTGAGCATGTGACCAGTGACCTTTACTTTAATCAATGCAGTTGACATATTGAAAAAAAAATACTGTTTTTTTAGACATTGATATAAATGAATTACTGATATGTTATGCAAGGTATGGTTCTTGTTTCATTCTATCAAATTAATCCTCCTTTCAGATCCAAGGAGCCATAATGATTGCATCTCTGTTTGAGGTTGCAATGGGTTTGAGTGGAGTGGTAGGCCTGTTGCTACGATATATTGGTCCTCTGACGATATGTCCCACCATCTCCCTGCTAGGACTGTCACTCTTCAAATCGGCAGCCACCTTCGCGTCAGTCCAGTGGTGGATTGCTATCATGTCAGTACGACCCTCACATCACTCTGTACAAATTCTGAAAGTCATTTAAATTTGCCTGATGGAATATTACCTAGGCAAGCAGACTTATGACTTAGTCAAGGGTATAAGTGTTTGTATATGGTAAATAACTATCTCCAAACTGTTTTTATATTTGAATTTTATTTTCAATATCAATTAAAGGTAATAATGTAAAAAATGCTGTAACTCATTAAAACAGATTTTAATTAAAATTGAATGTAATATTCATTATGGTAAAACCTAAAAAAAATTCACATTTATTAAGCAGTGAATATAGATAAATTTGATTAATTATGACATAAAGATGTCCCAGTGCACAGGAAGAAGGAAAACAGTGTTTTGAATCAAGTTAAACTGTTTCAGTGAAAGTATTCATATGTACTTTGGTGCCATCTTTCTGTGTTGTAGGACCATTCTACTGATAATCCTGTGTTCTGTGTTGTAGGACAACTCTGCTGATGATCCTGTGTTTTGTGTTGTAGGACCATTCTGTTGATGATCCTGTGTTCTGTGATGTAGGGCCATTCTACTGATCACCTTGTGTTCTGTGTTGTAGGACCATTCTGCTGATGATCCAGTATTCTTTGTTGTAGGACCATTCTGCTGATGATCCTGTCTTCTTTGTAGAAGGACAATTCTGTTGATGATCCTGTAGTCTGTGTTCTAGGACAATTCTGTTGATGATCCTGTAGTCTGTGAGGTTGGACCATTCTACTGATCACCCTGTGTTCTGTGTTGTAGGACAATTCTGCTGATGATCCTGTAGTCTGTGTTGTAGGACCATTCTACTGATCACCCTGTGTTCTGTGTTGTAGGACCATTCTACTGATGATCCTGTAGTCTGTGTTGTTGGACCATTCTACTGATCACCCTGTTTTCTGTGTTGTAGGACCATTCTACTGATGATCCTGTAGTCTGTGTTGTTGGACCATTCTACGAATCACCCTGTGTTCTGTGTTGTTGGACCATTCTACTGATGATCCTGTGTTCTTTGTTGTAGGACCATTCTACTGATCACCCTGTGTTCTGTTGTAGGACCATTCTACTGATGATCCTGTAGTCTGTGTTGTTGGACCATTCTACTGATGATCCTGTGTTCTTTGTTGTAGGACCATTCTACTGATCACCCTGTGTTCTGTTGTAGGACCATTCTACTGATGATCCTGTAGTCTGTGTTGTAGAACCATTCTACTGATGATCCTGTAGTCTGTGTTGTTGGACCATTCTACTGATCACCTTGTGTTCTGTGTTGTAGGACCATTCTACTGATGATCCTGTGTTCTGTGTTGTAGGACCATTCTGTTGATGATCCTGTGTTCTTTGTTGTAGGACCATTCTGCTAATGATCCTGTCTTCTTTGTTGTAGGACCATTCTACTGATGATCCTGTGTTCTGTGTTGTAGGACCATTCTGCTGATGATCCTGTAGTCTGTGTTGTAGGACCATTCTACTGATGATCCTGTAGTCTGTGTTGTAGGACCATTCTACTGATGATCCTGTAGTCTGTGTTGTTGGACCATTCTACTGATCACCTTGTGTTCTGTGTTGTAGGACCATTCTACTGATGATCCTGTCTTCTTTGTTATAGGACCATTCTACTGATGATCCTGTGTTCTGTGTTGTAGGACCATTCTGCTGATGATCCTGTGCTCTTTGTTGTAGGACCATTCTGCTAATGATCCTGTCTTCTTTGTTGTAGGACCATTCTGTTGATGATCCTGTTGTCTGTGTTGTAGGACCATTCTACTGATCACCTTGTATATTGTGTTGTAGGACCATTCTTCCAATGATCCTGTCTTCTTTGTTGTAGGACCATTCTACTGATTATCCTGTAGTCTGTGTTGTTAGACCATTCTACTGATCACCTTGTGTTCTGTGTTGTAGGACCTTTCTACTGATGATCCTGTTGTCTGTATTGTAGGACCATTCTACTGATAATCCTGTGCTTATTGTTGTAGGACAATTCTGATGATGATCCTGTGTTTTGTGTTGTAGGACCATTCTGCTGGTGATCCAGTGTTCTGTGTTGTAGGACAATTCTGCTGATGATCCTGTGTTTTGTGTTGTAGGACCATTCTGCTGATGATCCTGTATTCTGTGTTGTAGGACCATTCTGCTGATGATCCTGTGTTTTGTGTTGTAGGACCATTCTGCTGATGATCCTGTGTTCTGTGTTGTAGGACCATTCTGCTGATGATCCTGTGTTCTGTGTTGTAGGACCATTCTGTTGATGATCCTGTGTTCTGTGTTGTAGGACCATTCTGTTGATGATCCTGTGTTCTGTGTTCTATGACCATTCTGTTGATGATCCTGTGTTCTTTGTTGTAGGACCATTCTTCTGATGATCCTGTTTTCTCAGTTCTTAAACAATGTGAAGATCCCTTGCTGGGAGTACAAGAAGAGCCAGGGGTTTGTTCGTATGGGATACCCCTTGTTCAAACTGTTTCCTGTGAGTACATGCTTGAGTAGTTATAAGTTATTTGTTGTTCTTGGAGAAATGTATTCTGTTTTTACAATATCATTCAGTCTTAACATCTTAGGTTATGCATTATTATCTGTGTTACAGCAGTTAAACATTAAAAAAAACAGTACCCCCCCCCCCCCAAATATTTATTAAAGGAAAAGCTCTTTTTTAAATAAAATGACCTTTTTTTACAGCATGACTTTATTAAATAAAGTGTGGTACTTTACATATTTTTTTATAACACCCCAAAGCTGACCTCTTAGACTTAGAATTCATAAGCAGGATAAATAAAGGTAAATATTTTGATAAACAAACTAGAAGAAAATATGACGGCATGAAAATATAACTACAGAAAACACTTCATGACAGATCAAATAATCTATGCTTTAATATTATGTACATTGAGAGAAAGTTATTACCAGGGCTGCAGTTATAAAAAGATGAAGCTTATTATATGGAACCCATTGTATTAACATTTTGCAAATTTGTTGTGAATCACATGTTATGCTTACCTGAAATTTCATCCGTTGAATGACCTTGTCCTTTTAGTAAATTCATGTATGGTGCCATGTAGAATGGTCCCATAACATAAAGGCATGGTCATTGTAAAATTATACAATCATTTTACTTCACGTTTTTCATTCTCAGAACTTTTTTTTTCATAACAACAGATGAACAAAATTTAAAGTTTTATATGTATCTTTGCAGATTATCCTTGCCATGGTGATATCTTGGTTTGTGTGCTTCATTTTGACCATTACCAACGTCTTGCCAAGTAAAGAGGGGGAGTGGGGCTATGGTGCACGTACTGATATACGCGTCGGGGTCATCCATGATGCTCCGTGGATAAGGTTCCCATATCCTGGTAACTACTCAATTAATTACTCAGTGCCAAATTCCTATCTTAAATGTTGTGCAAAATTGCACTTTCACTCTTTTCCAACACCAATTTTTTTGCAATATCTCTTTCAAATTTATTTTGTTAGCCTCTACAATGCATCATTGTCAAAGGATGTTTAATGTCAATATATGAAAATTTAAATAAGTATGAAATTACTACATTTACTTTGTGATGCCAGGACAGGGTTGACATTTCTAAAAAGAGCAGAAAATATGATGGCATCATTTAAAGTGGCTATAGCCATGAATTCCTGTTACCCAGTACGGATGTACGTAATATGTACAAATAACATTGTGATGTCATCTCTGTGTATCATTAAATGTTTTGGTTTAAAATGGGGGTTCTTGGTAATTTGGACTGTCTAATCGGATGTCATCTGGGATTTTGCAAGAGTCTAGGTGTAGTTTTCATTGGAGGTGCTGTTTCAAAAGGAGGAAATATTGTAGTTGAAGATTGTCAGCTTAGGCCTTCATTGATATGTGGTTACCTGTTTTGTCATAATTCATTTTGAATTCTATTGAATTCATAAAGGGAGATTATTACTTTGCTGTCAGATAATTATCACATTTGTCTCATTTGCATCTTGGACCAAGATGGTAAATACTAATGCATTTTGCAAAAAATAGTAAAAAAAAACAAGGTGGACAGGGTTATTTGAATAGAAATTTTAATAAAAGTATACTTATGAATATGATAATGGTACTAATAAACAGGGTTCATATCATGCTTTTCGCATATGCTTAATCAGCTT
The DNA here is from genome assembly GCA_026874595.1 of Sipunculus nudus. Lineage (NCBI taxonomy): Eukaryota > Metazoa > Annelida > Sipuncula > Golfingiida > Sipunculidae > Sipunculus > Sipunculus nudus. The sequence goes on from CM049310.1 coordinate 69,399,318, forward strand.
TTAATTAAGTGCTCTACCTGATCACATGACTGTTACTTTTAATACCTGAAGTCTTTCTCAAACATTTGTTCTGACAATTTGTTCAGTGGTACACAAAAGAAATTCAGCTATTACTTTATGAGATGATATATACAGTATACAAGTAGAATGAGTAGATCATTGTAGTTTTATGGATAAATTTGAATCAATGGTGTTAAAATATATGTGTTTAGGTCAGTGGGGGGTACCGACAGTGAGTGTATCGGCTGTGGTTGGTATTCTGGCTGGTGTGTTAGCAACCACCGTGGAATCTGTTGGAGACTACCATGCTTGCGCCAGACTTTCAGGGGCTCCGCCCCCACCTACACATGCGATAAACAGGGGTAAGCTGAATGTCAATCACCTAGATTTAAAACTAGATAAATCAAGTACAATATAGTAAAAGATGAAAATTCGGCAATGGCGTTTACAGCAACTTACTTGGACATAAATGTTTGACTGATATCTGATAGCCTAGCAGCTGTGATTGCAGAGAAAAGAACACTGCTGACCCCTGATGGGAATACTTGGAAGTAAACTATCCAGCTGGACAGATTTTTCCATCAGAAGTAACAGATATATTAAAAAAAAAAATATGTGATACATTGTGACATAAATGTTAATGAAAAGAACATTTGCAGTGTGATGAATTACATGAAAAGCATTTGTGCTTAAATATAGCATTATGGATGGTATCATGCCATCATAAATTTTGTGGATATCTATTAGCATATTAACTTTTAAACTGACTACTGATATTCTCTATGGATAAAAAATTCAGCTGTGAGGTAGGACAAGCATGCTTTAATGGTCAATTGTAAACATGTACAGTGAAATATCATTGTGTCCAAGTCGAAGGGACTGGTGAATTAACTTCGACACAACCGGAGTTCAAAACAACTGATATTCATTATATTCAACCTTCTTCAGCCTCGATTATTATCGATTAGTACGGTACATGTATATGGCCTATGTTATATAATTCTCACAAATGTTTGAGTGAAAGAACAACACAAATTTTAGATACATTATTTATTACTTATAAAAAAGCACATAAGTACAACCAAAAATAGGATAAGGTTAATCAAGAATGGGAAGTAAGAGCACATACATGTACGTGTATAAAAGCACACAAATCATCAAATGACGCGTTTGCATTGTGGTCTGAACTTGTGGTCAGCATAGGCCGCCTTGATCTTCTCCGCATTCTTGGTCCATGTACACAGCGTGTGAGTGGGGCTGTTGAAGTCCTTTGCAATCTGTGCCTTCGTCTTGCCACCACGTTCAACTTCGAGCAGTGCTTCGTACTTCAGCTCAATGGTCTTTACCTTAAGCTTACGCTTAGCAGGCTGGGACACCATAGCAAACAAGACACAAACAATATAAAAGAAAAGCAGTAATACTGTATAACGTACTCTATGGTATTTAGAGTCAGTCTGATATAGATCTCATCTTCCTTCCTTTATATAGAGTCCTGTATGTTTATCCTAGACACATCAAAGGTAAGAATTGGATTATGTTTGGTTTATCAATAACTTCTCATTAATGCTTTGTTGGCGAGAGAAGAAAGGCATGATTATGAGTGACTAATTGGCCAAACAGATAAACAACGGACTATGTATGTAAGCTATCACGCTTGATAAGTAAGATCTCTGCCGGTATATATTATGTAACTAGTCATTGTGGACTTAGGTATGATTGTTGGACTGGGCACAACTGTTTTCCAAACATTAAAGCGGCATGACCTCGAGTCAAGCGACAGACCTATCACACTTGATGAGTGAGAGCCTTGTCGGTATTAATTAATTATGACTGGTCTTCACGGCCCAGTCATGATTGACGGGCCATGCACAACTGTTATCCAAACATGACTTCGAGTTAAGCGATAGAAATGTTAGCTGGGGACCAACAAAACACCTCGACATATCCGGTTTTTTGACACATCCGACATCCACACAAGCGGAGTTAAATTAGTAAGGTTTTAGCTATTTTTTGCAGGGACCCGACGTTCGACTTCAAAACATGCGGAAATTCTACTTAACCGAGTTCCACACAACGAGGTTTCACTGTATTTACTTGCATTAAAACTGTTAATGAGCTTGAGCAATATGTAGCAGGTGGAACAGTTTATTGACATAGCTTTGGAGTAGTATCATTGAGAAATACAAATAAATATCAAAATGTAGTTAAGGATAGCAGTCTTCAGTGAAATCAAAAAGAATTGTATATTTTTTTCAGGTATAATGATAGAAGGCATAGGGACATTTCTGGATGGCCTTTTTGGCACTGGGAATGGGACCACATCCACGAGTGTTAATGTTGGAGTAGTGGGAATCACCAAGGTAGGTGGTTGCTTGGTTTCCAGTATGGGTGAAAAGCTGTAGATTAAATAAATTTTAGACATAATCATCTTCTGTGAGGTTTCATAAGATTCATTGTCATTAACTTATAATGAATATTTCCATATATGGAAATAACACTGGGAACCTATGATGATGAAAAGTTGTTTGCAAATTGTGTCATAGGCTGGTTGCACACTCCCACTCCTATGGGCCAATTGTTTTGTTTTCAACCTGAGAGAAGTAGATGAACAACTTGGAACAAACAAACATGTGGGGTCAGGTGGAATTCTGTGGGGTCTGGCAATTTTTTTGGGTGCCTGACCCCATTTCAGGTAGATAAAAAAGTTCATTTTACGCCCTGGGTTTATATTTGGGAAATCTTTATGGTATGAAGCACAAACATCATCAGCTGTAATCAGTCTGTAAAGGGCTCACTGAGCTGTCCATCTGTCCTCCTCATGCAACTGTTATACACTGCAGTCACTCTCATTGGTCTGATTCTTCGGCCTCGGACAGCCCTGGTGTTGAGTACTTGAATAACTTGCTAAACAGAGCAGCGGTTATAATGAAGGAGATCTGGAACGACTTCGGTGAATAACCACTGTGTGAGGAGTGTATTGTCGATCACAGAGAAATCCCACTAACATCATCCCCAGTGTCTGTATATGCCAGACCAGCCTTGGCAAACAAGGCTGTTAAGTGTTAAGTGAAATATGTTAGAATGATTGGAACATGACCACTGTTTAATGAATGTAATTATTGTCAGAAATAGTTCATACTCATAAAGAAACACACTGTGAGCTTAATGTGTTGCTGTATCTGGTTCAGTTGGGACAATGGTAAATTAACCTGGGTCAGGTGGGACAATGGTTAATTAATAGTGTGGGACAATGGTAAATTAATCTTGTTCAGGTGGGATAATGGTAAATTAACCTGGTTCTGGTGGGACAATGGGAAATTAATCTGGTTGAGGTGGGACAATGGTAAATTAATCTGGTTCAAGCATGACAACAGTAAATTAATCTGGTTTAGGTGAGACAATTTTAAATTAATCTGGGTCAGGTGGGACAATGGTAAATTAATCTGATTAAGGTGGGAAAATAGTAAATAAATCTGAATGTGGTTGATTAAATTATACCTTTGATAGTTGTTTAAGACTAAGCATAACCATTTTGCTTGCATATATTAAATTATTCAGGAAAGGAATAATTTGAAGGAGAAGCCTACAGCTGTCTGTCCACTTAAGTCCATTAATTTTCACATCACACTATTGTTCATATTGCACTTGGTTTTTATGTTTATTTACTGTGGCTATTTCTTCATTATTGCCTTCCATGGTTGAGCAGATATTACTTGACAATGTCTTCCTGTACTGTAGGTGGGTAGCAGAGCAGTCGTTCAGGTTGCGGCCTGCTTTATGATCACACTGGGAGTCCTGAACAAGTTTGGGGCAATGTTTGTCACCGTTCCTGACCCAGTCATCGGGGCATCCTTCTTTATATTGTTTGGTAAGGTTTAAATTCTTACTAATCTGAATTCAAATAACTACACAGGTTGTATCATTCATTTTTGTGATAAAAAGTTCCTCACCAGTCAGAATAGGGTTTTTATATTAATAGTACACACTTATATCTCACAAACTAAATTTTCAGATATTTTTCAATTAATTGTTTCTTTGAAATCAGAGCAGAATTTAATCTGTTTGCTTTTCAAATGAAATATTGTAGTCTTAAGGGTTACCATTTATATTAGAAACTTAGAACTTAGTGAACTTAGAAAATAAATGTATGGCCCATAATAATTCAAAGATCAAAATCTTTTAAACATAAAAATACTAAATACCAATTAAGCATTTGTTTTTTAGTTCAGCTAACTATGTCATTTGTCATTGGTTATTGGCTTCCTTTCTTTCACGTCAAAAATTCTAAAGTTCTCTCACATTTTGTGCTCATGAGCACCATGGCCCATTGGTCATATATTAATGTTTACTAGATCAGAACTTGTATCTAAAGGATTAGTGCTTCATATTTTACAGATATACATATATTTGTATCTCCCAAAACAAAGTTTTGCGGATACTATGTTTTTGATCAGGTTCTGCCTCTGCCGCCATGTTTGTTTCCAGAGTACTCCTCTGAGACTATTGGACTGATTTTTCTGAAACTTACGCTAATTATCAGGTCACATATGTTCTCGTGCCTAACCAATGGCGTTGACCTCTGACCTTTCCTCTCTCCAGTGGGTTCATCTGTGCATCTGTTTTGACCCACATTTCTTCGGGCTCGTTTGACCAATCAGGAAAAAAATTTTGTACAAATGTAGCCCTTGGATAGCTTAAAAACATACACAAAAAGTGTGGCGCCACCTGCAATTATGTTTGCACAGTGTCCATCTGTTTGTCTGCCTTGGGTTAAAATCACTCACATCTCTGCAGTGGTTTGACTAATTCACCTGAAATTCGTCATGCGTATACATCTTGGATAGCTTTTTTTGATTTTATGACCGTTTACACCACCTACATTCACGTTCATGCTGCAGACATCCATGCTTTTATCTCGGACTGGTTTGACGTATCTTCCTGAAAATTTGCATGTGTTAAGATCACACATAGCTCTTTATCATACAAGAAACTGGTGGGGCCACCTGCAGCCATTTTTGCACAGCGTCCATCTATTCGTTTTACTTGGGCTAAAATCCCTCATTGTCTCAGCTGTTTGACTTATATACCTGAAATTTGGCATGCGTTTACATCCTGGATAGCTTTCTTGATTTTATGACAGGTGGCACCACCTACATTCATGTTCATGCTACAGATATGCATGCTAATATCTCCAGACTGGTTTGATGTATCTTCCTGAAGTTTTGCATGTGTTTTAATCTCACATAGCTCTTTATCATACATGAAACTGGTGGCGCCACCTGCAACCATTTTTGCACAGCGTCCATCTGTTTTTAGCTCAGCTGACTATAAGTCATCTGAGCTATAGTCCTGGTCCATTGTCCGTCGTCCGTCCGTCTGTCCGTCCGTCCGTCCGTAGATGTGGCACGTTTTGGAACCTTAAGACCTAGGAATCCGAAATTCAGCATAATGTTAGATGTCCCCAAGATCTCCTACCAAGCCGAAAACTGGGTCTTTGCGACTTCGTTCCTTTGAGAAATTAAGGAAAAACCTCAATTTTTTATTTAAATCCTATTTTCACACTTCAGGACTGCCTAATTTCAAAACCACTCATCTGTTTTTCCTCATATTAACCATAAATATTCTTCTATATAGTTCCTATGTACATGCCAGAAATTAAGTCTGTTAAGTATAAATTCTTTAAGTTATGGGCCCAAACATAATGGACTTTGTAAAAAATCAGGAAAAATATTTACTCACTTAACACAAAAAATTTTGAAACTAGAGTCTATTTTCCCAAGTATATAACTATGTTTAATTAAGACTCAATTGTTTACCCAAAATTAGATCTGAATTTTGTAAATTTTTTAAGTAATTAGCATAAAAATAAAATCAGTACCTTAAATTTTGCCCAACTTTGACCATGGCACGTTTGTTTCCTGTAAGTACCATTGATTTAATTTTCACAGCATGTAAACATAACTATTTAATTTGTTTAAATCTGAAATTTGGAAGTAAAAGCTTGAAAATTAAGCTAGTTATTGATTTTTTTCTTGAGGCTCTATTGTAGTCATTTGCTTTGATTACAGATTACAGATGCAGGGTCCCACTCCAGGTCACTGGAAGTCAGCTATGCCAGGGTTTCTGATTTGTTACAGTCACTGGGGAAGATCCCCTGCTGTGACAGGTGTTATTCCCCCCCCCCCCCCCCCCCCCCCCCCCCCGCAAACCCAACCCACCAAGTGTTATGCAGTATTGTTATTGTTTTCACTGTATCTTCTTAATTGTAAAGCTGTTTCCACTCTGATATGCAAAAACTTTCCTTAAAAAAGTAATTCAAGGTGTAATCCAGAAGATGCAATGTTGTGTAATGTAGCATTTTTAAAGAAATCATTTTTCTTTTAAATGATTTTACCAATCATAATGGAACCCATCAGTATGCTTAAATTATGATAAAATATGAAGCACATTATGGATAAATAAAGACACAATTAAAAATTGTGAAATCTAAATGAAGTATTTTTTTAGACATTTATTGTTTTGCAGATTTAAAAGATATATTTTTGTGGTAAAAAATAAATAAACATTTGTATGCATGATGTGGTGAAATCTGACAAGATTGAGATTTATGATGATGCAATTGAGAATTATGAATCAACTTTTATATTCAGATATATATGTTATATTGAAAATGTATAGAAATATAAACTTAAATTAAAAAAAAAATTGATGTGATAAAAAAATGAGGATTCGTTACAAACATTTGTTCATTATTTTCCTGCATCAGCAGAATTTGAGATCAGGCTTTGTTTGCCATGTTTATGTTGTTAATCAGTTATATTTCAACTGTATACATTTCATAAAAAAAAACATATTTAATAATTTATATTATACAAAAAAAAGATTTGATTGAAAAAAAGTGTAAACTACTGAAATGTCAACAGTTAATCGAAAAGCCAACTAATGATCATGGTAATTGTACAGATCATTTGTTCACAAACTGCTCACATGCTTCAGTTTCAACATTAGGAAACACATGGTCAGGTCACAAAATATTATTTGCAACAATTTCTTGCTCATCAATACAAACCAATCATATAAACCAACCATGGCCTTTATTACCTCTTCCTCTTACACTTTATCTCCATTTGATATTATTTTAGATTTTTACCTTCAAGGTTAACGTCAGCTGAGCACAGTGACCCATAGGTCGCCTTTAAGTGTATCTGAATTAATTTGTTTAAACTTAGGTGTACATCATAACAGAACAAGAAGAATGCTTTTTTTCAATGTGCCAGTATGTAAAACTGCAGCCTGCTGTTCAACTTTGCAATTTAGAGGGTTTGGAAGTTTGAAAAATCATATTAAAGATATTGATCCTATTGTGCAATATCAAAATTTAAAGTTTTATTTTTGTTTTCTTATTTCACAGTGCCTGCACCATATAACCTACCATATTTAATGTAAATACTGAGAGAACATATACTACAAGAGTCAGTACTCTTTGTCACAGGAATAACTATATATAAATGAACTGTTTCATGTAAAATCTATATATTTTTATGGCAATAAATGAATTTTAATTGAATTGAATTAAATAGGGATATGGGATACATGTATGAAAAATATACTGGATTTGTGGTAATTTTCTATCTCTGTAATATATCTCTTATGCTGATATGAGCCATCCCATCCTTTTCAAATTAAACTCAAGTATGATCACTGAGATCAGTTCACTTCTGTGACTGTTTGAGTCAGGGTATATTCTAAGGAAGTTTAGAAAATACAAACTTGTTATTAAGCCTATTTGGTGGGCATAAAATGAGGCCTGTAGGGGCCCTAAAATGCAGTTGTAGGTCTGTTAGTGTGCACATTAAAAAAATCATCTAAGTGGCTATTCTTTTATAATTTTAACGAAAGTGGATGTTCTGTCATATTTCATCAATAATACTATTATTCCTAAAATATCAATATTATCTTTGAATTTTGAATGAAAAAATGACACATTATATGTAATTTTTACAGAAATATAACTAAAAAGAAATTAATAGTTATTAATTTGCATAAAGTGGTTTTCTGTGTATAACTAGAACAAAACTTTGAATTCTAGAGCTGCACAAATCCAGAATTTCTACTACACATTTTCCATTTACAACTTCATAAACAGGGGTCAAATGCACATTTAAATATACCCTGGTTTATGGGTTTGTGAGCAGGGTTTTTAATGATATTTATAGGAATATACAAAAAGGAACATTAAGACATGTTGCACTTACAAACATATAAACATTTCATAGGCAAATATTTAATTATTGTGATGCCATTAAAATCTAAATCCAGCATTATATCATCATATGTTTATATGTTAAATATTTTCCTTTTTCATTTTTTTTTCTTTTGATATAACATTATACGTATATTGAGGCATGTTACGGAACCCTACTTTGCACTTACCTTGATTTCTGTGTCATCTTTCAGGTATGATTGTTGCTGTTGGCATCTCCAACCTGCAGTATATTGACCTGAATTCGTCCAGGAATCTGTTTGTGTTTGGGTTTGCCTTCTTTTTTGGACTCACTGTTCCACAGTGGGTCGCTGATGAGAAAAACCGGGGTGCTATCAACACGGGTAGGTTTATGGCTCAGTCTGTAAGATAAACTATCACTTAAAAGATCATTCTCGACTTGTAGCAAGAATTAAATATACCTATCAAACTTGTTTTATTCTATTTTAATCAACTAAAAAACCATGTATCTAACTTATTTGTTGTGACTTGTTGCAACTTGTATGCTAAAACCGGAACCTGGTGTATGACAGGATTATCAGCATTTACCAAAAACTTTGCCGTTTTGAATGGCTATTTTGTCATTTTCAAACCAGATTAGTATTGTGCTTAGGAAAACAACAACAAGCCATGCAGGGAAAAAGAGGTATTTTAGACCTGGCATTTTGCGGCTGGTTTACAACTTTCATACCATTAGGACAGGTAGATATGATGTCCACATTGACCTTTCCTGTGTCATGAGTGCAGAACATAAGGTTATATTTGTGTCGCAGGTGGAACACATTGGTGGAAGGATCTTTAACAATCAGTATTGCTTAAAACAATATTTTATTACAAAAAAGCAATGAGTATGGGTAAACAGGGGACAGCCCCATATTAATTCCTCTCCTTGTTTAGTAAATATTACAAGTGTTGTCAGAAATGTTTTATGGGAAAAAGTTAACTTGAAAACCATGAAATAGGAATATGATAACTTATTATTAGATGTTTTTAGTTTTTTTCAGTCCTGCATTGACTGACAGAAAATTACATTAAATGCATTTATAAAAGCAAAAGTGTTGACTTTGCATGTCTGTGATCTCATATTTATTCATGTTAAGATGTGACACATATTCAGTTATAGAAGTCATAATTAGAGGAGCATTTTAGGGTTTTTAATGAGTTAATTATAATCAGAAACATTTTGTGATATTTATTCATTTTCAAAATTATAATCAGGACAATATTCTGTGGTTTTTATTAAGTGGCAAAATTTTAATCAGGGAATTATTTTATGATTTTTATTCAATTACAAAATTATAATTGGGGAAGCATCCTGTGATTTTTATTAAATGATAAAATTATAATCAGGGAAACATTTCGTGATTTTTATTTACTCACTAAATTTGATGGGGGGCACATTTTGTAATTTTTATTCAGTGACAAAACTACAACCAGGGAAATATTTTTTGACATTTGACATTAATATATTTAGGCAAGTATTTGTTTCTTCAGGTAATGAGACTGCTGACAGTATTATTTTTGTTCTCCTGAGCACAAGCATGTTTGTTGGTGGGGTCATTGGGTTCATCTTGGACAATACCATTCCAGGTAAGTCTAAAATTTGACGCAAAACACACAGTGGTTAAAGAAACTAAAAAGTCATGTTTGCTCTCCTTTGAAATACTTTTTGACTCTAGATTTTCACAAATGAGCATCCCTTCTACTGAAATTATAATTAAATAAGTTAGATTATGATCACTCATTCATGTAGGTTTTTATATTATTGTAAGTGACTTTATCAAAATGACAGTTGGTCAGTTTTATTATATTCAGTTGCTGACAAGACAAGTATCCTTTACACATGTAGTAACTCCAACTCGATTTCCAAAATTAGAAATTGTCCCAGGCATATGACTTTCAGACAAGGTGTCTGTATTAAAATTTCCCATGTTGCATCTGGTAAAAATAGAGTTATAGGTCTATGTTGGAAAACCTTACTAGTAAATTCTGATATGAAGCCGTTTGTCATTTTACAAGGTAATATTGGTAAGGAAATCATATCTTGTGGGTCACCTTGGCTCTCATTTCTGGCTTGAATGATTCAAAGCCACAATGAACAGTATAACTGGATGTAATAACAGTTTCAAACAGAACAATATGAGCACAGAAGGAATCTATGTTTGTAAAATTTTGAGAAATAAAATTTGTATGGCAAAATAGGCCAACTATGTCATGACCTTGAAGAAAATCAGTCTCCTGAGACTTTCACTAGATCAAAGGTCAGTTTTAAGTGTTTCAAAATTTAATGCAAACACAGGCTGAAGAAGAAAATTTAAGCAATTGAGCCCCCCCCCCCCCCCCCCCCCGAAAAAAAATCAGGATAGAAATATCATTTTTTTATCAACTTCTATAAGAATCTCCTCCCCTATGGCCTGGATTGAGGGGGTGGGGGGTTCTTAAAATTATGTGACCAAACCTTCCTTTTTTATCTGAGACTATTCCAAAATAAGTAAATTTTAAAAAGTACACTAATGGCTGATGAAATTATGAATTATTGCAAAACTATTAAACCACATCTTTAGGGTTTTCTCTGGAGTATCAATAGGATTTTATTACCAGCAATGATTGTAACAATTCCCTTTTCAGTCACCAGAAGGCAGTTCAGTACCTAGTGTTTATCCTTTGTAAAGAGAGTTTAATAGTTATTTGAAAGGTGTACCCTTATGTTTACCACAAAATGATTAAAACCTGTTTTTAGCTTAGCTGACTAAGTCTACTGAGCTATAGCAATTACCCTCTGTCCATCATGCATGTTCCTGTCCTGCCTAGAAGTTTTTATATTGACTCCTTTGTGTGAAAAGTATCCCAAAAACATGCAGACTGGGTACTGGTACAGACCAGATGTGTTTTGGAGAGTTGCCCAAATTATGCAAATTTTGTGCTTGTCAGATGATGACTGTTTACATTTGCCAATAGTAACTTGATTTGTTGTTTGCAACTGCTCTGCTTATGATTATTCATTAAATGTATATGTGATTGAGGTTACACAGAGATCATAGTTAATAGCACGTAACTTTATGTTTGAAGGAACGCGAGAGGAGCGGGGCCTTGACAAAGCTCGAGGTACGGATGACTCAATGGACCTGGCCACAAGTCGTATTGTTCAGGAACGTACAGCAATCATTTACGATATTCCCATCGGAATGTCCTTCCTGGAGAGGTATCCCATCATGCGTTACATTCCTGTGTGTCCAATGTTCCAGAAAAAACAGAGTAAAAACAGAGCTGACGAAGAAAACAGCATAGAACGTGGAAAACAAGAAGCTTCACCTGATAAAACAACACTCGTCACTAAATGCTAACGCTGGCTTTATCTTATGAAATTTTTCTGTCAGGTTATATGCCTCCAGTTTAAGAAAAATGCAATATTTAAAAGCAACAATAGATGTAGTTGAAAAGTATATTTATAATTTTACACTTGGCAAGCATGGCTGCATTTACATATGTGTGTGTGTCTGAATGGGTATGTATCAGAGATTGAGAGAGAGTAAAACCCGTCTTCAAATGTCTAAAAATTACACAGTTCAAGCAAATCAAATTTAATTTCTGTCATTTGGTATATTGTATTTTATATTGGTCCCAGATAAAAAACCCTGAAAGCATAGATCATAAATTCTTGTAAGTTCTGTTACTGATGTATATTTATACACATATGTACTTGTATTTTAGTAAACCGTTGAAACACAGAGAGAGGAGAGAGAGGATAAAACAAGTGCAATGTATAAAAAGTTAAATAAAAAATATCTAGTGATCTTATTTTATCATCAGGATATTTTATGTTTGTTAACACCCAAAACTGCTGCTGATCCTGAAAGGGGTTCTGGTATTCTCAGTATAATGCTTTGTGTTTTATATCCAGTAAAACTAAAGACTGTTAAAATCTACATTCGGTTAACCCTGAATGCCATTTCTTATTATAAGAACCTGCATAGCTTTTCTTTACCTTATTATGTAGTTTACAAGTGTTGAAGTTTCACTTATGTTACCTTGAAGGTTGGAAGTTTCTCACTGCCATACTGCAGACTTCTTTTCAACTTTAAATATTTATCTTTTACTTTTCAATATTACTCAAATGTCTTCCCCTCATAGATGCTGACAAAGATGTGTACCCAAGTTCCTGTTGCATTGAATTTCATGTCATTTTCTAGATTATTATCTGAACAAAACTGGAAGTATAAATTTATTCATAATGAAAAGAATGAAAAGTTAAGTAAAATATAGAGCTTTATTAATACTATAAGTGTTAAACCTGAAACCCACCTGGTACATATTATGGATATACCAGAAAGCCCATATGGAAGCACGACATACAGGATTTTGCCTGTAACACAAATGAGACTTCTGTTATTAAACACTTTGTACTGGCATTTCAACTGCTGCCTCAGGGATTCTGGTTAAATAAAATATGATCATTATGAAAACCTGTGCTCTGATGCAAATTCTGTTTATTAGTTATCAGTATTTATTGTTTGGGTGCTCTATATAGGGGTTTCTATAATATGTATAATACTTCTTTGACTGATAGCTCGGTCATCTTTACAACTGTCAGGATGTGCATTATATATTAAGTATCTTGATAGAGTCAAGTTACAGTTATCACAAATGTTTATAACAATATTATACATGTATGGGTTACTTATATCAGTGTTTTTGATATTCTTATAATATGGCTTTTATTTCTGCTTTTTTTGTACCTGCTGAATTCCATTGCCTTCATTTCATCAGTCTCCTACAATCCTGCTTAGGCATTGCAGTTAACAGTTTTGCTTATTCAGCATTATCTGTCTGACTTCATGGTCAGTGTGGGGTTAAAAATATGAAACATGCAGAATGACTAATGTTGGATTGATGAAGATATCAGTGGCTCTGTTTGTAATTTAATTATGTAACTAATCCTGTAAGAGTACATGCATACATTTATGAAACCTACAGATGGTGCACAGTATATTATTAATGTGTAATAGCACTCAGAGAAAAATCATTTATGTACACAAGCTTAAATAAAACTGACTATGAAAGAAGTATTGTTTACACAAACTTTAAATATTGGTAAGAAATGAGCATGGATTAATATCTCACTCTTAAACATTTGAAGAAAAACCCTGTGTCCAGTAGGTATATTAAACTTTAAAAAATCTATAAAAATTCTTGTGTGTAATGTTTGCAAACGTAAAAAAATTGGAAAAAAGGTCAGACATAATACATCATTTTGCACTTTTACTCACTAATAATGATTGCAGCAGATGTTATTTATGATTATTTGTTCTCAGCCTTAATTGGGGAGAAATGAATGTTCCCAGTAGTTGTGAAAGATATTTGCATGTCTGCCAGAATTAATGGAATACAACACAGGTAACACAATTAGTCAGAAAGCGGGACAAATTTATTAACCTTATTAACCTTATTAACAAACTTATATTTTATCAGAAAATCTTCACTTTTCATACATGAGATCAGACATAAATATTACTATCATTGCTAAAACAGACTGGATATTATGTTTGTTGCATACATTATATAAACACTCCTGGGGGGATATAACTGAATCTGCTATACATATTAGTGTATTGACATGTACATATGATATACATATTAAATATATAGCACTGTGCATATGCACAGAACTGACTTGCCATGTTTTCCATGCTGACAGTGGCGAAACTAGGTATGTGTTCTTTCTTTTTATTATATATGTAACCTTACGTCTGGCTCACATTGAGTCAGGAAATAAGCACATATATCAAACATGATATCAGACAAATATCATTGGACATTTAGTGATATATTAATGGTGTATACACTCCTGACGGTGTGGTTATACATTGCAGTCATTCAATATCTCCTTCACTGTAACTGCTGCATTGCATTGCATAATTGTTTCAAGCAGGCCTGGCACAGGTCCAAAAATTGTAATCATACCAATGAGATTGGTGAGTCACAGATTTAAAACTTGGAGTTGGATGCATAATGTGACACCTGGCTCTCAGTGGTCTGGTTACAATTCTTTTCCTTGTTCCTGGCGTGGCAGCGAAATCCGGAAAACCTTGCTATTCAGAGCAGCAGTTAAAGTGAAAGAGATATATTTAGAATGACTGAGGTGTTGAATATTTAGAAATTTATATGTAAATAATGATAATAATTTAAAATATGAAGAATTTCAGGTACACTAGAAGTAGACCAATTATGCATATTGAAGTCTGTAGGATAATCATATCTCATTATTATTATTGCTGTGCAAGTACACAGTAATCCATTATGGGATACACCTGTACATATCCTGAAAAACCTGTACTGCATGACCCAGTGAATTTCACTTGATCTCTACTCTGTTTGATAGGAATTGAATTGTAAATAATAATATATTTAGAGAAATGTTAGAATCAATCATTATTCGTGTAAAATCTAGGTTACTCGTGTATGAGAATCTGTTTGTTTTGTAAACACAATGTAATAACAGTGGTTGTTTTGTCTTATTGGGGTAACTTATATTCTCAGGGGTTCTTGTTACATGTTAAACTAGAGCAATGCAATATATTTGGTAAATGTCATTCGCAAATCTAGTGTAAGAATATTCTTGTGAATCCAGAGTTAATTAGAAATTGTCATTCTAAGGAATGCAATCCTCCGCCATGTGAGGGTCCCACAAAACCAGAGCTAACTAGAAATCTGCATTCTACGAAAGTGAGCCTCTGTCCTATGGGGGATCTGTATTGTGGAATGCTCCCAAAACAATGATTGCTTCACTTATTACTAGGTGCATTAGTGACTAGATTTGTGAATATTTTTAGCTCAGCTGACTAAAGGTCAACTGAAGTATAGGAATGGCACTTTGTCCGTCGTCCATCGGCTGTCTGGGCGTCCACTAACAGGGTACAAATCGTAACCCCTGGACCTAGAAACCTCTTAGTGAATATCCAGGGAGGTCAATAAAAAATCTCCTAGGAAACCTGAAATAAGATCAGTGCGACCTATATTTTCCCAGCTATGAGGCTTGTAAGTACCCCCAAAATAATTAAACTAGTGGCTCATGGGCCATGACGCTCAGTTGAATTCAAGAAATGAAGAACAATGAGCAAAATGACTGCCAGAGTGCCAAAATATCATGAATTTTGGGAATCCTAAGAAATGAGTTTCAGTGGGCTTTTTGGCAGATGACCACTTCATTTGAAGGTCTCATAAATAGAAAAAAAAATGCATAAAAATTTGGAAAAATACCGGTAGTATAGTGCCACCAGTCTGCAGGAACAAATGAAACAGTCCATGACCATTATATATCCAAAGAGTTATGGTGATCAATGCAGTAGTAAATTCAGATACTTGAGCTTTTGTATCAAATTTTTAATTATTCTGAGGGGTACATATGAGCCCCAAAGTTCAGAGGATATGGGTAACAGAGACCTTATTTCAAGTTTCTACAGAGACTTTTTACAGACCTCCCTTGATGTCAAGTTAGAAGATTTTCAAGGTCCAGCAGTTACATTTTGAGCCCTGTTAACAGATGATGGCTTCTTTGAAAATATCAAAATTAGAAATAAAAAAAAAAAAAAAAAAATGTAAAAAATACCGGTTGCACCACAAGTTTGCAGGAACTGATGGAACACTCCATGACCAATATTCACACAAAGAATCATGGTGATCAATGCAGTAGTTATTCAGATACTCAAGTTTTTGTTTCAAATTTTTAATAAATCTGAGGGATAATTACAAACGCCATAGTTCAGAGGATATGGGTAACAGACACCTTATTTCATGTTTTTATAGAGAATTTTTATGGACCTCCCTTTCTGTCAAATAAGAATATTCCAGGTCCAGCGGTTAAAATTTGTGCCCTGTTAACAGATGACAGCTTCTTTGAAGGTATCAAAAATAGAGAAAGAAAAAAATCATAAAAATTAGAAAAAATACAGATTGCACCACAAACTTGCAGGAACTGATGATACACTCCATGACCAATATTCATGCAAAAAAATCATGGTGATCAGTGCAGTAGTTATTTTAATGTTTTTTTTTTTTTTTTTGTAAAATCACAACTATCATGCCAATTTCTCAGCTGTGGTTTTACCTGGTGTCCTGAAACCAGGTATGTTTTATGAACATGACTAATTCCTTCAGTTGCAGACGACAGGTGGTGCCACCCGAATTTTTTTTCTCCCATCAAATCACAACAGTGTCAGTATTTAGTTGTGATTTTATCTATTGATGCATTAATTGATCATAATTAGGTTCCTCAGTTACTGAAGACTGGTAGCACCACATATTTTTTGGCTATCCTGTGAGCTTATGCGATGGTGTGGCATCGTCCGTGGACCGTTGTCCATCGTACCGTCAACAATGATATGAAAAGGAAAGGTTATAGTATATATCATGCAATTTGATTTGGGGCAGATAAGATTTATATAATTAATCATTTTTGTGTTGCGTGCACCCATGCCAGTATTTAAGCAGTTATTTTTGTTTTTGGTTCTTGTTCTAATTGTTTAGTACTTGCATTGTTCATATACATAGTTCCCATGTACTTGAAACGTAATGGTCCAGCTTTGAAGCATTATACCTTGTGTATATCCTATTGCACAGGTTTGCATTAGGGCTAGGCCTGGTTTCCTTTTTTAACTTGCCCGTTTGGCCTACATCTTGAAGCTACCAAATTACACATCTGCTCATTAACACAAACTTCACTCTAATCAATCCATTATTTTGTCAATTCTTTAAAAAATTCCTGCACATTTCCCAGAAAAAGCATCAGTTCCAAGCGCATAGCATAGAGCCCCACAATCACAAAAATTCGGAGCATACGGAGTGACTAATTGTATTGCTGAACATATATCACCGAACTGCTTTTCAATTATTCTAATAAATGAGCCCTTGTCCTCAGTAATGTCAGAGGACTCTGCCATCAACAGACCATTGGTATATCTGTTTAAGAGCAAGTGTAATGTCAGGAGCATTTATTGTGCTTGATGTAAGAAAACGCTGCTGGCATATATAATATATAAAGTCTGTTAAGTGTAGGATTCTAAGATTGTGTGCAAAAATATATGTAAATTTAGGAAGATTGATATTGTTTATCTTGATATATATGTAGGATATCACAGGGAAGAACATATGAAATACGCGGAGAGAGATAGAATACCATTTCTGTTTTCACTCAAAACCAAGTTATTTAGTAGCTCATGCCAAGAAAAGCACATGTAGATACAACAGCTCTTTATATGTTCAATGGTTGAGTCCAAATCACAGTATATATATATATATATATATATATATATATATATATATATATATATATATATATACATACATACATACATACATACATACAAACATAGAGTAATGTCTGGTAATGCCATATCGTTGTCCAATAAAAGTCTAATTTGGTTGAGGATTTGTTTTGTTACTAGTAGCTGTAATGCCCTACATATGTGTGTGTGTGGGGGGGGGGGTCAGAGGGCTTCTGTTGAATGTTCAGTTTTGACCTACGAAATCTGAAGGACGTCGCACTGCTGCATAATTTCCATTTTTATCTCCGTCCAGGGATTTTTGTTTTTTCCACTCCCCCTAAATGGTAAAGGCTATATTCATTTAATCCTCTTCGTGCCACTGAGCACACAAGGCCGCTGCCAAAGATCTCCACTGTTGTTTGTCTTCTGCTGTTCTTAATGAATCTCTAGGTCCGCCCTTGTTTCCTCCTCCACGTACCTCTTCTCCACGGACCTCGGGTTTCCTTCGCGCTCTTCGACCATCAGTAGTTAACTTGATGGCAGTTCTTGGGATTGCGTTTGGTTCCATACGGCACACATATTGTGTCTATCTCCATCTTCTTTATCTTACTTCTGTGTTGATGGTGTTCACTCCTGCTCTTTCAAACAATTCTTCATTGGTTGTCTCGTTAGGCCAGTAGATGTTAATTATTTGCCTTAAACGCTTATTCTGGAAGACTTCCAGTTCGTGACAAATGCTCTGGGTCATCTTTTAGCTCTCTGACTCGTACAGTAGTATTTATTTGGACATACACATGTTTATCAGTCCTGCAAAAGCACGACTTGTCTTGGTTATTCTTGACCTGATCTCATAATCTACACGCCCTGTCCTCTGTCATGGCAGAGCCAAGGTAAGTAAACCTGCTAATTTACTCAAAGGCTTCACCTATGGTCTTTACTTGCTCTTTGTGATGTTGTTTGGTTTTCTGGGAGCTAATCTTCAGGCCGATCTTCTGGATGTCTTTGTGGCTGGATGACAGTTTATTGATATGCCCAGCTACAGTGCGCTGTGGTCATCGCGTGATCGGAAATTTAGGAGCACTCATCAGCATTGTATCATTTTATTTAAAAGGAAATTTTAATTTGCATAAAGCTCTCACCAATATTCGGACCTGTGAATAATATCAGGATGGCCCTAGATCATTTATTCTATCGTTGCCATCATGAAATGAAAATTTACTTATACCCTGCGCCCTCTCAGAGGTCCTGATATGTACAAATCACCACACCATATAATGCTTGCTTGAACAGCCAGATGAGTGTTTTAATGTTAAATGCTTTTTATAGACATAAAATTTGTGATATTTTTGTATATATAGGGACTCACACCACAGTATATCGTGAAAAGAAAAACTACCAAGAAAACTAACTTAGCCCGGGAGAATATGGTTAAAAAAATTATTAATTCATGCGCACGAATTACTAAGGAAAGTATTTATTACTATTTTTTACTTCGCGGACGGATTATTAGTAATTCATGCGCAAAAATGAAAAAAAAAGATATTCTTACCATGTCGTCTCCTGGGCTCCGTAATATATAGATGACATATAGAATGTGAAATAATATAAATCAAATAAGATTATATTTAAAAATCAAATTCCAGCCCAGATTAAAATTTTTAGTTTTTTTAAAGAAAAATGACAGAACACAAAAACTAATTGGAAGTTCATGTATCCGAATTTCGAAAGTTATAACTGTAATACGTGTTTGCGAAAAGGGGAAAATCCAAAACTCGGGTCTAAATTAGTGTTAACTATATGACTTCATTGATTACCAGGGTAAATAATAAATATCCAATGAAGATTCATAGAACTCTTTTGATATTCCCTTCCATGCAAAATATAGAAATAATCAATAATATTATGATATATATAAACCGTTTGTCAAGTGGTCAAACCCGATCACAACAAGGGGAGGGGATCGTCCTGGGTCTGATCATAGCTATTTGACAGCCGGTGGGCGGAACTACGCTGTCGGATTTTGACAAACATAGTTTTAGTTTTTATGGACAAAACATCACGTATAAATATTATATTATGTACGTTATTGGCGAACCTGTTGGGTTATGCGATGGTGAGACGTCGGCCGTCGTCTGTCGTCTGTACGTTAACCCAAACTGTCTCAAAATTGGCAGGAGCTATCATCACCAAATTTCATGCAAAAAATTAGTCATCTAAAAACTCTCTCGGATATTGCTTATTGTTTGCTATCTGCATTTACTTAGACTTCATAGGGAAATAATCTCTAAAACAATCTATCTCGATTTTGTTCGAATGGTTCCAGTTCGGTGAATTTTGGTTGAGTAACAGGACGTTGAGCTTAGTCATTTGGCCAAAAAAGAATACTAAACTTACAATATCAGAGACGGCTGGAGCTATGTTCACCAAATTTTTTGCAAATGTTGGTCATATGTCTCGTATATGAATTTGAGGTATTGGTGGCGCCATCTGCATCAACCTTTTCTGTACGAGGGTCATCGGTCATTAGTACATTAATCCATAATTTCTCAGGAAAAGCAGGAGCTAGCATCCCCAAAATTTTGTAAAAATCTGTCACATATCAAATGTTGTGGGATTGAGCGTTTTGTTGCGCCACCTGCATTAACTTACATTTCACGGAGAAAATATAAAAAAAACTTTGAAAATCTTCTTCTCCGAAATCATTCAGCCAAATGGTTCAATATTTCACAGAAATGATCCAAAAGATAAGTTCTCTCAAGTTTGTTCAAATGGTTTTGGTTCTGATGGATTTTTGCGGAGTTACAGGAATTTGAACTTAGTCATTTGGCCAATTAAGCGCACTGACATAACAATCTCAGAATCGACAGGAGCTAGCATCACCAAGTTTTGTGCAAATGCTGGTCACATGACTCGTATTTGAAATTGCAGTTTTTGTGGCGCCATCTACATCAACCTGTTTTTACAGACAAAAAAACTCATAATTTAAGCTTCTTTCAATTTAAAAATGGTTTGTGATGGAACTGTCAAGCTGAATCATTTAATTTTTCACAATAATTATCTTAGGGTAGGGTTCTTTCAATTGTATAAGAATAGATTTGGTTATTTTATTTTTTTTTGGTAGAGTCATAGAAAGCTATATGAAATTGGTCTTGTGGCCATTAGTAAGGCTATTTCAAACTAAGGACTGCACTAGTCTTCTCCTGCAAAACTGTTGTTTCAACTTCTGTAACATTGCGCATAAATGATTCTTAAGAGGCCTTTGTTCAGGTTTACTTAAATGATTGGACTACAACTTTAATAATTCTAAATTTTTGACAAAACAATCTTATGGATATGTCATCTTGAAAAAAAAGCAAAGTAGTTTTTAGCGAAAGTCTTTCACTATGTGTGAACAGATTTACCATAGGTCAAGATTGTGTCTGTATCTATAAATAGCTTGGCAGACTGCCAACTGTTTCAGATTTGGCAACAGGCAAAAGGTCAGTCTAGATCTATTCATAGTTTGGCAGACTGCCAACTGTTTCAGATTCAGGTGCAGATCAAGAGTACACTCAGTGCAGTAGCTGCAGAGAGCAATTCGTTCCGGTTTCACTCGGGGCAACTGCCTACCTCACATAAATCTGGTCAGCCCAGTGCACCTAAACCGAGAGAAGTTTAAATATCGGCCTGGTATTTTGACATGTCCATGCATTTTTATGGCTTTCTCGTTCACTAGAATGGTGGCGCCACCTACAATGAATTTTGCACAGTGTATGTACCTGCTTATTTCTCGGGAGGGATTTGATATATCGGCCTGAAATTGCGCATATTTATACATACGGGATAGCTTTGTCGTATACAAGACTGGTGGCGCCCCTACAATAATGTTGCACAGAGATGTCCCTGCTTATTTTCTCAGGAGGGGTTTGATATATCAGCCTGAAATTGGGCATATGTTTACATCTTGGAAAGCTACATCGTATACAAGACTGATTGCGCCACCTACAATCTTTTTTTTTGTGCACCCATGCCAGTATTTCAGCAGTGATGTTTTTGTAATTGGTTCTTGTACATAATGTGTAGTACTTGAATTGTTTATATAAATGTTATACATGTAGGCCTACTTGAAAATTAATGGACCAGCATTGAAGCATTATACCTGGTGTATAAACCTTTGACCAGGTTCGCGTTAGGCCTGTAGGCTTTGTATATAATGTGATAGGCCAAAGGTATGGTTCACAGGCACTTTTTCAAAAATCAGTGCTGGCGGGCGAGAATTTAGTTTTTACCCTTTTTTGTACGTTTCGATAAAAATGTCATATGATCAAACAGGTCATTGCTAAACAGGTGAAAGCACTACATAACAAAGGAAATCTTATCAAAATTTAATAATTTTATCTTCTTGAAAGATATAAATAAAAAATTAAAAATTTTTGATGCGCGGGGTTTAAATTGACGCGGGCGGTGCCTGAGAACCATACCTTTTATTTTTTTGCCTTTAATAAACTATATTTGTAACTATATAGTATTATATGTTTATGTTAAATATATTATATGTTATGTAATAACCCGCCGCCCTATGTTCTCCTGAAGCTACGCCATTAGCTAGTTTTGTCAATACGTACTGAGGTCGTCTGGTACCCTGTGCACACTTCATTATGTCTCTCCCCCCCCCCCCCCCCCCTCCGGAGGAGACGTTGTTTTCAGTGCCATAGTCTGTCGTCGTCGTCATCTTTAGGATATCTTGTGAACGGATAACTTTTAAATTTTAAACTCTCATTTTTCATTCCAAATTATCAGAGGAGTTCAAAACCCTGTTACCTTGACCATCATCTTTAAGGTCAAATCTGCCGAAATGTTTAATTCTTGTGAACCTCATAACTTTTGTGTATTTCCTATTTTTCCTCAAATTTGGTACACCAATTGTTCCTACAAATTTCTAGGACAAGTTCGACACCCGGTGACCTTGATCAAGATTTTCAAGGTCAAATCAGAAGAGCTGCATTTTTCCTTCAAAATTTTAAACACTCACTGTTCCTACCAAAATCTCAAAGGAGTTCCAAATCCAATGACCTTTACCTTGATCTTCAAGGTCAAATTTATGCAATTCTAAAATTATTGTGACCCCATAACTTTGGAAGTACTAATGCTGTTTGCTTCAAATTTGACACACCAGTTCTTTCTGCAAAAAACTCATTGGAGTTTGAAAAGCGGTAACCTTGACCTTGACCTTGAAATTAACAATTCTGCTGAAATCTAGAATCATTGTTTTGAGATAGTGCATATTTTACCCCTAATGTTTTGGGATTGCTCATAGGGGGGACATATATCTGTTTTTGAGCTGCAAAAACAAAACCATTGTAGTTTTTTTGTACTTAGATCAGTACAGTGGATGGAGCACGTACGTCATAGCTGAACATATGTGACAAGCGCGTGGACTTTGCAGCACTCAGTGCACCGTATTACTTTAACTGGCAACTCGCTGTCCTTATTTTTTTGCCATTTATCATTGCTGTTAATTACAGCTGTTGATTAATGGCCTTTTAAAAATAACGCTGCTAGTTCTTTAGCTTATCTGTTTTTCTTGTATTAGCCAGTGATCTATTTGGATACATCGATATACTGCGATGGGGCCATATCCTTAAAGAGGAGCCTTGTATATAATCGCTTACGTGGTCATTTCCAATAATGTTTTTCCGCAAAATATTGAAATTGTGTTATCGTTAGGTTCAAACCCTTTATGAAAATCAAGAATTTCCTGAATTATAGTACTGCCATGATTTTTTTAACCTATGTTATTTTTTTTCTTTTACCATGTATTAACTAATATTGAGACAAAGTGATGTTCAGTTTCGTCACTTATGAAAGAAAAGTTGATGTCACGTGCAGTGTCTAGGATCACGAGATCAGAATACGTTATCTATCAACGGTTGACCTCTGTGATACGTATTATACTTATTATCTCTCGGTGTTTGTATAACCAGATAATCACTGTGGAATGCAAGTTCAGTTGGAAATTAGAAAACTTGGACCACTAGCTTTAACACTAAGTAACCACCTGAGCCCTTAAAGTTGCATGTGAAAAAAAAAACAAAAAACGCAGTAGCATTTATAGCCGTGACAGCTGATATCGAAGTTACTATACCACGGACAGTTTGAGTGGAAGCTGGTGTTATTGTTATGTCACTGATATCCGTCGTGTGCAGGTAGTCACCGTTCACGTGGCTGGCCACCAATCAAACCATCGGAATATTGTGTTTGGATATTCTTTCGAAAACACTGATTGACACATGGTCTGAAGGTAGATATAGCCATACTTTCCACTTTGTTTCTTAAGTATAACTGATTCATAAGTATTTTATTATATTATGTAATATATAAAATGTTTTCTTCTACTTAAAGAACCTTAAGTAAGGGCGGTGCCGTTGGTGAGGTTCATCCTCACTTTCCTTATTCATACTATTGCTTTCTGCTGTATGTGGATTTCAATGCAATGCTTTCCACAGACTTCTTCTTTCTTTCAAACGGATTCCTATCCCTATTGAAACCCGACCCGCTGATGATACTTAATATACTTAATGCTATCACACAGCGCATACCCTTGTCAATGTCAAATGCAAACACTCAACATATCTCAACTTTATAAGGACCTACCTCAAACCATTGTTTCATAGAAGACTTTGATAAACCTTTTGATACTTTATACACATATGAAAATAGAGAAGTGCCAACAGATGAAGAATATATATAACTGATTATATGTAAGCTCTTAATTGATTGATCACTAACCAGTCTAACCGAGCACATTTCACTGAAAGACGGATACAAAGAGAAATACACAACACAAACCATCGGACGGGAATCGTGATGTTGCTGAAAATATAACAAAAATGTCATTGTCTCCAAAGGACTGACAAAGATGACTCTGAAAATAACATTTATATTATTCAGTAAATGATATCTTGATAATTATCTTTAATACTGTTATCAGTTCCATTTGTGTGATGCTAACATTAAGAAGACGTGTTATTAGTTCTGTATATGTAATAATAACTTCAGCTTGCTTCATTGCTTCAGCTCCATTGATGTGAAGTATTTTTTCCCCTCCTTTGTTTCATCTTTATATATATATATATATATACTAAAATATTTATAAACTTATATACTGATATATTTATATACAAGTAAAAGTAATACACTGAAGATTTCCCTCATAATAACAGAACTTCAGAGAAGAAAAGCAAACCAAAAGAACAAAATAAGTTTGCCATGGAACCCACCAAAGTTGAGATGCCGGAGAGTGGAGAGCGAGTGGAGGACAAACCTCCTCAGGTGGAGGATCCGTACGTCAAGATGTCAGAGGTCATGTATATAGTGGAGGAGGTGCCACCGAGGTTCAACTGCTTTCTGCTGGGATTCCAGGTAAGTGTTTATTATAGTTAGTGTTACAGATCACAGTCGCTTGAATCCTTATTTCAGGGGAAATGGAAAAAAAGCGATAGAGCATTATACAAATGCCTGTTCTGAGCACCACTTTTGTGATACACGACATCTCCGTACGTAAGACACGACCATATATACTCATTAAGTGCACAGTTTCGGTTATTTCTCGATAAATCACCCCTACAAATAAAGGGTTCAGGCGAATGTGTACAGATAGGTTGCATGGCAATACTGTAAGTTTATCATGTAAGTGTTTGTATCCCGTGAATCATGCATCCCAAGTTCATACATGAAATCGTTTTATTCTTTCGTCCGAACATTGTCAGCATTTTCCGTCAGCATATTGTCAGCATCTTCCATCAGCACATTGTCAGCATCTTCCGTCAGCACATTGACAGCCATGACTGACGACTAAACCTGGTTATGGCTTTAATGAATTTGCGTCAGCTTTGTCCCATTCTTTCCTTCTAAGTACCATCTTCACTCTGCCTGTATCATTTTCTTGAGATGATGTACTAAGGATAATGCATACAACAATTATTCTGCAAAGTTCACATTCTCCATCTTAATTCTTCCGTCAAAATGTTTTGTCGGATTGTAATTGCATGAACAAATTTCTTACATTATTAGTTCCCTGCAGGTGGCGAAACCTGTTTTTAACGACTTTCTGCGCTCCAAAATGTTTTTTTTTAATCCTTCAGATACGTCAATAAATAAGAACACTTTAGCCTTCAAATAATATGCAAGGATATTTCGGAGCTTGGGGAATTTAATGAATACTATATTGAATATAATTATTAGTTCTCCGCCGTGGGTGGAAGAACTTCAAAAATGATCCGCGTCCGCCTGTTCGTCCGTCCATCTGTCCCACCCCTTATTTTACTTAATAGCTGATTTCTTGACTCAGATTTACACACATGATAATCACATGACGAGCATGTCATTGTATCCTGCAGGTGGCGCCACCTTTGTTAAACCTACTTTTTCCAGCTACAGTTGTGTTATCATTTTAAATAATTCAGTAAATAAGAAAGCTGAAGACTCCAAATCATATACACAGATTCCTCAGAGCATGGGGGCTTAACAAATGAATACTGAGTGGAATGGGATTGATTTGGAATGGTGGTTTAATTTTGTCTTTGGGTTTTGCTGATCAGCAAATTGCGTATTTTCATAATTCTATTTTTGTGCGAAATCTGCTATATTTTATCCTTTGAGCTGCTGTAAAGATTACTACCTTGTTGGATGGACACACTCATCATTGGACTGCTATTTGATATTTCACCAGCAGATGGCACCACCTGTGGTAATATCCTCTCTGTGAGGTAAAAAATGCAATTTTCTAGTTATTAGTCTGGAAGTTGTCAAATGTGTCATTCATATACCTTGGTCTCTGTCCTCGAGCAAATGAAATCAAATGCATGTGACCATTTGAACAGAAATAAAATGTATGTGACTGGTTTATTGTATCACTAGACATATAAATCGGGGATACTATGGTTTTGATACTGCCGCGTCGCCGCATATATATCTTATGAGAAGGATAACTCAAGAAAGGTGTGACAGATCTTTTTCATATTCTACAAGCGCATAGATATATGCTAGAGGACCAAAACCTTTTAAAATGCGGTCATAATCTTTATTATAAAAGTGACCTTGACCTGAAATAGATCAAATTTTGCCCATTTTTGTATATTATCCCCCTTATCTGAATAGTGGTTCCCCAGATTTTCTCCATGTTTATTTCTGTGGGAATATGTACAGAACATTTTGGCCATCTTTTTAAGTTGAAATGTATCACATATACCTCATAAATGCTGTAAGCTATCGGCCAAATATTTTGCACAGTCATGGATCGTTGATAGATTTATCGCATATATAAGTCAGGTGGCGCCACTGGCGATTGTTTTGCTGCTATAATAAAATCACCCGTATCTCAGGAGTCGCTAAACAGATTTTCTCCATTTTTGTTTTTATTGAAAGCTCTTTGACAGCTTATCATTTTTAAGAACTCTGATGGCACCAACTAAAATATTTTTTTTCTGTTATGGTCGTACATATACGCATCTATTTTAGGTTAATCTCACACATATCTCATGAATGGTTTTAACTATTGCCCTTTGCATTGCATGAGTTCCTTGACCCAAGTTACATTGTTTTCGTTTACTCTTTCCGCACCTAATCTTTACTCTGATGCTTGCTAAAATACCTTTCCAGTACTGCATAAATTTCTACACTAATAACCAACCCTTTTTTCACTTATGTTTTCTTCTTTTCGTCCTCAGCATTATGTGAGTATGTTCATTGCCACATTGTCTGTGCCGTTCGTCCTGGCCCCTGCACTCTGTATGCAGTCAGATGTGGTTGGACTCAGTGAGCTGATCGGGACGCTGTTTGTAGCATCAGGAATTGTCACTTTAATCCAGAGTTTTTGGGGCATCAGGTAGTTTATTTCTACATTGGTTTCGATTTTAAAATTCTGAAACTAGGCAGACATTGTCCTTTTTGTTTTATAACCTCATACATACAAATAAGTCAAAATTACATCATTAGCAGAATTTTGGTTCAAATGCAAGATTAAATATTATTGCATATGTTTCAAAGGAATCAAAGGCGAATTTTCTTTAGTATTATCAGTTGAAAATGCAATAAAATACATTTGCATTTAAACTCTATCATGGGTACATAATAGTTAATACATCGCTCTAGTTCACATAACTTTATTGGTATATATTATAATGTGATAACTGTTCATCGGTGATATTAACTAATAAAATGCGCAGTGACATTTTATCAGAAACACCTCTTGACATGAAGGTTAGGAGTTGCATTTACATTTGTAGTTTTCAAATAAAATGTGCACACTCAAAGGCATATAAAATGCAAACTGGCTAGAACCTCTGTATGTTAATGCAAACTGATATTTTTTAATAAAAAGGAAAATGTATGAACCTGCATTAAATCTATCTTGATTTTACATGAAATAATCGATATTGAGAAGGAACGAGTATTTTTTTTAACAAAGGGAGCTGGAAAGTGTATACAGACTTTGGGACAAGTGAAGGGTGTATCTATTTCACTCACACAAGTGGATCTTTTCCTATGAAATGCTCTTATTAAGAAGCAAATTTATTTTTACTTTATCTGAAAAAAAGGTCCTTTTGTGTATTAGGTTACCCATTGTGCAAGCCGGGACCTTTGCAATTTTGTCTCCAACTCTGGCCTATCTTCGCCTCCCGCAATGGCGGTGTCCGTCAAACATCGTGCCGGAAGGTGAGACATTTAAAAATACTATTTCCCGTGTCTAGTTATTGTCTCAGAATCTCAGAATGCTTTGTAATATTGCGCGTAAAACGAAAGGGGTAGATTTTTATGTTAGCAAATTCGTAATAAGAGGACTGCTCTTCAAATAATAGGCAATATGTTATCTTCATAGTTGTTTTTATGTTACCTTCCCGAACACTCATTGTAAATAGTTGATGATAGGTGTCGCTCTGTTTTGGCAGGAAAGATCACTGATTGCAACCTGAACCGAGACAGCCCTCATGACATATACATGCCTGTAATCGTCCAGTTAATGTATCAACTGCCCTTTCAACATTGCTTATCTAAGTTCTAAAATACAAACTACAGTATCGATTGACGTAACAAGATGGTATTCCTTGCAGAGCTCATGGAAACAGGCGTACCAACAGAAAATAAATGATCCTGCTTCGACACTGTAATCTTAATTAATTCCTTTATTCATTATACACTTTTCCATCTAAACGAGAAATAACACAAAAGATTCCCCAAACGTTTCAATTACATAACAAAAGATAATATATAATTGAAACCTATTACCATTGCTCTTTCTGAATATATTTGTTTATTTATTTTTCAAACAAGTGACAAACTCATTTTTTTATTGATCTTTTAAAAATTATTTTTAATAACATATTCTGCGCTGTGCGTATTTGTTAGTGCTTTTTCTTAGGAAAACACGCCCAATATTAGGTTTGTTATGTAATACCTATACTATTGTAATGCAAAACATTATGGGATCGTAATATAATACACTATACAGTCGCAATGAAATACAATATACGGTAAAATGTAATACACCATGTCGTCGAAATGCAATACAAAATAAGGTAACACTGTAATATACTATATATATATATATATATTTGCGTAATGCAAAACGTAATATGATATTCGGTCGTTATATGATCATAATTTAATGCGCTATATGATTGTAACGTAATACACTATACGTCCTAATGGTAAATCTTCTGCTCTTGCATTGCAGTACTTTAGAAGGTAGTAATGTAATGTAATGTGATATACGGTTTTCCTTTGAAATGTTTGACCAGGTACAAACTTCACGGGATTGAATAGGTCAGACTATATCATAGAGGGAAGTCCACAGCATCGAGAAATATGGCAAATACGTCTACGAGAAGTATGTATATCTGACTATGTACGCGTTAATAGTTACAGACACGAGCTTTCACCCATTATTGGGTGTTACTCATATTACAGGGGCATAGGATTTTATAATTTAAGCTTATCATTATTTGGTCTGCTTCGATGGTCCGTAATCGAAAAGTACCCGTAAGAAAGAGATGTCCGCAAGCAGATGTTTTCCTGTATATCTTAAAGTCCTCAATAATTCAAATTCATAACAACAGTTCACGATCACTACAGATAAATCAATGTTTTGACGTGTGCGATATACATGTATTACCTGGATTAACCCCCTACAATCATACATGGGCAGGCGCGTCAATTTATCTTCACGTCAGGATGACATGCACACACACACACCATCACCGAAACAACGTCATCACACACACACACACACACACACACACACATATATATATATATATATATATATATACATATATATATATATGGGTCTGTGTGACACATTTTAAATATTTATGCACATTTTAAATTCATTATTAAATAAGATTTTTATAAGAAAATAAGTTATTTCCTGTTTGTTTCCAGTTTAAGTTAATTTTTATCCAAGTTTAGATATAATATTTCATAGTAAACTCATTATGGAACTAAAGTCTATAATGCTATACTCTAATACTTTATGGAGGTGCCCACAAACAGAGGTTCTACTGTATATTAATATACCATTAACCAGTCCCCCCCCCCTTGCCAAAAAGGCGGGGGGGGGGAGGTGGGGGTGGATATATAAACCAATCACCCTATATTGACACCCCTGTACATGAGCAAAAAAACTGAAGGAAGAAATCAGTGATTTCGGTGGTCATCGGTCATACGCAGAACCAGTTACCTCCTAGTCCTAATACATATAGATTATATGAAATTATATGTTTGTGATATATTCTTTTTTCAAGACACCAGTCGACTAATGGTACTGGTAGCGGACACAGGGTGTCCCGGACACCTTACATGTCCTCGGTCCTTAGTCTGCATGCACTATGCATGCATGGTACAGGGTTAATCTGTCAACCTTATCCATAAAGTGGCGTGCCTGATATCAGCGAATTGACAAGTCTGTGTTTACAATAATAACTAAAGACAAAAGGTAGCTCTCCATAAAGGTGACATTCAATATATGCTTCTGTAATATGTATGCGTAATCTATACGTTTCGATCGCACACTATAGCGATTAAAAATGCATATACGCATGGTAACGCACGGGGGAAATAGAACATTAGTTTCACGCCAATTACATTTCTATTGTTTTAAGTAAGTCACTCTTCATTTCTTGCCCGTGCTTCCTCGACTTATTATTATTAATTAATGAATACTTTATCTAATTATACTGCTTATATTAGGAGATAATTATTGGACATCACTGAAAATCAGAAGTGAAACATTTTTGTTTAAAGCAAGGATATATCTTTATATATATATATATATATATATATATATATATATATGTATATATTCCCCGATGAAAAAATCTGTTAAGACTCTTTTTCTATCGATATTCATGTCCATCTGGTGCACGTCTATATTTTTTTTAAGCAGTAATATTGTATGCCATGTTCTTATACAGATTAAACGCGCTGTCGTAATTAAAATTCAGTTCTTTTTTCTATATATTGTGTAGGTCTGAAGGGATATGTTTTTTTAACAGATACAGGGCGCCATCATGGTTGCCTCCGTGTTTGAGATAATCATGGGCGCAAGTGGGGTGATCGGCTTTTTGTTACGATACATTGGACCGTTGTCGATCTGTCCAACCATCTCCCTACTCGGTCTCTCTCTCTTCCGATCGGCAGCCAATTACGCCAGTGTCCAATGGTGGATAGCTGTGATGTAAGAACCACACACACCTCAACACAATGTTAAAATATGTTTTATACACTATTTAATCATCACATATATATTTTATTATGACAGGATATATTTTAATGTTTTCTTCACTGTATACATATGTTAGGATATATGGTGTCGTCATGATGTATAGCTGTATGAATATTAATATAATCTATGATATCTAAATATTGATATAATTTAGGATGTTGATATAAATATTAATATTATCTATGATACTGATATTAATAATGATATAATCTATGATATTGATATAAATATTGATATCATCTATGATATTGATACAAATATTGATATAATATGTTTTATTGATATAAGTATGCATAATGTGTTTTGTTTTAATGTGTAAATACTGCTACGACTATCACTACTCATACTACTACTACTGCTACTTTACTACATGTAATATTATTACTAGTATTACTACATGTACTACTACTACTACTACTACTACTACTACTACTACTAATACAACAGTAATAATAATAATGACCGAGGAGGAACGTTCGATTATAGTTTTACTTTTATTCTGTTTTATTTTGTATCAGGACTGCACTGCTGAATGCCATGGCCTCCGGGTAAATGTTTATCGTTGAATGCTTTGGTGATAATCTTTCTTTCTTTATTTTGATTTGTGTACTAGGACCATGCTGCTGATTATAATATTCTCCCAGTACATGTCAAACATCAACATTCCATGCTGCAATTTTGAGAAAGGCCGGGGATGTTTCCGCGTACCATACCCTTTGTTTAAACTTTTTCCGGTGAGCAAAGTTTTTTTTACCATCCTTCATGCTTTTAAAAGCTCTAGAAACCTGTCTATTCCTTCCTGCATTTTTTAATCTTAGCACTTATTAAATTTGGATTATATCTTCCTTTTTTTGCAAACCGTTTAAAAATCTATACATTTACTTGTGTTCTCTCTGTCTTCTTCTACTCAAACATACTATCAAGTAAAACTTAGTATCAACCAACAATATGGACCATAAGCGATGGTCTGCTGCTACAAACATCACGCACCCTTTGCAAACATTCTTTCAAACAAACACAAGCAAGTTCATATGGCAATATTAACATTAAATTTTAAAGCTCATAGTATGGTTTGTTTTCAGGTTGTGATTAATTGCTGATCGATATAAAAGAGTTAATTGTAGATATTAATATAATCCTCCTAGAATGTGTCATAAAATTATTCATCATTGTATGTATAAAAAAAAGGGGGGGGGGGCAGGGGTTCTCCTGATTGTTTGATAAGGTCAAGATGTATAGCAGCTATTTCAAAGAGCCCTATTTTATATAGTTTTCAAGGGTTTCGATACTCCCTGGTCTGTCGATAACAAATGTCCAATTCATTAGTTTCTCTACTTACGGTAAAATTATAGTTTTTTTGGTGGAGCTTACTGCCTCGATTTATTTATTGGTGACTTATCTAATTTTTAACCTTAGTATGTACATCCGCAGCGTTTCCATTTCGGAAAAACCTCACCGCCTCGGCTGAGATTCGAACCCATGATCTCCCAGCTTTGAGTCCTGCGCTCTACCCCTGAGCCACAGAATATAGTTTGGGTACCTGAAGGTAGATGGCGCTGACTCACATTGTGGTTTTATTCTTTCAGGTGATTTTAGGGATAGCAATAGCCTGGCTCATCTGTTTCATCCTGACGGTGACAAACGTCCTACCTAACGATCCACAATCCTGGGGTTACGGCGCTCGTACGGACACTAGATCAGTGGTTCTGGAACGGGCAGCGTGGTTCCGTTTTCCATATCCAGGTAAAATGCTGTGAAATCAGAAGGCTTAAAATATACTTCTGCTGGAGGTCGTTCTACTAAAAAAGAACCTCTTCGAAATAGGAATTGTAAGACGGCCGGGGCAACTTTATCCACAATAAAAAAAAAAAAAAAAAAAAAACAGAGACGTACTGTTCAGAGTGCGACTATGTGGTATGTTAAACTTAAACACTAATGAAATATGCCGGGAACAAATTATCCTGTTTTTGGTCCGTTTTCCACATTTTTACATCTCACATTATGTAATGTCTTACACTATGTAAAACATAAAAATCACTGGTCTCTTTTTTACATAAATGCATGGTTCATGTCCGAGACATGTATCTTGGTTCAATTAACACAACCATAAATATGAATTTTTTAGCTCAGCTTACTGAAAGTCATCTGAGCTATTGCCATCACTCTTTTTCCGCTGTCCGCCTGTCCGTCCGACCGTCCGTTTAACAGGGCACGAATCGTAACCGCTGGACCGAAAAACTTAAAACTGTACACTCATGGAGGTTTATTAAAAGTCTCATTGAAAACTTGAAATTAGGACAGTGTGATCTATATCCTCTAAGCTATGGGGCTCGAAATTACCCCCCCCCCAAGAAAAATTTAAAAAAAATTGAAACAAATACTCCAGGGTCTGAATATTTAGTGCATTGATTGCTATGTTTCTTTCCATACAAATTAATCGTGGAGTGTTTCATCAGTTCCTGAAGACTTGTGGCGCAACCTGTATTTATTCTTATTTTAACGCATGTTCTCTATTTATCTTGAGACCTTCAAATAAAGCAGGTTGGCCGTTAACAGGGCAAAACTTTTCACTGTTCATCCAGGGAGGTCCTATAGGCAAATCTCTTTGGAAAACTGAAATCAGTTCATGGTGACCTATATTTTGCGAACTACGGGTGAAAAAGATTATTTTGAGCAATACAGACGAGGCACAATTCGTAACCTCTGGACCTAGAAACTTCTGATTGAACACCATGGCTGTTCATAAAAAAACCTCCCTGGAAACCTGAAATATGGTCCCTGCGCCCTATATCCTCCAAGCTATGGGGCTCGTAAGTACCCCCTGAATAATTACATAATTGATACAAAAGCTCCAGTA
This sequence comes from Sipunculus nudus, assembly GCA_026874595.1. Classification (NCBI taxonomy): domain Eukaryota; kingdom Metazoa; phylum Annelida; class Sipuncula; order Golfingiida; family Sipunculidae; genus Sipunculus; species Sipunculus nudus. The sequence goes on from CM049310.1 coordinate 69,433,460, forward strand.
TCTGAATAACATATGCATTGATAGCCATGATTCTTCCCATAAATATTGATCATGAAGTGTTCCATCAGCGCATGAAGACTGGTGGTGCCACCTGTATTTTTTTCTAATTTTAACGCATTTTTTCTCTATTTTGAGACCTTCAAATGAAGGAGTTCGGCCGTTAATAGAACACAAACAGTAACCGTTAGAACTAGAAACTTCTAACTGTACATCCAGGGAGATTCTAGGTAAATCTCCTTGGAAAGTTGAAATTAAGTTATAGTGACCTATATTTTGTAAACTAAGGGCCGAAAACTTAATTTGGAGTACTCAGATGAGCCACAAATTGTATGTGATAGAATCTTATAATGCAATATGCAGGGAAATCTTGGGCAAGTCTCCGTTGATTCCTGTAATTAGGTCAATGTGACCTATATATTTTGGGAGCTACGAGCAGAAAACCTAATTTTGAGCACAAAAAAGTCACACAGGGTTCAAATCTTAACAGTTGTATCTAGAAATGTGTTTCTTTATGTAAACTGAGGTCACTGTAATGTCTCCTTGGACAAACAAATTAAGGTTACTGTGACCTATATTCTGTGAGCTATGTGAAAGACCAAGATTTGAGTACCCTATAAGTCATATGGACACAAGTCGTAGCAGATTCACGTGGAAACTTCTGGCTTAACAACTTGGGATTTCCTAGTAAAATCTTCTTGGAAACCTTAAATAAGGTGACAGCTCATTGTTACCTATTTTCTAAGGACTTGGGCCTAAGTATGGGCAAAAAAACCATGATTTGAGGAAGTCATTCTACCCATTGTTCCAGGTTCCTTAATTTTTTTTCACCAGATCATAACATCAATACATGCATAACCTGTATTTCATATTCAGCTGAGCGTCATGGCCCATGGGCAACTAGTCAAAGTTATAGTAATAATTTTACGATATATGATATTATAGTATATGTTTATTTTTTTATGTCTGTGCAGTGTGCACAACCATTGCGTGTCTAATGTATTTTTATTCATGTTTGCAGATTTTGTCAGGCGCTATTGGCATAATATTCAAATTTTTGATACATGGGCATTATAAGATTAACATACTATTATTATTATTATTATTATTATTATTATTATTATTATTATTATTACTTTTATTTTTATTATTATTATTTAAACCAACAATGCTTGCTCGTGGACCCGAACACAGCACGCCAGTACGTATGCTCATACAAAAGGCCCCTGTGGTTTGGTCAAGTTTTTGCTACGATTACTCTGACTTACTAATTTTTTCATATTGTTAAAATTTGATGGATATGTCAGTGACGTGTCATTACTGATACCAGGTCAGTGGGGACGGCCGACAGTCAGCTTATCGGCGGTGGTTGGTATCCTGGCAGGTATCCTAGCAACCACGGTCGAGTCGGTGGGTGATTATCACGCATGCGCAAGATTAGGCGGTGCTCCACCACCTCCAAAACCCGCCATCAACAGAGGTAGGCATCTGGAAATCTAGCTGAAGCTGAAGTTCCATGAAAATTCTTGTATTGGAAATGAATATAAAATAAGAATATGAATTGACTCTAGGGCTGTCTATAAAATTCACGATAAACAACAATCGAGGCAGCGAATTATAAAAAAAAAAACATGTTCATAATCAGCTGTTATAGAGAGGAATTACTATGAGCAACCTTCACTCCTGTTACGACTGTTAATTAATAGGGTGAACTATGATTTCAGCCATGGCCGGCTTAGAGATGTAACCGTTAATTATGTGATAAACTCATATCACTCACGGGCCATAGACTTAATAACCGTTTAGCGAATTTCTGGTAAATAAAATTGCAAAAGCAGGGCAATCTAGCTAGAATCAATTTCAGTAGATGGCCTTCTTTTAATTTAAGATTGATAGATAGGTCCAACTATCTGAAAAGCAGACCAGATGTTCTAACAATGACCTCATTATAGGCCACAACTTTAACCCCCCCCCCCCCCACACACACATACAAGTTTCAAGTTGTAAAAAACACCCAAAATGCATCTAAAATTTCAATAATGTAGGAGCCATACACAAAATTTGGTTTGCGACACACTTGGTCCAACATTAACGTGTAATTTTGCGGTAACCCATCTAGCATTTGCTGGAAAATCCAACGGACAGACGGTATGACATCGTTATGTTTGCACGTTATATCTGAATGACCATTTCACTGTATATCTATTAGTGAGTGGGTGAAACCTGTCTTTACCAGTCACTATGAAATTTGATTTTCAATTGCTTAATACTCCCCAGAAAATAAAAATGATGTAATTTAATGCAATGCAGGGACATTGCAAGGATATTCATGGAAGCATATGTGTGTGCCCCTGCACATCCACCCCCCCCCCCCCGCCCACCCTCCAAGGTAGACCTGTAACAACTCTTATGTTTTCTCTTTCTTTTCCAATATATTCGTGATTAATTTTCATATTTCTTTTAAATTCATTAGCAATTAGATTATTAAGCTCTCCACAGCTGATTACTTTCTTATTCATAAGATGAGGATATTAATGAACAGCTGTGTGATTTACTCCGTTAAGACGTCATCCAAATATTTCTATAAAGAGAGAGGGAGTATTTCGTTTATGAACTCTACTGGCCCATAAAACTGAGGAAACCCCTAAAGCTAGCATTCCATATATGCGTATGCGGTATGTATATATGCAGCAAAATGGGACCTGTTGCGTAAAACTGCTCGAATAGAAAATTTAAGAAATAATACATATGTATATAAGCTGCTTGTCTAGTTATCTAGATCTGTCTTCTTACTAAGTCAATCGTATTATATATCATGTATAGATGTCGTTAACGGTTTTACAGGCATCATGGTGGAGGGTCTGGGCACTTTCTTCTGTGGTGCGCTTGGTACAGGAAATGGTACAACCTCGACCAGCATTAATGTGGGCGTGGTCGGTATTACCAAGGTGAGGGCTCGCGCAGCGTTGCTAAGCTACGCTCATCCTTTTCTGATTAAATGCGCTTACTTCACCTAGTTTGTCTAGAAACGGGCTCGAGTACTATTTCAGAGGTAGAATATATAATTGTCTATGTTTGCCTAAGGGCGTGAGCTTAGTAAACACGTCATTTTCTCATCACATTTCCCTCCTATCGATTTTCATCCGTTGTTAGTATTTAGCGTGAAAGGATTCGGTTTAAAATCATATTCGATGATTGAAAGTAGTAAAACGACCGATGATCGATTATTAATCGATTATTTTATGTACCGTATATTTTACCTTGAAATCTGCTGATGAATAAAACCCAAAAATATTGGCCGAGTATGATTATTCATTCGTACACATCACGCTGAAAGGTCAAGGTCACGGGCATGTTGTTGAAACTTGTTCGCTGCACAGGAAAGATGTTCCCCACGTTGTGTCCAATACGTGTCAAGAAGCGGGGGGGGGGGGGGGGGGGGGTCCGGAGTCCCCCTTTTTTTATCCGAAGCAATCTATTTTTAAAAGGTTCAGATAAAACTTTGCTGCATGCCCCCTTTTGTCTTTAGATGTATCATTAGTCCCCCTGTATTAGACCCCCCCCTTTTTCCTTAATCCTGGACCCGCCCTTGGTGTCATATGTCTCACTGGGTTATATTTTTTCTGAATTAATATGCTTTTTTATGTCCATTAATAATCGTTTGTGATCGATTATGCAAAGATGCAACCAATTTAATCTATTATAAAAGAAAACCACCAATCATCGGTGTAATTCGAAAATTATAACACCACCAGTGATTATTATAAAAAAAGTTCATATTTTGTATTAGTTACAAGAAGGTAAAAACACCCCGGTGGTGAAAAATGTAAGGTTTGATACAAACCTAACAAAGTGACTTAAAATTCAATCAATTTATTTGAAAGAATTTAATGAATTGATATGTTGTTTCATGTTTCTTTTTTTATTTACTATTTTGAAAAAAAAAGACATTTTTACTCGATAAAATGGTGTAAATTTTATACGTTTTTTTATCTGTGTAAAGCAATTAATGTATCAAATATACAAATACCCACAGGTTCCCCTAAACCAAACTTTCATTTTTTTTACTACATTTTTACTCTTCAGTAACATGGTTTCATTTGGTTATAGTTGCATGTACAGTATATATATTATGATAATGTCCTATGTGCACATATGTTACCATCTGCACTTTCATAATTTCTTGAAAAGGCGCACACAGGTCTGACAAAAGCAACTGCTCTTTTCCCCGCTTTTCTCCCCCCCCCCCCCTCGCTCTCTGAGTTTTATATATTTATTAATTTTGTTGTAAATCCAAGGTGGGCAGCACGGCGGTGGTACAGGTGGCTGCTGTATTCATGATAGTACTGGGGGTCTTTAACAAGTTCGGGGCGCTGTTTGTGACCGTTCCTGATCCCGTCATCGGAGCATCCTTCTTTATTCTCTTTGGTATGTACATTTCACTCAGCATCCCGATATCTACAGCAGCAGTAGTTTGTCTCAGTCATTACATGCCAACCTGCGTATTAAACAGATCATGTTAAATTGTTTGCTTGCTATATACGTTTATTCATCATCCGACTCAAATTCGCTGACGCAAGCGTGTAGGCAAGGTTTAACATCTGACGTGAAGAGAACATTTGAATCTTCAACTTTCTCGAATTATAGTCTATTTATGGATTATACCATATCAGAAAACAAGTATAAGTGATGGTTAAAAAATGTTAGGCTCTGTGCATTAATGATTAATCATTGCATAAACGTTAATCAAACGAAATGGTGTCGGTGCTGGCCACGGTCCATTATTATAACCAACGTATGGGTACTTATTAAACTATATATAAGATTTTATCTATCTGTCCTTTTTATATTTCTAGGCATGATCGTGGCAGTAGGAATCTCTAACTTGCAGTACGTGGACCTAAATTCATCCAGAAATTTGTTTGTTTTTGGGTTCGCGTTCTTCTTTGGTCTGACTGTACCCCAGTGGTTGATTGCTAACAACACTGCGATAAATACAGGTAATTAAAGACCCTCACCAACACCCTGTTAACCCGACATATTGTCTCACAAGTATTCCTATGCTCATACCCTACACACAAGACTTAACCCAGGTCCGCCGCTCGTAGCTCCTCTTGTACTAAGAGTCCGTTAATCTGTTATAAAATATCACAAGTAAATTAAGTGTTCTTTCTGATTGTGAAATTTCTTTCATTTTCATATATAATTTATTATAAGTTTTATACCTTAAATGTGCTTTGTTGTAAGAACCTGTTGCCTTTTCAATGGACTTGTTCTAAACTTCATGTCAATATTTCAAAATCTATATCTTAATTTTTTTTATAATATTGCTTTTTTTACGAATGAAGGTTTACACTAAATGTATTTATCGACAAAAATATAAAGTTTAAAGTCTGAGGTAGCTTTAGAAAGAAATGTAATATACATAACTTAAGTTATGACAATATTTCAAAAACCTTTTTTTTTCATTTTTCCTTAATCATCTTTCTATCTGATCTAAAACTGAAATTTTCAATTTTGATTCAATAAAATTTAAAAAAAAAAAAAAGAAAGACACACAGTAAAAGAAAAGCAAACACACCATCTTGAGCTATTGTCATGTAGTTTCATATAAGTCCCATAAAAAAGTGGCTTAAAATAGCGCACCTTTTTAAAAAATATGTAAATCTTAAATGTTACATAATCATGTGACTATGAAGAAAGTTCACTGTACCAGGTTTTGAATAATGTATACTGGATAGGGTCAAATATGAATTTAAAACAACTTAATTATAGATTGATTATTGATATAGGGGTTATTTTTACAATAATGATACCTTTATTATATTATTTCGTGATAATTATGTTTTTGTTCCAGGTAACCCGACTGTTGACAGCATTTTCTATGTCCTCCTCAGTACCAGCATGTTCGTCGGAGGGGTCATCGGGTTTATCCTAGATAACACTATTCCAGGTAATCAATAAGATAAGATGAGGTAGCTTTATTAACACTGGACAATATTTGCAAGAAATTGCGGATTGGTAGTGTTATCAGTAGGAATGCATGTATTTGTATGAATACTGTTATTGGTATGTGCTAAATTTGTCAGAAGCATCCAAATTATTATGAGTCATGATAATCAAGTGCAAGTAATACAAAAATGCAGAGCGTCGGCAGTGTTAATATATGATTTAATTACTGAAAGTGTATTTAACTAGGATTGGTACACTTCCATCTTAAAGCATAAAAATATGACTGGAGAAGATGAGTAAAAGAACGTATGTAAGTTCCTCCAATCTAACAGACTACAGAACGCTGCCATCAGTGTCATAAACAGTGCCGCGAATAAGTTTCCATAATTATTTGTACAATCCATGAATAAAGTGTACATTAGCAGTGTATGTTCAAATTAACATATGCTTGGTTGACAAACGAATTGAAATCAGTTTTAACTTTGGGTATTTTCTTACTCATACAATTTAGATACATTGCCATACTTTTTCAATTTTGAATGTGTCTATACTATTGTACCTGGTTCCTGATTTCTTTGAAACAAATGGACCAATTCAGCTCTTTCTCTGTCAAGGGTACTTGCTGTTTTCTTATAGATAACTGGGTCAAAAGCTCCCCATCTTCAAATTTGAAGAATCAGTTAGTAACTGAATATTTTTTTGTGTAAATAAACGCACCTAGGCGTACACATCTTCATTGATCATAAGCTTTTTCATTAATCTGGAGATTAATTTGGGTTAATATAGAAAGATTACCAGCCATAAAGAGGATCAAGTTATGAAGAGAAGCTAAAGAACACCTCTCTGCCATCAGCGGACCTTGTTTCCTTTGATCTGAAAAATTGGTTATTTTTTAGATATTTTACCCCCCCCCCCCCCCCATCCCCCCCCCCAAAAAAAAAACAAAAAAAAAAACAGACAAAAGTAAATTCTGTGTCTGCATCTGAATCCAGACCACGCCCTGAACGAATTTGGAGTTTACCTCTCCAAACATTATCTGGAATTCTGTCCATAACGTTTTGCAATGACGCAGACACACAGAACCTAGACAAACAGACAAGCTAAAATTACATATATACACGAAAGTCCATCATCAAAAGGTAACTATAAAAAAAATATTATTTAAAATACAACGATTAAGAAAAATGATTTAAAATATTGAATGATTTAATATAAAATCATTGAACTTTGAGGCCACTGAAAAAAGGTAGCTCCTTGTTTTGTCGGTCCAAATCCATATTTAAAAAGATCATGGTTTTCTAGAATCAGAAACAGGCTGAAATGATACCTTATACATAAAATCATTACAATTGTCATCTACCATTAATAGCTTGCTTTACGTTTGGTTTTCAAGCATATATCAGTATCGGTTGCTCCATTAATAATTATCCAGTGATGCAGATATCCATTATTGATAAATGTTGATTAAGAGAACAAAATATTTAGCCAGCACGTAATTTATCATTGGCCACTTCCCATCACTTTCAGATTTTTCTATCTCTTATCATGAAGTATCACCAAAATCATCTCTGACTGTCTTTAAGGTACAAAGAAGGAGCGAGGTCTCGCAGAGGCTCATGGGAAATTTGACAGTTTTGATGCCGCCACTCGTCAGTTAGTGGAGAAACGAACACGGATCATCTACGACTTTCCGCTTTTCAAGAAAGCAATGGAGAGGATCCGATGTTTCCGATATGTGCCAATTTGTCACACCTTCATGAAGAAAGAAAAGGCTGATGATGACCAATTCAATGGGCCAAGCTTAAATGCCACCTATGTTGAGAGTCATTCTGACGTCACGAAATTTTAACCTACGAGTACACATAACTTCCGATTTATCTGTGATTAATGGATAATATATACCTCTACAGTTTCACAGGGAAGCAGATACTTTGTCTACCTCGTAAGTTAAATGTACAGCATCATGTAGCCTTACGAACTCAGTTTTTTTTTCAAGATGTCCCGGACAAAAGTCTCATGTGTTGTGAGCTTGATTTAAAGCAGATTTCAGTATCTTCACCATAACATGCTATATCGCTATATTCATAGAATAAATATCTATATTTTGTAGGAAAATATAAAAATACAAACGCGCTAGTAGAATAATTTATTATTAACAATTGATCTCGCGCAAACGACTAAACATGTGTATAATCAAATACATAAAGATACATAAACATTTAATCTAAAATATCTAAGCAAAGCTCTTCAAGTTCGTTCTTTAACTTTTAATTGTTTAAACTGTGTCAAAGATGTTAAAAAATATGTGAGACCTCTTTTATTTTTATTTTCCCTACCATCAATATGCCATATCCGTATAAATTTAGGTGTTCATGCTCGGCCATGAAGCAAATATATATATATATATATATATATATATATATATATATATATATATATATATATATATATATTGTATAGAAAGAACTAAACTAGGTTTTCTGCAGGCATTTCATGACAAATTAGTTTCGTACCACACGCTCAGAGCGTGTGCCACCCTTTTCATGTTGTAGCCTAATGGTGAATGGTGCTGTGAATATCAAATGCGAGGGTCTATTGTAATAAGTCTAGTTTTATACTAATAATAAAGAGTGCCACACGCACTGAGCCTAATTAGTCATGAAATGCCTGAGGAAAACTTAGTTTAGTTCTTACTATACAACATAGAAATGCTCTTGTCACCCACCGAGCACTTGTCGTTATCTGTCTGGCACTGGTTTCTCTTTCACTTCAAATTTCACTGTTGTTTTAAATTCAAATCAGACCAATGAAGTATACATTATTTTAAACCTGATACAGTGTTCAGAGTCCCCGTTTGTGTGTGTGTGTTCGTGTGTTTGTTTACACCATAACTCACGTCTTAACTCAGTCATGAACGAAATCTCATGAAATCTACAAGGAACTTCGGGAATCGGTCACTGAAAAAATCGATTCCATTTGGGTGTGTATCCGACTCAAGATCCGGAATTCGGAACGTCATCAAGGAATATTCAGAAACGATAAGTCACTTATGCACGTATAAACATTGGGATATGGGCCGAATAAGTGATGCAAACACGATTTATGGAGCAAACCACAACAAGGGTGCTTTATATTGCGGAGGCTTTCATTCCTTAGAATGCAGATTTCTAGTATTAATAATGCAACCGTTCCATTAATAAATTGGTCACTTCCATTGTGTTGTTAATTTAAAATGCAAAAATTTTGTTTGTTCTCGTATTTTGTCTCGACGGGTGAAAGTGAAAAATATTTTCCATCTTGATGCATATTTTGGGGGTTCAAGGGCAACATTTTTTAGGGGTGTTTCAAAAGAAGTGACCAATCAGCACAAAAAATAATGATAATTAGCCAGGGTCACAGAAATAGTCTTAGTTTATAAAAAAATATACTGCGATCTTACGGAACTTTTGTGGAAGCCGTTAGGTAAATCCTCTGTTAAGCATAATATGAGTAATATCTGCATCCTGTATTATCTGAAGAAATACATATGTATATATATGTGTCATATATGTCATATGTGACAACCATCAGAAGTGTGTGGTGTACATAAACTGCTTCTAAACCTGGGAGGTTGTTTGAGTACTACAAGTAAACAGGTGTTACTACCGAGCTGTTGACTGTTGTGTTGCAACTGGATGAACCCTACTGCCTTGCTTCTGTCATTTCTTTCCATTCCTTCGCACACTGACTTTCACGTTAAGCTGCTGGCCCTAGTGAGAAAGCCGTAATCACATTTTCATTAAGGGTGATCACGGGCTGAAAATCAAGACATACATTGCCTGTTCAAAATGTATACTTCATGGCAAGCAATATATACCCAGACCACCTAGTCAGAGCCCAAAAGTAGCAATTAATCGCAAATATCCAGAGAAGCAAATCATGCTTGCTTGATGCTAATTTTATATTTTTCCACATGTCTATCTTACCTCCAACATAACCTGTTTCACTTCATTTTATACATTTTGGTTTGGGAAAGATCGGGTCTAAGGCCTGGTTCACCCGAAACGGGTTTTCCGGGGGTCAGGTTCATCCACTGGATGCACTGTCATAGTTTCTGATATGGTACTGCGAATAACCCTTCGTGAATATTTGCATATAATGGCAAATTATCAAGATATAAATGAGCAGCTATGGACAATGACCAACAATGAACACACTTGACATCGTTTATGATATTTCAGGACTAAAACAGGCGAGGCGTGGCCACAGAGGTGTTGCACGAGAACTATTTTAAAAGTATCCCCGTTAACTGGACCTGGCGTCCGCAAGAACGCTATCAGTATTTCTGATATTGGGGAAAACTATCAACTGTTTTTGTTAAAACACTAGATGGCAGTCATGCAAATAGATAGAAAGAACAGAAAAACGGAAAATGAAGAGAGTTTTACCGTCGGGCCGTCCGTCTTTCCGTCATTGACGCTTTCTTTCGCGCATTATCTCTCAAGAAGTAATTTGATCTTTCTCAAATTAATAGGGATTATTGGTGTCTATGAGGGCTTCAGTCCTATCGAATACACACCCAATCCAAAATACAATATGTCCGCTAGAGCACAATCGGGGATTATTTTTTCGCGCAGTATCTCAAAGATAACCCTATTTGCCCTTACCCAAATTGACACGGATGATTAAACGATAAGCGGTAAGCCCTATTCAATTACACGAGGGTACTTGGTGCTCATGAGGCCTCCAACCAACATTTGAAAAAGAACATTGTCGCCCATGAGGGGACGAGCGCTTCAAATTTAAAAGCCCAGTTGAATACAATAAGACTGCAATGCATATTGTCCCACATGCGGCGTATTTTCCTTTGTTCAAATTGTACGTTCAAATCTGCTTGCATCACAGGGTCATGAAAGGTGACCATGCAAGTGAAGCTTCATGGCGACTTTCCAAATATGGCAAAGTACTGGCGCGTAGCCAAAAAAAAAAAAAAAAAAAAAAAAAAAAAAAAAACACGCGTGACCTTCGACCAAAGAAGCGGGGCATGAGGGACAAATCAGTTATAGCCCTATATATATGTATATAGTTATATACAATTCATTGGGCCATAACCAATACTTATTTGTGGTGATCATTTTCATACCAGTCTGACATCCAAAATGGCCTCAAGGCTGCCATTTTGCGGAACTGTCGTTCGTGGGCCTTAATTCAGGACCTTTTCGGTCCCAAACCTCCTGGTTTTCTTCTTATTATTATTTATTTTTTTATTTTCTTTACGCAAGGCAATGAACTTTTCCACACAATAGTGACACCAACTGTTTGGGTCTAATTTATTGACAAAGAAAGATAGGATTTGAATTATATGTCAAATTTAAATATATATATATATATATATATATATATATATATATTATTATTATTACAGATGTCTATATTATTGTGCGCTGTTGATATTCTGAATCGTGTTGGGCTCAAGCCCTGGGCGTTGCTATGCAACAGCGTTCCTTGTTTTAGCTGGCCGGGTGCGGCCAACGTGTGAACTCTCCACAGCGCTTGGTTATATCAGTGCCGTGTGAACCCTGACATGTAGAAACACAGCGTTCCTTGTTCTAGTTTGTTCTTTGGGTGCATATGAACTATGTATTATGTTAGGTTCTTTAGATTGTTCGGGAAATGGAAATTTCTCGGCTTGAGGTGAAAAGTTATAAATAAGGGGCTGTGTTTTAGAGCCGGGAGAGAGGAGAGAAATATTCCAGCGGACACAGAAGAGTGTAAGTCAGTTTGTGGACCTTTTCGTATATGTACGGCAGCTATAGATCCTCTTCGAGTTTGTAATGGATTTTAATTAGTCTTCAGTTTGCCTTTTGGATCACTATCAGATCTTCACTTTTGGATTACAACAAACTTATTTTGAGATTGAACCGGCCTGTTATTCTCTGAGAAGATTTATGTGAACTGTTCATCTGGATTATATGCTTTAAAGACTTGTTGTCGCTGTGACAGTGGTGGTGTCCAGTGTTACCTGTGCCCCTTTTATTGTGTGCAGCGGTCTTACAGATGATTGTTTTATTGTGCACACGAATGTTCCATGTGTTGTTGGCATTTTGTTTGTGTGCCACGCGTGGCTCGTGTTGTAGCTGCCTCGCCTGTAATAGAAAAATAGCTATTACTTTAACTATTACAACCATTGACTAGAACAGGTAAGGGATCAAGCGTTTGATTGATTAAATTGAAACACAGGAAAAGGCTGTAGTTGTAGTGTGGTTAGTTCATGCTAGTTGCTGTCATGGTCCAGTGGGCACAGGGGATCAGGCACTAGCTTGAGATGATAACCAATTAGATAAACCCTGGGGTTGTTTGGAGATTTATTAACTAGGTTGCTCAGTAAACATTGCAGTGGTGCTAGGTCAGTTTACACATTATGTGGGGCAATTTATTATCAGCTCAGGTTAGGCAGTACTGCTACAGTGCTGCTGATGTTTGGGTACTTCAGAAGTAGACAGTCTGATTGTCATAACCTTTAATGAGATAATTAGTGGTGCCACAGACAGCGATTGAGGTCATGTTTGTTCTAACCATGGGGTAATTCAGCCTATGTACTCTGGCTTCAAAAAATCTTGTTGACTATGTTTGAAAATCTGTTTATCATGTGTAATAAACACCTACTCAAGATACATTAAAATAGACTTATCCAACGAGATGTAATAAATTTGTGGTATACACGAAATCGACGCGACTTCTGTGTTATGATGAACATGAATAGAATATATTTGAAAGCTACAATCAAGAACTATTTGCACATTGTTTGTCCTATAATGAAAAGATATACAGATATAGATATATATTACTTGGATTATGCTGCATTGAACAGGAAGTTATCATATTTAATGACACTAAACTGCAACAAACATTAATTAAATATTTTTGTGTTTCAGGGTTATTTAAACCTTATTCTTTTTTAACTGTTCTTAACATGAAGTTATTTATTTAATTTTCTGTTGAACATTGTGTGAAAAGTATAATTAAATGTAAAAGAAAGGGTCTTAAACTATTCTGAATATGAACCTACCGGAACTGGGTTTATGTTGTACTGATCATGAACTAGCTCGACATAATCCTGAACTTAAATCTAAGCCAAATTGTGATCATTAATTGCTATAGAGAAATCTCATTTATTCTAAAAGATTTAAATCTGTTTGATTTCCATTTTTAATTAAGGACAAAAATCACAAGAATTACAATTAAAATAGACGAACAAATTAAAGTTTCACCTACAGTGAATGGGGGTGGGATAATGTGTAGGGCAAGGTAAGCATATGCAAAAATCACCATGTAAAAATAAAGTAATAGTAATAGTAATAGAAGCCAAGTAATAAAGTAATAGTAATAGTAATAGATGAAAGATGTTGTAATAGTAATAGTAATAGATCGATTAAGAAGTAATAGTAATAGTAACAGTAATAGAACCACTGTTATAGGACCCAACCCTGATATATATATATATATATATATATATATATATATATATATATATATATATATATCCTAAGTCCTCACTTACGGACAGGCAGATATTATCTGGCCTCTTATTTGGACAGCATAGTTGTTATAGGCGCACCTGTTGGCATATATAAATGTCATAATTATCTTAATTTGCACATCGTGAACCATTACATGGAAGGCCCTGGACCCATGATATCCTTGATGTTCGACCACAGACATGCACAATCATTAAACTGCGGGCTGGCGGAACTGCTTATTCAATCTGCAGTTACTCGTTAGCAGATAGGAAATGAAAACTATCTGTTCAATGGTCAGCTATGGCAGGCGGGGAACGTCAGCCCGCTGACGGCATGACATACTGCTAAACAAGTTGGGAATTGACCTCCTAAATGTGTGCACACTGTTTAATATGATAGTTTGTTTGTAGACTGCATATAGTCTCAGTATGCAGTCGCCAGTGACAACTTTTTGGCCATATTTTTTCAACTTTAGCCCTATTCAGACTTTGACTCGCCTATTGGTCGTTATGATTGGGAGATTTGACAACCCTCTGTTTTCAGAACACGTTGGCCAGACAGGTTTGACGTGTACAGTGAAACCTTTTTATAACCGGACTAAGAAAACCGTTCACTTTAGGCCTATAGAGTCAACGATTGTGTGGAGAGTAAGACCTTGACATAAATAATAAATAGAAAAAATCGGGAATGTAAAAAAATTAACCATCAAATAGAGGTACCCGCTTTATGAAGGTAATCACTTACCGAGCTTCCACTGTAATTTGTCACTTTTTTGTCACCATTTGTAAATCTGTCACTTTACTCCTCTGGGGACCGGAAGTGCATTTTTGAGGAACAATAGTTAACATGTTCGAACTATCATCTGTATCATTGTATCCAATATAGAGGTAGACCTAAAATCAGATGGTTAAATTGAAAAATACTGTTATTAGAAATGTCATGTTCAGTAGATTTAAATTAGGTTACTCTCAGTCATGCAAATTGAGCACACACTTACACCTACACACACACATAATATGTAAGAGACATAATACAGAGTTTTCCATCCCCATTAATTTGCTTTCTTGAACATGATGGAACATGATGTTTTCACCGTTTCACCATTCATTTTTTTGTGTAACAGTTAAGCAAATCCTGTGTTTATATATATATATATATATATATATATATATATATATATATATATATATATATATGTCAGTACACATAAAGAGTACACTCACATATTATACACCTGGCAATAAAAAGCATCATGTATAATAATTCCCTATATTGGATTTTTTTTATCCATAGTCTTGATGTGGAAATGTAATCAAACCTATACGCACTGGGCGGGTCTGGATTTTACGGCGCATGCGTGGCAGGTCTAGCCACAGGAAGACATGATGATTGGAGTATATATGATTGGATGATAAATAGAGGGGTGAGTCTTGAAGGTTGTCATACCTTCATCCTGTCCGTCTCAACATCTGAAGCATCATCTACACCCTGATCGATACCTTGATGTGCCGGCTAGAGCTGAGGCCCCAGCATGTCGGATAGCGCAGGTAGGTGATGGGTTTGTTATGTTACCTGGCTCTCTCTTGTTTTATCTGCTGATTCCCTGTACAGGTATTGTGTTGTGCTATAGAGCTGCGAGCCTAACGCGATATCAGAAGCGGCAACACCTGCGATTTATTTCACAGGTGTAGGCAAACTCATGTAAAACAGAACAACTGACAAGGGAAGCGCTACACATGATATAGTGCAAAGTGTTGAGCTCTTATTCTACTCAATATACTTAATATACCTAATACTAGGTATAAAACCAATAGCATATATATATATATATATATATATATATATATATATATATATTAAAATATATGTATTTGTATATATTTATATACATTTGGATAGAGACTAAAGAATGCAAGATTAACTGTTGGAGAGCTATAGATTTAAATTTTTTATGATTATTCACCCAGGAAATTTAAACGATATTTGATTGTTAATTATTATTATTATTATTATTATTATTATTATTATATCTACGCTTCTACTGGATTTTTCTTACAATATGTAAGACTTGCATCGTGCCTTTATATGACGTGTACATGATGCAGTTAAAATTATAACAAATTAAGGTGTGAAGTATAACTATGTTTTCCTTGCCTTTTTTCTGAAATGAAGATAATAATTCCAGATGTGCAAAATATGAGGTTTTTATGCATATATGTAAAAGGTTAAGTCAAATGATAGAAAAAACTGGCCTCACGCAGACAAGTAACGGATTTGCCTGTACGCGCTACCGAACAGTTTACTTGAAATCGGAATAATATAAACCAGGCTGCTGTAGACCGCCTTCTACGCGGATACCGCGTTACAGAAAGAGAAAAGACTGCGAGGAGAGGAGTTAGGATGTCTTTATTCTCAAAGCGTGGTAATGCTTGTCTGACGAACCTGTTGTAAAGTGTTAACAGTCGAGGTTAAATCTCATCAAATTTTATTGGTAACATGGAATAAGCATACATATTGTCTCATGTTTAATACCAACGTCCTTTTTTTTTTATAAAATCACACTTAATAAGATGTCAAATGTGCGACGCTTCACATATCAAATGGTTTCCAAATAAAACATATACCTAAAATAATATTCAACCAGGTATTATGTTATATGTATACGAAATTTTCATGCAGTATTAGTTGGGTAACCTGCAGAACTCCGCACTCTGTGTACACAGCTAAGATGTTGTCTCATCAATTGCCCTTTTCATCAGTATAGAATTCCTTGAATTAAGAAATATTAAGTTGATTTGAATAGATCCAAAATTTAATGGGTTTTTTCCTTGGGTTGTACCCTTATTCTGTTCAGAATTCACCCAATTCCGTTCATTACTGTAGGGGGAAAATGCTAACAGACAAACCAAATAGCTTACCAATCAATAGTCAAATTAAATCTCACCACCTGGCAACTTTAAGTTGAACTGTAGTTTCGTTCACCCGTCTAACGTGTACTTGAACCTGACATCATGATTTCTTATGTCCCTGCTAAATTACCAATGTGCTCAGTGTCGAAAATGAAATAGCATCCCTGCTGGCCGACAGAACGTGCTCTCACTGTTAAGAACCTGCCAACAATGTACTGTAATTAGTTATACATAACGAGCAACCAGTCAGCTGGCGGGGATAGAAGTCCTCGCCAGCTATTCCATTAAAGGTCAACGTGACTTGATTTATAGGGCGCTATGCTGCAACCCCCTGCTGTTATAACGGTCACTGGAATAGGTTTCACCATATGCAAAAACTAATATAATATCTTCAACTCACTTTGCGTCTAGATTACAGAGGATGTTATAGAAATTGGAATAACAACCGTGTCAATCTTGAGTCCAGTTGAAAAGAAACTTCTGTCACAGATTATATAAGGATTGTAAAATGGGTGAACTAGTACTACTACTAATAATGGAATATTATAAAAAATAAGATTATACAAAGTTTTAGCTCTGCATCAGGTGCTAAACGTAATAAAAGATTCAAGAAAAAGGGCCCTAATTTGCAGGTTTTTCTCAAATATCCTAAGTAAATTTCTGTATTAAGAAGAGTACGATCTAACTCGGACTTGGACTCAAGTTACAAATGACTTGGACTCGGTGAAGGTGGACTTTGACTCGAACCTCAAGGACTCGGACTCGGACTTGGGCTCGAGTAATCTGGGCTCGGACTCGGATAGTGTGGACTCGATTACATCAGTGACAATTATATACATTTTAACTTTCACAATATTTTATATAGTTGGACCGAGCTACCACTATTGCAATAAATTTCACTATGGCATATTAGACAAAAAGGGGAAATATACCGTTTTTATATTCAATAATATCATATAATGTAATATAATATAATTTTATGTTATATACCCATCGTTTGTACGGGTAATTAACTGGAGACATTGTCACCAACATAACGTAGATGTAATAACCGGACCTCTTGTTATACAATTTGCTTTATATTATTTGCTCGATGTTTATGGATTCCCGCTGTGTCTGATAATAATGCCGACTTGCTGGAGAAGAGGAACTGTCAAGGAGCGCGTGATATATTAAACAGGCCTATAACAGATAGTCATTTAGACTGAAGCAGAAGTCCGAAAAAATAGACCTGTCTTATCTCTCATTTATAATAACACGTGACGTACATGATATGCGGGCAAGAACTTTTTCTTGCAAACGTTTGATCAGGGGTCATATATAATAGTTTTTTTTTTCGTGCTTATTAGCCTCTACATATGTGACCAGAGGTGTGAAAGTTATAGCATCCTGTCCTTTAATAATGTCGCCAGTTATGTGATATTCACGGGTTTTACCAACTGCCCGTTCTTTTCTTATTAACATTGCTTTTGATTTAAACGTGTCCAGTGTTTTGCTAGACATTTTAGGTGTACATAAAATACAGTGTTCTCTCCTTAACATATACAATATCTGCCACGACTTAGTTCAAAAATCATTTACCTACGCCTTTACAAAGTAATAAGAAACCTGCACCGGGCGCTATTAGTGAGAGAAATCGTAACCATAGCCTACACCGCTATTATCGTGAATCAAGGTGGTGAGAAACAGTAAAATTCTTATTCGTAATTCATGGCAACTAAGTCTTCCTCCTGTCACGTGGTCCTGTTATAGTAATCAGACACATGTAGATTTTTAACATATTAGTTGTATTTTTTATTTACATTTATTTTTCATTTTATTGTTTAACATATTGTATTTATTAACACACAGAACCAAAACAACAGTAAAAATGGTATATCAGGGGTATGAACGCTGTTTTTTTCTGTCAGCGTGCTTCCGCAAGGAGACTGTTGAATGAAGCCTAAATGAACTGATAGCGAGTGCGCGATGGAGGGAGGGAGAAAGAGAACAGTATATTCTGGTGCTGACGCATGATCACTGTTTTTGAAATATGAAAGGGGGAAAAAAAAAGAAAAAAAACCTAAGAAGGTTATTAATTTGTTAAGTTGACCAGTTATTATTATTAATTATAGTATGTCTAATTTTAGTTCAGTGTCGGCAGGTATGGATGTGCATTGCCTAAAGTTGAACAGATTTAAACTAATGGCGAACCCCGAGTGTATGGTTCTCTGAGGAATTCAATTAAATTAATGCAGTCTCTGACTCCGCCACACGTGCGCCATTAGCAAAACCCGCTGAGGGAGCAGTCAGTGCAAAGACAGTTATATTTAGGCAGGACATCAAGTAAACGGGGTCTGTCCGCCTCACAGGTGGTTTGATATAAGGTGTATATACAGGCGGGACGCTCAGACTGGAACAGGTGCTAAAATGACACACTTAATTGTTGTAAATACAGCCCCATAAAGCATTAATATTATATTGAACGTACGGATTGAACGGATTCGTGCCTATATACCCAAGTGTTAGCGTTTTAATATATAATTCAGAACAGAGACGCGCACCATCGCATCCTCACATAAATTTCAAGGAAAACTTTATTAAGTATTTATTAGAAAGAAAGTTGAAAATGATGATTATTACGCTCTTTTCCCAGCGCTTTACCTAAAGGCCTACTACCTATATCCTAAGGAAAATCAGTAGCTTCTTTAGAAGCACCAGATTTTCCGCTGCCTCGGGAGCGTAAATGATAATAGGGAATTTCACTTTTTTAAAATAAAATGTGCAAACTTATAGATAAAAGATTACATGCTTTTAGATATATACACGGAAACGAAAATGCAAATTGCAAATAAACATATTTGAATGATTTTAATGAATAGCGCGGAACACATGTCCACATGAATCCTTTAATAGGGAGCACTTTTCCGTTGAGTGGACACAAAGAGCTGTGACCCTTTACACGATCACCGTTTTTTAGGTTTACAGGTATGTTGATTTTTATACATTCAGAAGTATCTTTCCATGATAGCAATGGTTTTAATAGTTCGGCCGATTTATGGGTTGTTTAAAATATTTTTTTTCAAAAGAAGCCCCGAGGGGGGAGGGGGGATTGCACATACTTCTTTGGGTCTACAATCTCTTGGGGACTTTGAACCCCCCGGCAGAATCTACTAATCAGTCGTTCGTTCATACGTGCAACTTGTGTGACCGATAATGAGGTTTCCTGTACGCCTTTAACAGATGAAAGTATGCCTGAGAAATAAGAGACGTCTGTAAGGTCGTAACAATGTGTATACAAATAACTCATGTGTCTGTTAACATGCCTTAGACTATACCCTGAACTGACTACACTGAATAAACACCGAGCTTCAAATAATACAAAGCATCTTTAATATAATTTCACGGTAGAATGCTTCTTTATACGATCGTTAAATCTACGATATTTCCCAAGCAATGAAGCTGTCGAACCTAAAAAAATTTCACTTAAAAATTCTGACACCCTGCACATGCTTCACATCTCTTTCCAAATTTTTTTTGGTGAGATTTTTCTTTCTATGCTGATATTTTGGGAAGGTTTCCTGGAGAATTCTAGCAGAAGTAATCATATAAGTTAAACACTTGACAAAAGATCCTGCAAAAACCTTAGGATTAAATTATGCGTCGTTTAGTTCCTATCAGCTCACTACAAACATATGCATCAGATAGAGCCGTGGATTTTCCACGGGTGCAGCTAGTAATTATTATTATTATTATTATTATTATTGTTCATTTTCATAAAATGCTGAAATCATATTGACATGATAATATGTAAAACTGGCTCAAATAACCACATCTGTATGATACACAGATATACATAAACATTGTCATATATGCATGCATTATAAACTGTTTCATGGAAAGATATCGTAAAATTAGTAAAAAAGGATAGGTGACAAATGTAGTTGTATTATCTAAAAGATTTCTACCGTACCATCTGGAAAGCATCACTAAATACTTATGTATTACTTTTTTTAATACTGTAAGGTTTGCGCAGTTTCGTATTTTTGCGCTGAAGTATAACAAAGCACAGTTCCATCTAGTAGCAAATCATTACATGATGGTAGGCATTAGGGGACCTTTATGGGCGAGTTATATGCAGACAGTCATATATATATATACCAAGGAGTCATCTGATAGAACGAATTTGAGACCTTGTGGCCTGGACCCCCTTTTCCGGACCTGCATGTGGATTTTTTTTTGTCATTAGCCTTCTGAGTTGGACCCAGGTTTTTCTTAGTCCTGGACACGCCTATGTATTATAGTTGCATGATCGTTTGTTTCCCGCTTCCATGTGTGGCGTAAATGCCTGCAACGACTCTGTCAGGTACAGTGTTACTTACTAAGTCTGATTGAGCACTACTAACGATCAATGAGAAATTAATATCCCGCGTTATGGCAGGTACCTGTGTGTTGTACAAACCACGATGGGAGACGTGACTGAGGTATGAATGAATATGGCAGGGCTGTCAGTGGACAAAGTCACTCATGCTCCTCGTGCTTGCTGCTTAACGTATTATTGTCTCCAATACTCTCAACTGGCTACATGGGTCATGCCAAATGCATGCCATTTGCTGCCGATAACTGCGTCGTCATTTATGGTTTCCCCCTTTTCCGTTTCCACGTCCACTCGGTTTATGTATATTGTAAATCATATTCTGGTATCTCTGACGAGTCAGGAATTTACCCACACCAGTTTTCTCTGGTGTACTACTCTTTGGAGAGAACATCGAGTGCATATCAGGTGATACCGTGACATCAATACAGAGCATTGTTATCAGAACACATATTTATCCCCCACCCTTTCCCCATTTAACTTGTACATATATGTTTGTGTCTAAATATTGCATATTAATGATAACACACACACGTGCATATATATATATATATATATATATATATATATATATATATATATATATATATAAACAAATAAAAATTGATATATGTCCACAGGTCAGTTTACTAGCCAACTAAACAGGCTTCTTGATTAACCTAATGGAGATCTTCAGTTTCGTAAAATTGGCAAGGTATCTGCGTCATATGTTTGATCGTTGTTACCATGGTTATGATTGGCTCTACCCTTTTTTGTTTCCATATCTTTGATCAAGAATACTAAGAGCATCTAGGGACCAGTGGACATCAAAGATTAAGTAAACTCATTGGTCTCGTTGTATGAAATCTCTGTTAAATGTTTACTTCTTGTTTAATTCTGTTCTTCATTCGCCGAAGGATAAATGTCATGTGAAGTAGCCAATGTTTGAAGGGGGCCTATAGGCAAATCTGCGAAGTTCGTTCTTTTGTACAGACGTTGCAATGTCGATTCACTAGTACTTTTGGTAAAAATAATATTCTAGTATGAGAGCTATTTTATAGGACGAGAACATGTTTATACATGCAATCCTGAGCTGTGAACGTATGTAGAATCAGGCTTTAGTATATACGTGTGAATATATGATAGGCCTCCGTTTTGTATACATTTAAGTAATTATTAGTGTGTTTTACTAATTATGCCATCATCTAATGTGCTTGGATCAGGAGTGTAGCACGGATTATTGGAAGGGGAATGCCGGGATGCAGCAGAATATCTGCTGGCCAATGAGTGATGTATGTTAGAGCATGAAAGCGCCAGATTTAACTAATACATAAACAAATGAAGATACAAAATTCGGGATACCACGTTGGAAAATATTTTCATATATGTTAAATATGCTGAAATTATATACACAATGTTGTGATAGGCTCACACCAACATGAAGCCATAAGCTTAAGTCTTTGCAAAATTTAGTTGATACATATATTAATTTATAGTTTATACATATATCCAGCTGTATACATATGTTATACATATATCATGTATGTGTAAGAATCAGCCAACTTCAAAATCCTTGTAACATTTTATGCTCAAAATAAGAGAAAAGGTTGATTTATTAATCATTTGTTTCTTGCGGATGAGAATGTACAGTAATGACCCTTAACGTAAACAAGACTGACATTTTCATATATTTAAAATTATATATTTACGTTCAAACTTTAATTTTCATAGGAGATAAATTGTGTCTATAAATGTCAAACAAATTCTACGAATTTTCAGCGAACAATGAGGCTGCAATTATAACTTTCCCCTCCCGCAAGGAGTTTGCATTGGAGACGTTCACATTTAAGGTACCATGAGAAGAAAATCCGTGGTCTAATTAGACGCAGGTCGCACGCAATGAGGGAGCAACTGCCACATGCCTGCTGAGAACGGTTTGTCCAACATTCCCCATACGTGCTTACGGGTTGTCTGCGAAATCGGGATTTTGCAAGACGGACATGCGTGCACGGGTGATTCTGCAAAAATATTTGGACGCAAACAGGCCGTAGGACCCCGTAAGCCGATTGTGACCAAGACTTTTCCTCCACCTCTACGTCCTCCACGGCCTCCATGGCACCCAAATTCGCGGGGTACGTACGGTCCATAAATTCGTGCGTCCAGTTCGGACCAAAGCTTAAATAAATATGCCGGAAATGCTGACTTTATACACGATCTTCACATGCATGTATATAAAAAAAATTTATGATGAGAGACGAAAATCCTTGCGATTTATTTGTGTTATAGCATTTTTTTTTCTATTTCTACAATTAGTTAAGGTTAAAAAAAAACAGGGGCCGCATACCTATGATCCGCCCCTGCTTTAGATATTACAGTTTATACACACTGCCAGCGTCAAGTTGCGCCGAGTGACTGCTGAGGAGATTGTCAATATCTGACATTACATCTTTTTGTTCGATGGCTTCATCTTTTGTTGTCATTTCTCTTCAAGCGTTGCTGCTCATCCAGACTATTTACCATGACAACTATCGATCCCCGTTTTTTTTTTGTCATCATCGTTGTGGCTTCATTGTCTCCTTTCCTTTGAGACATGCATCATAATTACCGCAAGTCTTCCATTATATAGCTGAGTGCTTTCCAGTATCCATCCGTAGGGCTGCATCATCAATGATATTAATTAATATTTGAGGCAATGACAATATTTACTTGTAAATGCTGTGCCATTTCCAAAGGCAAGCATATTGAACTCCATCAATTTTTTTATATATATCCATCAATTATGACTCCCATAAGAAACCCCTTTTAAAAATCCTACTTTTCACTTTTTATCTCCACATTTGTGGCCTCTTGACTTCTGCAGCTAATACAGTACCACAGGGATGAGATAAAAAAGGATAAGCTTTTGCTGGTTATTAGAATGTGTATCTGTGTGAAAATTTCCAAGATAAGGTGACAGGCCTAAACAATCTTTTATATTACAATTTATAATGGTTATGAAAAATTAAGTTCTCCGTAAAAAGGAACGTTTGGCATTTTATTCTTATCAATTGAAGATAAAATAAGTTCAAATAATCGTTTTTAGACAATTTATTTTTCAGATTATAACAGCATCTATACTTCTCTGAAAGAACCTGTAAAATATCCTATCAAATATGTATAGTAGCAGATTAGAATGTAGAATTACGTCAGTTGGATCGCATTATCTTAAATCGTAATCATCGCGCAGTAGTTTTCCAGTGCGTAACAGATTTTTACCATTGCTTCAAATAATGATTTCTTTTGACAATTATGTAAATAATCTGATGCACTTTTTGCTATTCAATATTAAAATGTTCTTCTTAATCTTGTTAAGAGGACCAAATCAAATGCTCAATATTTTCTTTAATTATAAAGTATTTTTTTTTGCAACTTAAGTTTAAAAAGATGGCTTTTCATTCACAGAAAAATAATATTTTCTTTTGGAAATGCCTTGACCTGATAGTTTGCTATTTTCCCAATTCATCACACTTGTATTACATGCTATAAAACAAATTGTGTACATTCTAACATATGTTCCAATTTAGTTGACATTTAAACCATCGCCCAGAAAGAGGTATAATTTCAGTACTTTCAATTTCACCCAACATATTTAAGAAATAAAGAACAAATATAACCAAATATGCAGACAGCATCATTTAGTACATCATAACTATGTAGTATATGGATCCTAGAAGATTCTAAGGTAGTTGGATATTGATTGTGAAGCTGCTGTGGTCAAACGTCGTTAAAGACAAACCCGGGGTCAACACCGCAGACGCGTTGAGTGAGGTGTATCTGGTCTCGGTGAGCATTGAAAGGGTCATTATGGTGTATATTCAAATAACACCTTTATTGATTACCATCGCTTTTAATGAGGCACCAGAGGGAAGGGCAAAAAAAAAAAAAGAATTCCCAGGCCTTGTTTGGTGACGTGTTTGGCACACGCGAACGTCATATCATGTCCTTAAACATCAAAACGTTTTATACCATATTCCTTGTTTACCCAAGAAAGTGTGTGTGTGTGGGGGGGGGGAAGGTTCCACAAAACTTCAGTTTAGGATTGGCAACTATGACCTTAATATCTCAAGGTGGCATTTATAGAAGAAATATGATGAAAGTTTAAATTAACAAGATGACTGATTTTTCTACCATTGCTAATTAATATTTATTTTCTAAATGAGGTTTGAGAAAAGGTTCTTAGCATCATTTTCATAGGGGTCCCCTGTGCCATCCTTGTGAAAAAAAAAACCCATGTCTGATACATTACAATTGAACCTCCATTATATTTTCTGAAACAAGCAATGACGAAATGTCTGCGGGCAACCCATAACAGCCACCCCATGACGTCTGATGAGTCGTGAGGTTATGTTACCCTCGTGTCTGTTTGTTTGCATGTTGTGCAGACTTGGACAATGAAGCGGACACATAGGATTACTTTGTCTAGGAGGAGGTGTGTTCTGTGATAAGTGCCTTAAAAATCCTATTTCCCTAATAAGCTATTTATTTTGCCATATAAATTGTAGTACTAATCTAGTATTGCATTGAAATGGATAATGAGGTCGCTTAGTGGGCTCAGACCAAAATCCAGATTATCTAATAATCACCTGTGTAGGTGTTACTATATATGATGATAAAAATTTACAAATTATTATGTACCATTGTCAAAAAGGCGTCAGACTGGGCGTGCAGTTTGTTCATTGAATCAACAGTATTCTGTGAAGCCCTGAGATGTGGTCCTTGTCATGCAAGAAGTAGGCCGTGCTAATGTCGTCCTTGTCAAGTGGAGTGGCTACTTAGCCGTGTCAACTCATTAATCAAATTGTCAGGCTGTAGATAACTAGTGCTGTCACAAACCGGTTCACCTGCCGGGCTGTCTCTAAGCTAGTCAGCCGCCACACGGGTAACGCATAAGATTGGAAAGGCTGTGTGAGCCAGCGGGTTTGATGAAAGCTGCAAAACTATCACCCGAAAACGTCCATCAGCGGGTGACGTCATCCGTTCAACACTCTATATGGTGATTAAATACGCGTGAAAAATGGAGATAACTAATTAAACGCATGATATAAAAGATGTCTCACCAAAAATAGGATTTGTTATATAATTAACAGCGAGACTGATAAAAGAAAATGCTGTACTTCATACAAGACAATGGAAGCGAGCAGGTTTGAATAGTATGAAGAAATTCCATAAACTAAAACGTTCAACACCATTTTGAAGGATGGATTTTAATTAAAAAAAGATACCTAATGAACACAATGGATATAAAATGTTTCACCAGCAATTCGGATTTATTATATAAACAAAAGCGGGGGAAATAAAACGAAACGACACGTGTCAATTAAATTTGTAGGAGCTAAATGTTGGTTCTCGGCATGAAACTGAGGCGACACCGGAGGCGTCTTTAGCATGTACCGAGTTGACCTCTCCCGTTTGTTAAGGAAATCGACAAGGAACAAGAATGTCTGCAGCATGAGGCGGGCCATATCACGTTGCTAAGCAGAGCGCTGATGAACCAAGGTGGATAAAAACAGTGACATCAGCGGATGACGTCATCGGTTCAACGCTCCATTTCGGCTATGGTGATTAAAGGACATGCTGTTTATTATTGATGCAGTTCCTGGCAACTAAAAACGCTTGAAAAGATGAAAATAACTACACAGTCTTTAGGAAAAAACATGTTTATGTGTTAGCAGAGGACAGAACATGAAAAAATTATTGTTCAATAAAAAAGTCTCGGGCATAATCAAAGCAATGAGATAATTACCAAAGAGACTTTAAATAATTTAGTTTGTATATATATATATAGTTTACTAAATATATTCTTTATTTTCAATACTCAGTGTCTCCGGTCAAGGATGGCGCATAAACTCACTTGACAAAGGATTAGCACCCGCGTGTAAACTTCCTGCACAAGTTATATAAATTGGACCATTATAATTAGGAGAGCCTTATTTATACAGATAAGGGTTGGTGAATTATTAACTCAACCAGAAATCTGAATGATGTGAGCAGTAATGTGATGGCTCCCATCTCGAATATTTTCCACAGACACAGACACAGAGAAGCTGCTATATGCCCACGGTTACAAATCTGTTAAAAACAAGGGCAAACTAATATGAATTCATTGTGAACAATCATGCAGCGCGTTTTACTAGGTGATGAATTGGTTTGAAAAGGCATCCTAGTTTCCAGATGAAATCTTCGATCAGCATATCTTCAAAGGATTCGCTTTATATTTAGGTCCAAAGAATACCGACTGTTATACAGAAGAGATTTCAACAAAGAACTGTTGGTTTAAACATGCCCGCTAACAATTAAAACGAGTGGACACCCCTTGAACAGACTACAGGAAATTCTGCATTTTAAGATTGCTGAGAAACAGTGAAGGTATAAACTTTTTAAACTTCACAATTTTTAAGTTGAATGTTGATAGGTGGTATGTGAATATACGAGACATCTAAAGGATTTTCATTACCTGTCTGTAAAAAGTGGCACCAAGCCTTGTTTTTTATCTGTGAGCTGAATAAAAGTGTGGTCCTTTAACAAGTGCTAGGGAAAGACTTAACGTCATATGACAACAGTATATACAAGTTATTGCTCATATGGAATTCAAAAGCAGCCAGAAATAAGATGTTCTCACGAATGAATGGACGGCCCTCAGCCGTGTCAGTTTCGGATGTGGTGACAATACAGCGTCATCAAGGTAGGTCGATGACACTTAGAATGTCAAACAGCAAAACACTGAATATACATGACACCAATATAACTTATTTGTAGATGAATTCTGTATATTTCATAAAGTGTGCTGTATGATTATTTTTTTTTCATCTAATTTGTGCCAAATGTCCTTTTCAAGCCAGGTACTAATCTCAAACAGAAATAATTGAATACATTATCTGTAGAACACTATACATGTATTTGTTAATGAGGATTCATCCTTAAAATAATGAGAACATTCTAGTGGGTTCAAACTACGAACGTTAACGTTTGTACCAGCGGTGGCCATACGTCGGCAAAATTACGTTCACGAAAAGGATTTCTTTTTATTCCAACTACGAACGTGTTGAGTCAAACACATGTCCACTTTTACGGACGTTTGCTAGCGTCTGGTATCGTTTGCAAGCGTCGCATTAATTTTTATCAGCGTAACCGTACTTTCCTCAACTTAGACATAGCGTGTGTGCAGAGGTCGCCAATTTTGGAGAACTTTGGCAATCGACCACTCAGCTTAGGTCAGCTGAGGTCAGCGCAGGCGACGCTCATATAAAATGTTGAGCTTTTTTTGGACGCTTCCTGGCATTCTGGGGCTTCTGGGCTTCGTTGTCCAAAGTAACGACTACGCGGTGGATAGTACGTCATTACAAGCCCCTTACGTTTCCATCGGGTACACGTCACCTCCACTGCCGGCGTCAACAATCGCCGACGGAGCTTAACTTGGGCGAGCAATGCACAACTTTACCCAGCGCTCAGGAACGTTTACTAACGGAGCACAACATTCACCAACTTTTATTTCTAAGCGCCAGCAAATTTTCAGCCCGTTGAAAATTTTCAGCGACCAGGACGTTCGAAACCGTTCGCCAACAAACATCAACTTTCATCAGCTTTTACTTGCGGAATTAGAAGTTTGCCCATACATCGGATAAGTCATGAAAAACGTTGTAGTGTGAACACAGCTTAAATATAAGCCATTGTTTGAGTGGAACATGGTACACTTTGCAGGAGCGTTCGATGATAAGATTGGTAATAAAACGGCTGGGGAAGAGGTCCCCTTGTGCTAGTAATTTCGCTCACACGATGACTACCCAGTTGCAATCGCCCATGGTAATATTGTATTGTTTCTAAATCGTTTATTCAAATAAGTACTCAGTGGCAAGCGCTGGAAATAATCTGACTGATCAGTAAAGAATCGGGGGCATATATTGTTCTGAAGAATTATTGATATGTTTATTTGGTCGTCTTCTACAGTTATATAACTCTTTTATTCCCAGTGTAGGACTCATTTGAATTGCTGATGGAACTGGAAGTAAAGCACAAACACGTGTCCTTTGTAATGTTGTGATGTTATAACTGCCATTTAACTTACAATGCGTATTAACACTGGAAAAAATCTTAAAATAATGCAGTTAATATTTAAAAAGTCATAATAAGTAAATTGTTTTACCATTTGGAAGTAGGTTTAGGGAAATGAGACCACCAAGTCAAGTGCTAAAAGGACAACATTAATGGTACCACCTAACATATTGATTATGGAAATCACCACATATAATATAAAAGACATTTGGGAATTTATGCCAAATTATGCATTCTTCATGGTAAGCTAATGAACGTGGACGATCGCCGCATGACTAGGCCTATTCAAGAAGTGCAATACACATTTTACCAGATCATCAGGCTGGGAGTGATTACTAGGGGTAATCGAATACACTGAACATTCTGAGTTTTATGTCTAGGACGGGTGCGGAGTATAAACCGAACGCAGGGTATAAAAAAATCTGTATAACCTGTACAGTTTAAATGTCCATTATCAGTATATCTGCGTTGTGTAATAGTTCCAATAACTCCCTCCCGTGAACATCATAGTGCACAAAAGAAGGCGCATTCTTTCTATAATGACACCTTAAGACACGTCATCACAATAATCATAGCATCACTAAATTCAAGAAACAATACATGGACAAAAGTCAAGCATTGGTACTAGAAATCTTTGACAATAAGCGCTATATATATATATATATATTTTTTCATGAGAAACAAGGCATTATGACAAGGATGTCTGGCAATATTTGTATATAATACACCAATGACATAAGAAAGTCTGCTGAAATTCCTCATAGGTCTAATTAGAGTGTCTGCTTAGTCGAAGTCGTGTCTGCGCGGCATAATCAACAATAATATTATTAAAAGGGCTAAATGTTTACTAGAGACTGCGACCAATATTTTTGTATATAATTCAGTAAGTTCACCAGCACAAAGAGGCATTACTGACAAATTAATATTATAAGTTTAAAATAAGGTTAATTACCATAGACCGTTTAATCTAGACACTGACAGTTAGGAATATAGTACTGTTTACCAACCATCCGTGTTTAACATACCTGGAAATCGAGTAGGCGGCTAGAATAGTGACAATACCAAAGATCTCTTTTGTCTCACGATTCTTATGGCTTCAAGGAATATGGGAATCTAACAGAAACATGACCAGCCTTCTAGAACAGTTACTATTTTAGGCTTTATCTATTTGTTTCCTTCAGAACAATCACTGTGGAATTGATTACATCTAAGGACCTCCTTGCTGTCGTGAATCTTTGACTTTTAATTTTCACCAAACCACATAAACATACCTGTGAAATCGATTTTGGCGATACAACAAACAATTTGAATCTTGTTAAGATATAGATAACTTATCCCAGAGGACACCTTCATCAAGTGGTCATCTCTATACTGTGTGAGCAGTTTTTGACATTTTTTTTTTATCCACTTTATTTTTTTATGTTGCGGTCATGGTCTCCATTTAGTGGGTACCTCTTAATTATGGGGGCAGTCTGGTCCAGTCCCAAGGGTTCCCAAATTACAGAGTTCACTGTATTGCGACGCCATTGTGGTGAGGTGATTGCAACAATATATAAGGAAGACTTCATTGATTGTCTCTTGGTCCATCCACTGGAAAAGACTTGATTATTTCCTTAGTTTTCCACTGTTTTTTTATAATTATTTGGCTTTAGAACAAGAAAAATAGATTAAAATGACCCTTATAAATGTCCTGATTTTACTGATCCGCTCAAAATTACCCTTATTATGTTAAACTCAAAAGCCCATAATTTATCAGGATTTGATCAATATTCATTTAAAATTTGCTTAGGCGCTCAGCAGCGTCAATTCACCGTCTGTTATCAAGGATGGTTGATTTGGCGATAAAGGGGTGTAGGTTATGGCATTTTTTATAATAAACCCACGGATATTGAAATATCTTTTTATCGAGTTATAGTGTCCCCTTGCTAAAAAGTGAGGGGGGTGGATATTAACGCCAACCACCACCCCATCATCTATATTGATGTACCTGGAGACTCTGCGTGGACAAACAAACACTCGCACACAAATCACAAAAGTCAACTATTATATAAATCTCTATTATATGTATGAGCGGTAGTAACAATGACACCTTTGATTCTAGGTGACTTCGTTGCACTGTGAGATGCTCTGGTTATGGAAATTTATTTACCACACATCATCCCTACTGATTTATTACCATTAGACCCGCTAAGGGCAAGGCTAAAGACGGGCAACGGAAGCAGAGGTCTTGAATTATATATATTGTTATTGAACGCCAAAAATGTTAATGCATGAGGAAAACTGCTTGATTCAATGTATCATCCGATATTATAGCGAAATACATGATTCAAAGCCACAGTGTCATAGATTTCCAGTAAGTCTGGACTCTTAAGTAGTTCTACCCAGGGAGAAATGTTTGCCTCCGCCATGAGGTTATGCGTTCATCCCTGTTCGTCTGTGCGTGTTTGCGCTCACCCAATCATGATCGGAATCTTATAAAGTCTTTCAGCAAAGATATAAACAAAATGTACCCTTTTCAACTGTGTAAGGGAAGATAAAGTTTTTTGTACGGTAATGAAGGAAACACAATAGATCTTTTAATTGGAAAGTTGAGATGATTGTTTAGTACGGTGAAACTCCTTCCTATGTAAAACTCAGTAAGACGGACAACTCACTAATGTGGACACTTAATCTCAGTCCCTTCAGATTTGCCTCTTTTTTATGTATAACGTAAACTCAACAAAGCGGACAACTTACTATCCCCTGGTTGCCCGGCTTAGAGGAGTTCCACTGTATATGGTAAAATAATATAACGTATACATCTATGCACCAGCATATAATAAAATAATGGCAAAATACACGAATCAAAGCACAGTGTCTGAGATGTCAAGTAAATCTAGTCTCTTCAAGAGTTACAAAGGTCACTCTCTTTGTATAACTATGTACCTCAGGTTTTTGTTGTGTATAAATATCATTTAAATATAAAAACCTTGCACAAATAAAAAAAAATACTCATAATAAATCAAATTCCCTACTTTTTAAATAATCCAGGCTTACAGTTTCCCTCAAATCAGCAAATTTCGCATCTAAATCGTACTGTCTGAAATCGTCTGACAAATCATTAACCAGGAGCTAAGTTCAAGATAAGAATTCGTTAGGTGCCTCTCCTGGGTATCCCTGTCACTACACGTTCTGTCATTAGTCTCTGAAAGATGATAAAGGTTTTGTTATCTAAACGTCAAACTCACGACGCAATAACCAACATGGACATGTTCCAGAGTTCAGTGGCGACAATTAATCTTCTAACTTGGGGATGACGTGCAAGCCTTGGAGTGTAATCAAAGCTAGGACTTTTTTTATAACCACAAACACACACGCACACTCACATACACATATACACAATATATATATATATATATATATATATATTTATATATATATATACCTTTTAATACCTTTATCTTGGTGACGCATTTCAAATCTACTAAATTTGAGTATAAGGGTTCAAAACGTAAGGTTAAGTCTAACCAGGTTTAGATATACAGTAAAACTTCGGAATTACGGCCACCAACGGGACCACGATAAAATGGTGGCATTTCTTACTTTGTTTACTTAAGTAGTCCACCTAAATCTTCATAAAAAGGTGGGGAATTAACACGATACATGATTTATAACACGATGTAAAATAACTCACTTAAAAAATTAAATAAAAATCATATCCAAGCATATCTCAAGGCCAGTCTGGAAGTCTGGCAGCAATTCGACACCATTCTCTGCTTAGTCTCCGCGAGTCTCTGCTTAGCTGTGAAATGTGTACATTCTGATAGCCCTCACAAGGAACGTACGTTTTTACATCCCTGAGCTTATCAAGGAATACTTAGTCTCTCAAATGTTTTAAAAATGTTTCTCATTATTCTTATACTAAACTTTATCACAGTGCTGTAGTACCCGTGCTTGATTATGCTTGTGAGGTATTCAGATGAAAATACTGAAATTTTGGTATAAGCTCATATTAATGGACTAAGGAAGGCTTGTAAAACAAATTTTCAACTGGGACCGGGAGTTATGGTATATAACAACTGGCCAGCTAAAGTAGAAGAAATTCTACGAATTTAAGTGTCTAGAAGAAAGTAAATTAAAGCCAAAACTAAGAACATATACGTTACGAAAATCTTCATTCTGTACCGAACCTTATGTTACTCATTAATTATGGCGAGAAAAGAGATCTTTCATGGCACAGCTGTGATGTGGAATTTTACCGTTAGAAATTAAAGTTGGGAGGTTTAAAATATTCGAGACGCAATCACAGGAAAATTTAGAAAATTAAAACCCGGAGGAAGAATATGCACCAGTGTGAGGACAGTTCTGGTGAAGATGAAACCCATTTCATATGCTCATGTCCAAAATATGAGGAAATTAGAGAGGAACTTTACAAATCTATTCATAACCGAGTTGTAAGGATTATCTCCTGAAATTATTTTATATACCTGCTTCAAAAATGTTAAAAATCAGTGGTTTTGTAGTCAAAGCATGAGAGATTAGAAAGAACTGTTTGTTCGCCTGTATTACCATTACCCACTAGAGTATTGAGTGTCATAAAAAACTCTGCGAGGGCTGGGTACTATAAGCAGACATTTGTTGTATTTCTCCATGTATTATTGTACATGACAATATAGTAAATAAACTAATTGATTTATTCATTCATACTCTTTTCTGAGCCAATAAACAGTTTCTAAACAGTTAGCCTAATGGAGAGTTAAATATGAACCAATCATAAAACATTATTGGCCAGTGAGTTGATCAAAGCTAGGGGTCTATGTATCAAGCATATCACTAACAGTAGGCCTCATAAATATTACTGATCCACCTGTTCACGGCCACATTCACGGCCTTGTGTGATCATCCGTGAACACGCTTTGATCTTTGATCGGCGCTTTTTTCATCTACTGCCATTTACTGATTAGGGATTAAATGCATTACATTGCGCTCAACCCTCCGCTTCGCCTTGCCGGGCTCTGTTTTTATTGGTCGTATAATTGAGGTACTCTTTTGGACAAAAATAAGTGGTTGTAAAACGGAATAACGAGTTGCCCGCTATCTGAGGTTGAAATGTATGATATAAAGAGAGAACAAAATCGGGACCATGAAAAAGTGGTCGTAATTACGAGGTGGTCGTTAGATGAGGTTTTACTGTATAATATTTTAGAGTATACTCAGAAATGCAACCGGAGTCTATAATTTTTATTATTAAAATATTCCCTTTTTAATATATAAAAATTATTCGCTGAACAGCAGCTGAAATGATTACATTGACCATTCCTCTTGCCAATAGGTGTGTGTGTGGGTTCGGGAGGGGGGGGGGGGGGTTCATTAAAAAATATCCGGTTGAACTGAAGGCTGAATTGGTGTGGTGGTTTAACTATTATACAAAGAATAATATCCATGCAACCCAAATGGGCATCGTCCTAAAAAGCACCCGTTCGACATGAGACAATTTTAAAGGTAGCGTGCGACATTATTTCTGCAAAAATACGTAGTAATAAACATGTCTGCTGATTCTCCTATATTTATACATACTTAAACAATCCTACTTTCATACCATAGAGCTGGTTCGATAGCATGCTGTTTTTTGCAGACATTAAAATAGGTTGATATATAAATTTTCAAATATATGCATGCATCAACTATAAATAATATATTTAAAAATATATCAACAAAATTTTGCAAATATATAAAGCTTTTGTGTCTTCATGTGTGTGCGCGCGCCTATCTAAACATTGTACAGTAGAACGCCTGTATTACGGTCACCATCGGGACTGGATGAAAGTGGCCTTAATACAGGAGTGGCCGTTACACAGGAATTGACCAGGATAGGGGGTTAAAATGTAACACGAAACCAAGTTCAAATCTTTATTACAATCTTTATACTGTTCCATGATCTCTTGCTTCCTCTTAAGTATGTTTAAACTTGAGTTCGGCCGATTCCTGCTAGCTGTCGGCTGCTTTTCCCGTCATTACTCTTCCTGATCAGATCTACCTTTTCTTTGAGAGGGGCAAAGACATTAAAGAAAGTTTAAAGAACCACAGTTTGCCTAACGTTTTTCTAATGACAAAATAATCGGGACCAGCTGTTATTCGTTTATTAAATGACAAACACCCTGATTAAGATCCAGCTCGCACAACCGATTCAAATAGATACATGCAGGTGGGAACATATGCCTTACTTTTGTGCATACTAATGAGGCTAAGTGGGGTAGTACGACGCTGGCTCCGTGTCAAACAACTCAGCCTTAATCCAGGCACTCATTAATAGACAGGAATATTTGAGAGCGGACACTTGTGTAATCATATTGAGGTCAGAAGTGGCCGCTCGATTTGTCGAGCCCATGTCATGGAGGCATGACCGTAATTGAAGCGTTTCCCGTCCTGCGGGACCGAGGGACCTGGCCGTATTACGGAAATAGAGGAGTGACCGTAATTGACAACAAAATGATTATGAAATATAACGGTCGAAAATTCGAGACCTGAAAATCTGACCGTTATAGACGTATTGACCGTTATTGAGGCGTGGCCGTTAGCAGGCGTTCTTCTGTACATGTGATCTAAGCTCACATCACAGCTCTTGGCAACAAAAAATGTTTTACCACATGGTATTTCTAATTTTGTATTTCCATTTGTAAATGTATAAATACATTAGTTACATTTTCATGATTTCACTCTTGATTTTCTGAGAATTCCTGACTTTCGGTCTGACACTCTCTCTCTCTCTCTCTCTCTCTCTCTCTCTCTCTCTCTCTCTCATGCAAACACCCGCATAGTTTACATGAAAATTGTGTGGGTGTATGTTTGTCCTTGAGCGCATAAGTAAACGTGTTTACCATATTATGTTTTTACGTCAAGCTTCGTTTAACATTTAGTGCTCCACCTGGATGTTTTTTTTATATATATATTTTCCTCCTGTTGTCCACAGAGGCTGTCGGTCAGGTTGGAGGGAGCCGGAGTCCTTCCATCAGTAAGCCCGGGCGGTGGGCGGACGTCCGCCAGAAAGTGTGTGGAGGGGGGTTCCTGGTTGTCATGGTAGGCTTCACTTGGGCCTGCACCGTTCAGCTGGCGCAGCACTCCTACCAGCCGCCAGTCTTCACAGCGCCTTACTTCGTCGTCTACTTCTTCACAACATGGACCATATTGTTTTTGCCTGCCTACCTGTTTGTTCAGGGAATCAGGCACCGCGGCAAGCTGGCACTGAAAGAAACGCTCAAGTTAGTATATGTACACACAATCAATATACATGCATGACCTCTATGTTAGGCACATTTACTGAAGAATGACCAGTGTTCCACTACTGTACAATTTAAAACCACTTTCATCAGATCACATAGAGAGATTTATTGAAACTAATTTTTAAATTATGGATAATTTAACGGAAAAAAGTATTCCCTTGTAAAACATAGCAGAGAGTATTTATATATTCAATCGATTGAACACTAATAGCTGTTTAAAGTTTATATTTACAAACTTAATCAGATTAGGACAAAAATGAGGTTCCAACAATAAACGAAGACAGTTCATTCCATGGATTCAGACAAGGATTATAAAACATTCAGTATGCTTAACATTAACTCGGAAAAGAAATTATTATAAAATGTTTTATATATCGCTCTCCATCTGAATAGCAAATATCCTCAGTGTATCGATAGTGCGACATCTGGCGGCACAGAGAGGGTATTTGATTTATGTAGACTTTGTACGGTGCAACGTCACAATCCTAATTTAAAAGCTAATATAATATGGTAATTTCATTTCAGAGAATGCACAAAGGTTTTCTGTGCTTTGGGAGAAGACGAGCCACGCGTCGTCAAGGCAATAGGGAAATCCTGCCTATTTTGCATACTGTGGCAGATGACGTGTTACATGTTCCTTCGCGCTCTTAGCATGCAGACCGCCCTCGATACCACGGCCATCTTCGCAACAGCTCCGACTTTCGGGTATATTCTCACGTGGGTCATTCTCCATGAAAGATTCGTCGGCATAAAGGTAAAACCAGTTTTGTAAATGCCTCAGAGAGGGTGACTTATGCAATACTACTTAAACGTTAAAACACTGCATGATTTTGCGATATATGTATATATACATTTTCGCCACTTTTTTCTCCTAATTGAAAAATTTATTCGCAAGTCCCAGAAAGTAGATACAACCGTATGTTTGTTAAAGGTAATAATTAATGAGTTTATCAGATCTTTCTCTAAAATTGTTTGTTAAATTAGCAGCTGTTTGCTTTTATTTGTTTATAACCTTTAACTCAACCCTTAGGCTCCCAGTAAAATCCATTGATTTTTTTTTCTAAAAATGTGGTTAAATGATTCGATGAAAGGGCTTTTCACTGTTTTAAAAATCGTTTAACTTGATTTACGCATAATGCTTTTTGTTTAATGTCTTAGCCGCCATCTTGAGGAACAGACTGAACGATATATGCCTTAGAAGTATTAGTTTAAGAATGCCAGAAAACTCAATACGCACACATGACTAAAAATTTTGATTACGACAGCCATTCACAGCACAACGAACATCCGCCTTGGTTAATTAGATTGTTTAATATATAATTACTAAATAGGATATAGTTTCAGCATGGTTTATTATATAGTTAACAAATACGATATAGTATCAGCGTTATTATTAAGTTAACATATGAAATGGCCAATTAACATAAACAAAACTGCAACCAATATATCAAAATTTATTGAAATCCTGAATAAATCAAAACATTATCCACATGGTCATATATTAAAATTCTGTAGATACACTCATCCTATCACAATCACTTAAACTATGGCATACTTGTAAGGGGGTTAGGAAATAAATAGATATGAAATAGAAATGAATAGGCAAACTAAAAAGGGCCATAAGAATAATCACAAACAGCAAATATAATACCAGGTTTCAAATAACTAAAATCCTTAAAACAAATGACGTTTTCAGATTAAATATAATGAAATTTTACTATAAATACTGCAGTGAAGCCCTACTATAATTTCAACAATCATTCAGTTTCACAATAAGATTAGTAACACACGAACATGATACAATAAAAAAATGTACCATTGTAACAGACAATTATAACTAGAACTAGAAAGTATATAAATAAAGTGTACAGTACCTGGATACCACCACTGTCACAGCGACAACAAGTCCTTTATAACGTACAACAAAGATGAACAGTTCACATAAATATTCTCGGAGAATAACAGTCCAGTTCATTCACAAAATCAATCCGTTGTAATCCCAAAGTGAAGTCATTGTTATAATCCCGAAAGCAAACTGAAGACTATATATGATCCGTCACAAATTTAGAAGAAAATCTATAACAGCCGCACTTATCGGAAAAGGTCCACAACTGACTTACACGCTTCTGTGTCCGCTGGAATATTTCTCTCTTCTCTCTCGGCTCTAAAAACAGCCCCTTTATACAACTTTTCACCTCAAGCCGAGAACTTTCCATTTCTCGAACAACCCAAAGAACCCAATAGTGCACACGTTACAGGAAACATCAAGAACAACATCGCTGTGTTTCTACATATCAGTGTTCACACATGGGCCGGCCCAGCTCGGCCAGGCGAGAAAGCCCCAGAACAGCGTGACCGCTGTATTTACACGTCGGCCGCACCCGGCCAGCTAAAACAAGGAACGCCGTGGCAACGCCAGGGCTTGAGCCAAATACGAATCACAATGTCAACAGCTCACAATAAAACAGGCATATGTAACAATATCGAATAAAATATTACACAGTCTCTCTATAATATGCTCATATTTCAGTTTCATGGATAGCAATGGCCGTACTGTATGAGCACGAACACGGAAAATTTGAATAAAGCTTATGAATGCTGACAGCATATTATGACAGGAATAGACTGCTTTCTCAGATATTAAACGATGTTTTGCTCAAAACGCAAAGTATTTCCTTAATATACGTTATTGCATTGGTATAAGCCATGGGCACACGACTGATATGAAGTTCTAATTGGATCGACGGGGCATTATGTGACATCTTGGTACCTGATCCGTTCAATGATACCTCATTAATTCATAATTATTTTCAAAATCGATGAAACCGCTTTTATGTGTAGCCGTGTGTATATAACGGTATATAGACAAGTTCTAACAGTTAACCGTCCTAGGGTTAAACCATGCTATTCACCTGCCCTATCTGTAGAACTGAAATGGTTTCTTGTTACTCTGCTACAAATTAGTGAACGGTAGGTTATTCCTGTTAAAGCAAGAATTATAGTGCCTCTGTAATGGATGTATGAGCTTGTATATCTAAAAGCTGTAAGTAATCACGGCACTTCCTCCAATGTTGACAAACGAAAAATTCACGTAACCTGTGTCTGTTGGTTGCATATGTGAGGAAGTTGAAAGGTTAGTCTACTGTTTACAAAGAGTCCTTTACAAAACTCTTGCCTCAAGATTTCCATATTGAGGGTGATGAGATAATGTTGGCGGGCCCCTTGTTATAAACACGGGGATATAAACTTAACGAACAACCCGTGCACAGGCCGATCGGCCTATTTTTTTTTTTATAAAATGTTCTATCTATTATCTATAACTAAAATCTATAATCCTTAGCTAATATACGTCAGATATTAGCATAGGCACCCTTTAAACCGAAACAATTTCCCATTTGTTACCAGACATTGGGTCTATTACTGATTTAAATAATAGGGCCTATTACTATTTCTTCGGGTGTTTGCCTATTACTTTTAACTATAATTTTCAGTGTTTCACCATAAGTAATAGGGGGCTGTTACAGTTACTTTACTCCTATGTATGGCTACATTCAAAATTCTTTAAAGTGTAAACTTATACAGTGCAGGAGTAACTATGTACAGTTGTAAGAATATTGTATATATAGAT
This sequence comes from Sipunculus nudus, assembly GCA_026874595.1. Classification (NCBI taxonomy): domain Eukaryota; kingdom Metazoa; phylum Annelida; class Sipuncula; order Golfingiida; family Sipunculidae; genus Sipunculus; species Sipunculus nudus. The sequence goes on from CM049310.1 coordinate 69,473,125, forward strand.
AATTAATGTCACTTTATTGATATCAACAATATAAATGTCAACAATAAACACATCATTCTTATCACGATCGATATTTCATCAAAATACTGATTATTTGCATTTTCATAACCTTACTAGTGTAATTCATGTAATTATGTGAGGTATACATTGATTTTGCTTTTGTATATTTAACCAAAAATATATAATGTAAATTGTAAATTTTAATTTTGAGTCGATAAAAAGGGGAGATGTTGTCCTACACCCAGCAACGATCTGGTCTGAATATTATTCCCGCAATCCTAAAGACGCGTTCGAAAGAGGTTGAAGTAGGCAAGAGAGGCAAAATAAGGGCTTGAGGGCTCTTTCAGTTGGTTTCTCTTTTGCCTACTCATAGATACCTAGTTCATAAAGATGCTGCAACAATAATCAGTGAGCCTTGGTGACGTGCAAACGTTGTCCTCATCATAAGATTTGGTTTCCCTAAAGGTATCAGGGTGGGTATCTGAGAATGTAACTATTATTATTTACCTGTTTCACGTAACTTAACATCCTTTGTAATTTAACAAAATTCAAATTGCAACTGAAAGCAGTTGTATTAATTACTTTGAAAGAACCACTAACTCAGATTACATTTACATTATATTTTCTACCTAAAAATCAAATGTACTTCAGCATTTTAATGGATAGTTCACTGTTGTTATCCAGTTTCATCTGGGAGGTGAGTTATGTTTATAACACAAGGCAAACAAGGTTTTCATGGAGTGTTCCTTTTTGACTGGTGACAATATGATTGCAAGAAATATGTCACACGAAGGAAATATTGTCACAGGTTTGGGTAGGAAATAAAGTCACAGAAGAAAGCTACAAGCTTGGATAGGAAATAGTCACAGATTTGTGTTAAAAATGTTACAGTTTTAGTCCCAATTTTTAGTTGGGGAAACAAACACCAGGTATGAGTTAACCTTTGGTGTTCTGTCTGACTGGGTTCTGACCCGGCTATCAGTTGCTCATACACAAACATCATAGAGCATGGGTGTGTTGTGCTTTGATTTTAAAGAACTATCAGTATCCAGGGAAAACACCAACTTTGATGTACCATCAATGCACTCATCCTGTGCTATTGTTTGTTAGTGAGAACATCATGGCCTAGGATAAGCCTGTGTCACCTGTTAATGAGCATGACAGCATGCAGGTACAGCTCAGCTGGAGCCTTACCAGTGTTCCTGCTGACATGCACTCGGACCCACACACTCTTAATTAAACCCAAGGCTGGTATTAGCTAAAGTAATAGCTATTAATCCATTACTCATCTGCCTATTACTATTACTATAATTCAACATTTTTGGACTGCCTATCATATATTATTGCCTGTTACTAATGAAAAGTAATTGAATTACTGCTTTTATCTATTACTATAACCCCGTGTCTGTTTATTACTGCTATATAGCTTAATTAGTTTTCTCTTTCAACAGAGGACTCAGGATAAAAACATAATCAAATCTTATCCATGACTGATACACTGGGCAATTATGTGACTCATAGGGTATCATATTAAGCTGTTTAGGTGTATAATACTCTATTCTTTAGGTGCGGTGTCTGTGTCAGGACAACGACATTAATTAGTTTATATTATGAGTTTGTCTGCGTCACCTAGACCTATAGCAGATGTAAACACTACATTATGAGTAAATAGCAAGTACATAGTCCCGCCAGAATTATGTTCAAACCGTGGTATGTACAACACAAGCGCAAGAACGGTATGAATTCAGGCCCAGAAAAGTATGTGTCACTGTTCAACAATTTCCGTGGTTGTATCAGTGGTAATCTGAGAGAGCAGAGGCGGGCCCTCATACCAGTCAATGACTCTGGACCTAGGCTGGGATAAATACACTGCCCTTCCTCACAAGGGTAAAGAATCATTTAAACAAGGACATACTTTGGTGATCCAGATTACCTCCAAAGTAATGGTTGTGATCTTTACAAGACCCCTCCGTTACAAACAGACAAAACAACCAAATAACTAATCAGGGAAGATATTTTACCTCCGCCCCACCTTTTAACCGTGTATAAATGTAACTGGTAATTCATATCGTAATTTATATATTCCCACAGTTCATGTCACAAACAGAATCATAAACGGACAAATATCTAATATTTAGACCCCTCTTGCAGGCTGCCTTAACTGCTTCAAGATATCACGATGTCAGCACATGTTATCCCTGCGCAACGGACGAACTGTTTTGCATTTTTGCACAGTTATTATACAGACTTTACAAAATTTTCTTTTATCATTTTGTTTGACCATTTTTTCGAATTAAACGGTATGTGTTCAAGTACAAAGTACAAGTACGCCGTAATCTTATTTCTAGAACCTCTACGTGGTTACATGGACTCTGTACTAAGCCTGAGCTCTTGGATCAGAATAATCATGTTTGTCTGTATATCTATTCATTGTTACAAATAATAGGAACCATGACGAAATGGTCTTAATGCAGCAAGCAACAGCTGCATATACATATCTTGAAGAATGTTCTGTGTCGTTCAGCAATTTCTGAAAACCGTTTTGATGCTATTTTATACAAGGCTATGGCGTTTCTATTTTTCAATATCGATTCTTTTCTAAACCAGAGTAATATTCATTCTTTGCAGAGCAATCGATAATCGTAATCATTCTAGCTAGATCTATCCATAATCGTATCGTATCGATCGAGAAATCGAGATATCGCTCCTGTGTAAAAAAACTATTAGGGGACTTCTTGAGGACGTGGGAAAACTAAATCATTGTTCAATTATCATGTTTAGGACTATATGGCTTCTCCTGCATTATTTCAGATAGTGTCTCTTCTCCTCTCATTGACTGGCATCATCCTCATCACATATCACAAGAATTTCGGCAGTACCGCCATGTGGGGCGCCATCTTGGCGGCAGGGTCAGCTACAGGGGCAGCCTTCTATAAAGTAAGTACGAATCAAAGTTAGGCGCCGTATTTATATAGCGCGAATTCTCCGATGGTCGGACTCACAGGGCAATTCACACACACATACCCACATACCATTTCATAAAAATCTACTCTCAGTGCCTGACCCAAGAAAAAAAAATGATGCATATTAAATACCAAAAGCTTACCGAAAGATATACGTTTTTAAATCAGTTCTCAATGATACGAGAGTTGGAGGTTTTCTAAGTGTAAAGGGAAGTGAATTCCAAACATTTAGGCTATGAAACGGAAGGAACTTTCACCGACTTTCATACGCAAAAGCCGATTGGCTATTTTTTCAGACAAATATGATGGAAGTGATTCATCAAAATGGCGGTAAACAAAAACAGCAATTTTGTACTGTATGCGGTACTTGACTTGAAGCCAATGGAGCTGTTTGAACAACGACGTGACGTGGTGATTCTATAAAGTGCTGCTAAGTTATATATAATGCATTTGTCAGTATATAACGGCATATTTTGGGCGAAAAGGCATCCGAAGTAAGGAAACGCATGCACTTTGATCAGTTACATATGCTGGCACGGCGGTCAGGGGATATGTGCGTCGGTACTTATTGATAATAGCAACTAATACATTGTGTCAAGTATCTGTGATCCATCCTGGCTTCACTGTGTGCACATCGAGTGTCATGTGATCAAAGACGTATAAGTATAATATTTAAATTTTCTGTTTCAGGCTTTGTTCCAGAAGGTATTCGGGACGCCCAATGCTGGCCAAACCTCGACCCTAATGTCATGTTTAGGTGAGAATCTACAAACATATATGTTTAAACATGTTAATCACTGCGTTGAGATAATTCATGCAATACATAATTATCTAATACTTATAAAAGGAATTCGTTTTACCTTTGTCCTCAATGTTCTCTGAAACCACGCTGCGTATGACACTGAACCATACCCCATTTTAAAGGTTATTATTCCCGCAGTGACATGACCTCTATGATAATCAATAATTTTATAGTACATTATTTGGTACAGGAACACGAATTAATAGGGTTAATATCAGGACATTATATAAATGTGAAATAAGCAATTATTATATGTAAATGTTTCTATAAAAAGCTTCATAAAGTTATTTACTGTTTTATGAACTGTAACAATATGTGAACATATGACCTGATTGTTTAATTGGCTGTAGCGATATGTGCACGTCGTATAACCTGGACAGGATGGGGTTTGGATTGCACAATAATAATAAAATAATTAAAATAATATAACCTGCACTTAGCAAAAATACCCAGTTGTAATATGAGTGAAAAAAATTATACATGCGTGTCTTCTGGTCATATATTGTTCCAGCTCTAGGTATACTGGACCAAACACGTTCAGGATAACACAAGTGTGGTTTGTTTATTCATGCCGGGTGGGCGTGTCACCGGTAGCGCTGTTAAATACGGGTCGGGTCATGCTAATCAATGTAGTGCTATTCTATGCTACCTCCGCAATACGACTTCTTACATTTGACAGACTACATTGGAATCGTTATTTGTTGGTGACACCCCTGAGAACGCTTTATATATTCGCGAACACACACCAAGCCTAAAGTAATTGTCTTGCCCAGCCGCCATCTTGAAAATCCCACTGGGCGCCGCCATGCGGCCAAGCAATTCCAGGGCGTAGCTGTGGACCGGGTACCACGATGCCTCATATCAACCTCTTCTTTACATGACTAACAATAGTAACCAGTCAAATATCATAAAAATTCTGAATGCGCCGTGTATTTTCCGGCAAGTAAGAGTAAACATCATCACTGACGAGGTCTTCAAGGTAAACATACCGATGTTTGAATTTTTGCCCCAAACAAAGCGTCACAAAATAAATGTAAAAATCTATTTGTATAAATCTTATTGAGACAATATCACAGCGAATATCTATATTTTCTTTTAAATTTTACAGGGATCGAAATATTACATTCCCGAATTCCCGAGGAAGCTAACTTTGCTGTCGGGAATGCATGGTTTTGACACGGAATTCCCGAGCGGGAATGTAGAATTTTTTTACTTGACATCGAGCCTGGATAAACTGAAAAAGATGTGTAGAATTTTTATTACTAAGTCGCGTTAAATGGCCATTTTTCAATTTAGCAGTGAAATCAGAAAGCCAGAATTGTTTAGTATTAATTCGCGATGGTGCACTTGTACCCACATTCATTGTCAAAAAGGCGTGTTCCATTGCAAACAGTACCGGGAGCTCGTTTGGTTGCATGCAATGACCCTAATACAGGTGTCACCTGCTCCGCGAGTGTACCCAAAATACCACAAGGTTGACCTTTATTCAAATTCCACCTATTCGATCAGGGGAATATCCTTCCCCCAAACGGCAATGCAAGGAACGGAAGCTGTTTTTTTCCATTCCGTGCACAGAGTACAATTTTAGCGTAATCATCAAGATATTTTACGTTTGAGTATACTATAACGATTAGAAGTAACTTAAAGCGGGTCTCCCCAATCTCAGTCTCACGGCAGACCAATCGAGCCAATCAAAGGTCGCCATTTCTTTCATTTGCATATTTCTACTCTAGACTGAACATGTCACGTGTTTTTATTTGAATAGGGATTCCCCTCATACTATATGGGCCTCACGGCCATGTGACCTCGCTGAAGCCCAGTATTATAATAAGTTCGAACCCGGGAATATACCTTGACGAAAGTGAGATGTTTCTCGTGACTAAGTAACTCGTTATCGCAGTATAATTCATACGAAAACGTCACAACTCAGAAGAACGGAACTATTCAATTGTTGACTGTTTTATTATGCCCCCGCCACAAAGTGGCCGGGGCATATAGTTTTACCCATGTCCGTCCTTCCGTCCTTCCGTCATTCCGAAATCAAACAGTTGTACGGACTTTTTTTCGCAATGCCTGCAGATATTGTCCCGATTTTTGGTGTGTGGGCAGATATAGACCAGTTACAGATCGAGTTCGCGTTTCGTCCCGGTTGACCTACTTTTGACCGTTTTACGGCTCCTAAACTTAGAAAATTTCATGAAAAATAGAAATTTCATGACAAATACACATGTACGGGCTTTTTTTCGCAATGCCTGCAGATATTGGCCTGATTTTTGGTGTGTAGGCAGATAATGACCAGTTACAGATCGAGTTCGCGTTTTGTCCCAGTTGACCTACTTTTGACTGTTTTATGGCTCCTAAACTTAGAAAATTTCATGAAAAATAGAAATTTTCATGACAAATACACATGTACGGACTTTTTTTCACAATGCCTGCAGATATTGGCCTGATTTTTTGTGTGTGGGCAGATAATGACCAGTTACAGATCGAGTTCGCGTTTCGTCCCGGTTGACCTATTTTTGAACGTTTAACCCCTCCTTAACTTAGAAAATTTCATGAAAAATAGAAATATTCATGACAGATACACATGTACGGACTTTTTTCGCAATGCCTGCATATATTGGCCTGATTTTTGGTGTTTTGGCAGATATAGACCAGTTACAGATCAAGTTCACGTTTCGTCCCGGTTGACCTACTTTTGACCGTTTTACGGCTCCTGAACATAGAAAATTTCATGAAAAATATGAAATTTCATGACAAATACACATGTACGGACTATTTTTCGCAATGCCTGCAGATATTGGTCTGATTTTTGGTGTGTGGGTAGATATTGACCAGTTACAGATAGAGTTTGCGTTTCGTCCCAGTTGACCTACTTTTGATTGTTTTACGGCTCCTAAACTTAGAAAATTTCATGAAAAATAGAAATATTCATGACAGATACACATGTACGGACTTTTTTCGCAATGCCTGCATATATTGGCCTGATTTTTGGTGTGTGGGCAGATATAGACCAGTTACAGATCAAGTTCACGTTTCGTCCCGGTTGACCTACTTTTGACCGTTTTACGGCTCCTGAACATAGAAAATTTCATGACAAATACACATGTACGGACTATTTTTCGCAATGCCTGCAGATATTGGCCTGATTTTTGGTGTGTGGGCAGATATTGACCTGTTACAGATAGAGTTTGCGTTTCGTCCCAGTTGACCTACTTTTGATTGTTTTACGGCTCCTAAACTTAGAAAATTTCATGAAAAATAGAAATATTCATGACAGATACACATGTACGGACTTTTTTTCGCAATGCCTGCATATATTGGCTTGATTTTTGGTGTGTGGGCAGATATAGACCAGTTACAGATCAAGTTCACGTTTCGTCCCGGTTGACCTACTTATGACTGTTTTACGGCTCCTGAACATAGAAAATTACATGAAAAATATGAAATTTCATGACAAATACACATGTACGGACTTTTTATTCGCAATGCCTGCAGATATTGGCCTGATTTTTGGTGTGTGGGCAGATATTGACCAGTTACAGATAGAGTTCGCGTTTCGTCCCCGTTGACCTACTGTTGATTGTTTTACGGCTCCGAAACTTAGAAAATTTCATGAAAAATAGAAATTTTCATGACAAATACACATGTACAGACTTTTTTTCACAATGCCTGCAGATATTGGCCTGTTTTTTTGTGTTCTGGCAGATAATGACCAGTTACAGATCGAGTTTGCGTTTCGTCCCGGTTGACCTACTTTTGACCGTTTAACGGCTCCTGAACATAGAAAATTTCATAAAAAATATGAAATTTCATGACAAATACACATGTACGGACTTTTTTTTCACAATGCCTGCAGATATTGGCCTGATTTTTGGTGTGTGGGCAGATAATGACCAGTTACAGATCGAGTTCACGTTTTGTCCCAGTTGACCTACTTTTGACCATTTGACTGCTCCTGAACATAGAAAGTTTCATGAAAAATAGAAATTTTCATAACAAATCCATATGTACTGACTTTTTTTCCTCAATGCCTGCAGATACCACCCTGATTTTTTCATGTGTGGGCAGATAGTGACAGTTACAGATGGAGTTCGCGTTTCGTCCCGGTTGACCTACTTTTGATTGTTTTACGGCTCCTAAACATAGAAAATTTCATGAAAGACAGAAATTTTTATGGAAAATGCACATGTATGGACTTTTTTTCACAATGCCTGCATATACTGGCATGATTTTTGGTGTGTTGCTTGATAATGACCCGTTACAGATCGAGTTTGCATTTTGCCCTTGTTGACCTACTTTTGACCATAAGACACCTCCTGAACTTAAAAAATTGGTCAAAATTTTCCAAATGTTTCTTATTTGCCCAAGGCGGGGGCATTCGTGTCGTTCTGACACATCTAGTATATTCTCGGACCTGGAATCTGGACGATTAATCGTTTGATACTGGTCAGGCAAGTATGTTGTGGCGACTGTCACCGTCACGGAAAAAAATAATGGACCTGGCTGCCAATAATATGTAACGAAATTGATAGGGGTGATTTTAAATGCATGAATGAAAAGGAAAAACCTTGTTCTAAGTGTTAAATAACATAATCAGTCATATTAAGTATGACTTGGCAACGCTTAACAATCCATGGCGTGCCTTTTAAAATATTTATTGTATATGGTTTCTCTCTCCAATTAATAGATTTAAGAGAACAAAATAATTAAGAATAAGTGTTGTTATGCAGATTCATAGAGAACAGATTATGAAGATGAAGATGGGCTCTTCAAAGGACAAGTTATGTTGTTCATTTTACCACTATAACCCAATTCTGTGTGAGGGAATGTAACTTCTAAATGGGGAATGTAACAGCACTGCACAGCATTCCCCCAGGGGAATGTAACTTTTTTCCATTATTTCTATCCCTGTTTTAGAGAATAAAAAATGAGCCAATAGGGGCGGATCCAGGATTTATAAAAGCGGTGGGGGGGGGGGGGGGGGGGGTCCAACCCGGGAAGACTAATGAGAAAACCTAATAAAGGTCCATAGGTGCGAAAAGGGGGAGTCCAGGCCAAAAAATTGGTCTGAAACCCTTTAAAAAAAGGTTGCGTCGGTTGACACGGGGGGGGGGGGGGGGGGGGAGGACCGGATCCGCACCCTTCCCCTGCATCCGCTCCTGGTCAACATTCCTCATCTCAGTTAATACATCTCCCCAGCCCCTGTAAAAAGGCCGGTATACCGGTTTTATCAGCTAGTGTAAAATAAATACTTTATATTTATATTTAAGTAACTATGCCATGTGCACCTGCGGTGAAATGTAAACTAGGCTAGTGTCGAGCAAGACGTGTATGAAGCAAAGATTTTTGACAATTACATAAAGAATGTGAAATTATTATAAATAATAAAGGGATAATCTTTAAGATCAAAATCCATGAATGGCCAGTTCCTTTATGACGTCAATGGGCGATCATCTGAAAGATTGAGGGACATAATAAGCCTGACTGAACGAAGTACAAATAACGTATCAGTAACACTACAGATAATAAGATGCTTTTTTAGTTCACCAGCGGGTACCGAGATCATCTTCACGGAGAAATTAAAGTAGAAATTGGATTGTTTTGTTCTGATTACGGTATCAAATTGGACGAAGGAAAGGTTTAGCTCCAACCGTTCTTTTAAATCTAAAAAAAAGAAACATTGTTTGAATATTACAAAATTACTCTTTGAAAAAAAAATGCTTGTAAAATATTCATGCATGTGATCGGCTTATTCTGTTCTCCGTCTTTGCTTGTCTGGTTACTTTATATAAATAATGTAATGGCAAAGTACTTGAACTGCTCGAGGCCAGGCTTCTCTCATCGATTTCGTTATCGGTACCTGGAGTCGTCTAGTTAACAGAAGCTTAATTTATTACCATGGTAACCACAGTAAACTCAATTGGAAATGAAATATGACACGAGAAACGTATGCACTTTTCGTTCTGCGTCGTAGCTCGTGTGTTGATTCTTTTCCTACGCGACATGTTATCTTATTTGTGGGGAGTCAGGAGTGATGGCCGTTTCCCCTTTGTGACCTTTCTTGAATGTGATGCCTGTTTCCTTTTGTGACCTTTCAGGTAGGTGATGATAACAGAGGCGATCCAGGATTAAGGGAAAAAAAAAGGGGGGGGGGGGGGTCAAACCTAGGTGTACTAATGACAAAGCTAAAAAAGGTTCCCTGGTTCGGAAAAGGGGGGTCCAGCCGCAAAAATTCGTCTGAAACCCTACAAATAGGTTGCTTCGGCTGATAAAAAAAGGTCCTGACCCCCTGGTTACCCCTGGATCCGCTTCTGGATTATATTTCCCGGAGATTATTTATGTGTTAGTTCATTCTTTCAGTTTGTAATTGCTTAGATGTGCTTTGGCTCTTTCCTCTTTGTCTCGATATTTCATTGTCCTGTACTGCTGCAAGTTCTGCCTCCTGTGTTTTTCTCATCTTCATACTATTTGGTCATCGGCAGCTAGACGTGCTCTCACAGACTTTGATTCAGATTTTTTGGCTCAATTGCCGTGTTAATTATTCATAAAATAAATCTCAGAACGGCTTGATGAATTAAGGTTTATGAAAGTGTATATAACTGCCAAATCCTTGACAGTATGAAGTTGTTTTTTTTTTTCACCTCTCTAGGGCTACGTCACTCTTTATCTATTATCCTACTTCTTCTACGGGTCTTGCAGCCTGTGTATTTTTGTCTTTTAGGGTTGTGTAACCTGTCTATTGGTTGGCCTCTGCTGCTGGTCCTGTACTTTACCAAGGCTGAACCAATCGTCTGGTCCAGCGTTCCCTGGGACGGCATAGCTGGCGCAACAAGCACAGCAATGGGTTAGTCTGGTTTGTTATAATTTATTCTTATCCGTCACCCGTGTTCATATTCCATGTGTGACATACATTGAACAGCCATGGATCAATATGTGGCTTACGCTCCCGAGGCAGCCGAAATCTTACGCTTCTAAAGAAGCAACTGATTTTCACGCTGCCAGCTTTGACCGTTTATGATATATTTATAGACACCAGATGGCGGTTCGTTTTCCTCTGAAAAAAAAACGCCCGTATGATGCATGTGACAAGCAGCCAACCAGATGCCAATAAACAAACACTCGACAGGCATCCTGGCTCCGCCCATAGCTGCGCTTCAAGCGCCGTTTGAAGACAGTTTACGGTCTAATTTTAACTGCTTCCTCTGCATTCTCGCATCATCGACCGATTCCATTCTGTCAGTATGACTGTGTTAGCGTAGCCATGTATCTGCTGTCTGCAGAACTGAAACCAGCCAGCGAGGTGTGCACGCAGCCTTTGTTGTTACGTTTCGATTGAAATACAGCTCACCGGCCGGGCATCCTATGTGCCCAAGGCCCTAAGCAAACCACGTCTGCGGCAATTCTCTCTGAGCCTGTGGCCTGTTCAGACGGTTACCGGGGCGATGTCACTCAAAACGAAATGAACATGATTGGCTCCGCGTATTCCTCGCTTGGCTGTGTCTTCCAGCACAAGGTCTCATCTGATTGGACAAAAATACAGTGCTCCCCTCTGGTGTAGCAATTCAGGATACGAGGTCATAACAAACAGCGCTTACCATATAGGAAGTAGGCCTATAGTTAAAGCGCTGTGTAAAGAGCGTATATGTGGCTTAGATGGTATTGATATTTGGCTGATGATTTGGCTATTGATATTACGCCGCCGAGGAATTCCAGTTTACAAATCTTTAAATGACAGCTACTTAGGACTTTTTTTTCACCAGATGACGCTTGATGAGACCCGTAAGGATTGGCGATGACCTAAAAACATAGCGGTTTACAATGTCCTGTAAGTTAAAGCAATCTTTCATGGCGGTTATACCAGTCTTTGTCATAGTTAATATACTCGCCATTGCAAGATCATTTAACTTTGCAGTCCCAAGCAATTGTAATCCGACCAATGAGAGCGGGTTTTGCACCCAGCTCGACCTCTTTGGTCTGATACTTGGCCTTGCGCCAGCCCTTGCGTGACAAGCCGAAAACCTACTCTACAAAGCAACGGTTGAAACGAAGGAGATCTGAGACGACTGCAGTGAATACAACTGCCGCCTAATGGGCGTATGGAACTCTTCATTTGCCCACTCTTTCACTTCCACTCCCAAACCATACTGCACAGGCTCGAACTCACAAGAGTAATACTCTACTGGTGAGGGAAAGAAATCCTCCCCCACAATGCACTGCGGCTTCGGCGTAGGTATAAATGTAGTGCAGAGGGCAATATAGACTTTATAGTCCATTACAGTTATGTTTAATAAGGATTGTTTCAAGGAACATTACCTAAACATGAATATTTCTGTGGATATTTCATGGAATAAGCAAAATTGTATGGCATGTGCCTGTGCAGTATATGAACAAAAATTGTTTCCTTGAACTGTGACAAATTTTGATTTTCGAGTTTGACAGGTGAGATAAGTAACCCTGCCATTCCACAGCTTCTAACTGGAAGAGGTGCGTTTTGAGTAGAAACAACCTCTGGTGGAAGGGAGTTTCCCAATGCCGCAAGCACATTTGGTATATAACAGGATCTCGTGGTCACTTAAGCCATTCGCAGAGCGTGCATAAATGGCGTCAAATTATTTTCCGAGGGGGGTGGCGTGGACTCACAGACACCCAACCACCCACACACACACACACACCCACATAAGGTATTATGTTTCCAGTATAGGTTAATTCTAAACCGGGGTAAAATAATATATTTCATAGTAGACTCATAAATGGAACCAAAGTCTTAATATAAATATTAATATATTTCATTGGCAAGATATAAATATAATTCTCGGAAAAGTGGGGGGGGGGGGGGGGTGCGTGATTACATTGACCACCCCCCCCCCCCTTTGCCAAAAATGTTGGGGGAGGGTATATATATCCGCATCCGCCCTATATTGACGCCCCCTATGGGGCATTGAAAACTTAGCTTTTACTGTATGAGCAGTCTGACCTTGACGTGAACAAACGACTCAATTGGCATTTATATTGGGCTGGTAAGCCTAACTTTGGTCGTTATACAAGCCATACAGGAGAATTTACTGCAGTGGTTACCAATCCTGTTGCACTGATATCCTGGTACACTTAGCATTATAGGCTACGAGTGATGAATAACACAAAAGAATACATGTGAACTCATGAACCAAACTGAAAATCCGTTTCTATAGTAAAGAGTCATTTCCTGTATAGCGTACAAGTTGTTTGTCGTCAAGTAATCCATGCGAGCTATGCTTGCATTCATGCTATCAGAAATAAAAATTGAAAAAAAAAATGCAGAATGACTTTAAAGTATGCCAAGTCAAAACGGATATTTAAATACATTTTAAGTTGTAAAGTGAACATAAAGTTAGATACATTAAAATTCCCCTTTGGTTGGTGGCATCTCTAGCAAAAATTCCTTCATTTAATATTAACCGAGACGTCATTTTAAATAATTGATAGACCAATAAAATATTATAAATTTAATCATTTTATAGAGTCCCTCCGATGCAACACTGTAATTGAGAACAATATTTCACAGGCTTTTTCTTTTTTCTGCCATGATATTTTCTTGGCAGAAATGAAATTTAAATGTTTATATTTAAATAAAGTTTAAAATATCTGTTTTAATCAAAAAACGTGCATCGTCTTATAAAATTTAAAAAAAAGACTATGATTGTTTTTAAATGAAGGTGATTTTGCTGGTGATGCTCCCTCAAGGCCGTGCTTGTCAATGATTATGGTACCGAGGTGACCCCACTGCCTGCTGATGTTTATTTTTAACCATACCTGCTTTTCTCCAAAGATATTTTACCGCTTTTAAATATCCACCAGCAAAGATTACGAGACTTTCAAGCATAAAAACCTTTTAACCATGTCTGCGTTACTAAAGCGTTTTAAGTGCCTGGTTGGAGAGCCCTTGGATGTGGATAATCTTTGATTTGAGGTCACTGTGAGACATGATGTGCCATGGTTTGAATGAGGAGTAATGTTTAAAGGAAGTACTATACAATAATCAATGATTTCCAGGTATGGCCATCAAAGGATCACTTAGGTTATTTATGGGACCGCAGTCAATATAAGAGGTCAATCCACCATTCTTGTCCCGGGAACTGTGCGTCTAAAGAATCCGTCTGGACCTTGAAGATCAGTGCTAGGTGATCCCTGTAATTAGATTTGTGGCCTCCATGAACTTGCTTAGCCGGCTCATACTATATGACGTGACGCTCTGCTTTGATCCTATCATACTGGATACGTTCGTTTGGTAAATATATCTGGCATGGAGACGCTGTCAATTGTTCGGAATACCCTTATTTAATTCTTTTCTGGGCTCAGAGCAGTTTGTTTATTCATCTTTATATATATTTGTTGTCAGTTCAACCGCTCCTGTCCAACCTTATTGTCGCCATTTTATTTTCGTAAAGCTGCCCTAAAATCTACCAGTTTTTAGAGTGAACTATGTAAAATGGGTAGATGTGATGACGGTATCGGAAAGAAGCAAGGTTCCTACTTTCATTATTTCAATAGCAATCCAGAAGATAAAACCTCATTGGCGGATCCAGAGGAGGCGCCCGCGGCGTAACATCTCTCATGTTATTTATTTCTTTTTCTTAATTTATATTCAATTTTTTAAAGTAATTAAAAGTTAAATTAAAGTTATCCACAGTTGATCATAACAGTTAATTCATAACTTGAGGATTTTAATGAACAGCTCTGTGATAGCATCCAAATGCTTCTATAGTGATTGACAGAGTCTTTCCATTATTACAATCTGGTGGGTCATAACACAAACACCCCCCCCCCCCCCCCCTCCCCCCGCCCCCCCCCCCCCCTAGAAAAACATGCATTTGCCTGTGAGTGAGTCAAGACCTTCCCCTTAGTCTGTAGAGCCCAGCTTAGGTTTTGATCGACTGTGAAAAATCTCACGACTACCCCCGGCTTATATATACTCGAACTCATGGTCTGCGTTGCCTAGACCACAGATTGAATGTTTGGACTTTCAAGTTAATACCCAAATTTTGCAGAAATATTATAGCCAGTCACACATGAACCTCCAACCCCTAACCACATTATGCAAAGTCATTCAAGAGAACAGAAAATCCCCATTTTTTGTGAATGGTGCCTCAAAAAGTCCTCTTTACATTGTATATTTATTTTTTTTTTGTAATATCGAAGGGGGGCATATTATATTATTCGATAAATTGGCACACTTGGCCACATTTTTAAATATAACACCTGTATATGGTTGTGCTGAATGTATTATGTTTTGTCAGTTTTCAGTTTCCTGGTGTGTTTCGGACCAGCTGTAGTGCCAATTCATTGGGTCGAATGTGGCTATGTGTTTGCCATACCCGTATCTGCAGGTATGTCACAAGTGGTTGATTATTTTCATCAGTTTTATATATCAATTATACCTATGGTAAATTCTCTGATAAAAAACATAATGGATTAAATTAAACGAAAAAGTACCGCCTGTTTCAAGGTAATATGTTGTTCTAAAAAACAGAGAAAAACGATTGGCATGCGTTGGTAGGCTTTTCAGTATACAAAGAGAAGTATCTGGGAGGGTTAAGGAAAACCTCGTTGCAGATTTAAAATTTTAACCTTAGAAATAGTTTAACCTTAAATATGCGGTAGTTGTTTCATGGTTAAATAGTAAATCACCACTGGCAGTTTACTTCCTTTATTGCTAGTTTGTCTTATACAGGGGCGTCAATTCAGGGGGGATTGGGGGTATATATCCCCCACTTTTTGGCAAGGGGGCATGGTCAATGTAATCATCCCCCCATACTATTCAGAGAATAATATTTATATATTTCAAATGAAATATATTAATAAAAAGAAATATAGACTTTGGTTCCAATTATGAGTTTACTGTGAAATATTTATATATAAAAGATTTAGAATTAACATATACCTTATTTTTTAAAACCTTACACTTAACTATTATTTATACATGTATTTGATATATATCACACGGACAATAAAAAGTAAATATATATATACATATATATATATATATATATATATATATATATATATATATATATATATATATATAAACATACCCCCCACCCTTGCGAGTCATTTCCTACCCTGCGAGTCATCCCCCCACCCTTGGAAGATAAATTGACGCCACTGATCTTATACATTTTCTGAAATCAATGCGTAATACTGTATACTGGTAATATTGTACGAGATATTTTATGCCTTTATACAGGGGCCGATATGATCTGGCAGAAACACACGTTCGGAGGGATGCAGATTGCCGCTCATGTATTGATCGTCATCGGCTTCAGCGTCAATCTGCTGCCGGAAAACTGGCAAGACACCGTGCTGCGTGTGGCGCATATAAAGAGACGCCAGGAACAGCCTTCACAGGAAATCTACAGCCCCAGAGCGAGGCTCAAAAGTCTTGCCGGCTGAGCAGATCATGGCGCAGGTCATAGGTCATAGGTCACGTACTGCCTTGGTGCCACCACTCCGTGCCATACCACCGACGCTGTTGTCGTTATGTATTACACTTTATGAAAGGTGCAATCGATTCTGGTGCTGATGGGTGACAACATCCGCCATCAAAATATGTGGCATTTATAGCAAAAGGGTCTGTGTGATGCCCAGTGCATAAACCCAGTGTGTTCTCATGATGTACATGTTTACACATTTCGTGTATGACAGCATTTTTTTTTGTGATAGAGCTGCCATTCTGCCTTTGGCCAATGAACTTCTTTGTTGTTAGACATATTTAAATCGGGAACACATATATGGTGCTATATTTCGTTCGTTATTAAATTTTATCTAATATCACATTTTTTTGCCAAAATGCCTTTGGATTTCTTTAAGACAAACCAAATTGGTCAAGCATTGTCCTTGCATGGACGACTTGTGCTTCACAGAAGACATAATAAAAACTTAGATAATATTAGTTCATCAAAAGATACAATTTATAGACTTATTCTAGTCAATATAAATGGTAAATTCGGTAAAGCTCGCGATTGTTTTAAGATTTTGAGTGGGACATCCGTCCAATTAAAACAAATTAAACACAGAATTTTTAGTTACAAATAAAAGGTGACCGTATTTTTAACTCTCAGAGCACTACCGCAATTAATGCCACTTGTGCCTCCCACTTCGACACTGATTTGGTGATATGATGTCATGTCAATCAGAATATATTCTTGTAATTTACTGTAACTTTGAGATGGTGGGTCTCTCTGTGCCCCCACATCCTCCACTTCATGTGTGGCCACTTCTTCATAGGCTGTTTAATCAGGGCACGTCCTAACAATATCATGTACAAGATCGGTCATTACTGATCCCGCGAAATATCATGTCTAAGTGTTATCCCGAGGCCACACAAAAAATAAAGTGTTTTGCGGTCTGTTGAGCATTTCTGATATATTTTTGTTGGAACAAATTACACATTTTTCCAAATGTATAGAAAGAATACAAAGTGCTTCAAATCTTGATATGATGCATATTAACGAAAATATAGCATTATTAAAACAGGTGAAAATTTCTATGAAAGGCTCAAGCATCATTCACAACATACTCCGTAGGATATGTTTTTTTACGTGTGGCCTTAGTCGTCGGACTCTCGTCGGAGTTCCTGATTTAAATGCATCAAAATGTAAAGAGAATTCAGCCAATGAGAATGATTGAACATGGTAGAATCATTAAGAGAAAACAAAGAAAGGAAATTTGTAAAATAGTTTGTGTATTTTTTTCTATTAAAAGGATAACGTAAAAAATATTTAACAAATTTCCATTAGAATGGTTTTTGGAGGGGAAGTGGTATGCGCTAGTTTCATTTTAGTACGGATCCTTATTAAGTGCGGGTCACTAATCATTGGTTTGTTGGCGGAGGTAAGCACTTATTTCGTACCATCACAGTTCTGATAGTTTTTATTGGCTTATACGTGACAGACCCTTTAAAAAATCGAATTATGGTAACCTTTCTTACGGCCATTTACTGTAATGGTTTTAATATTATTAGATATAATATAATGATCAAATGAAACAATTCGCCTAAATTTATACTCTTGTTACAAAATCCTTATAACACGATCTAGTCATGAATGTTGATGTATTATTGTAACGGACAGGATGTTTCTGAATATTTACGTTGAATAAATAAATTCTGATTATAATGGAGACTTTCTTATTTTGAATCCCCTACCTTGAGACATGTAAACATATTTCACAAACACATACAGCTGAATTTGTCCAAAGGGTCCCCTTATTTTCGGCGTATGCCACAAATATCAAGGGCATTTAAATGAATAGAGAAATATTAGAGGGGCAAGATGCAAATGATGATCCAACACCCCCCCCCCCCCCCCCCCATATTTCGAAAACGGAAAACGGAAATGTGCATTTCTTACTCCTGCAGTAGGGAGTTTTCTTCTTGAAATCAGTATAATTCACTGCTGCCAGATGGCGCCACGACCAGGTCACCAAATATAACCGATATTAACCGGAAACGGCCGAGTGATCGACAGTTTTGCTTCTGTGACACGTGCGTCAGAGGTCCGAAAACATCTAAACTATCAATGTTCATAAATGTAGCATCGATAAATAGGTACAGATTTTAGCTATTCAACCCGAACCCCTCTACATTTTTCCTAATATAATAGTAAGCTATTTTCTTTTCTCTCGCCTTATTCTTTGTCAAAGATTGCCTGGGCTTCGGTCCAGGCTAGACTCCATCTTTATCTTTTTAATTTGATTTTTTTAAAAGTTGGAACAAGTCATTAATGTGACTGAGGTTTTACTGATAATTCGTTCTGGCTTATATCTCTAGCTGTACAAGGTACCCTAACCTGAAAACCAATTTTTCTTCTTCTCTTGTATGCCACAGATTTTATCAGGAATCCTTTTATCTTTTTTTTCTTTTCATCATTGGTATACAACTATTTTCTCAATAAATTTATTATTTTGCTCCATATTGTTACATGGATCACAAAGATAACCCAATTGTTATCCTACTTTTCTAAGTAATAATTGTATATAGAAAGAAAAAACATTCATAGAAGGAAGTTTAACTATGTGTAACCTCCATTGATTTAAACCGTTCCATTTATCGTCATGCTGCTGCAGTATACCATTTTTCTCTGCAACAATGCGGTCCATACATTCAACTTTCTTTATATGGTCCACTCCCATTGTTTGAACTTCTCCTGTATTGAATTATTATAAAGGTATACATCAAAATTAATACATCAATTACCTTTTTTCATGCTATAAAACAACCTGAAAAGATTATATACGGACAGAGTATTGGCAATTTTATAACAGCTGTCTTCGCCCATGATAAAATATGACAATATAGTAAAGTTGCGAATCGGCATTCGCAGAAAAGATGAATTACGGTCGCTTATCAGTTGTACAATAAGAACATCCATAATGTTCCATAACCCTCCATTTGAAAAGCTTCTCATTCATAACCTCAATTCAGCTAATATATTGTGTAGTGTTCTAAACTGGCACTGACGTATATACTTTTTGGAAGTTACGTTATCTACATGCAGAACTGCATCTCTCCAATCAAACTCCGATTATCAATTATAGTTAAAAATGTTCCTTTATTCACTGGCTCAGCTGACTTTTTGTATGATATATTTATAAATCAATTTGAAGCCTGTTTTTGACAAGTCAATTATTGTCTCTTTCAGTGGCATATATATGCCCTAAGATAAATGTATATCCAAACTGAAAGAGGTATTGCAAAAGAAGAAATGGCTTCCATTTTGGAGGTATTGCTTGTTGGAATAAATACCAATGGATAAAATATTTTTTTGTAGGCAATACTTGACGGAACTAAAATATCAGATAAATATTTTTCCATCCCTTGGCATGATAAAAAATGGTGAACATATTTTATTCTTAAATTATCCAGGTTCTTAAAATAAAACGGTCAGTTGTTTACGGTCAATTTGTATGTACTTATTATTACACACGTGTTGAAGCAAACTAACCTCTGTAATAGTGGGCTCACATGAGCTATACTTTTTCCATACTTTGAAACAATTATCATAAAATTGAGAAATTTTACTCCGTATATTGCTGCCCTCAAAAATGGAACCTGTGATTTCCATGCCACCTATTCTGTAGGAAAAATGATCAGGTATGGCTGTCAATTTTTTATTTTTATTTTTTTATTTTTTTGCGTCTACTGCATTGATCAACATGATTTTTGCATGAATATTGATCATGAAGTGTTCCATCAGTTCCTGCAAACTGGCGGTACCACCTGTACTTTTTCTAATTTTTACGAATTTTTTTCTCTATTTTTGATACTTTCAAAGAGGCTGTCATCTGTTAACAGGGCACAATTCATAACCGCTGGACCTTGAATCTTCTAACTTGACATCAAATGAGGTCCATGAGAAGTCTCTCTGGAAATCTGAAATACAGTCTCTGTTACCCATATCCTCCGAGCTATGGGGCTCGTAAATCCCCCCCCCCCCCCCGAATAATTAAAAATGTGATATAAAAACTCTGCGTTAGTTTCCAGAAAACTCCTCTGAGACTCCTTGACCAATCTTGTACCTTCACCTATGTTGTTGTGCCTAACATAAACAGGTGGCACCACCAGCAGTCCTTTCTGTGCAGAACAAATCTGGGTGTCTTTTGGCTAACAGCCCATATCTCAGGAGAGGCTCAACGTATTGTACTGAAAGTTTGCATGTCCATAGATCTTGGATCTCTCTATCTCATAATTGCGACTGGTGGTGCCACCTAAAATACTTTTTGCATCTGTGCATTTGCCATCTATTCGTCTTACTGGTTCTTCGATGTATAAGGTTGAAATTGTGCATGTTCACAGATCCTCAACACATACATCTCATAAACAAGATGGGTGGCGCCGTCTGCAGTCGTTAACGCGTGGCGTCCATTGGTATATTTGCTTTTGGTAAAAATTTCTCATATCTCAGGAATGGTTCAAGATATTGGTCTGAAATTTGGCATGTTCATCCATCTTGGAAAGTTTTTTCGTAAACCAGACAGGTGGCGCCACATACTTTCCCGGTTTTGTAGAATAAATAAATGCCCTTTTCTCAGGAGAGATTTGGTGTATTGGCCTGAATTGGTGCATACCCATAGATCTTGGACTCCTCCATCTTGTACTCAAGTCTGGTGGTGCCATCTGCATGCCTACATGAGCTTTGGGTGAAAATTGCTCAAATCTTAGGAGCGGTTCAAGATATTGGTCTGAAATTTGGCATGTCAATCTGTCTTAAAGAGTTTTCTCATAAACCTGACATTTCTAATGACTATTCGCAAAAAATTCATGATTTTTGGCACTCTGGCAGTCATTTTGCTTATTGTTCAACATTCCTTGAATTCAGCTGAGCGTCATGACCCATGGGCCACTAGTTTATTATGCAACTCTTTAAACTTTCGTGCAATGATTTGACCCAAAGAATAAAGCTTTTTCCAAAGACAAATGTATGTAACACGTCAAATAGAAAACTGTAATGTATAGAATTAAATGCTGCGGCAAAATATATTGCGAAGAGAATTACCTGTTTATTTTCTTAGAAACAATAGTCAATAACATCACTTATGTGACGGGTTGTGTCTGATATTTTTCGACCTTTTATAAAGGCAGTTCGATCATCACCTATAATTTTTGGCAATACTGACTGGATACGTTTAACTAATATTTTACTTACTAATAGGACTTTAACATCTACATTTACTAAACATATTGGCCTCCATGAAGATATATATAATAAAAACTTTATTTATTCTACATGGATTGTACAACTAGTTATAATAACTAATACGCGGCACTCTCCATGGCACGGATGTTGGCGCTCGGTAGTCGCTAAGGGTGGAGGAAACCGGAGGACCCGGAGAAAACCACCGACCTTGGACGGGCCACTACAACCCATTCTCATAGTCATAGCCACACCAGGAATCGAACCCGGGTCGCCAGCGGAGAAGGCCGAGCGTTTTACCACTCAGCTGTCCAGGTCCAAAGCCAAATGTATGTAATATATAAAGATATATATCTGTTATCTTTACCTGGTTTTACAGCATATGTGAACCCTGCTTGCCGCTGACTATTTGTATGTGACCCTTCTATATGATTTTTAATTAAACAGTTAAAAAAAAGTCACCTAGTACGTCGAAAAATGTGATGTTAAATTATTTGGGCAAACTATCGTTACCTAGGGTTTTATTATTCTTCATTTCTTTAAGGCTGCTAAAACTTGGTCTTTACTTACAAGACCCTCACAAAATTCTTCTTCGTCTGCTGAAAGTGTTGGAAAATTAATGTCGGAAAAAGTTATGGTTGTTCTCTTGAATATAATTCGCTCCTTTATATTTGTTCTTGAAAAATAATTTTATTTCCTTCATAACGGAACCTGGATTAGTATTTCTTTATTATCCACTGCCGATTTTCTAATGGTTGATTTTCGTTTATTCCTTCTCCCAATATTAAATAAAAATATTTTGTAATGCGACCACTCCACCCTGGATCTGATTATTAAGCCTCGGTTAATTTTCTGAAAATAATCTGAAAACCAATGATAAATTATATCAGCTTTTTGATTTGCAACATGCATTGCAAAATTTAATATCATAAAATGTGTGACAGCACTCGTTTCCAAGTCGTTTTGACGTAAAGATTAAAAATGTTATGTTATCCATACCTGAAACGTTTTCTTTGTTTGAATAGATACCATTAGCACAGGTCATGCTCATAGACCCGTGCATTGTTACCAAGCACCTTATAGTAATGGTCCCGTTACCCTCAGGTGATCATATATCTATATAGTCCACAGCCTTTGCATTTCTTATTGTTCAACAGCTAGCTACCAGACGTCGCCACCTTTATCCTACCCCATCGTCCAGGGCAAATCATGTAAATATTTACGGTTAATATAAAGCCAGACTGCAGATTTGAGGGTCATTCCAACCGCCATTCTCTTTCATATTTTCTCTGATCCACAATAAAATCAACTTTAACTCAGAAATAACATTAATAATTTTAATGCCTTTATATTATTAACTTCTCATGAATGAGCCTTGCGCGCTGAATGCACATAACATTTCAAAAGAAATTTAGAAATAAAAATTTTCCCAATCGCATAAACCAACAAAACATTTAATAGTGCCCATTCTTTCAGTACTTATTTTTAAAATATGTTTGTTTCCTGTATACTCTGCTCAAAGTAGTTACATGAAGCATTTCTCTTGTCTGCCGAATATCGGGATCCCAAATATGTGAGTTTTTATTTTTTATATTGATACATTGTTATATTAAAGCAAACATGAAATTGAATACACTTTTCTATGCTTAAGATACCTAATATCGTGAAATAATATTCAAGGTTTATCAAATTAATTTTTATTTTTAAAATTAATTCTATTTTCAGGGGCGGATTAAGGATGTAGGAAAATTAGGGGTCCAGCTCAGGATTGCTTGAACCTGAAAAGGCAAAAACTCAGATGAGAAAAATTACAGGAAGTGGAATGTATCTCTTATATATACTATAAATATATATATATTGTAGTTTGGATGAAAATTAATAAGTGAAAATTCTTAAGCTATATATATATATATATATATATATATATATATATATATATATATATATATAAAACTTGTTTAAATTTAGGTTGCTGCTAATAGTGATTTGAAAAGTAGAAAAAACGCAAATTTGTTTACTATGAATCCCGCCGGCAAAGACTATTACTACTTAGACCTGATTTACATTTTGAACATGTTCGTTGATCCATCGTTGTATTGAAAGGATTACTTTTTACATGATTTGGACGACATTCTGTGGGGCAAAGTTGTATCTATAGCTTACGATTCTTCAGTCTTTGGATGACATTCTGTTGCGAGAAGTTGTACCTCTAGCCTCCTATAGCTTATGATTCCTAAGTCTCAGATCAGGCGAAGCCTTTACTGCAGACCTAACACGCTTCGATCCGTATACCTGTGATGTCTGGTGTTATGAAAAAAAAATATAAACAGGAAAATATAAATCGACTCGCCATAGTCAGGTGATACAAAAACAAACAATGATAATATAAAACACATATTTTTAGCAGATTCCACCGATTTAACTCCATAGAATATTTCACCAGTGAGGACAATTATGGGCCAACTTTCCAGGTCGAATGGATATAAATCCACAAACGTAGTTTAACTGAAGGTGCCGTGTCTCAGGGTCTCAGGGTCAAATTTATTGGACGATAGTAAGGTATATCCTGAGTATCATTGAAATCGGATGAAAAAGTGCAGAATAATAAGAATAAAACAATATATCCACCTGAATAATACCGAAAACCAATAACTCCACCTGTGGATAGGTTGAGATAATAACATGCCTCCATGGTTCAAAATGCTGACCTGAACAACACGGGTTGCGTAAAGACTCAGGGAGTTAAACACGTATTGTAAGATGAAACAAACCGAGACTGGTCTCATCCTCACCAGAATATTCGAACATCAGTGGTCCCTTTATGGTCGATTACGTGTTATAAATCAAATTGTTCGGGTTGAAATACTTAATATTTTATTCCCGGAGAGTGCTTGGAATGAAGACTCTACACTCTGAACCAGTCAAGTGATCAGACTGTATATTCTATTCCGAGCGGATATTCACAAAGTTTGGGTTATGGACGTGTGCCTCTAATATGTTTTTATTTTTTATCTTCAAAAAGGGACACAGTATTTATTCTCACTGGTAATGATGTTTAGAGTAAGGTAGATGGAAACGTAACCAAGAACCTTGGTAAACCAAGTTAGATTTCCAATGTTCCCCAGTTCGCCATCGGGTTCTGTCTGTGAGAGCCGAACTAATAACCGTTCGAATATCCAGGCAGACCAGTTATTAGAGTATTTTGATGAAAGGAAGAGTCATACCATTCATATATACAGTTTTGTGTGTCTTAAGAGTTTGCTTGAACAGCATGGTTTATCTGCTCAACTGGAGTTTTTTAAATATTTTATTCACATCAAATTACTTATCAGACATACATACATACATGTACGTAACACATAAACTTGATGATAACAGACATGCATACATGAGCATAAAACATAGTCAAAGTAACAAAATACAAACAAATTCATGTGCTATATGTTGGTTAAAACCTCAAAATATACAAAATAATTCTACTAAATTTTTCCACTTTTTATTATGCACGGAGATTGCTCCTTTCCTTCTGACTACATAATATTCGATTCTTTCCGTGTCTTTTAGTGCAATGCAAATCCTGAAAAATTAAGGACCGAACGTTCCTCTCTATAAATAAATACATAATATTTAATATCCGTTAAATACCATACTTTGAACATTGATGTAAAATAAAATTAAGTCAAGCCGTCTTTGAACAGGACCTCCATGTAAACATCCTTTTAGAAGGATTACGTAGGCGCCAAATATCACCTAATTGAAATTCACTAATTATATCTTCGGTTTCTTGCACAGAACTACCCTTTAGGCGACCGCTGTCGTTTATATCTAAGTCTGTCAAAGACAACGAAGAATTATGATCCCCTCCCCATATAATTGGAATTTGTTTATCCTCCAATTTGTCGTTTAATGAACTCAGCTTCACATCGTGAAAAAAGGACAGCCGTTCATGTTGCGTGGTTGAAGCATAATGAATGTTGTTGAATGAATGGGCTTCCCTAAATCAAAATGTGTAATATGATTAGATGCCCATTTTTATCTGTTACAAACGTCAAGAGCTAAAAACTCTAAATTATTATCAATTAAAATTATTACTCCATAACTCATATATGTGAAATTTGAATAAAATAATTCCCCTCTCCATTAATGCTTCCAGTTGTTCTCAACATCGCAGGTGCAGTATGATTTTTGAATAAAAAGTGTATACTTTTATCTCTATTATGTTTATTAAACAAATTTAATATTTTTCTTCGCTTCCTTCAATTACGAATTCCACGTACGTTTAGCGACTTCACTGAAAATATAAATCTTCTCTCTTTGTGTCACCCATAAGTTGTTTTTTGGGTGTTATTTTTCCAACATTTTCCCTTGTGTTACACCAGTAGAACAGTGCATAATATAAATTACAATACAGAGGAACGTATATGATATATCGCTCAGATATGACATTTTGCATGGACAGTGTGCAAGGCGTATCAAGTAATAATGTACAAAACACATTATCACATTGGTACCTGAAAACACATACAAAACACATAAATCAAAACAACGTGTTCTGGCAGATATCAAGTCCGCTTGAAGCTTTCGATTCAATAGAAATCCGTATTCTACTATATTACATCATAATGTCGTCCATGAAGTTAAGCGAATTATGTTATTTACCATGTACTGTTATTTACAGATTATTTTCACTTTACACCCGTTTATTATCTTTACACTCTTGGCCCCGACCAGGAGATGTATGCGTACCACCCTTTTGCCTGAAATTATTTCATCTTTAAAACCTGCTTATGGTGCCCGATGCGCGTTTCAGGCTTCTTTGATGGGACAGTCTTTAAGTTTCTTTGAAGCTGCCGGCAAAAAAATGTCTCTCTGCTCTTCATTTTTATTTTGTTTGCATGAATCAGACGTGGCTATTCCTTGTCTGGTCTGTGCGAGGATTTAGAGGATTTTGAACAATGGGCAATTTCAACATTAACCTCCAGTCCAAGAGTAGGCCTATCAGAGGGTGGCTTCTGCACGAAATTCGTACAACCATTGTAATCATCTTCCACCCCTTCTGGGACATTATGAATAACATTCTCTCATTCTATTGCTAATATCAACAATTTACTTTTTCATAGTGTCAATATCTGATTTATTGACAGAATTGCAATTAATATCTTCAATGGTGTTTTTTTCTGAATTTCTACCTGCTCCTCAAGAAAGCTCGTACCATTAGCAGGTTTTTAAACCGGTCTTCAATGTACTTAGTTCAAGATTCTACTTTACTCACTCGCACATCAAGGTTTGCAACACTGACCTCGAGTCGATCCAGCCAATTTACCTTTTGCCAGATCATTTCTAACAGCTGTCTATCAGAAATCCGCGTGAGGAGTGGCGTGGCCGTCATTTGACATGAAGTTGACATGTTAATAATAGAGAGGGAGCTTTTCCGACGTTTCAGGCCTATTGTCAGACAATTCAATGGAAGAACTCACTGAGGTATGACGAACTGGCCAGGTGTGTGTCAAACATGGACATCGGGAATTAGCGGTCAATTGTTACAGTGAAATTATTTTCTTTCCAGTTTATGCTTTACTCGTCCGTCCTTGTGGCCTGTTAAGGGATCCCGACTGACTTGATGGCACTTCCTTATATAATGACCGACCCGTTTTTGTCTAAATTCCGAAATTATATTACCCCGTCTTTCGAGCGGCGGTCACTCAGAAGCCATCTTGACCTTGACCTTCTGGAGTGACTCCAAAAAATATTGTTTGTAGCTCTGGCTTAAACCGTTATAACCTGAAGGTACCGTTTGTACATCTGCCTTTGATCATTCTATCCTAAAGGTACAATTCTAGCACTGGCTTTGATCATTCTATCCTACGGATACCGTTTGTAGCTCAGGCTTTTATAGCCTACTTAGTAAGCCTCCCAGCGAGGCTTACGAGCACTCTATTGAAAATATTGGTGTGCGAGCGAGGACACAGATGTTTAGATAAATCAGATAATAAGCTTAAAATAAACAAACGAGGGTCTTTACTTGGTGTGTGAACCATTTCTAATAAGTGAAAACGAGAAAATTTGCAGGTGGTTACCAGCCCCACTTGGAACCATTGTTTTGCTTGCACTTTCTGTTTTATTCACTAGATGGCACTATTTTAGGGACCAGGCAGTAAATGTTATGCTTGGAATTAAGTTGGACTTCCATGATGAATGAGCCTGAAACCTAACAGCCAATCAGAGGAAGGAATTTGAAAACGGGTTTCTCCCTGTGTCCTTGACCCTAAAGCAACATGTCATGCTTGGTTAGAAACCTAGGAGCATCGCTTCTTCACTTTGCACCTGGATTATATGTTTCATTTTCTTATTTGAGCAAGAAAACAAGTAAGGAGTCGTAGTTAAGGGTATGTTAGCTAGATTATGTTTGGTAATTTTGCCATTGGAGGGACATTTAGTAATATCAGACAGGGCACCACAAGGATGCATGCAGTGCTTTCCGTCTCTGTATTATAGAGACGGACACTCTGTCTAAGGCTTTTATTATTCTGTCCTAAGGTACCGTTAGCCATGACTTAGTTATTCTATCCTAAAGGCACATTTTGTAGCCATGCCAATAATTATTATATATTTGTGGTAGATGACCTGTATGTAAGAGGATTGTGCTCCTGTTTCCAACACGATCTCTCATTTTACCATGCTAATTGCTAAATGGAATTGTGGCCGTCGTCGAAGCGTCGTTCATGATACTCAATCCTGGGAGCGTGACACATTGTTCTTAGCCTTATTCTTTCAGTTCAAACAATTAGGATCTATTACGATGCTTTCTGTGTTGAACAATTTTTTTAATGACTGATTAGCCGTGTTATGTTACATAGAAAGCGATCCCGGTATCAGCGAATCAATAGCAGCAGCATCGTCAGAAAGCCAGCCAGATTCGGTCACAAATGTCATCTTAACGATCTGGAGAATCTGGAAATCCACTATATCATTAAGAGGAGCCAGTTTGTTTGTAGGAGCGTTCTGGGCTTCATTCAGAAGTTTGAAACACCAAGCTGGCTGTCACCCAGGTGTTATATATTAATTCCATCTGGCTACATTAGCATTTCTCTCGATCCACAACCATTGATTATCAATCAGACCGGAGACTCTTTTTTTCCAAAATAATTAGGGGCGTATACCACCATTAACAAACAGACATCAAATGGCTGATCATAAGTTAGATACAAAATCATGGTTACCTTTTAAGTAACTGAACTTTGCTTTTAAATCAAGCTGTTTTGTATAAAGTGTGGCTTTGTACTCTCGCTCTCTCTCTCTCTCTCTCTCTCTCTCTCTCAGTAGAAGTAGTAAAAGCAGTAGTTTTTAAGCCAAGGTAAACCACCATTTGACCTCGGACACTTTGCGGCTTCACATTTTCTGCCTACACATAGTAAACTGGTAATATGCGCCACTAAAATAACTATTGGACAGTTATATATCAACTTCCCCCGACAAAGTCCTAACGTTTGATACAGCCAGACTTAAGCTGGATTGCAAATGACTAAATCGGAATGTGTTTATAAATCATGCAGCATAAAATGGCTTGAAATATGGGTAGGTGTTAATTATTGAATATTTCTACTAAAATTTTCTGTCGGTATGACTTAAAATAATTGGAGATTTCCACCTCATCAGACTAAGGCATTGTCAGCGTGACAGCGTCTTATCGCCGCATTGGTTCGCCGTTATCTGGCCTATTTCTATAAAATGTATTATCGTCAATTAACAGACGTCAGATTTAGTAGGCGATTTTAATCTTATCAAAATCAAATTTTTATGTTTTTATTTTAATATAATCTTGTTTAAAGTTATACAGCTTGATCCGAGAGGACGTTCAACGAGATGTTTGACTCATCTTTGGGTCTTGTGCAGCCGCATGGCCAGCGACCGGTCATCTTATATGATAAATTGAGGTGATAAACGCTGGTATGTGTCATATATACAGCAACAGTAGTTTGTTTTTACATGATTACGTGTACGGACGCCAGCACATTAGTGTGATCGGTCTCAAAGACTAAGATATTGTTATGATGTTGAAACATTACTGCAGTATAAAGAATCGAGTCCCCTTTGTAAATGGTATTGGTTTATTCTTATCACCCCTACCCTGACCCTGCGGAGCCGTATCAAACTCAATTTGTCTGACGAAGTCTTCTGATCCGTGCAAAATTAAATTGATTTACATGAAATAGCTGTGTTTGAAACTACCAGGGGATCGTGGTTTTTCCATCCAACTTGTCATCTTTAAGGGCTGTACAGCCTGGAAGCAGATTATTAAAATTTGTTTTGTGAGATGTCCAAAGTGCCATTTGATGGTGCCTAAGGGAATACGCGTGACAGGGTTCCATAATGAATTCGAATCTTAAACTTTGTTCGGTCATGGTTATAAGGTTATACAGGGAGTATTTTTTTTCGGAATGAGTGGATAAAGCAGGCAGATATATAAGGCCGGTAGAGAGGAAAACCCGGTGTCTTGCTGAAGGTCTGCATGGTCGTATTGAGATGTCAACATGGTAAAAACTTGGTAACATTGTCTGGTGACAAAACGCATAATTGTGAAAAATGACATAAACATATATCAAATTCACTAGAACTTTTCAAAACTGCGAAATGTACAGAACCATTGACGATTCAAATGACAAAGTTATGCGTAATTAATTTTCATGGTTAAATAATATGCTTATTGCACAATTTTTGCTTATATTTAAACTTAAAATGCGTTGAGAATCACGCCAGAGCTTCTAGCAGAATATTATCCCAGGCATCACATGTATGCTTCTATCACAAGTCAGAAAAGAATAAGTGATACTATGCAACTGTTTCTACCAGAATGCATTGTTGAGGATATATCGCAACAGGAAGGGAATTGTCCAAGGGGAGCCCAGGGCAGATCTTAGTCCGATTGATGGCTGATTAATTTGCGGTTTCTTCTCGTCCTATAACGGTGACTGTTGGACGTTTATTCCCGTTTGGCTGCGAGTAAAATGTCTGTGCCGGACAGAGCCGTTCTTACCATGGTCACTGTAGGGTTGTGTCTGGTTTTCCCTTCACAGTTTTGTCCAGATCGGTCGCAATCATCGTCACGGACCATACATAACTTGGCAGTCAGTGTCCATCATTGAACCTTAAGAAGACATTTGATTTCCTTGAGCGACCTTCGTCATCCTGTTTTTGTCATGGTTCAATGTCTTCGTCCTAGGTCTGTCCGTAATATGAGCCTTTTGTCATATGCCGGTCAAATAACGGTTTATACCTGTCTCTCCGTTGAAGACTAATAGGTGGACCTACCGTCTCTTGTTGACCAAGGATAACACCTAAGCATGTCTACACCCAGGTTTCGATAAAACATAGTGCAATGCCAGCGAAACCAGGATACTTTATAGTCTTCGAGACTTTAATTTGACGACCTTACAGTTGGTGACCTATGTACATGGCGTACCCGATTACTCGGGCTGAAATCATCCCGCGCCCTTATACAAGGAAACACAACATGGTTAGTGGCTAGAAGTAAACCATGTGTTTTATGGCTTTTTAAAATGAATTTGTCAGTTGCAAAATATAAATTTGAAAGTTACTGTTAATTATACTGACTTACCGGAAGTATGGAAGTTGGGAATCAGCTGTAATTACTATGTAGATGATACCTTATTTTTTAGACACTAATATGTGATATTGAAATGACCACGTAATTTTATATGTGTTAAATACTACAAATCAGATCAGCATATCGGTGAAAAAAATTGAATTTTAAAATACAGGTTTTTTACATTGAAAAAATGTTAATTTGATTGTTTTCGAATGTTTCTGTTATATGAATAGGTCATACACTGAAAACCCTTGAAATAACTTTCTCTAAAGTAAATATTGCCATTGTGTTTAGAGTTTTTAATGGAATTCATTCATTAACTCCATTAATTTATGTGATTACATCATAGTTTCTCAGTCAGTTTTGGCAGAGCGTGATTGTTGTGTAGAATCATTTTCGGCAATATATATATATATAAATTTTTATTTGAATTACTTTCATTACACGGCTAAATGTCAGTAGTTCATATTGTGAAAACTTGTATCTCTTGGAAAACGAAATTGCAGTCTGAATGTACCAATTTTAAAGCCGTCTGTGTCATTACATTCACTGTCAAATACTGACGAAGAGTAATGACAAAGTATCCATACTATTAAATAAAAGACACTCATTGAGATTTTTTTTCATGAAAATATTTTAAAATTCCACAAGGTTTTAAGGTCTAATCATCGTCAAAAATCATGAAAATTACATTTTTTCTGAAAAACATCTGGTTTTATAGATGTTTGCTATATCTATCTTTTCACAAAAACACGTTCCTGGGGTTGTATTGCATCAATTAGAAAAATAAGTATTTTAATTCAGATGTCAACCCCATATGGGGTACAAACAGGACCAGCTGTCAGCTCGGCGAGAGTTAGCAGCGTGTAAGTTGCTTATTGGTTAACCATGCGCTCGAGGTATTAGGCAAATGGTTGATTGACAGGCGTGGGGAAGCCGCGGTCAGTCAGCCGGGAAAGAGCTTATCTTTATTACCGGAACTTACTAATTGGCACTAATTAATACAAACACGTCCCCACTATACGCCTAACCCAGAAGTAAATTGTACATCGTACTCCTCCAGTCGCCGAAAAATGTCTATGTCACTGCCCTAAAATATGTTAGTGTCACCCAATAAGGGTCCTGGCACCAAGAATATACACAGAAATATGAATTTACCGATTGTTATTTCTGTAATATTGACCCTGTTATACACTATAACATTTTCTCCCAGGGTCCATCATTACATCGCCAAAACCATTACCGAATACATCATTCCTTTCTTCTATAATATACACTATCTTCAAACTGAACGTCATGGGTCGAAGAAAATAGAGTAGAATGAGCGAAGAGAAAATTCGGTATTTGAACGAGAGACAGTCACATACTGCTGATCACAAGGTTCCCGTGTCATTAGTGGAGGATGAAGATAAACGCCGAGGGTGGTGCAGCAATATGGGACTGCGTTGCACGAATGAATTTTGTGAGAGGAACGCGGCACCAAGTTACACAACCACGTCGCCTGCTAACAAATTTTGCGAAGTGAACCGCGACGGAGTCTTAGCTATGAGAGCGATCGGTATAGGAAGAGCGGCCGCAGCACGATTTAGCGCGTATATGACTGGTGTAAATAAATCTAATGAGAGAGAGAGAGATATGTGTTGCTGCTAGCTATTTAGCGTCTCATATATAATTGTGAGAGGGAGAGACAAGCTGTTAATTGGATTAGGGTATATGGTGGTCTGAATGAGAGCGCAGAGTAAACAGAGTGATCGTTCTTATCAGTCACTTCACACCTGACGCGTGCCCCGGCGCGGTAGCCCATGACCTGATTACCGATGACCGACCCCTCGGACCAGTAAGCTCCGCCTACTTTAGTTTGACAGTTCTCCAGTTGTCATGATGCCTAATAAAATCCTTTTTTTAACATTGATAAACCATAAAATTTTATAATTTAAATATTGAAACCGATTCTCATCTGAACATTTAGTGTAAAAATACAACTGTCATTTGCGCTTATATCCCTGTTTTCCACTCAAAGCGAAATTTCTCTTCCCAATCAGTTTTTGGCCGTTTTCTCAAAACAGTATTTCAGGAGACTATGTCCTGAAAATATGTCCTGTTTTTGTCTTGAAGTGTCGGCGATTGTGCTAATTGTGGTCTAAGGGGATTTTTTTTCATATTCTTCCCACAATTCCTGAAGAATTGTTCTTTATTTGGGAAATTTCGCGAATGGTCTCCTGCGGCCCTGTTTATCTGAAACAAACGACGCCAGTTTATCCAACGGGTGAACTCGACCCATGGAAAACCAGCACCGGCCGAAAACGCGCAGACTTTTCCGACTCAAAGCGGGTAATATACTAGTGTGTATTATTCTCATCCAGCTGCAACTGGCTTGGACACGTGATCATGATTTTCCCGGGAGAGAGTGCTGGGCTTATCACGCAGACTCTCGTCCCTGACGTGACATTAAGACACCGATCCTTGATATCTCAACAATTATTTTAGGAGAGAAGTCCCGAAGGGGCCGATCAATGCAAATACCTCTGAAACGCACACATGCCATTGCAGCCGACATGTTATCAGATAAACATCCGAAAACTGAATATGTCGACATCACTGACTGATTTAAATCCTTCTGTCTACATGATTATATTAATTACCACCAAATGGCAAGCGATGTTTAGATAAACTGATCCATTTGTAATCGTTTTATCGCACCCTCTACCAGTACTAGGTAGTGTGGATTTAGTCGCACTGGCAGACCACATATAAACCCGCCAGTCTTGTAAAACAACTCGAGTTTCATCATCACGGGTCACGGGCGCTCTAGAACAAAGTGACCCCTAATCCCGATAACATTACGTAATAATTTGTAAGTATACGCATGTGTAATGAAAAAGGTGTTTCAATGAAATGTAAAAAATTTTGATTTTAAAGTTTGACAGCTGAGACAACTATTCCCGGCCGTCCCACTCTACATTTGGAAGAATTGGAAGAGGCTCGTTTTGAGAATAAAACGACATCTAGCGGCAGGGTAGACCAACAATAGCCAAAATAGCCTGCTCCCATTCATGCAAATAATACCTTATTTAGAATCAGAGCCTTACTGGGAATATATTTCATGATCTTCCTAAATATTCTGAATAAAAAAAATAAAATAAGTATATGCGCTTATTTAACATTATAATGCCTAAATACCCAGGCGGATTATGACATTTTGCAGATTCTAAACTTTCTGAATAAAATGCAGTTAATTTCATTTCTGTTGCTATACTGACTTTTGTTCAGACACTTAAGCCCCCTCCCCCCTTTCCATTTCAGGTTTTTGAGGAGCAATCTGAAAAAAGGGGGCATTTTTATAATAATATCGTCACCAACGGTAATGTATTATCAATTCCAAGTTAACCTGAATTCACCAACCTTATTTTGAGTAGACCAACCCCGATCCCCGAACTCACCCTGTCCAGGCGGCGCTAATGTAATAATAGTTATAGACTAGAATGCCTTTTGCCTGAATTCCGGGACAATGCTCCCGTGATCACTAATTTATACCAGTATTTGGGTATTGTAGGTAGGCTCCCCTGTATAACTATACCGGTTTTGTGGTCATCTCCCCATATGTAGCTTGTTTATAGTAAGTATGCTTCCCTGTATAATTTACCGGTTTTGTGGTCATCTCCCCATGTAGCTTGGTTTCAGTTAGTATGCTGCCCTGTATAACTTTACCGGTTTTGTGGTCATCCTCCATGTAGCTTGGTTATAGTAAGTATGTTTCCCTGTATAACTTTCCCGGTTTTTTGGTCATCTCCCAATGTAGCTTGGTTTCAGTTAGTATGCTGCCCTATATAACTTTTCGGTTTTGTGGTCATCTCCCCATGTAGCTTGGTTATTGTAAGAATGCTGCCCTGTATAACTTTACATGTTTTGTGGTCATCTCCCCATGTAGCTTGGTTATAGTAAGAATGCTGCCCTGTATAACTATATGGTTTTGTGGTCATCTCCCCATGAAGCTTGGTTATTGTAAGAATGCTGCCCTGGAAAACTATACGGTTTTGTGGTCATCTCCCCATAGCTTGGTTATAGTAAGTATGCTGCCCTGTATAACTATACGGGTTTGTGGTCATCTCCCCATAGCTTGGTTATAGTAAGTATGCTACCCTGTATAACTATGCGGGTTTGTGGTCATCTCCCCATGTAGCTTGGTTATAGTAAGTATGCTGCCCTGTATAACTATACGGTTTTGTGGTCATCTCCCCATGTAGCTTGGTTATAGTAAGTATGCTGCCCTGTATAACTTTACCGGTTTTGTGGTCATCTTCCCATGTAGCGTGGCTATAGTAGGTATGCTGCCCTGTATAACTATACGGGTTTGTAGTCATCTCCCCATGTAGCTTGGTTATTGTAAGAATGCTCTCCTGGAAAACTATACGGTGTTGTGGTCATCTCCCCATGTAGCTTGGTTATTGTAAGAATGCTCTCCTGGAAACTATACGGTTTTGTGGTCATCTCCCCATGTAGCTTGGTTATTGTAAGAATGCTCTCCTGCAAAACTATACGGTTTTGTGGTCATCTCCCCATGTAGCTTGGTTATTGTAAGAATGCTCTCCTGCAAAACTATACGGTTTTGTGGTCATCTCCCCATAGCTTGGTTATAGTAAGTATGCTGCCCTGTATAACTATACGGGTTTGTAGTCATCTCCCCATGTAGCTTGGTTATTGTAAGAATGCTCTCCTGGAAAACTATACGGTGTTGTGGTCATCTCCCCATAGCTTGGTTATAGTAAGTATGCTGCTCTGTATAACTGTACGGTTTTGTGGTCATCTCCCCATGTAGCTTGGTTATTGTAAGAATGCTCTCCTGGAAACTATACGGTTTTGTGGTCATCTCCCCATGTAGCTTGGTTATTGTAAGAATGCTCTCCTGCAAAACTATACGGTTTTGTGGTCATCTCCCCATAGCTTGGTTATAGTAAGTATGCTGCCCTGTATAACTATACGGGTTTGTGGTCATCTCCCCATGTAGCTTGGTTACAGTAAGTATGCTGCCCTGTATAACTATACGGGTTTGTGGTCATCTCCCCATGTAGCTTGGCTATAGTAGGTATGCTGCCCTGTATAACTATACGGGTTTGTAGTCATCTCCCCATGTAGCTTGGTTATTGTAAGTATGCTGCCCTGTATAACTATTCGGTTTTGTGGTCATCTCCCCATAGCTTGGTTATAGTAAGTATGCTGCCCTGTATAACTATACGGGTTTGTGGTCATCTCCCCATGTAGCTTGGTTACAGTAAGTATGCTGCCCTGTATAACTATACGGGTTTGTGGTCATCTCCCCATGTAGCTTGGCTATAGTAGGTATGCTGCCCTGTATAACTATACGGGTTTGTAGTCATCTCCCCATGTAGCTTGGTTATTGTAAGTATGCTGCCCTGTATAACTATTCGGTTTTGTGGTCATCTCCCCATAGCTTGGTTATAGTAAGTATGCTGCCCTGTATAACTATACGGGTTTGTAGTCATCTTCCCATGTAGCTTGGCTATAGTAGGTATGCTGCCCTGTATAACTATACGGGTTTGTAGTCATCTCCCCACGTAGCTTGGCTATAGTAGGTATATGCTGCCCTGTATAACTTTACGATTTTGTGGTCATCTCCCCATGTATTGCTATACGGTTTTATACCTGAGCTTGGTTATTGTAAGTATGGGTTTTGCGGTCATCTCTACATGCCTGCATCATTTCCTGCTGTAATCTACCTTTAAAAAAGAAAGAAATTGCTTAACTAATATTTAATGTCTATAATATAACACCGCTATACAAATATTATGTTTTTCCATTGGTTGGTTGGCTTGGCTATTTGCAAAACGACATCAACGGAATTTTATGAAATGGCGAGGATGGTTAGGTAAGCACCCAATGAGTAATCCATTAAATGTCGAAAGCTTTCTGTATCACCATAATATATATTAAATTATTCTCTTTTTCCCACGGGAGCCGCCTATCAAGTAATAGGGTCAGCATTTGTCGAGCAACTGATCAGGCCACCCCGTGTTACTGAAGTGTTACACAGTATATATCACAGGACAGCTTGAAAGGGATATCCTGGCGGGGATATTGAGGTAGTCGCACGATCACACACATCTGGTTCTAAAAAAACGGTTTCTTGGGTTACTTTAATGCCCGAAACAGGCTTTAAAGATTCAAGCCCAATCTCGTCTAAATGTCTTATTGTGTTTGACTTATTGTTTAATTGCATCAGCCAGGAGGGTATGTCTCAATCCCCGTTCATGTGTATGTGTACGTGTGTGTTTGTGTATATTTATGTGTTTATTCACAACATCACTCGACAATTAACGAAATCTCATGAAATTATCAGGGCATTTCCGGAAGAACCTGTTTATTGCTGGTGTGGATCCGGCACATGATTCGGTTTCAGGAATATCATCAGGGAATATTTACACGTGTGGAGTAATTTATGCACGAGTTAACCTGGCGATATGTGCCGAACAGGTGAAAGCAAACCCGGGTTTGGGAGCAGTCCACATTGGCTATTGCAATCCTTAGATGCAGATTTCCGGAAGACTTATTAATTGGTGCTTGTCAGAATTTCGTTGTGTCAGTGGCAATAAAAGACAAATCTACCAGTTGAGGCCTTAAAAAATACAAATACTTAACTTGCTTTTATGAGATGCTCGTCCTGCCATAAATCGGGTGATTAATATAGTACATGAACTATATTCATCACCCGATATATGGTTATTTGAGACTATTATTAATAAATTACTAATAATTATATTTCAAAATGAAACTTCTACCTTGAAGCACGGTTTAGTTTATTTTAACTGTAATTATGCTTTTCTTCTCATTGGCATCTATTGTTCGAACTTAAAATATTAAGATATTTCTAATATTTCCTAATCAACTTGAACGTAGCTTGTACAGTACTATTGTATATCGCAGTGAGAATGTTGCTGACCGTGACTGCACTTCTTCCAACTTTTTTTTAGGATTTTAAAATGACTTATCTAGTATCTGTCTCAAGTTTATGTGATTCAGTTGAGGAAAACAAGACGGGAACAGGTAACAGAAGAGAAATTGAAGTAATTAATAATA
This sequence comes from Sipunculus nudus, assembly GCA_026874595.1. Classification (NCBI taxonomy): domain Eukaryota; kingdom Metazoa; phylum Annelida; class Sipuncula; order Golfingiida; family Sipunculidae; genus Sipunculus; species Sipunculus nudus. The sequence continues at coordinate 69,511,258 of CM049310.1, forward strand.
AATGCATTTTTAAAGTGCTCTCTTATATTTCTAATATAACTAACTTAAATAATTTGAGTTTATTTTATTTTATTTCACATGACCATGAATAATTTATGTGATTTCTGGCTTACTTTGCTTACATATTTATGAACTTCTGGTATTCCTTCTAAGATTGGTTTCGAGATGGATGTATGACTTGTTGATCGACAAGCTGTTAGTAAACACAATACATGCTCCTAAGTTGACAAATAGCAAATAAAGTGCACATTGATTTTTTTGTGATTTAAAAAGATGAAACTATTAGATGTATTATTTGTTACTGAAAATGTCAGATATGCAGAAAACATCAATAATGCAGATAACTATAAAGTCAACAAATAGAAGACCGAGTTAGAGCAAGAGACAGATAACAATGTGCACAAAAGCTTAAAAATATTCACCCTTTAATCATTTAAGTGCGAAGGGGATACTTTCTAAATCTGTTCTTTCACACTTTCACAAAAAATAAGATCAGGCAAGTGACGACTTTATTTTGCAAAAAAAAGAAGGGAGAAAAGATACTTTTATTTTATAATTAGCAATTATCTAGATTATGATGCAATAAGTTGCTTCATTTGTTTCTTTCAGCTAAATTATATAAGGTGAATGTTTGCGAGCAGATGTCACAAGCACAAGTTGTTTCACTAAAAGGTAGATTATAGCAATCAGCAGGGTAACACGTACCAGAGGGATATACCTCTGTTATAACTGGGGTTCTATATGACAGGAGCAAAATACTTTGAATCATTACAATTCAAATAAAATTAATGTAGTTTAATGGATGTTTTGAAGAACGTTCCTAGATGTGTTAACTAACAGAATGAGAAATCTTAGTTTATTAAGGACGATTTAAATCATGTGATTGTGTCGGTGAACAAAGAGCATTTTAGCCAATCAAAGAATGGTGGGTGAATCAAAAACGATTAAAAAATCAGTATGCTATAGAAAGACAAACTCTATAACTTAAAAATAAAAATAAAGCAAAATGGTTAAGAAATAAGAACACGATATGTAAAACATTACAAGTTAGCGGTTCACTTATTTCTTGGAAGCAATCCCCACCCCTATCATACTAAGAAGCCGTTTTAATTAATCAATGCGTAGTCTCGGTAAATTAGAGTCGTTGCGTTGCTCTGATCGTGGAAGGCATATTTCCCATGGTACATTTATCATATATGTCTGAAGAGACGAGTTCATTTATAAATGACCACGGATGGTCCGTGCTTATTCAATCCAAGATCATCTGTCGCCGTCCATACCCTCATCCTTGACAGTGTGACTTAGGTTTAAGTAATTCATATACAACAAGATATCGGAAAAAAACATGTCCATCTCTAATTAGGACGGCAGGTGTATGTGAGTCGCTTTATCTGATTAGGTTTTGGTGACACTTGGTTGATTTTTTACCTTTCTAATGAATTTTTTAGCTCAGCTGACTGAAAGTCATATGAAGTATTGCAAAAACCTCTTTGTCCGTCGTCCGTTCGTCTGTTTGTCCGTCTGTCTGTCGTGCAGCCCGTTAACAGGGCATAAATCGTAATCGCTGGTTATAGAATCGTCTTACTGAAACCCCATGAAGTTCCATAAAAGTCTGCTTGGAAACTTGAAATAAGGTCATTCGGCATTTTTCGTCGCGCTATGGGACTCGTAAGTACCCCCTTGAATTATTAAAAAATTGATACTAAAGCTCAATATCTGAATAACTAATGCATTGATTGCCATGATTCTTTCCATGCATATTGATAATAAAATGTTACATTATTTCACGAGCTTAAGCAATCGTCCTTTATCCGATGTCCGTTAGCAAGGCACAAATCGTAACCGATTGACCCTAAAACGTTCAACTGTACACCAAGGTGGGTCCTTGGTATATCTCCTTGCCTTCTAAAAAGTAGGTCACTGTGACCCTTTATTTTGCGAGTAAGGCGCGCTTATGTTTTTTTCTTTTTTTCGTTTTTTTTTGTAGTTTGAAAATTTAGACTTGTGTTAGTGTACTGGGCTGCAAAACAAACGTTTTGCACTCAACTAAAACATTTTGCCTCAACAGCAAAGATAACATTGTCACCAAGCAAAAGATGAATAAAATTGGTCCAGGCAGTTCTGCAGAACTGTTGCGGACACAACTGCAAAATTTTAACATTATCAGATGTATGAAAATCATATTTTAGATAAAATATCTCAGTAATGATTACATAGATCTTTCTGAAATTCGGCAAGCTTATTCATTATGGAATGCACTTTCAGCAATGGAAGACTGGTGGATCCATCTACATTTTATTTATTTTTACGCATTTGTACTTCGGTATTACGGCTGGCAAGGCACAAATCGTAACTGTTTGACCTATAAACTTCTCACTATCAAGATAGGTCCTTGGTAAATCTCCTTGCAAACCAAAAATAGGTCATTTTGACCTATGCTTGTGATCTACGCGCATTTTTTTTTCATTTTTAGCATTTAGAAAATCAGACTTGTGTTAGTGTTCTGGGCTGCAAAACAAAAATGTTGTACTCAACACTGAAATTTAAACATTGTGCATTAACATCCAGATATATTGTTATCATGCAAAAAAAATGAAGGAAACCGGCCCAGTCAGTTCGTCAAAACTGTTGCGGACACAATTGCAAAATTTTAACAATACCAGCTGTTGATGTATTATATTCATAATTTAGATGAAATATCTAATAATTAATTACATAGATCTTTCGGAAATTTGGCAGGCTTATTTTTATTGAATGCCCTTTCAGCTGTAGAATACTTGTGGCGCCATCTACATTTTCTATATTTTTATGTATTTCATTATCGTATTTTTTGTTTTCAGAAATCCCGGCTGGCCAGTTGTTATCAAGACAAAAATTCTAATTGCTTGGCGTAGATTTTTTTCATAATATCCTAGTAGGTCATTGGTAAACCTCCCTGGATACCAAAAAAAAAAACAAGTCAGCTGAGAGTCAGGACCCATGCTTCATTTGTTTAATCTTGAAACTTAATATTTCACATGTGACGTGATATCTTTAAATTATCACTCATATCTACTTTCAAATATAACGGCAGGTATAGCTTGAAATATTATTCATAAATGAAACATTTCATATGCCATGCAATATCTAAAAAACGTTACTCCGGTCAGTTTCTATTTAAGAAAGTAGGAGTATCTTATAATTCAATTATCTGAAAAAGGATTTGGTGACACTTTGTACATTTCTTATTTATTTTTTTATGAATTCTTAAATTAAACATTTCCATGATATGCAATATCTCCACCTATATTATTAATGATAAACTCTATTCAACATATGTCAATGTATATCATATCAGTCTCCTCACATAATTAGGTTTTAGATTCGTTATCGGTTTATTTCATATTTTTTTCTGAATTCTATATTCGGTTCTTAAGTCAAATTTCAGAATCAGTTACAAGGTAAAGTGCGTCTTTCTACTATTATTCTCATGTTTCACATGGGCGGTTACATTTTCTTGCGTGGGTTAAAATAATAAGAGTATCGGATGAACAAATCGGATTTTACATTATACAGATTTTTAATTAAGTACCCCTTTTAAGCATGTATTTGTTTTGTTTTTTTTTTTTATTTCCAATTTCACATAATTCACTTTGTTATACTTTCTTTTCTACGATCACACAACATAAAACTAAATTTAATAATAAAATATATTCTAAGTTTTCTTCTTCAGTGTGGCCTTAATTAAGTTCAATATCTTATTCATTTCATTGTCTCAATCTGGATAACATTCCTGACGTAATGTTTCATTTCTTTGCAATTCAAATAATATTTGCAAATCAATGTGTGCTGTTCTTAGTCTGTCAAACATTTTCTCTTCTTTTACTCGAATACAGCTTTCCCCCTTTTCTCTCCCTTACGTTTCATACCATCTACATTCTGCATTCTTTGTTGTTGTGCCATAATTGAATATCTACAAAAACAAATAATCAAAAGCTCACAAAATTTCTTGAATTATTGATTACTCAATAGAGTCCGACATTAACCCTGTCACTGGCTGGCGCCACTAGTCTCCCAAGTCTCTTGGCTGCAGATAAAATCTCCCCACAGACCAGGTTGCTTTGGGAGTCTGGGACCTCACTCATGGATGCTAACGCCCACGCATCAGAGATTATTACGACAGATCCATGCAAACTGGTCATCATTCCTGTTTAAGCAGTGCCTCAGAGGTCTATTTTGTCCTCTTTATTAACTACATTAACGATAGTTTTGGGTTATATACAGAGCAAATTTATGTCACAATATTTTTGGACAGTGACTGCCGTCGTACTAAAACAGCTCGTAATTATGTTTGTCAAAGAAGGTCGTTTTCGTAGAAGTTCACCGCTACATCAATAGTCGCCATCAATCAACATTATAAATGACATGGCAGCATGAGTGACTAATAAGCGTAGGAGACGGGAAGCGAATGATTCATTCAGCCTCACATTCGAACGTTACATTTGTCACGTTCTGTTTGGTAAACATTTTAAATAACTTTATTCTTATAAAGGTCAACTATTTAAGAGAGATAGTATAACCTCATATTTGGTATTGAAAAGGAAAATGTTTCTATTGGATATTATTGGAAATAATCACATCATCTCATTAATGTAACGTTTTCACCTGTCTGGGAGACCAAACCACTGCCGGTGTAAAGACTTCAGATTACTCCCCATTTCAGGCCTCCCCCCCCCCCCCCCCCCCCGATATTCTGGAATCAATTACAGATTACCTCCGGGTGTAGTCTGAACATACATAATTTCATGTTGCCCCCTAACTCTTCAAATTTACCATCGCAGATTTAATTGAATTATATTTTTTATGCTTTCAACTTATGATGTATTATTTCAATGAACCACATGAATGATACGAGATTTAAAAGGTGGAATAAATCTGTGAAAAATAAAGTTGATAAAAAAATAAACATAAGAAATATAGCTGTTTTGAAGGGGCAACCTGAAATCGTATGGGGTGATGTGAAATCGATTTCAAGCAACCTCTGGGGGTATTTTTTAAGATGGGGTGATTAGAATTGCTACACCTGTACCAAAATAACTCGTTTGGCTATATTAAAGTATCTGAATCTAAAGCATCTTCTTGATAACGTAGCAGGATATCATATTTAATATAGAAAAAAAATAAGTGATGTTTTACTCAACACGATGACGATGCCACTCTTATCTTAAAACTCTCACAGGCGGAATTCTTTTATAAACATTACGGTACACACGATCCTTGATTTATTGAAGTTTAATGTTTAATTTTATATTTATCTGCAACAGTATCCTTACTAAGAGGCTCGGCCCCGGCATTATGGCGAAGTAAACGAGAACTGGGGGAGGGTGGTGCCAGTTAATTGCCCGAAATGCCGGAACCAACCATCGTTTGATGAAGGATAAAAACAACATTAATGCGCCGCCATAATCGGTAGGAAGCCCTTCATATCACTCTTGTGTGGAAGAACATTTATAAAGATCTGTATGTGTCATAGCTCTGTTAAGTAACATCACTGACGACAGCCACCTACAAAGTTCCACGATTTCAACCCTATAATACTGAGAAAATATGTGATGAAATGAACTACGTGTCTTGATCGTATTAGATATCAATCGTAAACCATAAAGTACAGTGATACTGTTTAAGAACAACTTTGGCAAGTAGGCATGACGGAAAAACAGAAACAGAAATGCTCCTAAAAATATTAATATTTCTGTTCGTTGAGAGAGACCATCTTTACTTCCATACAAGTAGAAATTCTTCATTCAATAAAGTTTAATACAAAAAAATACATATTTAATCATACAAGCAGTGGTTTTTTGTTCATTAAAGTTTTTAACAAAAAGTACACATGTAATCGTTATTTCTTCCTTCTCTTTGTCTATTCATATATTTTATATGAACCACTGTTGAAACATGTCAAAATATATATATACTATTGTAACAGTATCCCCATGAAGAACAGCATTACGCTGAATGGATTTGCCTTATAAAAATGAAGTTGAAACTAGAAAATGAATTCTCAGGAATGCAGGCCTTCACCATATGGACGGTCTCTTTTGTGGGATGCTCCCAAAAATGTGTTTGCAATCTCTTATTAGGCCCATACTCCCAGGATCATTCGTGCAGAAGTTCCCAAACCCATGTTTGCATTCACTTATTTTGCCCATAATCATTCGTGCTTAAGTGTCTGTTTATCTGTGAATAATCCTTGATGAAGTTCCTGAATCCGGATCTGGTGCTGGATCTTCACCAAAATGTAACCACTTCTTCTTTGTCCCATTTGCGCCGTGGCCTTTACATTTCATGTGATTCCCTTCATGGTTGCTCGAGTTATTTTGTGGACAACACTCAAACACACAAACTCACACTCGACCGGGAGTTAACGCATACCCTCCAAATAAAACAATATATGAATACACGTTGTGATAGATGACTAGATTGATTTTTTTTTTTTTCATTTTATAAGGCACTGCTTGTTAATAGCAGGTATCAATGCAAGATCAATCAGTCCTAGAGTGAAGAAAAATGTGTGGGTGGATGCCACCTTAAATTTTGAATTTCAAGGTCATTTCCCAGGTCAAACAGGAAAATGGGCCAGCCAAGGTCAATTTTTCGCTTTTGTAGACACTGCTTCACTTTCAAGATCATTTCCAATGCCATTTTCATTGTTAAACCGAACAAAATTGAACTTGAACCGGTATAATGTTTCCGCATTAATAAAACCAAGGTTTATTCGGTAATTTTAAGCTCAAGAGTTATGTTTGTGTCAATTGACTGGTAAACACGCCATGTTTTAATCATGTCCATAATTTCTAACACTTAAATGAATGAAAAAAAACCAACTTAAATTGTTTTTGTTAACACAGTAATGTTTTCACCACTCTGATTTAAGAAATATAGAAATGGAGTTAAAAGGTGCTTTTTGTGTGTTTCCTAAAGTGTCTTTAACACATTTTGAATTATAACAGAATAAAAAATGGCCGCATTTTGTAAAATGCTGGATAAAAGCTCCATGAATAAGGGACATTTGTCTGTAATAATGCTGTTTTGGGAGACAGTTGTGGTTATAATAAGACCCTGGATGGACGTTTTACATTTAAAGGTAATAGGCGTACTGAAACATTCTAAATGGCTGTAAAGATAGCTGCCTCAATGAAGAAATAGGCGATTGCTATCATTGTAAAGTCATCATATTTAAATGTTTTAATGGACCATTGCGTGTTTTAAGTTCAAATACGATCATGCGGTGGCATTTATCGGGAACACATCTAACGATGGGGGTTAACAGTATGACATTACCGACGATAGCAGTCTTAGATGACTTATACACTTTGCCTTCTGGTCTGTCGGGCCCGTTTATTTTTGTAGGTTTAATCGGCTTCCTGGGGAGCATCAATCCAAGCAGCCATAACAGGCGCTAGGAGGTTATTTGTTAAGCATTTGTTTAAATAACTATAGGTAAAAAGGACCCACAGCTACAGCTGTTTATTTTGGCATCTTTTCTTCATTTTCTTAATATCCAAAAGTGTTAAAGACACTTTAGGAACGATAAAGGATGGTTCTATATAGTGTGGGGATACAGGGGACCCTTACCATCCTGTTTAATATGTATTATACCATTATTTACTGATAACACTTTGTAAGATAATTTTTGGTAGAGGGAACCACCTCCATTTTCGTAATGCAACTTTTGTATCCTTACCTACGCATATCATCAGCAGGCATCTTGTGGTGACCTTTCAGGTTCTTGTCAGATCTGCAGATTGTTCAAGATAATTAGATAAATAAACAGAAGCAGATATAACGCTTCATGCGGGACACTTGTGTCGATATGTTTTAGGCTTTATAAGTTTAATGGTAAAATGGTATACTTTATGTCAGAATCATCTACCACCGAAAAAAGTGTGAGCTATACTTGTAAAATTAACAAGCTAATTTAGATTAATTTAGTACATTTGCGATGGATTGTTGTAATGAAATTATACAGTTCGACAACTAACTCATGGAAATCATTTATGATAAATCTGTAACATTAGCTGTGGTATCTTTTGATAATGATTTCAATTTAGATACACACAGCGGAAATGTGCTCCAAAGCAAGTACACAGTCAAATGTGCTTCAGCTTATTAGTAATTAATTCATTCGACGAGGACAGGCGTGTTGGTATCTGTAGAACCTTTATCTCCTGTATACCACTTTTACGAGTGTCCTTTATTTAATATGCAAATTTTTGGTGATGAAAACAAAGAGAATTGTCCAAGTAACTTTCTCACTGTCATTTGCGAGGTCAAACACGCAACAAATGTGGACGGGAATGGTAACATAGCATTTATTGTACACTACTGATGATCAAAAGGTCACACATTCAAGCTGAAGATCGAGGTTACATCTTTGGTTGCAAAAATACCAGACACTGAAACTTAATGCAGAAGGCAACATATGTATACCGTATATGACTATATAATTTCTATTGGTAACTAATTAAGACGGCAGATTCTTTATTTCGTACTAATCCTAGCCTGAAGTATACGCTCTATCACACTTTACCAAGCTCTCGCCATGTAGGACGCCATGTCTATCTCCTCATATATCTGTGTAGCTGATTTATTATGTACCTTACTTATTCCTTATTATGGAACATCATTAAATATTACTTTCAAAAGGAGTTAATTGATTACAGCTCCATTTTCGTAAAGCAGCTTTTGTATTCTTACCAACGCTTAATGTTACTTTTACAAGGAGTTAATAAATTGAAGCTCTACTTACCTAATGCAACTTTTGTATCCTTACCAAATCATGAGCAGGCCCTTTGATTTTTCTTTTACATGGTGGTAATTAATTAAAACTATATTTTCCTAATGCACCTTTTGTATTCTAAAAAACGCATATATAATCAGCAGGCAACGTGTACATCGACATTATGTTCACAAGGTGTTAATTGATTACAGCACCAAAAGGCATCAAAGTTTGTATATAAAGATTTTGACAGATTATACAGGGGTCTTTTAACTCAAACACAAAATCTTGAATAAACAGCATTCAGGTCGACCAATAATCAAGGTAAAAAAGGTCAATGGTATATCATTAACCCGCTAGATGATATATTAAAACTAAATAATAGAAGGTAAAGCTTTTGAGGACAATATCAGTTAAATTGCCAAATTAATATTATTATCATTTGTAATCATAACCGTCATCATATTTGCATATGACTAAACTGTTTTCATACATCTGGGACTTGAAATCAAGTTATAAAGAACTGAACCCTGTATGCAATCGATTAATCAGTCATAGATATTCAATGATAAATATTATTACTGACATACATTATGTCTGATATTATATCATATTTTTATTCTTAACACTATAATCGGCATAGAAGTATGTGCGTGCTAGTGTTTTTGAGATTCTCTCATAAAAAAACAGTATAATGATGATTATACACTAATAAGTACTATCACAGACGAGAAAATACAGAATGCGTCCATTAGAGAATTATTCTGCTTCATAGCAATAAGAATGATAGAAAATAACTTGATATCACTACAACGGAAGGAGTATAACAACTTAATATTGTTCAAGAAGCTGCAGTCAGGTTGTCAATAAATGTTAACACTTAGTACAAACATACATCAAAACAAAAGGTAGCCGTGTTATAGTCACCAGCGCCCCCTGGTAGCCATAGTCGTATAGAAAACAAAAGGGTTTAAAGGTGGCCCATGCATGATTAAATGACCGAGTCTGCAGTCCATGCATTCAAACATTTCAAAGAAGAATAAAAGACAAACACACAAACCCACAGACAGGACGATCAGACTATGTACAGTGCAGTCACCGGGTTACAAATTCAGTGAAATCGAAGTCCTACGTAGTAAATTATCTTCATTTTTTATGCATTGTAAGTCTATTAGTTTACAATACTCAATTTTCATGTATAATCAATAATATTATCGGATATTATAGACATCTTGAATGGAAATAGTGGCCTATACACAAAACAAGGAAAACACCGAAGTGAAAAACCTTGTGAACTTGATGACCGTAAAAATGACCTTCACATTCAAATTTCGCGATGGCATCCACCCACAGCTTTTTCGTCTCCCAAAACTGGAAAGATCCCACATGCCTTCTATTAACATGCGATGTCGTAAAAAATAATTCTAGAGGAGTTTCCAGAGTTTGGCTATTATCTAGAAAACTTAAGCATTTTATCATTGATTAGAAATAAATTGAAGGTAGGTCAGGCAGTGCACTTAAATCACATATACTTTCAGTGGTAATATAAACCAAAGCCGCAAAAGAAATAAGCACGGTATGACCCGTGGTGGGTCGCATGTTTGGCTGCGTGTTTATCACATAACGCTATTTAATGTCCCAGAGACATCGAGGACAACAACACCCCCATCATCAGCTGCACGTTATTATCACAAGGCAGCAGCGCTGATGGTAACATCAAAACAGCTGCCCAGACGGCCGCCCCAGCCCCATGTGAAGGCTGGCTTCATGATCACTTCAGGGGGTGCCATCAACCGCCGGTCTAGGGTAACGGATCTATCAAATACAAACGGTGCCACGCAGACTAATCTGTATAATGGGGTGGTCTACACTCATCTGTTAATAAAATAATCTACCTATTACACGCGGCTGATATGCTTTCTAAGTAAAATATAGAGGAATCAAATTTTGTCAGACATGTTTCATACATTATGTAGTTGCACTCATCATGTATATATGTATATATATATATATATATATATATATATATATATATATATATATATTGATGTAGTTATGTAATTATGCGTTGACTCATTCAGCCATGGTCAGGTTGGAATGTATGGAGATTAGGAGTATGCCATCATTTTAAAATGAGTTCATATCTTTTGTTGAGTCTTTGTGACTTCGGAAAAGTTGTTATTTGAACCTTTTCTTCGAGGCAGAGACTGCAGTTTCCATAGGGAAGCCTTTCTCGGGGATGCGCGTTTGAGGACCCGCCAACTGATTGAATACGGGATATTTGTTTCCTTCTGGAGCCAAATGTACTGTGAAAGTTCCCGAGTCCCGAGATCTGTTTCCTTAATTAACCTGAAAAATATTTCCGATTTAATCAAGAAACGTGTCCTTTTTTTCCGTAGCAAGGATATATAGTTACAAAATATTGATACGGTGGAGAGAGTGTTATACTTTCAATTATCAAGTGCACAGATAGAAAGCTGTGAAAAATAGTTTTTACTTACTGCCAATAATATTTTAAACTCAAAAACTTTGATACACTGACAACGCAAAATATAATCATAACTAACACTGAAAGTGTGACATGTACCTTTTTTCTGGAGCATTTTCTACGGCTTCCGGTAGGGATTAAGTTGGAGCGTGGGATTACTATGTTTTTACGTTTCGCTATACTATAAGTAATTACTACAAAAATGTGACAAGGAAATAATGTCATGAAGACCAAATATCCACCCAGCGGAAAGTTGTAAAAACTGTTCTTGGGCTTATAATGATAATTTACAGAATGCCGAATACCAAAATTAAATGAAAAATACCAAGAATTAACCATTATTTATTTATAAAGTATTTATTCTTGTGATGATTATATACATTTTTAAAACAGAAATCTATTCTCCAGGACAAATTACCACAGAATATCCTGAGAAAAATTTTCCTGTTACGATTATCAAATTGTTCTTTGGTGATCGCTTTCTATAGTGACTGTTTCAGGAAGTACATACACCGGGTGTATAGCCCAATTGTACGTTACAAAAATACAACAACAACATCAAAAATACAAAACTTCCACAGATCCACAGAATGACATAACTGTATATGTTAATCTCGGAATAGACAAATACTATATACATACAAGACCAAAGGACAAATCACTAAAAACCTTATATACCATTGATTTCCAAAGGACTGAATGTGAGACACGTGAGGATGGGTAATTTTACCTGATTAACGAAACATAGTCCTTTCGGTCGTCCTACTTATGAATACAGACACAGTTGCAAAAATGAGCACTTGAAATCAGACGGAAGGTCACTGAAATTAAGAGGTGGTCTCTACTTGAACAGAATATTTTTGAGGTGGCATTCTGTTGATCTAGATGTTTTCGCTTTATCGAGCGAGAAGCTACTTGTTGATGGGTCAAGACCCCAGCCCTGTGCGCTCCCTGAGCGTAATTTTGAGAGCCAACAGACGTGATATGCCACCAAGCCAAAAAGGGAGCCGCGAGAGACCGCCACCGTTTTATACGCACTGATGACCTGAGAAAAGCCACAACACCCACCGCCACAAAGGCAAAAGCAGTATGCATTCCCTCCACCGATCCCAGCAGCGGAGACCCAGCCATGCAAATCGAGAGCCGAACTCGATCGATGAACCGACAAAACTTCGAGACGAATGCCATTTTATACTTTCTGTATTTGGTCTTAGGTAAGGCAAAATTGCCTATTTTTCAAACATGTTTTGTTAGAAGTAATCGTCTCTATTTTTAATGCTGAATTGTCTAATTCTCATACTATGTATATATGTACATCTGCAGAGTTCCGTTTCGTTTTGGGATTACTCACTCCCGTTCATTCATTTCATATCCTGGACTCACCCAGGCCCGGTGTCTATCTGCAGGTCCTGCGTGTGTATAATCACCGCCATTGCTAGGTCATTACACCGAGGAACCTACTCACCGCTCCTCGGCTGAGATTTGAACTCACGACTTGAGTCCTGTGCTCTAACCCCTAGACCAGAGATCCCGGGGGCATCAATGCCAAGATATATTTCAAGCAACGAAATTAACGCCATATCTAGAATTTGTGGACAGGGAACTGTTTACTGCTGGATAAATGTCTATCTGGTCATTTACAGAACTCTCTGATGCACGATTACTCCACGTATTTTCCCATTAAATGATAACAAATGGAAGACCCAGTCACACATGCACTCACGACCACTTGCAACTTGAAAATTATAGGTAGTCCTTGAAAGGTCGTACGACAAGTACTCACCACTCGCAACAAGTCGTAGGTTGTCCTAAGCAGTCGTAAGCTAACCAGTCGGGAGTGGTATGCGCGCGGTTCGCATTCTTACGGCAAATCGACAGTGGTCTTGGCTAGATCGGTGGTACTCTTATGTGGTCGTACGACTAGTTTACGAGTGGTCGTAGGTAGTCTTGTGCGATCGGTAGCAATCCGAGCTACCAAGCGGTCGCAGACTGGTACCGACCTTTCGTACGATAGGTCGTGACACAGGCTACGACCAGTTACCAAGTGGTTAATGGCCCTTTCACACATACACGTTTGATCGTACGTCTGGCCGCGTTTCGCCACGTTCTCGGAGAACGTGGGTGGACGTAGAGGTTGGAAATGGTCGCCGCCGACGTACGCTCATTGTTCGTCCATTGTACGTTGTAATTACGTCCTGTACGTTCGACGTACGACTGCATCGCGAAATAAAACGTGCGACTCCCGTACGCTTTCAGTACGTCCACAACGCCCCCTGTACGATATTCTTACGTTTTTAATACGCTAAATGCGATGATTGTACGCTGTATCACGTCAACCTTACGATCGATTTACGTGTGTACTACGTGTTTCGCGATCGTAGGACGCTCAGTACGTTTTTTGGGCGTCTTTTGTACGACTCTAGTACTGGTATATATAAACCCAGGTTGTTTTGAGTAGCTTTCATTTTCAGTCTGACTTCCGATGAGTGAACATCATGCCAGCTATTGCAAGACACAGATTGGTGTCAATATATGTTGCCATTCTGAATGATATGATTGCTGCAGAAGACCTCGCCTTAGCTGTTCTGGCGGAGGAGATGCGGGTCGACGGGAAACGGCGCGAGTGGTGGATGAGGCCTTGGCTGCAAACCAGAATACTCTTCGGCCAATACGAGCAGCTGATGATTGAGTTGGTGATGGCTGACCTCGCCAGTTTCAAGAACTTTCTTCGTCTCGAGCTGCAAATGTTCTATGAACTGTTGGAAAGAGTTGGTCCTCGCATTCAACGTCAAGACACCTTCTGGAGGAAAGCACTTCCTCCAAGCTTGAAGCTAGCCTGTACCCTAAGGTTCTTGGCCACTGGCTGCACATACAAGTCTCTGATGTACAACTTCCGAGTGGCGCATAACACTCTTGCACTGTTCATACCGGAGGTGTGTGAAGCAATTATTTCGGAATATGCTGATGAAGTCCTCGCCATACCTACCACCATCCAGGGTTGGCTGGACATTGCTGACCTTTTCTCCACAAGATGGAACTTTCATCACTGCCTTGGCGCTATAGACGGCAAACATATCGCAATCAGGTGTCCTTCGAAAGGCGGATCAACATATTACAACTATAAAGGCTTCAATTCCATTGTTTTGATGGCCATTGTTGATGTGGACTACAAATTCATTTGGGTGGATGTCGGTGCTAGTGGATCATGTTCGGACAGTCAGATATTCGGGACCAGCGAACTAAAGACTACAATATAGGATGGTACTATTGTTTTCCCTTCACCCACACCGCTACCAGGAAATAACGAGGATCTACCCTATTTTATTATCGGAGATGATGCTTTCCCCCTGAGGACATGGCTTATGAAGCCCTACAGCCAACGCAATCTCACAGATGAAGAGCGGATATTTAATTACAGGCTTTCTAGAACCAGGAGAGTTGTCAAGGACGCCTTTGGAATATTAGTGCAGCGATTTGCCTGTTTGTTGACTACTCTGAAACTGTCTCCAAAGAATGTGGAAAGTGTAACTCTGGCTTGTGTTTGCCTGCACAATATTATGCGGAGACGCCATCCTGCGAAGCAAAATGCTCTCTTACGCAGCGAGGACCTGCAGGAGATACCTTGTGCCTGGCGTCAGGGACAAAACTTAATTGTGAACGTTCAACCAGGTCATGGCAACAGAGCAACAAATGCAGCAAACAATTTAAGGGATTATTTATCAAGGTATTACTCGCACCCTGTGGGAGCTGTGCCATGGCAGGCTGCAAGTGTTTTCCCAGAACGATGAAAGGTTCAAAGCAACATTTCAGTTCGTAACAAGAGACACTAGTAATATTTTTGCTATACTGAAATGTGGTTTTGTACAATGTTAATGTATGCAAGAATTTTAAGGTGTGTAAAATGTAAATAATTTTTTCATTTATCATTATTAAAAGTTGATTGTCCATTTGCCTTTTAAATAGCAATTATTACTTAATTATATGCCTTGTCCCATAGTCTAAAAATGTAGTAAAAAAGTAAATATTAAATGTAAAAATTACAAATTTATTTCTCCATACACCCAGTAGTTCGGCAGTTGGTACAAGATTAAAATACCTTATTGGTAAAAATGAAATAATACATTTGCTACCGCATTTGCTAATTATACGAAAATGTAATTGTTCACAGTAATTTAATAAACACATGCCAATTAATCTTAGTTATTCATGTTCCCCATGTTATGCTTATATCCCTAATGTTATTTTAAATGAGAGGGTCTTCCCTAAATCTGGCAACAGTCACACAAATGAAGAAAGATGAACAGTGTAAAACCATCTGAAAAAAAGAACATTTATTCTTTTGGTCTAAACTAGAATTAATTATAACATTTCTGGGTATTGTGGAATAAGGAATTAGGACGAAGTTTATGATTTCTTTTATTACGTTTCGATATTTGGACTTTACCTTTTTTAAACTATAAATTTAGATACAACATAAGATATATTTAAAAATAATAATTACCTTTATTAAAACTGATAACAATTACAATCATTTTACGAGCATAGCACATCTTTGTCACTATTTTCATGCATAGCAGGCAACCCTTAAATAAGAACATTTTTAAAAGTTAAAATAAAAAATAGATAATTAACAGAGTCCTTTGTATAACAGAAAAAAATATCACTGTCACTTTGAAATTTTCATTCAACATGTCATTACACTCTGAATCTGAAAGGGGCTGTGGTGTATTCAGTTCTCTTACACTGGGAGGCTGAGAAGGTTCTCCAGGGAGCTGGCTTGTGAAAGTTCCTGGTGACATACAAAATGATGGTGAAGTATCACTAAAGTCCACCAAACTTGCTGTCGGCGCGGAAGGCCCGACAGTGGACCAAGACTCTGCCAAGGTCCTTCTCACCTGGGATGTGATCGTAGCAGAGGCCTGAGGTTGAGGAGTTGATTGACTGAAGAACTGCTGGGAGGGCTGGTGGATGGACACTGGCTGAAGGGGACCTGGAGCTGGAAACTGCACTGGAACGGTATAGGTACTCTGCACGATAGACACAGGAGAATGCGGCGGCATGAAGTGATTGGCCTGATATATCTGGGCCTGCTGCCGTTGCTGAAGCTGTGGAAGTTCTATAAAGACCTCAAAATGTGGCTCGACTGGCAAAAGATCAGCGGTAAGCGGAACCCCAGTATCATCACCCCACTACAGAAAGTGGGGGAGGGATAGAAAGGCTCCGGAGCTCTGCAGCGCCCGACTGCAAAAGTAAAATTCGGGCCGTCCATCGGATGAGGACGTAAAATGGCGGTCCCGTGTCCAGAAGGGGACGGGCACGTAAAAGACCCCATACTGTTTTTCGATAGAAGAGTAGGCCAGCCTGTTGCCGGCATTATGGAACCAGGCCCTGTAGAGCCAGCCGTTTGTTGGATAAAAGTTGAGGGGATCCCGAAAGGATCAGGGACAAGGCTCCGAGACGTAAAAACCGGGGGTCCGGTTAGGACCAGCAGGGACAAGGCTCAAGCATGATGGCACAAGCACCAGAGAAGGCTCCCGAGAAGGCTCCGATCGAACGAAAACTGTACCTGGTCGAAAGGGACAAGGCTCAGGGCAGGACTTACGGTAGTCCAGGGGTAGGCCGATGACGCTCGGACATTACTGGCAGGTTGCTAGGCTCAGGCTCCCGGGAATAACTGGGGGATTCCCCGGTGGTGGACGGTCAGCGAGGGCGGGCCGGACCTGGCTGGCTGGCGTGTCAGTTCTGGCGACCTCAGTGCAAAGAGGGGGGTACCCGAAGAGGCAAAACTGCGGCGTAAAAACCCTAGTTATTGCCTGAGCGGTGTAACGGACATGGCATGGCTGAAGCTGTGGACCACCCTGCAGCTGCTGTTCACGTTCGAACATTGGCTTTGACCTTCTTGTAAAACCACTGACAAGGTTGAACATGTCGCCCTGGAAGTCATCCCAGAGGAAGGAATGAATTGAGTCAAACTTGGTCTCCAGCCACCTGGCCCACTGTCTCCTCTCTCCGACAGGCCCTGGCTACTGGTTGAAGTGGTTTCAGTCTGGGACCTGGAGACAGGCGGGGTGGCTGATGGTGTCGATATATCATCATCATCGTCTTTCTCCTCCTCACCGTCGGGTCTCTGTGCTATTGCAGAAGCAGAAGCACAAGACATCCGCTGCCTTATCTGCAAGAATACAGCAAAAAAAGTAGTTAATCTCATTTATAATAATATGTCATGTTGTGATACATGAAAAACTATATTTAGCATCATAATTGTTTTCAAAGTTTAAATTGCATAACACATATGTACTTATTTTGTTTTGTTCAAATATTAATTAAATGTAAATATTAAAATATGTTATAAAAAAATATTTATTTTAAATTGTACTTACATTCACTCCTTGCCTGCTGGGTACTCTGACAATATGAGGTCCAAGAAATGAGAAAACCCGCAAGACAAACTGGTCCCTCTCGGTCAACTCCTTAGACCCGCTTCCAGAAGGTCCAGTTTTGAGGAGACGGCCAAATCTTGTTCTCAGTGACTTAGACCAGACCTCTAGCAGCTCCGGGTCCAACCCGATCTCTTCGACCTTCTTGTTCCAGATATACCTCTTGGATTTGGTGTCCCTAAAGGCTAGAAGGGATTTGTCATAGAATTGTGGATAGTCAAAAAGCCAGTTAGCCATGTCCTCTTCTTGCTAGGGGGTCAGATTCAGAAATCGCCTGGCCTTCTTTGATGTTTAAGAAACCTGTGATGCCTCACTGGCATCGCTATCGGGTGGAGGTGGTTTGGAGACTCACGGGAAGGCTGAGAAGCAGGCAAGTCTGAGGTAGGTAAGTCTGGTGAGGGCACAGATGGACCAACAGGTGAGGCTCTTCTGCCATGTCCCTGGTTAGGTTGTTGGCGAGACTGTATGGAGGCACTTGGTGACGGAGGAGGAGAAGCCGATAATGATTTTGCAGGCTCCGGGTCCGCTTTGCGAGGTCTGGCTCTTTTTCTTTGAGGCATAATGACGATAACCCAGTATCACAGCATCCAATGGGGCACATTTGACGCAACCCTATTTATATGCGAATCACGATGAACAATAGTAGGTAACTGGAAACGCACTGAGAACGTCGAGAAGACGTAGTAAGAACGTGCTGAAACGTACAGCAGACGCCATTGACGTACATAGAACGTGGGGAGAACCTACTTGGGACTTCCTGGACGTAAAGAGAACGTATGCAAAACGCCGAGGACGCGCTGAGGACGTTGTAACAGCGCTCAATGAACGTAGTATGGACGTACAATAGACGCCGAGAACGCAGTCAGGAAATGGTGGCGACCACCCGCGTTCAATGTACGTCCTTCGTACGTCCTTTGTACGACCACTACGTTTTTTGTACGTCCCATACGCTCTGAAGTACTTTTCGGCACGATTGTCGCGATCGACCGCGCTCAAGTTTTACAGGAAAACTTTGTCGTAGAGGGTTGGCGATCATGGCGACCTGACGACGAACTCTGGAGACCATTGTACGTTCAACACCGCGACTACCACGTTTCCCGAGAACGTGGTGATCGTGGTGGCTAGAACGTGTATGTGTGAAAGGGGTTTAAGACTGGTCCAACGATCCCGACTAGAGGTACGACGAGTCGTACGACTTGTCGTGAACACATGACTGGCACACAGAGATACATACTCAGGGCTAGGTAAATTCCAATGTGTATGATCCATAGCAAAAAAAAATCCAAACATGGTGAATTGAACACTCATGTGCATGGCTGATTGTATGGGAGCGGTTTATCACCCCCCTCCCAAATAGTGGAAATTTTGAAAGTAAAACACTTTAAAAAGAGCATTGTATCATAATATTGCTTCATATTAAGGGAATTCTACACCTGAAATAGCTAGAAAATAACTTTTTAAAACTCGGTTGCTATATGTATATTGTATTCATATCCAGGAACAATATAATCTGTATCAAGCAGACCAAGACTAATTACATTAGTTTATATATATATATATATTAGTTTATATATACATTATATATATACATTAGTTTATATATATATATATATATATATATATATATATATATATATATATATATAAATTGTTACGGAACCTAATATAAAAAAAAATCACGTATGTGTGATGGACATAACTTTTGTCAAAGAGATATAAAATATCAGATTCTGTAACACCAGGCAGCGTGAAATGTCTAGGGGAATGAATAAAGAAGTTAGTGGTTTCTTGTCAACAAATAACTATAATTTATTCATAAAACAACCCTAACATTACAATACACTAAATCAATACAATTACACTAACAACGGTATAACAGCAAATCAGTACAATCACACAGCAAAATAAACAAAGTGCACACTACCTGGATACCACCACTGTCACAACGATAAGTCCTTTAAAATGTATAAGCCGGCGAACAGTTCACACGAATTCTCTCGGAGAATAACAGTCCAACGTAAAGCTCTTTTAACAATCCAGAAAGTAAACTTGAGACAGGCAGCACTAAATTGTAAAGTGTTAGTAATAGTAGTATCCCTGAAATTACTGGATAATCGGACAGGTCCCACAAACTGACATACACACGTCTGTGTCCGCTGGAATATTCTCTCACCTCTCTCTCTCATCTCTAAAACACAGCCTCTTTCTATAATTTTTCACCCCAAGCTGAGAATTTTCCACTTCACGAACAGTCTAAAGTATCCAACATAATACATAGTAAACACGCGATAAAGGAATCATCTAGAAGAACATCGCTGTGTCTCAACATACAATGGTTCACACGTGAGCCCGACCCGGCTCGGCCAGGCGAGAAAGCCCAAAGCTAGCATGACAACGAGAGTTCAATCAGTACGGACCAAAATGAGAGTGCAACTACAACACGAGTTACGCCCGTGTCACACAATAAAAAGAGCACCTGTAACAATATATATATATTCGGGGTCCGCAATTAGCTCAGTTTCTCAGTTTACTCGCAACATCATTCCTATTATGACAAGTCACACATGTAGTCCCGCCCAGTCACATATGCCTACGGTCGCCTACGATCACCTACGACTTCATGGTCACGACTGTCGTTGCCGATCACTGTGACTTGTCGCATTGAATCAGCTTTGCGGTCACACATGGGTGCAAGTTACGAGCGGTCGTATTCAGTTGGTGAGGGTTTTGAAGGTCTTGTTTGACTGCATTTTATGGGACCATGCGAGAACTCATGCGATTAATACCGACCAATCGTTGAACCAGAAGATCAGTCGTGCCGAAAATACCGAGTGGTCCTACGAAAACTACAGATTAGTGGTGGTTATATCACACGACCCCTCGGTAGTTATCGCACGACACATCGTCTCATTCTACGATCGCTCGGTAATAATCACTCGTATAAAATGAAGTCAAACAAGACCCTAAAACTCTCACCGACTGATCGCGACCGCTCGTAACGTTGCCCCATGTACAATACCACACGGCAAGTCGCAGGTGATCGGCAACGACTTGTCGTAACCACCAAGTCCTAGGTGATCGTAGACGATCGTAGGCATGTTTCACTGGGCCCCAAGGTTTTTTTATGTCCACTTGTGCGTTGCCGTATCTTTCCGCAACATAATTCGGTTGACGAAAAACGTACCCCCAGCCATACTCCAGACCGCACTCCGCACCGCACTAACGGACAGTCTTTCTTATTTCTTTCTGCACGTTTTTAGCCGTGCTTGGCGTGGGCATCCTACTTGTGGATACGTGGCCTAAGTTAGATCTCCCTTAGTATAATTATTTAATACTAGCTGCTCCCGTAGAAAATCCACGGCTCTATCTGATGCAAATTTTGGTAATGGGCTGATAAGAACTTAACGACGCATATTTTTATCCTGAGGTTTTTGCAGGAACTTTTGTCATGTTTTTCACTTATATGATATAAAGATTACTTCTGCTAGAATGCTCCATGAACACCCTACCCCAAAGTATTAACATAGAAAAAAAATATTCTTTTCCAGAAAAATTTTAAAGTGAGAAGTTTTTTTCCGATAAACAACATAGGTCCGACAGCTACATTGCTTAGTAAATATCGTAGATATAACGATTGGATACAGAAGCATTTTGCGGGATATAATATAAAAAATGCTTTGTATTAGTTGAAGCTCAGGTGACATCGTAAAACACGATGTTTATTCAGTGTAGTCAGCTGAAGGTATAGTCTAAGGCATGTTAACAGACACATGCGTTATTTGTATACACATGCATAATTATGTCGTTAAAGTATATTGTACGCGAAACGTATAGGTGCCAGTGTAGAAAAATAGGCCCAGCAAAATATATTTCAACAGTATTAAATTTTTGGTTTAAATAATGTAAATTGTCATGGAATAAGCAGGTCTGATGCAAAATTGACAACTCTCCCAGATAAAAAGAAAGCAGGTTGATATATTTCGATGAAAGCATTTAGCAAAGAAACCACCTCAGCCTTGGTTCGTTGCATTGTCTTTCAGCAAATTATGCAAAATGTAATATACAGATTTTACTGAAAATTTGTAAAGTGGTAGAGTAAAACTGCACCCGTAATCCATTACATTTTTGGATGTAATCGGAATCACCATAATATGTTATTTTCTTAAGTGCCATAATCACAATTATACAAAGGAATAATTATAAGGGGCAATTCCTTTGCTCCGCCCATTTGTATGCAGTTGTTCTGCCACTCGCCTGGTGAACCCGTGTTCCTGACCCATGACAATGTTTTACATGAAAAGTGAACCAATGACTGATTAGTAGATACGTGCGGGGGTTTTAAAGTCCCCAAGAGATTGAGGACCCTTAGAAGTGTGTGCAATCCCCCCCCCCTCCGGGCTACTTTTGAAAAAAAAACTTTTTTTTCGAATCGGCCGAACTATTAAAACCATGGTCATCATGGAAAGATACTTCTGAATGTATGAACATCAACATACCTGTAAACCTATAAAACGGTGATCGTGAAAAGAGCCTCAGCTTTTTGTATCCACTCATTGAAAAAGGGCTCCCTATAAAAAGATTCATGTGTACATGTGTTCCACGCTTATATTTAAAATATATACTTCCTTTTGACAGAGTAAAATTCCTTAACAGGCGATATAATGGAATTATGGTTCAGTTGGATTACAGGTCGCCTCCTGAAAAAGCGTGACAGGCGAAAAATGTAATCCCGAACATTTGTAGAGGGTTAGGGTAAAGACATGTAAATTGTCTATTTCATTTTGGAGGTAATACGAATCACCACAATATATATTTTCTCATAAACCATTATGACAAAGGACTATTCATTTGTCCCCATGTGGAAGCTACCGTTTTGTATTAATGTGTTCTGCCACTCGCAAGGTGAACTCGGGTTACTGAAGCATGACAGTGTTCTCAAATGAAACGCATACGCGTGAACACATGACTGATATTAAAGGAGATTCTGATGGAGGTATGTACCCCTGACCCCTATGTACCTATTTGTTTCATATTTCACCGTCCCTACAGACAACGGATCTTAAAAAATATATGTGTCCCCCCCCCCCCATCCCCAGACCCCCCCCCATCCCCCCACCATCCCCAGACCCCCCCCCCCACCCAGCCCGAATGATAATTAAGTTTTGGGGCTTCTTCTTCTTAAAAAAAACTGTATAACACACATGACTTGGCCGAACTTTTGAAACCATGGTTATCATGGAACGATATTTTGAATGAATAAAAATCAACATACCTGAAACCCATAAAAAAATTGCCAAACGTTGGTCACATCACTGGACTCAGTGCCTAGTGTTGACCAAACTGAAAAGCCCTCGCATTGAAAACGGAGCCATGTGGTCTTTGGATTAAAAACCTTTACTTCCTTTTGAGTACAAAAATTCCTTTAGAAGCGTTACAATGGATATGGGGGATCAAAGGGGATTATAATGGACCCGCGTGACCGCGTATTGCACGGGATTGTCTTTTTGGCAGGACATGCGCTCTGGCCACGGTCTTAACAGGACAGTGAAAATCCACGAGGCGCCTCCTGAAGAAGCGTCACTGGCGTGGAGGACCTTGCAGCACAAAAGAAATAGGGGCACCTAATGGGGAAATATTAAAATTATCAATTATTAATCTTTATAGGGCATAATCCCCGAAAATAAAACAAACTTGTTCTGCCATTCGCCTGGTGAACCCGTGTTTCTGAACCATGACAATGTTTTACATGAAACGTGCAAGTATGAACAAACAACTGATTAGTAGATTCTGGCGGGGGTTGGCAAGTTCCCAAGATATTGAGGACCCTTAGAAGTGTGTGCACTACTAACCCCCCCCCCCCCCACTCCCCACCCCCACCCCCAGGGCTTCCTTTTGAAAAAAAAACCTTAAAAAAAAACACAAATCGGCCGAACTATTAAACCATGGTTATCATGGAAAGATACTTCTGAATGTATAAAAATCGACATACCTGTAAACCCATAAAACGATGATCGTGTAAAGGGTCTCAGCTCTTTGTGTCCACTCAACGGAAAAGTGCTCCCTATTAAAAGATTCATGTGGACATGTGTTCCGCGCTTGAATTTAAAATATTTACTTCCTTTTGACAGAGTAAAATTCCTTACGATATAATTTAAGGCGATATAATGGAAATGGGGTCAGTGGGGAATACACTTCGCCTACTGAAAAAAGCAAGACAGGCGAAAATAATCCATTTAATTTTTTAGGTAATAAGAATCACCACAATATATATTTTCTTATAAACCATTATGATAAAGGACCATTCCTTTGTCCCCGTGTGGAAGCCATCCATTCGTATTTAATTGTTCTGCCACTGGCAAGGTGAACTCGTGTTACTGAAGCATGACAGTGTTCACACATGAAACGCATACACGTTAACACATGACTAATATTGAAGGAGATTCTGGTGGAGGTCTGTACGCCCTGACTAGAGATTATAGTTTGTTATCAATTTAAAGATGTACTGGTGATACTTTTTCATGTTTCACCGTCCCTACAGACAACGGATCTTAACAAATATCTGTGACCCCCCCCCCCCACCCTACCCTCACCCAACCCGAATGATGGTTAAATTGTGGGGCTTCTTCTTAAAAAAAACTTCATAGAACAAATGACTTGGCCGAACTTTTAAAACCATGGTTATCATGGAAAGATATTTCTGAATGTATAAAATCAACATACCTGTAATCCGTAAAAAAGTTTGTCCAACGGTGCTTACATCACTGGACTCAGTGCCCAGTGTTGACCAAAGTGAAAAGCCCTCGCATTGAAAGCGGAGTCATGTGGTCTATGGATTAAATACCTTTATTCCTTTTGAGAGAGAAAATTCCTTTACAGGCGTTACAATGGACATGGGGGATCAATGGGGATTATAAATGCCTTTTGGGCAGGACATGCGCTCTGGCCACGGTCTTAACAGGCAAGTGAAAATCCCCGAGGACCTCCTGAAAAAGCGTCACAGGCGTGGAGGACCTTGCAGCACAAAAGAAATAGGGCACCTAATGGGGAAATATTTAAATTATTAATTATTAAGCTTAATAGGGCACAATCCCGCAAAATAAAACAAACTTGTCCTAGAAGAGCACACCACCGATACGTCTGCCGAATTTGGAGAGTCAAATCAGAACGAAAGCGGGTAAACCGTGGTCTAGAAAAAACCAAACTCCGTATTAATTATATAGATAATTATATTGATCCCGAGTCATGCGGACTGGCAGCAAATAAGTCATCACTTTTTAAACGATTTTTTTCTTGAAGTAATTATAACATACATGAACATTAATCATATACATGTCACGTTAATTATTAAGAAACCAACCATCTAATTTTGCAGGCAAGTTTAATCAGGTTCAACGAATCAGTTAATGGCCAATCACTTGTAGGTAACACACGCCCGACAAATATTTCTGTTCGTGAATACGGTGCATTAAATAAAGAGAGTCACAGCATTTTGTCAAGTACGTGATTTATTTTATTAGCACATCTCAGGGGCGGATCCAAGATTTTAGAAAGACCAATAATATAAGCTAAAAAGGCCCTGTGATCCAGAAAGGGAGGGGTCCAGGCCGGAAAAATTGTTTTTTTTTTTGGGGGGGGGGGGGCAAATTGCTCCTTAAAAGGAAGGGGTCTAGACCCACTGGACCACACCCCCTGGATCCGCTATTGCATCGACTAGGAATTAGGTCAAATCGTGCCCAATTACCGGAAATATCGTGAAAAGAACTAATGAAGTGTGCGACACGGAACATGACCGCACTAAGTGATTATTAGTTTCCTTTACTAAATTAGTTTGGTATATTGGTTTTTCATGATCAAACAAGTGCTTCGTGTCACTTAGATTACTATATAATTTGTTTACCTATTTCAGTGCACAAAGAATAGCACCGCATCTTATTGACGTAGATCGTTGGTTCGATCCCAATAAGCGCATCGAGGGGCAAAACGATGAAACATCGATTAAAACCTCAGAGAGTTCCTCTCATTATAAATTCTTTAAGAGTGGTTATGACTACTGGATTGTTTAAGCCCGTTCCACCGCTCCTGTCCACGCAAGAATTGCCTTTATTGCAGAAAGAAGAAAATTCGTAATTATCTTTTTTGAAATAATAACCTACCTTATGTCATTAACCTGTAAACAGTTTAAAACCATTTCATGAGTCCCTACTGTAGCGACATCTTACCACCAACGTTTGACATGGACATTGCAGGGAACAATGATGACGTCATAATAGATGTAACGCACAACAGAGGCACCAATAATCAGGTGTTTAATTATCAAAAGCTGTATACCCCTTTTCCCAATTGGTGCAAGTGTTGTATGGCAATTTTGTCTTTCCTGGATATCACCACAAAATCAGTTGGACATTTGGGTTAGTAGAAAGTTGTATAACCATATAAAAAGCTGAAATCAGAAAGCTGAAAAAAAAACAAATAAATTGTATAATAACCGTCATCGTCATGGAATAGACAATGCCACAAGCAGGCTATGGAATAATCCAAATTATTTGAGATGGGAGCAGGGCTAATCAAATGGATTAAATAAGAATTTGTTTGACTCTGGATTATAATAAATTAGAAATATTAAGTAATCTTTTTTTACATTCCCTGTACTGAAAGAAAAAGATAAAGAGTGACAGAAAAGAGAACACGCGGTAAAATGTACGGTAATATCATCAATCAATTATCTGTTCATCTAATGATTACGAAAGAATTTGGTATCATAGCAGGACAAACGTATTGATTAATATGAATATATCAATATGCTGAGCTGACAGTTTACACGGTTCAAATTTCTTTGGTTACCTGAGACAATATTCCGTGACAAGATCGTGGCAACAACGTGCCAAACGAAAACAATTTTGATGAACGATACCCCACTTGCACCCCATGTAACTTCTACATGTGTTTGTTGTTACATACACCACCTATAACCAGCTGAGCGGACTACAAAAGTGTGTCGCGTGGGGCATTGGCTGTAAACGACACATCATAAACGTGCACAAACCACGGACGAAATCCGCGATAAAAGATGCACTAGGGTAGGGCTACAAAACTAAAGAAACATTCAAGAGATTTCACAAACTGAAGATATATTACTGCATAATTCTTCTCTGAAACACTTAATAAAATAATAAATCAATATAGAGCCTATAGCAGTTAAATTTTCCAAATGGTATTTTCAGAATCAAATTTTAAGATTCCACATAAAATTTGTAATTCTGTTGAGATTACCAATAAATATTGTTCCGGAACCTAATAACAACAGATCACGTAGTCGTGACGAGCATAAATTTTATGAAATTTTTTTCTAGGGGAATGAATAAAGAAGCCAGTTTTTTTTTTTGTTTAAAAAATAATTATAATTTATTCTTAGAACAATACTAATGTTACAATACACTAAATCAATACAATTACACAGCATAACAAATAAAATGTACAGTACCAGAGTGTCCGGATCCTAGGCTTTGATATCTGGATACCACCACTGTCACAGCTCTACAAGAATCCTTTAACATAAATATTCCAGATGAACAATGCATACAAATCTTCTCAGAGAATAGTCCAATTCAATCCCGAAATCAATATGTTGTAATCCAAAAGTGAAGTTCTGGTATTAATCCCAAAAGCAAACTGAAGTTTGTATAAAATTTGTTAAAAAGTCGATCCGAAGAATATCTATAAGTTCTGCAATTATCGAAAAGGTCCCAAAAACTAACTCACACTTTTCCTTGTCCGCTGGATTTTTGTCTCTCTCTTGGCCCTAAACGCAGCCACTAACCATAACTTTTTCACCCAAAGCCCAGACACTTCTATTTCACGAACATCCCAAAGAACACACCAATACCACGCCCATAGCGCGTGAACAGACCCGAACATTCCAGACTAGCACGAGCGCTGTATTTATATTTTCTGCGAGGGTTTAACCAGTAGGGTACCATAGTAACGCCGAGGGCTTGCTTTACACGAAACAGAATGCCTACGCAAAACCCTGCGCATAACCAAACAGATACATGTAACACTATAAAACAGATACGTGTGACACTCAACCTCCTGTAAGAAAAAAGAAAGTTTTCTAAAAAAAAACTTTCTTTTTTGCAATCACAATTACTAAATTTTTACATTTCTGAACCGTAATATTTACAACATTACATAAACATCTCATTTCATAAACATCTCGATAAGCAATCAGTAAGTACATTGTCATTCCCTTTGATGTGTCTGATTTCATGATTGTAATCCTGTAAAAACAAACTCCATCTCAGCAATCTTTTATTTTTACACTTCAACTTTTTCATGAACGTGAGGGGAATGTGATCACTGAAGACAATGATAGGCTTGACTGATGAAGTAACATAAACTTCAAAATGTTGCTATGTCAAAATCAAAGCCAACCATTTTTTTTAATAGTGGAGTAGTTTTTCTGGTTTGCATGAAACTTTCTTGAAAATTAACAAATTGGATGATCTATGCCATCACTATCTTCTTGTAACAACACAGCACCAGCAGCAGTATCACTAGCATCAACCATACCAAGAAAACGCATTATTTGCTTTTTGTTTTCTAGTCTAGGAAATGCAGAAATAGCACTGATTTTAGCATCAACAGGTTTTACTTGACCCTGCCCTACAACATGACCCAAAAATTTTTACTTGTGCATGACAAAACTCAGATTTGACTTAGTCGATGGTCAGACCTGGTTCGATGAATATTTCGAACAGGTCGTGAAGAATTCGCAGATGTTTCTTCCAGGTGTCGCTGTACACGATAAGGCCATCAATATATGCGTCGCAGCCCTGAATGTCCTTGAAAACCATATGGATGAGGTGTTGGAACATGGCTGGCCAGAATCCTTTTAGCAAGTCAAACTTGGAGATATATATGGAGCTATAGACTCTATCATTACAATCATCGATCCTCGGAATTGGGAACGTGTCAGTCTTGGTGACGGAGTTCAGTTTTCGATAATCTGTGCACATACGGTAACTTCCATCAGGTTTTGGCACAAGAATACATGGTGTACTCAAGTTACTGTTACTAGGTATAATAAAATCATTGTCCGGCAAATCGTGTAGATACGTTTGCCATTCTAGATTCAGTCTATAAGAATGCTGCTTGACTGCACTTACCGCGCAAACATCGACGTCATGGCACAATATGTTAGTTCGCGTTGGACTGTCACTAAACAAATGTCCATAATTCTGCAGCAGAATCTTGACGTCTTGTTTTTGCAGTGAAGTGAGGTGTGACAGTTTGGCATCCATGTTGTTAAGCACGTCTGAGTTTTTTAATGGTACTGTTCCACACAACGAATGTCTACATCACACTTACGATCAGTATCTACTTTAACTGGGTCAGGGTCAGTTTTAACACAGTTAACAGCAGTAACGTTATGTACAACATCTGATGTGCTATTTCTGTCACAATATGGTCTCAAAATGTTAACATGGCACAGTTTTTTTTTTTCTTACGCCTATCTGGTGTTAACAGTATGTAATTTAAATCACTGACTTTCTTGTCAACAATGTAAAGACCAAAATACCTAGCTTGCAGAGGTCTACCACGCATAGGTAGTAAGGCAAGGACCTTTTCACCAAGCTCAAACGTCCTACTAACACTGTGCTTTTTATACTTTGTTTTCATTTTACTTTGTGCAGATTTTAGATTTGACTTTGCAATCTCACAAGCATTGTGTAGTTTAGTGCGAAAGTCTGAGACATACTGCACTAAACTAAGAGAATCAGAAACAAACTGGGTTTTGTGACAGTTTATCTTTAGAAACTTCCCTGGGAAACAAACATGAAATATCAGGGTCTTTATGCTGTTTCGCGATAAGTTCTGACTTTGAAAATGCTGCATCCTGTACGGGCCAGTTGTTAGACGAGTCACTATTGACTCCCAGAATGGTATTAACTTTACCATTATACTCGTGTGTTTTCTTGGCAATAGATCTTGTTACATTACATGAAGGATACAAACCAGGAATTTCCTGACTTTCTGGATCAGTGTCCCGATCAAGTGACGGCTTTTCTGTCACTATTGGTACAGGCTGCACTTTGTCACCTGCAACATCATTGCTTAGTAGCCACTAAATTCCCTTAAAGGGTAAATTAGTTCTTATGCCGATAGTAATATTGCCAGATATCTAATCTGACTTTAAATGTACACTGTGAAGCGGAACTGAAGTGTGCTTGTCAGAAAACACACCATTAACAAGTGCATGTACACCAGAAAAGGACCTATTAGAAAATGGCAAAATGTTTGCTAACATGAGAGTTTGGCCTGAACAAGTGTCCCTCAAATTTCTAAAATGGGTAGAATATGAAAAATCACTTGAAAGTAATTTCGGATAACTCGATATTTCAGAGTCAGGAAAGGAATCTACTACCCCAGTTTCATCAAACAAAGAACTGACACTGACAGTGTCAGTCATAAACTCTTTTCAGAGTCACTAAAGGTATCTACATCCTTATTACAATCAAACGCCTCACGGGAGTCAACAGACGAATTTTCCTCAGCAGAAACAAACTTCTGTTTGGCCTCATTTGAAATACTCTCGCAAGAGTCATAAAAGGACTTAGCCTTATTTAGATGATACTCCTCGCAGGAGTCTTGAAAGGAATTCGCAGGAATCAAAAGAGGTTTTTACCCCGCAAGCTACGGATTCTTCTTTGGAGTCAGTAGCATCAAACTCTATATAAGAGTAAACAAAGGAGTTTTACCCATTATTTTCATGAAAAGAGCTTGGCTCTTGTACTATTCTATGCATAGATTTTGAAACAAAACCAGAAGGTTTGCTCGTTGGTTTATTTGCAGATATTAGAGGACCTGCCTTTTTGCAGAAATTACAGATTTTCTTGGACTTTTTTTTTCTATCAGGACTCCTAGTACTGGGTGACTGCGCTTTAAACTTCTTTTGACCATACTGATTTATATTTTTGTTTGTTTATGACTGGTTTGATTTGCTAGTGTGTTAATGAATAATCATCAGCTAATTGAGCAGCAATGTTTAGTGTTTCAGGACTTTTCTCATCAAGAAAAGTTTTAACATCTGCGTTAATGCAGCGCTTAAATTTTTCAAGCAAAATCAACTGGCGCAAATTGTCATAATCTTTCATAACATTTTGAAAGCTCTGTATAAATTTTTCTGGCCTTGCCAGTCAATACACTTTGTAATAACATAGTCCAATTTTCTTTAGGCCATTTTAAATTTTCAGCTACCTTCTCAAACTGTAAGAAATATTTATCAACCTCTTTTTCTTGAAAAGGTGGGACAAATCTAATGTGTTTAGTAACATCAAAACTGTGAGTTTGGGCAGCATGTAGACCATGTTCTAGTTTAAGTCTTTCTAACTCGTGTCGTTTTTCTTGCATTTCTAACTTTGTTTTATCTCTAACTGCATAGCAAAACTGTCATTTAATTATGCATCAACTTCACTCTCTTCAATCAGGCCTTTGCTAACTAAACCTTGCATGATTGTAGCAATGATATCAGGCTTTCTCAAAGCTTTTTTAACACCTGCCTTTAGTGTTGTCCCAAACGCAACAACTGATCTTTTATCAACTGTTCAAGATGATCAGGGTCAGGATCTTCAACAAATGCCTAAGGTTTGAAATTTGCATTGTTCCGATGTTAAAACAATAACTAAAAACCACTAAGATAAATCTTGTAAACAATGTATTGTTAATGTGTGTCTCGGTCAAGGCCTAATAAAATTCTTAAAAATATTAAGCCTCCCGGACGAGCACCCAATTTTATGTAACGGAACAACGGATCACGTAGTCGTGACGAGCATAAATGTTGTTACGCAGATTAAAAAAATCAGACTGTGTATCATAAGGCAGCGTGAAATGTTTTGGGGAATGAATAAAGATGTCAGTGTTTTTTTTGTTAACAAGTAATTAAAATTTATTCTTAAAACAATCCTAACATTACAATACACCAAATCAATAAAGTTACACAGTATAACAAATAAAATGTACAGCACCAGAGTGTCCGGATCCTAGGCTTTGATTTCTGGATAACACCACTGTCACAGCTCTACAAGAATCCTTTATCATAAATATTCCAGATGAAAAGTGCATGCAAATCTTCTCAGAGAGTAATCCAATTCAATCCCGAAATCAATCTGTTGTAATCCAAATGTTCTGGTAATAATCCCAAAGGCTAACTGAAGACAGTATTAAATCTGTTACAAAGTCCTAAGTATATCTGTAAATTCTGCAATTATCCTAAAGGTCCCAAAACTAACTCACACTCTTCCGTGTCTGCTGGATTTTTTTTCCTCACTCGGCTTTAAACACAGTCCCTATTAATAATTTTTCACCCAAAGCCCAGAAACTTCTATTTCACGAACACCCCAAACAACACAACAATACACAAGCCCATAGCGCCTGAACAGACCCGAACATTTCAGACTAGCACGAGAGCTGTGTTTATATTCTCTGCGAGGGTTCAACCAGTACGGTACCATAGCAACGCCGAGGGCTTGCTTCACACGAAACAGAATGCATACGCCAAACCCTGCGCATATCAAAACAGATACATGTAACACTATAAAACAGATTTATGTAACAATATCCAAACTTAAAATTCATTCCATAAAATAACACTCGATAAAATTATAGGAGCACCAGGACACCCTTCAGGATATGTAAGGTGTTTATAAGGTATTACAAAAAGAAAAGTAAAGGAGAGAGAACAAAGTAACTTTTGCTTGCTTTGTTCTTTCAGTGGATATTATACCCTTCAAGACAAGGAAGATCTCTTTGAAAAATTGTGCATAACTACGAGTATAGTGTGGATAATATATGATCTATCATTTCGAACGTATATCAGGGGTTTCATTTTTGCGATCAATTCAGAATATATGAAATCGAAGTACAACAATGCTTGCATTTACTAATAAATAAGAATTAATCCCACAATACCTTACTCATTGTACTAATAGTCATTGTATTATGACCTAGTTTATATTCGATGTTTTGGCAATTATCATTGAGTGTTTGCATGAGCCGGTTCCGATTCCATCCGCAGATTATGTTGTTGATTTACAAACCACGTTTCCAGAGGTGTTATAACAAATTTTTTTGTGCTGATGCATCGTATACTCTTGTTCATCCCAGCTAACAGGATATCTTATTCCAGAGGGATCCATATTCGCGATTATTTCCCATTTGTATCTTGTATCTGAAATATCATTCATGACAGTTCAACCTGAACGCTATTGTCATTACCTGATGTGCCAACAGGATATGTTGCTTCGGTATAATACGTCGCCATTTTCAACGGCTATCTCGTCGTTTTAAGTGCATTCGTGTGAACCATAGCGTAGCTGATCCCGAGGTGCTGCTGTGTGTGTAAACAACAGATTACGTGCGTCCGACGCACAGGCATACCACACCCGTGCATTCTTTGGCCAGTTGAGCAACTGGGGCCCAAAGAGGTTGGGCGAAGGGATTATTTCTTTGATCTCAAACGTTTCGTGACAGCTTCGTATGTTAGTAAATTTTTACCCAACTAGATTTATCTTATTTAAATGATTCACCTTGAATTGTATCAGATTTATTAGCTACCTATAAACTAGAGACTTATGATACATGACGTTTGTTGTTTCATACTTATTAAAATTATCATTAGGTTTAATCTTAAATGTTTTGGAATCTGTTTATTTCCTTATATCCGGGACAATTTTATTGTATATAAAACAGAAATAATGTTTCTTTGCTCGCTACTTTAAAATTTGATTCTTTTCAACCTTCAGAAAATAGACAATGGAAATCAATGTTAATATGTAAATACTTTTGAAACTTTAAATACCGCTTAACAATTACAGGTATGAATGAATAATTGTTAGAGTTATAAATTTTAAACAATTATATTTGCAAATACATTTCGAATTTCTAATTTTGTGAACGTGATAGTAAGAGAAACTTGAATGAAGAGGTGCTAAATGCCGCCATTGTTTCACCATACCGTTTATCAGGAAATGTTTATAGATGAGTTTTTGTCGCTGAAAAAGAACGATTCTAGCATTTGTCATGGAAGACCCAACAACCAGCAGAGCAGTCTCCCTCCCCCGGGGGAAACTGGCGTCAGGACCCTCAGAAGATCACGAATGCCTAATCCTCCCCAGATGACAAGCTGGAGAAAAGTTAACTTACGTGGGTCAATAGCGTGGTGATGTAATTAACAGACAATTACGGCACAGGCTACGAAAGGCGGGTCGCAATGAATGATTTATTAAGACATTTCTACGAATCCCAAGTGTCGTCTATTCTGTTATTAACA
This sequence comes from Sipunculus nudus, assembly GCA_026874595.1. Classification (NCBI taxonomy): domain Eukaryota; kingdom Metazoa; phylum Annelida; class Sipuncula; order Golfingiida; family Sipunculidae; genus Sipunculus; species Sipunculus nudus. Next base: position 69,545,268 of record CM049310.1, read on the forward strand.
TGTAATTAACGTCGTTTAACTCGCACTCTGTGGCATTGTATTTATTAAGCATACACTTCATATCATAAAAAATCAAATTTATAAAATTTTCAAAATGGATTTATTTTTTTAACTTTTCTGAAATATTACTCGTTCTTTTTTTGTGTGTGTATGTGTCGGGGGGGGGGGGGGGGGGGGGGTAGGTCAGGAAAGCGCGTGGATTTGTACGTGTCGAGTCCACAAGTTGGCGTCTTTGGATTTTTCGTGCGAAGGGAGTTTTCCACGGGAGCAAATTTCCCGATTCGGTAAAGTGTCTGATGAAACTTCCGGAAAATTGTCGATGAAATCTCTTGGATACTGTGGAAAAATTGGGGAAAATTTCTCCTAAGTACACACTTGGCATAGTCCCCCACACCTTTAGACATTAAAACGGACATTTCGGAGGCATGACCACAGAGGAGTTTTATGTAAAGGATTGAGTAGCACCACCATCATTTATTTCACTGTACAGGTTGAATTTTTTAATTAAAAAGGTGATAACAAAATAAACACCATGTGGTTCTTTACGCATTTTTCCAAAGAGTCATGAAGAGTCATAAACAGTTTACAGTCTAAATGTTCTATTTTTCTGAAATCATATATCCTGTCGCGTATTAATTTGCGCGTGTAATATCTAATTTGTAGGTATAAATCTAAATTTGTGTAAGTTAAGAACTTTAGACAGCTTTTTTTTAGACAACATTTTTTTAATATTTTAATTCTTGGATTAATGTGTGACAGTGCCTTAAAGTACAGATTCCCTACCAAGTCATCTCACGAAAGAGCTTCTATATTGGTCTGAGCTAATATAACAGTCAATTGCTCTGCCTTAAGTATCCTAATGCATCTGCCTCTCAGATGCAGTGAACACATCTTTGAAGAGACTCTGGCTGTTTTTGCTGGATGGTGTCTCCCGCCAGCAGTCGCTCCCAAACTACTGCGCTGTGTCTCTTTAATGACATGGATGGTATGACTGCTGAATTACGTCAGCGAGTGCAGGAAAGGTACATCAGCAGTGAGCTAATTACTTTTAACACTCCTATCTCACATGAAAAACAAATAAGGAAGTCGGAACGGGCTTTAACAGTTTCCATATAACCGTTTCTATGATCGTTTGTTTTCGAAAAATAAAATGTATTTTGATAAAGGCTTCTAGACAATTAATATTGATAAATTAAAGAATTGTGCGAACTGGAACTAACAAAAACAAACCATAAAATTAAATTAAAAACTAATTTAAATAAACTATGGCTGTTTTGTTTAAGCTTTTTTATGATCATGCATTGCATCACCAGTAAAACAATGGTAAATCGATGGTAAAACCCTTACCGAGCTCTAGACAACATTTATAGGTATTATATAGTTACAATGAAACATATATAGTCAAATGAGTCTACCATTTCCTAAATGAACAACAAAACGAGCCGGCTTCTGTGGTCTAGGGGCATAGCACAGGATTCAAATCCACGAGATCTTGAGCTCACATATCAGCAGAGGCGGTGAGATTTTTGTTAGCTCAGCTGACTGTAATCACTCTTTGTCCGTCGGCCGTCCGGCCGTCCGGCCATCCGGCCGTCTGTCCGTTAACAAGGCACAAATCGTAACCACTGGACCGGGAATCTTGTCACTTTATATCCAGAGAGGTCCATGAAAAATCACCTTTGAAACCTGGAATTAGGTCTCTGTTACCCATATTCTTCAAACCTATGGGGCTCCGAAGTACCCCCCCTCCCCAGAATAATGAAAAATTTGACACAAAAGCTAAAATATCTGAACAACTAAAGCATTGATCACCATGGTTCTTTGCATGGATATTAATCATGGAGTGTGTCATCAGTTTCTGCAGACTGGTGGCGCCACCTGTTTTTTTTTCGATTTTTAACCATTTTTTTCTCTATTTTGAGACCTTAAAAAATGCCGTCATTTGTTAACAGGGCACAAATCATAACCGCTGGACCTTGAATCTTCTAACTTTACATCCAGATAAGTCCATAAAAATCACCTTGAAAACCTAGAATTAGGTCTCTGATACCCATATTCTTTGAGCTATAGGGCTCCGAAGTACCACCCAGAATAATGAATATTTGATACAAAAGCTCAAGTATCTGAACAACTAATGCATTGTTCACCATGGTTTTTTGCATGGATACTGATTATTGGGTGTTACATCATTTTTTGCCGACTGGTGGTGCCCCCTGTATTTTTTTTTGTATTTTTTACGATTTTTTTCTCTATTTTTGAGACCTTAAAAGATGCCGTCATCTAATAATAGGGCACAAATCGTAATGACTATAGCTAAAACCTTCTTTTTGACATGCTGGGAGGCCCATGAAAAGTCTCCTTGGAAACCTGAAATTAGGTCTCTGTCACCAATATTGTCCGAGCTATGAGGCTCAGAAGTACCCCCCCCCCCCCCCCAGAATAATTGAAAATTTGATACCAAAGTAGGGCACAAATCAAAACCATGGGGCCGAGAATCTTCTAACTTGACATCCTGAGAGTTCCTAAAAAATTCTCCCCGAAAACCTGAAATTGGGTAACAGTGACCTATACTCAGAGTTTTGGGGTATGTTTGAGCACCCCAGAAATAATGCAAAATACACACAAATTGCCAGATTCCTTATGAAAGGCCGGTTGGATTGTCATCAGATTTGTTGTGCTTATGGGTCTTATTGAACTTAAGCTAATATGCATGAAGAATGATGCCACCTATCTTAATTGGTTGTCTGTGCAAGGACATATTATCAACATGTCAGTCGGCTGAGCGTCATGACCCACGGTCACTTGTTTCACAGTCGGCCCTGTTACAGATGTCTGTTTTATTGTGAGCTGTTGACATGTCTCTTTTATTGTGCGCTGTTGACATTCTGATTCGTGTTTGTCTCAAGCCCCGGGCGTTGCTATGCTACAGCCATGAGATATTGTAAAGATTTAGTGATTGTGATCGCAAAAAGAAAGTTTTTCGAGAAAACTTTCAGTTTACTTACAGGAGGGCGAGTGTGACAGATGTCTCTTTTATTGTGCGCTGTTGACATTCTGATTCGTGTTTGGGTCAAAGCCCTGGGCGTTGCTATGCTACAGCGTTCCTTGTTCTAGCTGGCCGGGTGCGGCCCAGTGTAAACACAGTCTGGGGCTTTCTCGCCTGGCCGAGCCGGGCCGGCCCACGTGTGAACCCTGATATGTAGAAACACAACATTCTTCGTGGGCTAGTGTCTTATGTATTGTTAGGTTCTTTTGGATGTTGGTGAAATAGAATTTTCTAGAATTTTCGGATGAAAAGTTATAAACAGGGGGCTGTGTTTTAGAGCACGACAGAGGAGAGATATGTTCCAGCGGACACAGAAGAGTGTAAGTCAGTTTGTTGACCTTTTTCCTATAATTGCGGCAGTTTTAGCTTTTCTTCAAATTTGTAACGGAATTTGTAACGGATTTTAATTAGTCTCCAGTTCGCCTTTGGGATCACTATCAGAACTTCACTTTCGGATTACAACGGATTGATTTTGTGAATGAACTGGACTGTTATTCTCTGAGAAGATTTATGTGAACTGTTCATCTGGGTTGTACGTTATAATGGTTTTGTTGTCGCGTGGACAGTAGTGGTATCCAGGTACTGAACACTTTATTTATATACTTGTATTGATTTGCTGTTGTACTGTTGTTATACTGTGAAATTGTATTGATTTAGTGTATTGTAATGTTAGAATTGTTTTAAGAATAAATTATAATTATTTTTTAACAAAATACCACCGACTTCTTTATTCATTCCCCTAAACGTTTCATGCTGCCTAGTATTACAGAATCTGATTTTTTTAATCTCCATTACAAAATTTATGTTCATCACGCATACGTGATCTGTTGATATTAAGTTCCGTAACATAAAATTGTGGGCTCGTCTGGGAGGCTTAATAGTTTTGAAAATTTATTAGGCCTTGCCATAGACACATTGTTTACAATACATTGTCTACAAGATTACATATTGTTTGCATTACATTGTTTACTTGATTTATCTCAGTGGTTTTTTTGTTATTGTTTAAACATTTTAACATGGCAGATTTCAAACCTGAGACATTTGTTGAAGATCCCGACCTTGATTAACTTGAACAGTTTACAAGGGAACAGTTGTTGCGTTTGGGACAACACTTAGGGCTAGGTGTGAAAAAAAAAACTTTGAGAAAGCCTTACATCATTGCTAAAATCATGCAAGATCTAGTTCGCAAAGGTTTAATTGAAGAGAGTGAAGTGGAAACATAACAAAAAAATGACAGCCTTGCTATGCATTTGGATTTAAAAAAGTTAGAAATGCAACATGAGCTAGCATTAAAACAGTAAGAATTAGAAAAACAAAAAGAAAAAGAAATTGAGTTAAAACGACTGGAGTTCGAAATACTTCAAATAGAACACAGTCTACATGCTGCCCCAACTAACAGTTTTGATGTTGCTAAACACATTAGACTTGTCCCACCTTTTCAAGAAAAAAAAGTTGATAAATATTTCTCACACTTTGAGAAGGTAGCATAAAAATTTAAAATGGCCTAAGGAAAATTGGACTATCCTATTACAAAGTGTTTTGACTGGCAAGGCCAGATAAATTTATACAGAGCTTTCAGTAGAAGCCGCTGCTGACTTTCAGTAGAAAGCGCTGCTGACTATGTCCAGGTTTTAAACGGTTAATCCTAAAAGGTTATGAGTTAGTTCGGAGGCTTACCGCCAGATATTCAGAAATTGGGAAAAGCGCAAAGAACTGACTTATGTCGCATTTGCTCGGGCAAAAGAGCAGTTGTTTTTTCGCTGGTGTAGTCCTAAAAATGTAATGAAAGATCATGACAATTTGCGCCAGTTGATATTGCTTGAAGAATTCAAACGCTGCATTAACGCAGATGTTAAAACTTTTCTTGATGAGAAAAGTCCTGAAACACTTGCCATTGCTGCTCATTGATTTGCCATTGCTGCTCAATTAGCTGATGATTATTCAGTAACACACAAAATGTCCTTTACTAGCAAATCAAACCAGTCATTCACAAACATGAATGTAAATCAGTATGGTCAAAAGGAGTTTAAAGCGCAGTCACCCAGTACCAGTAGTCCTGATAGTTCAGCAATGTCCATTGCAACACCTCAGTCCACGTCCACTGCGTCTGAATCCAACCAATGCCAGTCATGTTCAGAGAAAATCTGTAATTACTGCAAAAAGGAAGGTCATCTTATATCTGACTGCTGGAAACTTGCAAAAAGACCAAAGGGTAAACCTTCTGGTTTTCTTTCAAAATCTATGCATAGCATAGTAGAAGAACCAGGCTCTTTTTATGTAAATCAGGGGTAAAACTCCTTCAAGACTCCTGCGAGCAATATCCTTTAAATAAGGCAAAGTCCTTTAATGACTCTTACGAGAGTATTTCAAATGAAGCCAGGTCCTCTTATGAAAAACAGGAGTTTGTTTCTGCTGAGGAAAATTCCTCTGTGGACACCCAATGAGGAGTTTGATTGTAATAAGGATGCAGATCCCTTAAATACTCTGAAATAGAGTTTACGACTGACACTATCAGTGTCAGTTCTTTGTTTGATAAAACTGATGTAGTAGATTTTCCCCCTGACTCTGAAATGGAGATATGTTAGCCATTCATACATGATGGTTTTGTATCATTTTCAAGTGATTTTTCAGATTCTACCCCTATTAGACCTTTGAGGGACACTTGTTCAGGCGAGACTCTTATATTAGCAAACACTTTCTAATACGTCTTTTACCGGTGCACATGCACTTGTTAAGGGTGTGTTTTCAGACAAGCACACTTCAGTTCCGCTTCACAGTATCCATTTAAAGTCAGATTTGATTTCTGGAAATATTACTGTGGGCATAAGAACTACTTTCCCTTTAAAGGGAATTCAGTTGCTGCTAGGCAATGATGTTGCAGGTGACAACGTACAGCCTGTACCAATAGTGACAGAAAAGCAGTCACTTGATCACGACACTGATCTTGAAAGTCAGGAAATTCCTGGTTTGTATCCTTACTTGGCTGTAACTAGATATATGGCTAAGAAAGGCACACATGAGGATAATGGTCTAGATAATAACACTGTGGGAATCATTAGTGACTCGTCCAACGACTCGCACGTACAGGATGCAGCATTTTCAAAGTCAGAACTTATCGCGGAACAGCATAATGACCCTGATATTTCATGTTTGTTACCCAGGGCAGTTTCTAAAGATGAACTGTCACAGAAAAGTTTGTTTCTATGTATAAAATGGAGAGCTGATGCGTAAATGGCGACAACCTGATGTATGCGCTGATGATGAGTGGGCCATCAAACATCAAATAGTATTGCCCAAAAGTTATCGCAATGAAATTCTAAGCATGGAACATGAGGCTCCTTTGTTTGCTCATTCAGTAATAAATAACACTTATCAGAAAGTTAGTACACACTTCTATTGGCCTAGCCTCAGGACTGATCTTGTACAATATTGTAAAACATGCCATACATGCCAGATGGTAGGCAAGCCCAATCAGAATCCTCCTGAAGCCCAACTTAGGCATATTCCTGCTTTCGAGGAACCATTTAGCAGGATTATTGTTGACTGTGTTGGACCACTGCCCAAAACAAAATCTGGACATGAATACCTGCTGATAATTATGTGCGCATCTACCAGGTTCCCTGAAGCAATACCATTACGCAAAATTAATGCCAAAAGTGTTGTCAAGGCTCTGACCAAGTTTTTTACAACTTTGGATTACCAGGGCGCCCTCGAGCGTTTTCACCAGAAATGATAAAGACTTATGGCTATGACACACAGAAAGTCTCGGATGAAGGAATCCACGTTTTGCTGTTTGCTGTCAGGGAATCCTTTCATGAGTCCTTGGGTTTCAGTCCCTTTGAACTAGTTTTCGGACACTCAGTTCGCGGATAATTAAAACTGATTAAAGAAAAACTCTTGTGTGAAAATCCTGATTCTCTTAGTTTGTTCCAGTATGTCTCAGCCTTTCGCCATAAACTACACAATGCTTGTGAGTTTGCAAAGTCTAATCTAAAATCTGCACAAAGTAAAATGAAAACAAAATATGACAAACACAGTGTAAGTTGGACGTTTGGGCCTGGTGAAAAGGTCCTTGTCTTACTTCCGGTCCCGGGAAGACCTCTGCAAGCTAGGTATTTTAGTCCTTACATTGTTGACAAGAAGGTCAATGATTTAAATTATATACTGTTGACACCAGATAGGCGTAAGAAGAAACAACTGTGCCATGTTAACATGTTGAAACCATATTATGACAGAAATAGCACATCAGATGTTGTACATAATGTTACTGCTGTTAATTGTGTAAAAACTGACCCTGACCTAGTTAAAGGAGATACTGATTGTGAGTGTGATGTAGACATTCAGTGTGGAACAGTACCACCGAAAAACTCAAATGTGCTAAACAACCTGCATGCCAAACTGTCACACCTTACCGCAAAACAACAACAAGACCTCAAGAACCTGTTGCGGAATTATGAACATTTGTTTAGTGACATTCTAATGCGAACTGACATATTGTGCCATGACATGGATGTTGGCGAGGCAAGCACAGTCAAGCAGCATCTTGATTGACTTAAAAGTATCTACAGGATGAGATTCAATATTTGCTGGACAATGATTTTATTTAACTTAGTAACAGTAACTGGAGTTCACCATGTATTCTCCTGGGAAGCCTGATGGAAGTTACCGTATGTGCACAGATTATCGAAAACTGAACTCTGTCACCAAGACTGACACATTCCCGATTTCGAGGATCGATAACTGTATTGATAAAGTCGGTAGCTCCAGATATGTTTCCAAGGTTGACTTGCTAAAAGGATTCTGGCAAGTTCCGCTGACAGAACGAGCGAAAGAAGTGTCCGCATTTGTGACGACGCAAGGACTGTACTAGTATAAAGTTATGCCGTTCGGCATGAAGAACTCCCCAGCCACGTTCCAGCGCCTCATCCATATGATTGTTAAGGACATTCATGGCTGCGACGCATATATTGATGGATCATATTGTAGGGCAGAGTCAGGTAAAACCTGTTGAAGCTAAAATAAGTGCTATTTTTGCATTTCCTAGACCAGAAAACAAAAAGTAAATAATGCGTGTTTTTGGTATGGTACGATACTACAGGAAGTTTTGTCCAAATTTTTCTGCTGTAGCTGAACCTTTGACTAATTTGTTAAAGAAGAAACAAAAGTTTGTATGGAATGTTCAGTATGAAAATGCATTTCAGAATTTGAAAGCAATTCTGCAAAGTTCACATGTTTTGCAAGCTCCAGACTTTTCTGTACCTTTTAAGTTAGCTGTAGATGCTAGTGATACTGCTGCTGGTGCTGTGCTGTTACAAGAAGGCAGTGTTGGCATAGTTCATCCAATTTGAATTTTTCTAGAGAGTTTAAGGCAAACCAGAAAAACTACTCCACCATTGAAAAAGAATGTTTGGCTTTGCTTTTGGCATTGCAACATTTTGAAGTTAATGTTACTTCATCAGTCAAGCCTATCATTGTTTTCAGTGATCACAATCCCCTCACGTTCATGAACAAGTTGAAGTGGAAAAATTAAAGATTGTTGAGATGGAGTTTGTTTTTACATGATAACAATCTTAAAATCAGACACATCAAAGGGAAAGACAATGTATTTGCTGATTGCTTATCGAGATGTTTATGAAATGTTGTATACAATATGTTTATGTAATGTTGTAAATAAGATGTTCTTGAGATATTGTAAAGATTTAGTAATTGTGATCGCGAAAAGAAAGTTTTTCGAGAAAACTTTCAGTTTTCTTACAGGAGGGCGAGTGTGACAGATGTCTCTTTTATTGTGCGCTGTTGACATTCTGATTCGTGTTTGGCTCAAGCCCTGGGCGTTGCTATGCTATAGCGTTCCTTGTTCTAGCTGGCCGGGTGCGGCCCACGTGTAAACACAGGGGTCATGCTGGTCTGGGGCTTTCTCGCCTGGCCGAGCCGGGCCGGCCCACGTGTGAACCCTGATATGTAGAAACACAGCATTCTTCGTTCTAGTTTGTTCTGTGGGCTAGTGTCTTATTTATTGTTAGGTTCTTTTGGATGTTGGTGAAATAGAATTTTCTAGAAAATAGTGGGCTGTGTTTTAGAGCACGACAGAGGAGAGATATGTTTCAGCGGACAAAGAAGAGTGTAAGTCAGTTTATAGACCTTTTTCCTATAATTGCGGCAGTTATACCGTTTCTTCGAACTTGTAACGGATTTTAATTAGTCTTCAGTTTGCCTTTAGGATCACTATCAGAAATTCACTTTTGGATTAAAACGGATTGATTTTGTGAAAGAACTGGACTGTTATTCTCTGAGAAAATTTACGTGAACTGTTCATCTTGGTTGTTCGTTAAAAAGGACTTGTTGTGACAGTGGTGGTATCCAGGTACTGTACACTTTATTTATATACTTGTATTGATTTGCTGTTGTACTGTTGTAATACTATCGAATTGTCGTTATGATATGTTCCCTGTTAACAGATGTTCATATCTTAAAAGGTCTCAAATATAGAGAAAACAATTCGTAAAAACACCAGAACAAATGATGACAGTATCTTTTGAGGTTTCAAAAATAGAGAAAAAAATCGTTAAAAAATCGAAAAAATACAGATGGTTCCGCCAGTCTGCAGAAACTGATGAAACACTTCATGATCAATATCCATGCAAACAATTATTGTGATCCCTGTTTTAGTTGTTCAGATACTTTGGCTTTTGTATCAAATTTTTCATTATTCTCAGCTGTACTTTGGAGTACCATAGCTCAAAGGATATGGGTAGGAGAGACCTAATTTCAGGTTTCCATGGAGACTTTTATGGGTCTCCTTGTGTGTCAAGAATGAAGATTCTAGGTCCAGTCGTTACGATTTGTACCCTGTTGACACATAACTACATCCTTAAAGGTCTCAAAAATAGAGAGAAAAAAATCATGACCATCAGTGTTGTAGTTATTGAGATGTTGCAGTTTTTTCCTCAAATATTCCATTATTCTGGTGGAGGTGGGAGGGGGGGGGGGGGTAATTGGAAGCCCCACAGTTCATAGGATATGCGTAACAGAGACCTTACTTCTGTTTTCCATGGAGACTTTTCATAGATCTCTCACTGTGTCAAGAATGGAGATTCCCGGTCTAGTCTTTACGATTTGTGCCCTGTTAACAGATGTTCATATTTTTAAAGGTCTCAAAAATAGAGAAAAAAATTCGTAAAAATAAAAAAAATACAGGTGGCGCCACTAGTCTGCAGAAACGGATGAAATATCTCATGATCAATATGCATGCCAAAAATCATAACCATCAGTGATGTAGTTAATGAGATATTGAAGTTTTTGTATGAAATTTTTGACTATTCTGGGCGAGTGCTTTGGGGCCCCATAGCTTAAAGGATATGGGTAACAGAGACCTAATTTCTGGTTTCCATGGAGACTTTTCATGGGTTTCCCAGTGTGTCAAGAATAAAGATTCAAGGTCTAGTCTTTACGATTTGTGCCCTGTTAACGGATGTTCACATTTTTAAAGGTCTCAAAAATAGAGAAAAAAATTCGAAAAAAAAATAAAAAAATAGGTCCAGCGGTTACGATTTGTGCCAGGTTAACCGGACGGACGGACAGACGGACGACGGACAAAGGGTGATCGCTATAGCTCAGATGACTTAAAGTCAGCTGAGCTAAAAAAAACACTGACCTCTTTGTTCATTCCCCTAGATATTTCACGCTGCCTAGTGTTACAGAATATGATTTTTTTTATCTCCTTTAAAAAATGTATGTTCATCACGCATACGTGATCTTTTGATATTGGGTTCCGTAACAGCCCTAACCCAAGGTGAGACCCCTTTTTACTCATAAACAAGTGCGCCTTTCAAGGGTTCCTCGGTGGCATGATCACGCAATGGGGAGGATAACATATCCCCACATTTACAGAAGTCAACGGGCCTGCTCAACACCAAGATATAAAAATGAGAGGAAGCGCGTGCAATGCATGCTCTGTCATGCAGTCCGAAACCGGAATTGAATTAGTCAAGATGTACATAATTAATCAAGAAAGCATTACCAAATGGAGGCGGTTACCTCGAAAAAAAAAGCTTGAACCCACATCATAGACCTAGTAATCCGGTTATTAGCATCCTAAAACTGACGTTCGAATCGACTAAACGAAACTAACACACACGGCAACGAACAAAAAAAGCTGACCAGCAAGCTTCATTCTCAAGTTAACGGCTGCAGTCTATCTCACATATATCAGCTGTTTTCATACTAATCCTTGTAAGAAAATAGGTGCTATTTTTATTGTTTTTCATACTTATCCTTGTAAGAAAATAGGTGCTATCTTTTGTTCAAGCAACTAGCCAAACAGTAGAACGGAGCCTTACAAAAGACCTCACTTACATTCGTTGATTGCTGACCCTCTTTCCAGTAAGTATTAATCTATCTCATCATGACCCAGCTGTGTAACAGCGAGTCTCTCTTTTAGGACCCGGAAGGATTTTCTTCACGCGACAGAAAATTGCTGACGTCACTGCGGAAACTCTATAGCTCAACGCGTTTCGTCCTGTATTAAAACCCGGCACCCTACAGAAAGATTAAGGTACGCAGTAGGAATAATTACAATTGCATAACATTCTACATAATGAATGAAAAAAAGGTTATAGGGATAATTACAATTATATAATAAACAAAATTCTCAAATATAGTGCTTAGTGCAATGGTGACGAAGAGTTTGTATCAGATTTCAGGGAAATGTCTAAATATTTCAAAAAGAGATTACAAGATACGGCCTACTGACTGCCAAAGAATAAATAATTTAAGTTCATAATCTTTTTTGCTTGTCTGTGCCAATTTAAGGGGAAAACCATACAATTAGGCATTTTGCCCTGACAGCCAGTGACCGACCTTGAGTTAGACTGATCAGATATCTCATTTTAAATAAATGTCCACCCGATATATCTGAGAACCCCGCCTTTAAAAACAGATTAATAGAAGTGTAAAGGCGTACACTTAACTCATATTTCCACTTTCCAACTTACACATTTATAATCAAAATATAAGCAGGGTAGATTAAGCCACTGATTCCAGAAATGACATCTAATGAGGTACTCTAATGAACTCTGGCATTTTCCGAAATCGAACAGTTAAATAGAAGGAGCTATTCACGGGTGATTGGGTAGGCTATGCCCTATAGAATGTAAGGAATTGGGATGCATAATTAAATTTAGGTTCATTTTTAGACAAATCGGGGAGATTAAATATAAAACTAGATTAAATAGGTCAGTGACAAGAGCGTCTTGCGGAATTAACCAGTGCACTGGCAGTTTAGCGAGTACAAATTAGAATGAGCCTTGTTTGTGGCGCCGTCACTGTGGGACTTCGCACTTTAACTTTGTGTCTGCGTTTGGTAAGCCATATAAGGCTGCGGGAGGCGGTCAGAGCACATTACACCGAGGTGGGGATAGGCTGAGAAAGTTGACAGATGATCACTCTTTGATTCAATATGTCGGCAATGAATAATTGAACGAACTGAACGGTCTCAAGAGGACACAGAGGTCATTGTTCATGCGCAGGCACGCTGGCCTCCCAAATACTTTACGCTCGATATGGCTAACCCCGGTAAGGCTAGCATGGTGTGCGCGGGCGTGCGGGGGAAACACTAGTCAACCGATGACGTGAACATTATAATTACCCCCGATTGGCTAGACCAGGGCTGGTCTATCAATAATTAGCGCGGGCGTGCACAGTATACAAAGCCCGTTGGTTTCTCAGCCAGCCAGCGAACAGCTTTGTCACAGACGGACTTTCATTTGTCACTGTTAGACTAATGCTTCATAAAAACTCGTGGAGAATGTTTTCACGTCTGAGCATGGTCGTGTGTATTGCGAGCTACATGCACTGAATGCAACCTGGGGAACACTTTGTACAAACGCCGCGGCTTAGGAAGACCGAGCAAAAAACGCTCTGAAACAAAAGCAACAACTGTCAAAAGACTCAACTCTTCAAACGGCAAGGTTTGTTGTTTTTTTTCCAAATACTTTTGCTTAATCTGATGTTGTAGTAATTGTGTTGTAGCATTTTGTCAATGGTTTAGTCCTGTTTGAACTATTCCGATACTCTACACAATGACCAAATTAAATATTTATACAACAAATTTAACGGTTCAACTTGGTGTGTGTAATCAGAGGTCGATGTTGTCACTATCCTTTATGTATTGATGCATTCGACCAGTTGCTACCGAGTAGTGTGCAGGAGAATGAATTAGAAACGAAGATAAAGTAAAGAACATATTCTTTCTTCATCAACTCTCAGTCAAACAGTTGTATTTATTTCCTTTGCCATGAAGAGTGGTAGAGGCTTTGGTTTGTCTGCCAAGATCATAATCTCTTTAGTATTTTTATCTTTTTTTTTATAATTTCCCGTTTACAGTAAATGTTTTCGTTAATTACAATACTTACTTCAGGGAATATATATCTAGTGCTGTGGTTTGCATATATTTGTTAAGTTTTTTTAAGCTCAAGTTAACATTTTAATGAATTACATGTACCATTTCCTGTTTCTAATTTTCTATATGCAGATGAGTCTTCAATGTAATTGTTTTATGTGGAACAAAATTCGCTTTTCCTTAAATTTGTTTCGCAAATATTCAGATTTAACAGGTTTCCTCAAAGGGCGTTTCGGCTCTTTAAATTGAAACCCGACGTAAGAATTTTACAATTTTAAAATGTAATTTGACATTACCAATATCCGTTTGATAACCTGCACCACGTAATAAACTGTCTGCTTATAACCATCAAATAAAACGCGTTGTGCATTTAACCACCGCACGTTTGTCGGCGAAAAGAAGCAGGGTGCGCTCGTAAATTTACCGTTTGCTCTTAATGCGTCTATAGGTTTACCCTTTTTTAATATCCTTAAACCATTCACATTATTAATTCTATATAACGCCACGGATAATTGATATTTATTTAAAGTAAGACTTTAATAAAAAAAATAAAAAAAGTAGAGGTTTATTAATACTGTATATGCAAAACAAGCGCAAATAGCAATTTTGCCATTTGTTTTGGTCGCACTCTGTATAAATATTTGGTGCATATGCAATCGCAACCATTATTTTATTCCTGGTATTTTATTTTTCTTCATTAATCGATAATAACAGGAAATCACTGTTGGCCAAAGCAAGGGATTATAGAGTTCAGCTTAAAGTTCCTCTGATCTGTGTGGTATACAGAGGTTCCGCTCATCTTTGGAATACGTATAATGAAATACTGATTGGCAGGGCTCTACTCCAATAAACTTCACTGACATTTCAATCGATTGCACGATGTGTTACACTGATCAAATTACAGATACTATTTCTGTCGTGCCTGACCTTACACATGTCCTATTAATAAATATATTGAGGTTCAAGGATTTAGTGCATTCTTTGAACATAGCGCCACTTGGGCAAAACATGGTTAGGTATGACGTCATTGTGGAGTCCTTCTTCATCCATCTTCCATCCTCTGTCGGTTCGGATAGTAATTCTGTTAAAAAGAATATTTTTAAATAACAGCCTCTAAGAGGACACGGTGCCCAAGAGCAACAACTATCAGCTAGACGTCCTGCCAATAGGCACATTTACCACAACGATCCTTCCTGAAGCAACAAAAACCGAAATTATTGAAAGCCATATTTAATTGGATTCTCTTATTCAACGAATAACTTATCAGTCGAGTTGTCGCCTATATATATTCTATAGTGAACCTGTGAATTGTCTATAGTACAAGTTTATTTTATGGATTTGTGATGGTAGGGGTCCACTGATAATTTTGAGTTGGGTTGTCCTCAAGACCACCTCGGTGATTTTTTTGTAATATGCCAATTAGGGCCGCCATTGACGAAAATTCTCTTTTTCTTTAATTTCATCAGTATCTCAAGAACTTATCATGATATTTGGTCTAGACCTAAGTTTTTATGGCCACAGATTCAAATGAAACAAAAATAACAACGAATTATTTCGTATGTAAAAAAATGTTTAATCCTTGTTTAAAAAAATAACATGCAAATAAGTGTTGCCTAATTAAACCTAGTGTCTTCAGTATTTCAGCTTGAAACCATGGTAACTGGTCAAACATGATATCGTAGGTTTTTCATGGCCAAGACTGTTAACTTACCATTTGGGAAAAAAAAACTGTTCAAGAGAACAAACTACAATATTTAGTAACACATAACAAGGCTTGATTTTTCACGGTTTTTGAATCAAAGCAAACCCTATAAAAAAGATTTTAAGTGCTTTTACTGTTTAATTAACCAAGGAAGGCTTTCCTAAAGAAACAGCATTCTGCAATATTACAGTTAGAAACTTTTATAATATGAATAGACTCAGACGTGGCTTGGGCTTTTGTTTTCGGCACTGTTCAATATCCCAGATCATGCTTCCAAGCCTTCGCCCTGATGACTTCACGACAGTTTACGACCGTGTTATTCTTAACCCCGTGCATATAAACCTTAAGTCAGATATTCTTATATTAAGCAAACGGCCAAATTCCCTGTCATTTTATCATGTTGTTCTCTTTCAATCCACAGTTCAGTCTTCAACACGAAATAAATCGTAAGAAACATGATATTTTCGACAAGTAAGCCCTCCTGGTCACAGATTTTTCCAAGATCACAAACAAAAATCATTTCCTTCATATGCAAATTATGTAATTCATTATGACAAAAAATGGTAACTCCGATAATTACTGCCTCCTAAAGATCACGTTTGTATAAAATTAGCTTTTTTTGCATATTATAGCATCGGATGCCTGCACTTTGTAACATAAATAAACAGGATAGGTAATAATTCCAGGATAATTTAAACCTAATAAAACTGCTTTTGTTTTCACCTGTCTTGATGTTTGATGCATTTGACATAGACCCTGAATAGAATTTATAGCGTATCTCAAGACTATAGGGGATGAGAAGCTCCCCTACTGTCAATTATTTTTATCTGTGGAGCTAGTTTTCTTTGGTGGAATAAGAGTGTTTCACCATATCAGAACAAATTTTATGGAATCCGGCAGGCCTGAACTATGCTCTGTTTTGAATATTCCTCTGATTCAGTGTTTAAGAAATGAAGAATTGGTTATATATGGTGGCTTATATTACGATTAGACAAGCAGGGTGTTTACATGATCGGTGTTATAATGCAAAGCCAAATGCCAGTGAAACTACCGTACATCTCGATAAATATTACTTTCGGAATTTAGTATCAGTAGATATAATTGTCAAATCATGTTTACAATGTACATTTATAACGATTATTTTGCTTCTATTAAATATCCTGGTTTATTGGAACTGCTGGAATTGGAAAATTGACTGAAAAGCGTCATTATATCGTAAGGTTGGATATCTCAACTGTGTTAAGTGTTAAAAAAACAAAATATATATCAAATTTGCATATAAAGCGAAAGAGGTGATATTATGGATAAGGATGAATGCCTAGGTTTATCTATTTCAGTAGATCTGAACCGGTTCCGGTACGCAGGACTGTGTTATCTATAAACTAAATAAATTCCATACAGAAGGCAAAAGTGCTTGCATCGTCATAAGGGGTTGTCATCCAGAATTGTGGCTAAATAGCTATAAAGGACGTTAACGTAATATGTCTTTATATCCTGATAATTTTGTCTAATACATTTATCTATATATCTTGTAATATGTACATATACTTGCCAGGTTAAGGATATAATCTTTTTTTTAATATTTTTTGGTGGTGATAACCACCTCCATTTTTGTAATGCTAACTTGACTCTCTCTCTCTCTCTCACTCTCTCTCTCTCTCTCTCTATATATATATATATATATATATATATATATATATATATTCCGCTTTCGGACTAGGTCACACGATTCCTCTCATTTTATATCCTGGCGTCAACCAGGCCCGGTGACCTCTACACCTGCGGGCCCTGGGTGCGTAATCGTTAATATATTATCATTCAATACGAAATGATTAATAGTGCGTGAATATACATACATGGTCTTTGATTTTTATGAAAGGCAGTGCAAATTTATTGCTTCTTCATAAATAACATACTATGAACAGGGAGTTTGGCTGTATATATCAGCTGGAATTCTCAGTGGTTCAAAACTGTACAAATTGGTACAAGAAACTAGTTAAATGACCACAATTTAAAACCAACAGCATCGTGATATAGAAGATCGATTGCAAATGTATAAATAACCAAATAGATATGTAAACGATTATGCATAAATATGCAAACGAAAGAAATGCATTTAATAATGCTGACGTATACATAAAAGAGATTGGACGTGTCGAGGTATAAAGGAAGTTATATACTAATAAAGCAACTGCACGCAGTAATTTAAGCTACCCATTATTCAAAATAAACGCTGCCCAATAATATCGTTTAAATTCACCACAGAAGTTCGAAAATATATCCAACAATGAGTAATTCGTTTGCCATTATAATGTTTATATTTATTTGAGATTTTTTGTTCTGACTGATGATTTATTCGAGAATAAATACAATGAAGAAATGTTTACATCGTTGGGCACTTGCGCTCACTTCTCACCTTAAAAGGAGACTATTTATAAACCAAAGTTTTATTTTTATTTATAAATCGGTTGATAGAAAAAAATCAATGTCCAGATAATTTATCCTTCTGCTATGAGTTCGCCATTCTTACTGATTGCTGTAGAGAAGTTCTTTATTTGCTGAGTTAATTGTATCTCCTTGAAGGAAGGTTTATCATGTAATTATCGACGTTGGTTGAATCGTCTGTTAGCAGCTGTTCTCAAAAGTTATGTACGGATTTATGAGGAGAGCCAGCAGGAACAATCCATAAAATTCAAGAGTTTACCTGGATTACCATAATATTTTTATTTAAAAGATGCCTTCTATTGAAAAAGGCGAACGAACCCTTCTTTTTTACTGGTATTAGGGGAACCTTTAAATGACTGTCAATTTCCAAAAAAGGCGAGCAGACCGGTGAGGTAATATCCAGTTGTTGGACCGTGCAAAACATTTCTCTTGAATAAATAAAAATTTCGCGCTAAAAACTGTAAATTCCTAAAATTTTAATACACACAATATGAATTGTCTACCTTAAAGTCTGCATTTACGTTTTCTCTCAACTTTGTTCATGAATTTCCAGTTGTTAAAAAAATGTCTCGGGGAAAATATTATAAGTATTAAAATGGGTAAATTATATGTACCCATTTACAACAATCACAATTTACTAAAATTATCAGAACGTATATGAAGTGAAAATTTGCAAAACATAAATTTTAGATATCTAGCGTTGGGGTCATGTTTTGTTAGTTTCCGGTTGCAGTTAGATTGAAACTACGACTACATGTTTGCAAGAGATGGAATTTGATACTGGCCACATCTGATCCATCTTTGTCTGATCCATCAATGAATGATGATTTTTTTTAATTTTTATTTTGAAGTTTTAGAATAATACAGGGCAGTTTTTCGTTTAAAAAATGATTTTTATAGGTATAAAGTGGTTTAAAATCAGATAACGTATCCAAAGATTCACCCAATATAATATTTTGAACAACAAAAGTATTCAATGCATATATATATATATATATATATATATATATATATATATATATATATATAAACAGTAAGATAATGCCTACGGCAATTGCCTGCACCCTTATATTTTATGTATGATGATGCAAAGTTCCCTCTACCCCCCACCCCTTGCAAATTCCTGAATCCGCCCCTAGTCTTGATCCTTCAACTTGTCACTTTGTCTTTGCCCCCTCAGTCATAACCGGTTTTTGGGACATTTATCACATTTAACACCCCTTTACCTTGCTGTTTTTGAAGATCCGTGTGACCGTATCTTTATTTAAACCACGACACACTGGGTTTGTGGTGTGATATAATTACGGCTAGTCTCGCTGACATACCTCGACGTTGTCCGGTGTTAAGTGTGCAATGTAATTTTCACATAATGTTAAACATTATTTGTGAAGTAATTTGAATGTTTAATTATTGCATTTCATTTTTGTCCAATGGGTTACCTCACAATTATGAGTTCCAAACTGACATGTTCACTAGTATATACGTATACTAGCCATGACAACATGACACTCAGGCCTTCGGAAAAAAAACTGATAGGGCCTGGAGTCATGATGGCAGTCACAACAGAACGCCCATTCTAAGGGTCGGATCAAAATATTTGCTGTCTGGTATTATTTGGCATCACAGGCTTATATAGTCGTATTATATGTGCTAAATATCGAAGAAAAAATGTTGTTACACAAAAAAAAATTACAATTATTACCTCCTTTCATCACTGTGGCACCGATTCACGTGAAGCGGTACTTCTCATTCAAAACTAAATGTGTCATGGCGCGGTCGTGTATGTAAACTTGGAAGTCGGAAGCCGAATGCCGGAAACCAACGAAAGCAGTTTAAAGAATATACAAAATGCTAACGCTTCAATACCGTTTTGTTTTTTCCCCCATAGAATAAGATCTTTTTTTTTATCATTCTGTGAAGAATAATTGTTTAATCTGTACGTTATGGAAGATTTTGTGCTCGGAAGCTATCTCGGAAGTCAGTCAGAAGTGCTTGGATGTTATCCAATGTGTATGACTCGGAAGTCACAGAGACGCACTGTGCCCAAAATGCAGTTTCATTATAATTATAGTTGCATGCATATATTAAAATTGCTTATGCATGATTCTGCTTTTAATGAGTGTATAAT
This sequence comes from Sipunculus nudus, assembly GCA_026874595.1. NCBI lineage: Eukaryota > Metazoa > Annelida > Sipuncula > Golfingiida > Sipunculidae > Sipunculus > Sipunculus nudus. The sequence goes on from CM049310.1 coordinate 69,564,988, forward strand.
GCAATACATGATACATAATCGGAAAACTATAAGTTCTTATTTTTTTTATTTGTAAATTTAATATATATCTATATATATATATATATATATATATATATATATCGTCGATGTTATTATCGAGTAAAGTGTGATAACGGAAATACTTCCTATCTCATTATACTAGTATATATTAGGATGCTCTCTCAGTGGAGTAAATCACCAATTTATGAATTGGAAAGTAATAAATATAATAATGAAATTGCTAGGGAATAAAAAAAGTCATCTGGAAAAGAAATGAAAATTAAGAGATATTACGTCTGAACGGGCTTGCGCCCTCTATGGATGCACCACTGAATAATAAATATGGTATAATTAACCCTTGTACGGCATTAAAAATACAGTTATAAATTACGATGTCATTCAAAATAAAATATAGTAATATATTTTCCATACGTTTAACAAATATGAAAATTCAATATATCCCAGAAGGTCATCGCTGGAACAAACATACATGTATCATATGCAAAACGAAATGTCTTTCAATATGTTAGAGTTCTACGATATTTTTAAAAAAATGTTACATTTATATCTTAGAAAAGGGATACAACAGTCCAGATAATATATAACATACTCATACATGTATTATTATAAAATCTGATCGATTTACGAATTTAAGCAAATATTATTTTAAAACCAAAATTAATTCTTTTTCAAGTTTTTGACTCTTTCTTTCAAACTTTATCAATCTCGATATTTATATTATATTAATTTCACTCCTGATGTTTCAACATCACATTTCAACTTCAAATATATGGATATTTATTAATATATTAAAGTATGTTTGCAACTGATTGCATGATAAGGGCATATAACCAGAATCTGCACCCTTCAACTTCATATTACTGTAGGATTACAAGGATCTCGATAAGAAATTACAATTTTGTTTATATATAATATATATATATATATATAAATGCAACCGGACCATGAAATGTAAAATATAATTTTGCATAAAAAGTATTACATAATAGATAAGAGTCTAAGAGATTCATAATACTGATGAATTTTTTTTGGTCAATGGAAGAGGAAAATGTTTTCAATTTATACATTAAAAAATAAAATATTTTGTTCGAAACAACTTGTAAAATCATTCACTGGACGGTTTTTTGGTTCTGTCAAATTTTCTGTTTAAGTCTCTATGATATTATCAGGGTGATTTTTATAGGGGCACATGTATAAAATATTATCAAAACCTTTATTTTTTTCATGTTTCCATCAACATAAAATGCGGTAACAGCGTAAAATATTGATGAGTTAAAATAATCTTGTTTTACAAAATGAAATAAAATATCAATATAATATATTATTAAAAAAACAGCATCATGAATGATACAAAACAGATTGAATTTGTGAAAAATACATGATACTGAAGAAACTGAAAATGCTTGAAACGTTTGCTGACGATATGATGACCAGTGCATTTGCCATTACTGGCTCCCGAGTTTTACACATTTGGACCATAACCGGGCATTTCCGAGCAAAAAAATAGTCATTAACTTCGGATGGATAACTTTGATTATTTTACATGATGATAGAAAAGACCTTATTCTATCAAAAGTATAAAAAGTTACTTTCCATTGATGTAGTAGCATTTTAATTATGCTTCGATCATTGCTTTAAAAAAAGTCCTTGCTTCCGACTTCCGACTTCCGAGTTTTACACATAGCCGTTTGGAAATCCCCTACCGGAAGTTATGATTCTCCCGCTGACAGACGTGGAGACGAGTTTTTCGAGTAAAACCAGCCTCGGAATTAAAAACTGCTGTACGTTTACACGTAAGTCAACCGTGGATGTAATAATTATTATTTTCCCCAACAGAATAACGTCACTTTTTGTCTTAACTCAGGAAAGTGACAGTTCGAGAAGTGGATGAAAATGAAAAAGTAGTGTCAGAAATGGCGTGCACATCTGCACATACTAGAATTGATGCGAACCCAATAGCTTGAACTGTCACCCCATCGTCTTCAGTTCATCTAAAATCGACGTTTGGGGTGACAAGCTGTCGCAAATACGTATACATGGATGTACTAACTAAAAACAGAGATTACATTTTAAATATATATATATTGATATGAGAAAATTTAGTAGTGCAAAACCAGGCATTTTAGATATATACATATAAACACGGATCCGCTCGGCAGACTCACCTGTTCAGGTAGTTGCTCTCTCACTGCCCTTCATTGTTGAGGGACATGGCGTTGCCACTACCCAATGATGAGTTTGTCGAGTCGAGTCCACTTAGTAAGAGTTAAGTGTATTCAATTGAAATGTTCACTGGACCCAGGACCTTATTTAAAATCAGCTTACTGTGCCTAATGGACATCCTGGTAAAATATGTTTGAAATAAATAATTAAATAATAAAATAACAAAAAAAACCCCTTTCCCTGTCATGTTCCAACATCGCACGTGTACCCCGAGGACAATAGGTTCAGTGTCAGTTATTTACTTGCTCTCCCTGATACGCAGAAAGCTTAATCTCGTAATCTCATAAAGTCTCGGCTTTTCAAACCATGCCGCTAGCTTCATTCTAACAATATTCACCTGAAGATCGGGTCGCATCCCGTGGAACAGTCTGTTGTGAAATTACAGTGTATTTCATTTTTTCAAATTGTCGTTTTACATATATTTATATATATATATATATATATATATATATATATATATATATAACTCTGAAGAAAAACGAAAAACAACATTGTAAATGTTGTTTTTCTACATCGTTTTACATATATATATATATATATATATATATATATATAACTCTGAAGAAAAACAATACTGTAAATTCACAACAGTCTGTTTCACGGGATGCGACCCGATCATCAGGTGAATGTGGTTTATAATGCTATATATATATATATATATATATATATATATATATATATATATATATATTCCTGTGCAACTCATTTGTACATCTCATGTCTTATTAGGCTGAACAGACGGTTTCGTGTCTTTATGCAGTTTTGTAACACACGATATTTTATTAGCCTCGAGGAAAAATCGTTGTTATCGTTCTAAGGCAGTTCGTGACATCTGCAGAAAATAACCAAAAATGACGTAAAACCCACGTGACACGTAATTAAGATCACATCAACCAGTGAAATCTAAACGTACCTGAAGTCTGAAAAATTGGCACGAGAGTAAGACGAATCTAAACATATCTGTGAACTAGACAGGTGTTAACCTCAAATAGAGATCGCCTGCTAAATCCAGTTATTGCTTCTATTTCTGGAAAATCGGATTAGTCGGGCATATAAGTTTATTTTCTCACACAAATACATGCTATTGGACCAGGATCTGCTCTGCTTGAGCCCGCACTAATTGACCTGGTCTTTCTTATGAACTATTTAGCAAACGTTGTATCCTCATCTTTAAATATTAACGATTGTATTTCTGGGAAGGTTAACATGCCAGCCATCATAACCTCTGCAGTGCATATAGACCCTATTCATGAAGAACTTATAACTGAAACATGCCGTTTGACATGTATTAATAACAGCTATACCCGTGACCATTAGCTTATAAGGTAATAAAATTGATTTAAACACATGGGCTCAAACAGTAGTATCCGTATCCGTGCCTCTATATGCAGGGTCCCATGCATTTGGCCCCGGTCAATTTTGTCATGTTCAGCCAATCAGAGGTTTGGAAAGAATGGAACCGCCTACTTGAGGTTTCTTGCCATCAGCTATGTCCCGAACCTCCAAAACCTTAATTTATCAGAATGGTCCTTATTATTACAGCGGCAGCAGAGAAAGGGTACCCTCTCATATTCCGAATGTATCTTTCGGCCAATGCATTCATTGGGACATATGAGGACTAGAACGAACTCTTTGGAAGGCGGATAATTTGCTAAAATGAATATATGTACTATTGATAATTATCTGGTCCGCGATCCTATCCTAAACTATTATCATATCCTGAACTGAAGCAGGTCCAAAGGAAAAATGCTGTCGACTACAGGATATCAAGCTGAGAAGCGTTCTACAAGCCATAAAAGCATAATTAGATGCATTGACGGAAACAATTAATCTTCAATATCCAGATGGCCACAGATGACGCATTTCCGGAAGGAATTGTCAGAAGAGAGGGTCTAATTCTTTATAATTTCCGTGCCAATATTAATCTTCATATGGATTTCTCGGCCAGTCAATTGGCTTGCGGAATTTTCGTCTATTTCTCTCGACAGCAAAGGTTCCAAAGGTTGAACGCTAATATTTAATTATCAGCAAATAAATTAATACTTCCGACATAAGGATTATATTTTAATTTTAATATCAAATACATGTTAAATATAAGTTATTAACAAATAAATAAATAAATTATTCCTAATAAAAGATTCAAAATGTATTATATGTTCATGTGGTTGAATTAAGACTTCGGGATTTATCATGATCTCATTATGTCTTAGCCAAGTGAAGGTTCCTTATTTTCAAATACTGATAATTAATTTATGCTTAAATTTCTACTCAAAATGTACTTTTCATTGTGTCATTCGTTCTCTCAACCACTGCCTGTCAGATTATAAAGTAATTCTTCAAATGAAACCATAAATCAATAGAAAAATACATATATATATTATATATTATATATTTGTATATATTCTCACAAAACCATTCTCCTCGTTAATTGTTTACACTGCAGGAAAATATGCGTCATAAAATATCCTCTCATACATCCCTGTCCCATGTAGCTGACAGATAATCATATCGTAAAAAGCTGTTACGTTAGAACATCTTTCAAATAAAAAAAAAGCATTATATGAAATTTTATAACCTCAGTGAAAGAAAAATACGAAATCAGAGGAATTGATCGTTTTCCATTTGGATCAAGTTCCAACTAAAGGTTAAATGCTCTGGTCTGTACTTTATCGTCATTATTTTACGAATAATTGAATAATTATTAAGGGTCTTAGAATTCCACAGATTTGTGGACTTGTGATGTATTTCTGTAGCGTTTTAAAACAAAATTATTTTATCTTGTTGTAACGGCCAAAATATTTTGTTACGGAACCTAATATCAACAGATCATGTATGCGTGATGAACATAAATTTATTCAAGGAGATTCTGTAACACTAGGCAGCGTGAAATGTGTAGGGGAATGAATAAAGAAGTCAGTGGTTTTTTGTTAACAAATAACTATAATTTATTCTTAAAACAACCCTAACATTACAATACACTAAATCAATACAATGACACAGTATAACAGCAGTATAACAGCAAATCAGTACAATCACACAGGAAAAAAAACTGAGTGCACAGTACATGGATACCACCACTGTCACAGCGACAAGTCCTTTAAAATGTATAAGCCGGACGAACAGTTCACACAAATTCTCTCGGAGAATAACAGTCCAATCTAAAGCTCTTGTAACAATCCCGAAAGTAAACTGAAGACCAAATAAGATTCGTCACAAATCCGGGCAACATCCGGCCATTCGAGGCCGCTACAACACGAGCTACGCGTGGCACACAAACAAAATGCCAACAACACATGGAACATCCGTGTGCACAATAAAACAATCATCTGTAAGACCGCTGCACACAATAAAAGAGGCACCTGTAACGAATTCCTGATTATATAGAACAAAATGCTTGAATTGAAGTGTTTTGTTTAATATATTAAATTATATGAAATAAATTATATAAAATATATATAAATTGGGTGGGGTTATCAGCACAACTCTTAGACATTACACACGGTTTAAAGAAGATGCTTGAAAGCAGAGAAGAGCATGACAGAAGTATTCCTAGTTGATTGTTAGGCGGGACATTGTTGGAATTTTTAATTTTTAAAGAATAATTGCTTACGCAATCAAATAACAGGAAACCACAAAGTGGGCTTGTTATGGGAAGAGAGGTACGCGCTTGAGATTGGGTTTTACACAAATCCATCATATTACTTAACTTTTTTTACATATACCAGGAAGTTAAGGAATTGTTCTCATGTGATCAGGTTATTAAGCATGCATGCTGATGAATAGTCTGAGAAATAAATGTTCATGTTAAAAGCTAATGGATCTGTTGGGGAAAAATGTAATTAAAATATTTATTTTAATATGAAGGATATGAAAGCTTGCTGAGAGCCATTTGCTGCCATTTTTTTGTTTACTTTGCCACACTTCAGATATTTGTTGATCTTAACCAACTTAATGACTTGCAATTATGATGTATTAGAATATATATATATATATATATATAGAGAGAGAGAGAGAGAGAGAGAGAGAGAGAGAGAGAGAGAGAAGAGACAGACAGAGAGAGAGAGAGAGAGACAGAGAGAGAGAGAGAGAGCGAGACATAGACAGAGAGAAAGAAAAAAAATCAAATTTTGCAAAATTGCCTGCTGGTTTAACTGAGATAGCCTATCACGGTATATATCTTAGTATGTGTTGTTGTATGGAAAATTCTTGAGTAATTTCATAATAGTTACAGGTGCTCAGGTCCATTTGTTGCGTTTTACTGATGGACGACACCGTACAAGGTATATGTAATTACTGTTGTGATTTTTATGTTGTTACGAAGACCAATTGCTCAGGGGAAAACATTAGGTCGATTCAGGATTCGAACCCATAACGGTGGCGCACAAGTTCGGCGTACCAACCGCTTCGCTAGCAAAGCAAGCTTCACTAGCGAGACAGTTCAGTCCGCTTTTATGTCACCCCGTAACAATGTTCGCAAAGGTTAGGTTTTCGCGACATTTTTACTTGTCAGTATTTCGCGAGAGGTCCATTTTCGCCATATCACCCTGCAGAAACAACTGAATAACCTGGTCGTCACCGCGGCCACACAAATGAATCGAAACTCTTGATCTTACTCGATACATCTTATGTTATTTATAATGTCAATCTTTCATTTAAAGGAAACAAAATATTTATTTTCTATTCATAATAACCATCTTTACCACCATAGCTAACATATACATAAGACAAATGAATATCGCTACATACATGTGTTGACAGGCATTATTTCCACGCAGGTTTCCATTTCGTAAAGATTTCCATGTCGCAAATATCGCGAATGTGAAACCCTTGCGATCATATTAATCACAGTATATGGTTCCTACAAGCGATCATTATTGTTGCAATGTCATATTCACACGTGTACCGTTAACGTTTTACTTATTCAGTCATAAGAACGTTTAACCGATGAGTGCACAAAATGTGCCTGACAAAATCTAATTCCTCTAAACTGAATTAAGACTATTCGTATAGCTATATAGTTCACTCATAGAGCACTCTAGACATGTGCCGGATCCACACCGAAATCGAATCGGTTCTCACTGGCCCATTCCCGAAATGTTCTGAGAATGTTAAGAGATTCTGTGCGTGGATCCGGATAAGGGATTTAGTAACGTCATCAAGGAATATTCACAAATGCAGAGTCATAAATGGGCTTGGGAATATGAGCCGAATCAGTGAACGCAAACACCTTTTTTTTATTGGGAGCATCCCAAAATAGGAACCCCCGCATGACTCAGACTTGCATTCCTTAAAATCCATATCAAGTTCTATTATTGTATAATGTGCCAGGCATTCTTGACGGTATTCAGTTTATAGCCTCCTCCCTGTTGTCAGCAGTGACTAACTTCTGTTGTGCAAACCACAGACAGAAGCTAAGTCTCCTTATCTTCTAAAGAAATGTCGTCAAAATGAGGTTTCATGTTTATTGCATCATCAACAGACATCAATGTTGTTAATTTATTGGCTGGCCACATAATGACTTAAACACCCTTACTGGCAGCAGGTGTCCGGGACCCAGTGGGCGGTTAGAATAACTGAATTACTTTGATCCAATGGAGAATAATCTTATCAGACTGTTATAACTGGTCCCATTGTTGCTGTTTCCAAAACAAACACCTTGCCAGCTATGTATGTAAAAAATCACCGTGGTCAAAGTTCATCCGAACAAAACCATATTCATTTTTGTTTTGGGGAGAAATATTATAAATGTATTTTGCTGTTTCTTTTTATATATTTTTTTGAACGAGGGTATATAGATAGACACTGAGCATATATCAGTTTCTCAGCATTAGTTGTTGTCCTCCAAAATTACATTATTTCTGTCACGTTTTAAGTTTCGTACTATAAAACAAAAGTTTTAAGTCTCTATCAGTCATTTTAACCACTAGAGATCTCTTATGGAATGTTCGGCACGATTTAAAAAGCTTGCGTTCACGTTTTCATATCGTTCTTTAAATTCTTGAGACGATTTATCAACAAACATGTGCGTAGGTTTTCTAAACATCATAAATGTTACATACATACCTGATATGTTATGAAAGCTAGACCATAATAATTTAGATGTTAAAGAGCCTGAATGATGTCACCCGATAAATTTAGTCTGGGCGGTGACAGCACAAAATACTAAGCACAGATTAAAATTTACGGTAGTTACATCATTTCTGTTACAGTCATTTCGTTACTATATATGACTGTAACAGAACTGACTGTTAAAAGTATCACAAATAACATTAACATCTTTGAACATCTTGGTTTATACGTGTTTCACCCTGAATATTCCATATCTAGCTATAATACAATTAGACATTTCACTTTAAGATTGTGTAATTTCAATTAGATCATCATCAAGACCAAGAAAACGTATACAGAAAGGAAATGATACTAAACAAAGAAACAATAAGGAAAGCTGTTTGCTCCTGAGAAAAAAAAATAGAACGAAAGAGATACACAAGGAAAAAAATGGAAAACTGTAGAAAACATAAGATCAGATGTACTATTTATATATTACAGGCAAATTGTGTAATCAAGAATTACGTGTAATGACTGGAAATTTCAGGCATTACACGAAATGACTGGTTTACTCGGACATTTCATGAAATGACTAAAATTCCAGGCTTTTCGTGTAATGCATGTCTTATGGCTCAGTCATTATACGAAATGCCTGATATCTTGTTGGTATGTATATTACTGCTGAATGACAATACATATTGTCGGGTGAAAATCAGTTGACCTTTTTCCTGCTGTTACAATAATTTATGCACTTAAACATAGTTTAGGCGCAGGGACACCTTAAAGAATCACATATCAAGTACAAATAATATAATGTATTTAATCCACACTTCAAATGTTTGTCATAATATGAAATGACCCCTTTTAGTTACAAAATAACCATTCTTCTTTATCTATTTATATTATACCACTACATAGTCCACACACCAACCGTTCGTCTTAAAAGAAATGATCCATTTTAGTCACATAACAACCATTCTTCAAAACATATCTATACTATACCACTATTTACTTTTAATCAGTTAATTTTTAATTATGCTGGTGTAACCAGGATCAGTGCTCTTTAATTCAGCTTTAAAGCGCTGGCACATTTATAATAAAAGCTACATATTTTGTGCCTGGTTACAAACACTTAAAAGGTTTGCCCACAGTTGTATGTGTAAGCTCCTTAACTGTTTATTACAATGAAAACTCGACCTACTTAAGTCACATAGTAATCATTCTTTAATATCTATTAATTTTTTTTACTTATGCACCAGTTTATTTTATGTGTTTTTGTTGCGACAATTATTAATGCACTCGGATTTATCTATAAATTTCTGACACCTATATCAGAGATGCATACATATATTTTGGACATTGGAACAAATGCATTGTAAGTCACCCGAAGTTGAAAATGTAAGTACTTCAAAAAGGTGTATCATATAAAGTATACTAAAATTATAGACCCCTTTTATAGTAACTATTCATCTTTCATGATCTATACTATACCACTATTTATTTAAATTACGGCATGACAGGCTGGTTTGACAAAGCATGAACGGTCTGCTTTTTTGTCGGTATACCGGACAATCAGTTGTGTGGCAAACAAAGTTTAAAATTCGCCTAAACCTATAAATTTAAAAAATGAATACTATTCATTACGAAGTACGAAAAAAATTAGAGAACTCAAATATATAAGGAGACCACGAATATCAAACTTTTCAGCATAAGTCATAAAAATTAGGCCTATAACTCGGGATCTTCTCAGTCGGTATTAGTTTATTTCGGCTTGTCATATAAAAAAAATCATGTTCATACCTTATTACAGAATGAATAATTATTAAGAATAATATGAATTAAAGATAAATAAACGATGACCAGGAATTTTGCATTGTTCTCAAACTTTTCAGAATATGACTAGGCTATATGCTCACTTACAATAAAATAAATATATAGGGCAAAAAAAAATAAAAGTTATGGTTCTCAGGCACCGCCAGCGTCACTTTTAAACCCCCGCATAAAAAAAAAATTTTATTTTGATTTTCAATAGGAACTTACAAATTTTGAGCTCCATTCGCTCGGACATTTCTTTCAAGAAGATAAAATCATACAATTTTGATAAAATATCCTTTGTTATGTAGTGCTTTTATCAAAATAACTCTGTAATTATTATGCTTTTCCCTTATCCTTTGACATTTTTATCGAAACATATAAAAAAATAAAATACAAAAAACGCCCGCCTGCATAGATTTCTGAAAAAAAAGTGCCTGAGAACCCAAACGTTATTTTTTTTTTTTGCCTGATGATATGGGACTAACTTGTTGTAATAAGCATGCCTTGACCTGCATGAAGTGCTCTGGAACGTACTTTAACTCTTCAATTGAAAAGTAAACATCTCTTGTAATCAAGAACTTTTGATACTTTGCATACTATTCAAATAGATCTCTAAATTGAAGTTCTTTGATATTTGCCATTTTCAGTGATTCAACAACTGACAACAGTTCAGTCGTGATCAACAAGTCGCAATTAAATTATGGAAAAATCTCTGGTCAACTCGTACACCCCCTGCCCATAACAATAAATCAGTAGAAGATGTGAGCAGATCAATATAGTAATTAATTACTCCTGGTTCCCCCATTGATCTAATTAACAACTAGACCTGTGAAGATGGAGAATTGGCTGCAAGAATCAGTAGATTTACATAACAGTTATAAATGTAGTTGATGAAACCAGCGTGATGTAAGCCGCTCAGGGTTGAGTAGGTGTTATTGACAAAATACATGGCCTGAGTTTGTCATTAATATACCTTCTAAGCCTCAGAACCATAATAAATAAATATTAGAAGATAAGATTTCTTTAAAATCCAAATAGCTAGGTTAAGCAGACTATTTGGCAAAATAGAGCACATTGGTTGTTAGAGGTTGTTACCAAGGTTATAGCTAGCCAAATTTGAGTGGCGGTTAAATTAAAGGACATTGACAAAGCAAGCGTAGATGGTCACGGCGGGGGTACAGGGGCCCGCCTTTGGGCCGTTGGTAGGGTCCAGGGGCAAAGCCCTGATCAGGGCGCCAGGGGGCATCGCCCCAAAGCTCCTGGGATTTACATGTTATTAATTGCACTGGAAGGCTCTCAAAATAGATGGATAGGGGTGGTGGAATGGACTGTAACACAATACTATACACACACGAGTGACGAGTCAACTTTTATTTAGTTCCTATGGAAATACTTTTTTATGCAAGAATTATATATTATTAACAACAATCTTGTGACAATGGAAAAATCATGCTAAGATTAATATGGTACATGTTTACAAGCGATATTAATGTTTCCTTTTCACTATCAGTTGTATAAAACCATCCTAAAAAAATCTCCGAAAATTTTCAGTGGATTCCCCGGCTCTCCCCGGTTTCTCCGACTTATATATAGATAGACCCGTTAAAATGGAACTTTCTGGATATGCACTGTGCAATTGGCCAGTCACAGAGGGGATTCTGGGATATTCTCAATTTCATTGAAAGTAAACATACTTATGAGGTACAAATTTAAATGCAAGTTGAGGTAATGTATAACCAGTTTCATTGCTGGTAGCTGGACGATCTTTGACGATCTTTAACAACTTTTGTGCCGGTTGGTGGGTTGCAAATGTAAGCTTTGTACAGGCCGGCAGAAGCCCGTCCCGGCTACCCCCGCCCGGACCGACCGGCATGGCTATAACCCTTAATCACTTCAGCCAAATTGTGTAATAATTTTAATCAAATTTCAGTCATTACACATAATGCATAGAAATTTAAGTCCTTTCGTGAAATGCCTAAAATTTTCAGTCATTACACGTAATGCCGGATTACCAGTTTGCCTGTAACATGATATTTAGATGTTGTGGCAAAAAAGCCTTTTATCCGTTTTGTGTATTGGTGCATATAAGATATACAGCAGATTATATTTCAATTTTAACATTGTGTGATTTGTTTGATGTGTGTATTTGTTTGTACAAATCACTATCGACCTAATATCTTTTACATGTGTGCGTTTTGTTTTCTTTACGTACAGTAAAATGCTGGTCAATGACTGGTCTTTCGTTTTGGTATTTTGTTTCAAAATGTATGACGAAAAGTGAATTTAAACAGAGCAAACAGCCTTGGTATACGGTATATACCGTCCACTGGTGTATATTGCTTAAAATTGGAATCAGGGAATTAAATGTACAACCATTTGTAGCTTATTCAATGAATGGTTTTACTCCATGGACGAGTGCCGATAATGAGACCGTCTCTAAAATTCATCGACAAGATTTAAGGGGGACCCGGGCACGTTGCGACCCCTTTAAATAAAAGAAACATTGAAAGTAGGTCATGGGCCTAGCTTACAAAAACACCCTTGTCATCTTATTTAACAAAAGGTTTAGGAACGCCTTAGCAATTCCCGAAAATTAAAAAATTGTTAAACACATTATATAAACAGATAATGTTTTCTGTATATACAAGACATAATTGTTATAGTTTAGGTCGTTTTGTTGTGAAAATTTGTTTTTTTTTAATAGCAAAATAAGGACAAAAACGGATAGAGATTGTGTGACGTTTCCTTAGAAATCGGCGGGCACAAGTTTTGTAACCGTATCTATTTTTACGTATGATTAATGGAGAAAATAACGTAAGCCAACGTGTAAGACGTGAAATCAGAAGTTAAGGAGTATACGGTTGTTTATAAAATGGTTCGCTAATATACATTTGAACTCCATTTGGAATTAAATTAAACTGAGGGCTTTAGGATCCTAAAAATAAGAAAGTTTGAGCACTTTGTTCGGAATTGTAACCAGAGTTTAAAACTCAAACTAAGAGGTAATTCGGCATTTAATTTGCTGGAGGGATACAATGGGAACTAGATTGTATCAGTTAAGAAAATGACTATACTTGATACTTGTTACCGGGGGAAAATGAGACGCTGTCGGAACAAATCCAGTTGAATAGGGCGATATGAGCAAATGAGCACCGAGTCAAGTATTATTACCTGCCATTATCGCCTTATTAACAGCTGTAAGACAGCGCGGGCTGTATAGAGGATCAGTCTACAAAATGTCTGCTCGGCACAATGAATCTGAAATCAACCCTGCCCACATCGTAATTGACTGGAATACTCGGAAATCAACACCGACCTCGCCCTCGTCCAAAGCCACGGGCATTGATAAAAACATGCATTTCTCTGGCATTTAATTGACACTAGATAAGCAGCAATTAACAACATCCCTGCCCATGCTTGTGCTCTGATATTCCTCAACATTTATAATGTTAATTCATTAGCAGATTCAAATGTAAAAGTTAATTAGCAATAATAGCAAATGTCTAAAAGGGTTTCTGTTCATTACGGTTAAGCTCTTTTTGTAGTACACTTTAACTTGACGCAGTTTTGTTAAACAATATTTTCTTTAGATGATAATCGCTAATTTTAGTTCTCGTTTATGACTTACTTAGTTCTCGTTTTAAATCGTTCATGTTAAATAGAATTAAGGACGGCCTGGAAGGTCAGGCGTTTCACGCTTAATATACTGACAATCTTGAAAACGCAAAAAATACATACCACGCAATGACAGATTTTGTACCAAATCCGGAACTCCACGGACACGAATGATTTTAAGAGACCGATCAAAGGCAAAACCGTGCTCCCTTTTGAACCATTTTGCAAGCCTTATTCAAAATAGTTAATATCGTGGCTGCAAATTTAATGTACTTTTAATGGACGATAATTTACAAATGTATCAAAACTAAATTTCTTCTGATAATATCGGAACCGTTTTGACGATAGAAAAAATGTATTTTAAAACTCGCATAATTAGAACTATCCGATCACAACGGGTCAGGTTTTTTATGCATTAATACGCAACATTTTGTAAACCCGGTATTCCGTTACACTGAAAGGTCCCTCACTTAAACTCTTCTAAAAAGGTAGGAGCAATTAATGCTTTGTCAAAGACCACAGTTAAAATAAAGACGAAAAGTATTCCTCATTTTACAGCAATCCATCGGTGATTTTTTAAAGGTCTCTCATAGAAAAAAGGTCATTTACCATTAGGTTACTGTACTGATTCAAATGTATTACTGTAGATGGATTTAGCCATATAATTTCATAAAAATTTAAACGTAGGGCGGAGGCGTTATACAGCATTTCAGCAGGTGAAGCATATATGCGTGCATGCGGTGTAGTGGAGTTTATGGTTTTCTTCACTCTGAGACCTAGCAGTCCCTAATAATCTACAGATGTACGTGTAATATTTATAGAGAAATCATATCATGCTTGCTTCGGATTCTCTTCAGGACCACACTATTGTCATATCAAGTATCAACTATGTTTTCTTGCGTTTTGTGCTATTACATTTTTGACGGCATAAGTTCATTACCCAGTTAAAATGTGTGTAAACTGTGGCACTATAGATGTGGTAGTTAAATAAAGGATAACAAAGGGAATTATCGACATGGAACGTATGATTACTTAAGACAGAAAAATGCTATTGTTTTGGGTCTTTTTGATAAAATCAAATTTAATATTGGGCTACCAACCTCGAGGTTACAGATGAACATTTATTGATTCCATAAGTATAGTTGTGGGCTCGTCAGAGCTGGGTGGGGTATAGTTTATACTGGTTCACTATGAGCTGTAATCATGTCAATATACTACAGATTACATTTCCCCCCCAGAGGATCTTTCACCAGAAAATCCATTTTAATTATGTGCTTCCAGCTGTTACAAGACCAGGGGTCCCCCCTCCTTGCAGCCGCCTCAACCCATAAAGCTGTGTTTCCATGTATCAACAAAAAACGTATCCGCAAAGACGTACGTACGTTCCATAGTGCGCTGTCCGCACAAACTGTTTCCATAAGTACGTACGTTTTTCTTGCGGATACCCTTTCACGAGCCTCTTTTGAAACTGCAAGGACGACAGGCAGGAAGAAGGTCAATATGTCTCATCTCACCTGGCGCCGGGGCACTGTTGGGAAATGTAGGCATCTGCCATCCGCAGAACGGATGAATCGCCCACCGATCCGTTTCGATGCTGTCCGTTTTTGCGGATACGCATGCAGAGCACGTTAAAACGTACATATAGAAACAGTTCATCTTACAAAGAGGGAATCGATTTTTTGCGTACGAGATTTACGGATGAATGGAAACACTGCTTAAGGGTTCCATACATATTTTTGCGCCGTCATACCTCTTTTAGATTCTATCATTAGCCTTCCTGGCTTGGAACCCGCATTTTCCTAAATCCTAAATCCGCCCTGTTCAGATTTGCATAACTTTTTTTAGAGCAGAATTCTTAAATTCTAGCGGAATATGAACGTCACCTGTAAAATATGGTGCAGGTTCTCCTAAAAGAGGTCATCTAGGTCGATTAGGAGTAAAAAACTCACTGTAAAACTGCCCATCTGGCAATTATGTTTTATCTTGATTCGGATATACGGCAGCCTAAAGAAGGTGAGTTCCTGAGTTACAGGTAAAGTAATGGATGATAAAGTAAAGATATAAAAAATACAGTTAATATTTTAATGGTGGCAATATATAGAGACTCTATTTTAACAATTACGAGGACCGTAAGTAATATTATTATCACTCACACCCGCCGGCTTGTCACGGAGGCACCGAATATACACATAAGTGTGCCTATTATCTTATTCAAATCTTATAAGGCCAACATAACAGATATAAAATAGCCTGAGCTCAATAAATTGTTCAGGTTATAGTTTAGCTTAGGTTTTATCTATATTCGTTAGCAGTCATTGTTTCATCGATACGACGATACTGCGTGCAAAGCATACCGGTAACCAAATAGACGTGGCGTATCAAAATGTATTAATGTATCGGTTTATCGATCCCGCCCTAGAGTGTTGAATTGTTTTTTATCTCTGCATTAGGGATTGCCTCACTTGAGGTATAACAAACTTTAGGGTTTTGCAGACTATCAGACATTAAGAATGTTAGAATGTTTGACTTTAAGATTGCCTGACTTTAAACTGTTATACTCGAGAATATAGCTTGAATTAATAGCCATTAGACCAAAGGTCCAGTATGAGGATTGCCTGATTTTAGGCCTGTTAGGTTTGAGGATTGCCTGATTAAGGGCCATTAGACCTGAGGATTGCCTTAATTAAGGTCTTGTCTATTTTAAGCCCAGTTAAGTTTGAGGACTGCCTGATTAAAGAGCCATTAAAATTGAAGGTTGCCTGATTTAAGGGCTGTTAGACTTGAGGATTGCCTTTATAAAGGTCTGTAAGGCCAGAAAAAAAATTAGGTTTGGTTCTCAGGCACTTTTTTTTCATAGATCAATGGGGGCGGGCGGTTTTTTTTATATTTAATTTTTTGTATGTTTCGATAAATATGTCAAATGATAAGGGAAAAGCATGAAAATAACAGATTTATAATGCTAAACAAGTAAAAGCATTACATAACAAGGGAAATTGTATGATTTTATCTTCTTGAAAGAAATGTCCGAGCGGCTGCAGCTCAAAATTGGTAAGTTTCAATTAAAAATCAAAATAAAAAATTTTGATGCGGGGGTTTAAAACTGATGCGGGCGGTGCCTGAGAACCAAACCTTTTAATTTTTTGGCCTAAGATGTGTGACTTGTCTAATTCAAGCCCTGTTAAGTTTGAGGACTGCCTGATTGAAGAGCTATTAGAATTAAAGGTTGCCTGATTTAAGGGCTGTTGGACTCGAGGATTGCATGGCGTGTGGACTGTTGATTCCTGGTATTCTGTTTAAAGATGTGACATGTAAATGTGTCATCTTTTAAGACTGCCTTTTAGGGAGAGTATTGCCCCCGGAATATGTAATATCCTTCAAATACCATTGCTTCATCATTAAAATACACTAATGGATATAAACCCTCCGAGCTGTCTGTTGCTTGTATAAAACTAAATCATAATTAAAAATCTATTCGGTATAGTGCACTCTTTTAGTAGACTCTTTTATAATTTAAGATTTAAAAGGAACATGATGCAAGCAACTGCCTCTTACAGGGGACAATTATTGCCAATTTGTATTAATAAACATATAATGTTCTTGCTAAATAAGTAAGAGAAACACTCCTTTCAGCAATAGCCACAGTATGTTTAAGTATGGAGCAAAAGAAAACAATATTTCATCAGATAAATGGTATGTAATAAAATGACGTTTGGTTTGCTCTTGCTAAATTATATCTGCCCACATGTAACTAGAAAGGAGACATTACAACCATTACCCCTCACCTCAGCTCACTCGCGAAAACTTAACTACACCCACGTTTCCTCACACGACCGGTTTCTCGCCTGTACATTATGTACCACTGTTATTTGTGAACATGGGTACTGTTTCTGTTGCTGAATGAGGCGTTATATATATATGGGTCGCTCTACAGCGTAATCCGATTCCGCTCTCACTTGCGACCAATTTCCGTCACCTGTCTTCTATCCATAATAATTTCAAGTTCAGGATACACCAACGGAAGACAATGTTTCGTTCAATTTAAATTTGCATCTGTTCAATTATAACTCCTTCCTATAGTTTAATAACACATTGTATCACCATATTTTTTGTCATTTTAGAATGAGTAACTTGTTAATTTTCGGCAGCTCCGATAACTGGCTTCACTTGTATTCCTGCTGTGAATGAATCTGAGCTCAGCTGACCGGTGTTCCGGTTCAAATATTGATAGAAATACTAAATATATATTATGTACCGTCAGAACAAAAATGTGAATTCTGTTTCAAAATATCTAAAGAATTACTATATGTATAAGCTCCTATTCTTGCAGTAGTCTTTAACATGTGTCATGGTTTATTTTCTGTGAGACGTTTCAAATCCTTATCGCTACGGACATTCAATATAAACACGACAGGCTAC
This sequence comes from Sipunculus nudus, assembly GCA_026874595.1. Classification (NCBI taxonomy): domain Eukaryota; kingdom Metazoa; phylum Annelida; class Sipuncula; order Golfingiida; family Sipunculidae; genus Sipunculus; species Sipunculus nudus. Next base: position 69,583,126 of record CM049310.1, read on the forward strand.
AACCACTTACGACCTGAAAATCGTAGGTATCTTGTGGAAGGTCGTACGACAAGTCATAACGACTCGCAAGAACTCGTAGGTTGTGCTAAGCAGTCGTAAAGGCCCTTTCACAATTGAGAAACGACCACTTTACGATCATTTGCAACACCTTTTTGGGGGTCGTCAGTTGCGGATCCAGAAATTCGAGAACAGGGGGGCGCAAATATTTGGTTGGTGGCTGATTTATGAATGTTTTTGCGACACTTGATGTGATCTATCGCGATATACCCTTGTTGCAGCCTATCATGCGACCATTTGGTCGCAAGGGATCGCACCCCATTGTGAAAGGGGCTTAAGTACTCTTATCCAGTCGGCTGTGGAATGCGCACGGTTCGTATTCCTACGTCTGATCCACAGTCGTCTTCGAAAGATTGGTGGATCTCTGTTGTCGTTCGCCTGGATGAAGATAATGTTTAACTGTTAAATGCAGCTATAATGTGATATTTTTATCAGTCTACTTGATACAAAATGTATCGTTCTAGGAAATGACTACCTAGTTACACGTGTGTAAGAAACATATAACACTTGGGTATTTAGGACCATAAATATTGAAGTATCTAGTTTCTAGCTATTCAGGTGTAGAATTTCCTATAATATTTAATTGTGCAACATTATCGAACAATGCTCTTTTTAATGTGTTCTTTACCAAGCTTTCCACAATTTTTTAGGAGTGGGGATGGAGGGGTTTACCCCTCCCATACACTCAGCCATGCACATAAAAGTTCAGTTCACCATATATATAGATTTTTTTGCCATGGATCATTCAAATTCAAATTTACCTAGCCCTGTGTATGTATCTCTATGTGCCAGTCACGTGATCACGACAAGTCGTACAACTCGTCGTACCACTAGTCGGGATCGGGCGTGACCAGTCTTAACCACTCGGTTTCTGGTCGTAGCCTGTGACACGACCTATCGTAAGACAAGTCGTTACCACTCTGCGACCGATCGGTACTTCTGATTGCTAACAAACACATAAGACTACCTACGACCACTCGTTGAATAGTCGTACAACCACATAAGAGTACCACCGATCTCGCCAAGACCTTTGCCGTAGTCGTAAGAATGCAAATTGCCGCATTCCACTCCCGACAAGGAGTACTTATGGCTGCTTAGGACAACCTACGACTTGTTACGAGTGGTAAGGATATTCAATTCGAAACCTGTCATAAACCGGTCGTAGACTGGGACTTGAGGCAGTATAAAATATAGCCGTATGTAAAATTCAGTCAGACAAGATCATAAAAAAACTTCAACGACTGATTACGACCGATCGTGACGGGGCCCCATTTTCATTAAAACAAATTGGGGGTGATTGGCAAAGAGGAGTCATGACTATGAAGTCAGGGTTGATCGTAGGTGATCGTAGGTAATCGTAGGTGATCGTAGGTGATCGTAGGTAATCGTAGGTAATCGTAGGTGATCGTAGGTAATCGCAGGTGATCGTAGGTAATCGTAGGTGATCGTAGGTGATCGTAGGTAATCGTAGGTAATCGTAGATAATCGTAGGTGATCGTAGGTAATCGTAGGTGATCGTAGGTGATCGTAGGTAATCGTAGGTAATCGTAGGTGATCGTAGGTAATCGTAGGTAATCGTAGGTAATCGTAGGGCTGTGTGACTAGGCTTTTTTAGTATGTGAAGCACATCATTTGTGAAAATAAAATCGAGATGAACGGTGGTGTTCCCCGATTTTATTTTATAGCTTTTTCTTGAAGGACTTAATTGACATAAACCTCTGAGCGGTCTGTATTTAGGTCATGCATAGTTCATCGTCAGGTCAGTTGAGGTAATTACTCTAATGGATCTCGTTCGCTAAGAAACGCTATGAGGGAGGCACAGAAACTTTTAAGATACTCAGATGTCGTGACGTCAAGATGTATGATACTTAACCCGGTACCATAAAGACGATGACCAGGATCACGTGTGCAAGCACTAAAGAATTATAGGCCATTGCCTGGCTTCATGAAATACGATCGAAACAATTTATACAATGACACACAACGGGACACTAGCCTTATTAATACAGATTAGTGCTAATGACAATGCAACAATACACACTGTAACAGGAACTAGACAAGGTTTTGATGGCCACACAAAAGAGGCTTCCAGGTGCACGACAATATATTAGGTAGTAGGGGCTGTGTTCGCATTAAATGAACCTATTGGCTGCTGAATTCTATGCACAGACGAGTCTATAGGCAGATAATCGACACTTTCTATGTGTTAACTGCTTTCTCAAACATCGTGAATTAATAAAGAAAAAGATAAACAAAGTTGTAGGCAAGAAAAAAAGGGGTTCTTTTGACAAGAAGTAAAGTTTGACACTGTTTATTTTGTCTTAAAATTCTTTAATATCCTTATTATTGAGTCTTCTTATTGTTCCTTCTTGAATTGACAAAGTGCCGTTTGAAATTGGCGAATGAGAGATTCCAGGTTCGTTACCCCTAGATTTGTTCTTTGCTCCCAGATGAATTGAAACAGTCATATTTTAAGAACAAATCTTAAAATAATTCTTTCTTGTATTGGAAAATCATCTGTATGTAGGTATGCTACACTAATCATGAACTTACAAATAAAGACGAACAGTCTATTGATCATAGAAAAAAAATTAAAAAAAATAATGTACGTTAAAGTGGGCACCCTTGGTATCTCTAATTGAAATGTTCCACATAGTGCGACGGCGTTTTGTATTATTTTTATTCTTTAGGGAATAGATGCATCTCAATTGACCCTTAAGCCCGGAATTGCCTCCCTCCATACATATCAACCTTCATGTAGCCACTCAAGTTGTGAAGTTCTGATGAATCCGTTTAAGTACCCGTAAAATAAACATGCTCTATATATTAAAAAAGCTGGGATACTTTGTTTTGTCGGATATTGTATAATGAGAGGGAGGGTCCCGAATGTCTATTCCACAACACGAAAGAAAACATTCACATTAAATTGCGCTGTGCTGAAGCTCGGCTGGCAATTCAATTGGGAAGAGTGCCATTAAAATGGTATTAATGAAAATCCCCGCCTCGGGGAGGGGTTTAGTTTACTCAGTACATAATCATTTCCCAATTAGAACCGTCATTATGCACGCCAACATGTGATGATAATGTGATGACTACACTGACTGCTAACGGTCCTCTGCCCCACCTGTCGTAGGTGGGCGGAAGTGAATGTATGGTGCTAGTTGATGATCCCTTTAAGCTGGCCGCCTTCGCTTAATTCTGCACGCGGCGGTCCCTCTCTTTCTGTTATACTGGCTTACTGACTGGGCGGACCTCCTGTCTCCTGATGGTGACTCCCCTGCCACAAACCGCTCTACAAACAAATCACTGGGACATCTCTTTATACGTTTCAATATTGAACTGAGGATATTTCCATCTTATATTGGTCTTCTTGAAAAGTTCACTGTTACAGGTAAGATACCTTCTGTCTACTGGCACGTATGTGCCCTTGACGTTTCGTGTTAAAGTTTTAAATAATTTAATCCACTCTTATTGCTTTGAAATAGACCAGATGGGTAATCATCTGCCCAGCTTATAAGTCATTCAGATTTTATCATTATATATTGATTATATGTTCAGTAATTGTTGAAACTCAAAATGGGTTTATTTCATCATTTTCAAAGTCCTTTTCAGACAACATATATGGTATGCTTGCATGTATGGCAAAACATGTAGACTTTCCTTCAACTTATCTCAAGTGTAAATACCTCAAGTTTCTGTTTCATTAACGGTCGTGACTGATTGATAATTCCTATTAATTCCTAATAAAACAGAAATAAAATATCACGAAATTTCTTTGGGGCGTTAGATGAAATATGCGTGTTATAAAAACAGGAGACGAGAAACAACGTGACCTCCATGTACTTGATCAGTTGTGACGATCCCCACCGCTTTATTGCTATAATGGTTCTACAGTTAGCCTGTGCTGTTCTAATCGTCATAACAAGGAAACAGCTTTGGGTATATCACTAAGACATACTATGATGATAAAAAAAGGATGAGGAGGAAAATAAATTCGTGTCCCGACATCTCCTCCCACGCAATCCTTGATTCTTAATCTGTCCCCGGGAGGGGAGCCAAATCCGCGGATAAGTGACCTACTGCTTCTGTTGTAATTCCTGCTTACCCCAAATACTGAATAATAAATGCTTCCAATTGGCTGCAGAGAGTAAACAATATAACAAACTCTGGTTTTCGTCTTCTTTTGTGGTGTAACATATGATACATGATTCCTAATGATTCAATCCGTACAATGGAGGATTCGTTGATGATAAAAACCTCCAGTCCTTTTAGATATATTCATTGATACCCTTACATATTGACTTTCATGCTTGGAAATTAATATCATAATTCATGATTTAAAAATAAATATCATAATCAACTGATGGTTTTATTGATATTTGTAGTTTTATACATGTCTTTATATCTTTGATGTCTTTCTTACCACACATATACATCAGTCTGTATTCTGTGCATGAAACATGACCCTTAAAACGACTTGTGTTCTTTGTTTGAGTGTGCAAGGATAATATGTATACTATCAGTAAATAGATAGGTAATAGTATACCTATAAGAGCCATAAGAGGTATTTTAAACAATATTAATAATGATGTCAACAAATGCTTAATTATTTTATTCTTTATTGATTAAGTACCGATGTATCATTTGCCGTCGCCAATGATGATATTTTTTGTTAGAACGAGGTTTAATTTGACTGCCTCTAAGAGATTTAAAAAAAAAGTTCATAGACATTTTTGTCCTCTTAAATAAAGAGTGAATGTTTGTCCATTAAAATGAAAGAATTCTAAACGCGGAGAATCAGCGATATTGACACTGTTCTTGACTTCTTTTAATGTTCATTGAAAATAGTGTCAGAATTTTGTCTTCTTAGACACTTAAGTTTTCGTTTAATTTTCAGGGTGGAGTGGTTTGTTAATATTTCACCTTATATGTAATAAAGCGAGACTTTTTTTCAGATCACATTAATACTGCGATACGTTTTGTGCTTTTTTGTATGTTTTTATCAGCATCTATCAAAGCGAAGCCGCTTTTGCTGTCAGCTACTGAAACATATCCAACAGTGTTACTGAAAAAGGTGATGACAGAAGATTCCTCTTTTATAATATGTATTGATATCAGTTTTCGAAAGTGCAGAAAATAATGAAGACTATATTACCCATTTCTTTTCACTTGTATTTTTAATACATTCCACACACTAATAAACGGCAAGTTTCTGCTAGGACCCCAATGTGAAACCATCGAAAGAGACTGAAAACGGGAATATCTCACAAATCAAACAAAGTATACTATCTGGCCGGACGACGAATCATCTCCTTCTTCGGGTCTGTATTGTGAAGACGTGTGCTTGGTTATCACAATCTAGTGTACATTTTAATCTGCTGGCCTGTTTGATTGCCTTAGGTTACCATTTATTTCACTTAAAATATAAAATTCCAGAACCTTTTTAGATTCATAACAAGTACTTGTTTTTAACATTGCCAAAAAATAACGAAATCCTCCTTAGAGGGACTTTAAATAATTTAATAACCTTAATATTGTGTTGATGTTGCGGTTTCTTCATTCAGATATATTTTCCTTCTTCTAAACTGGCATATTAATGTTGATATACCCTGTTTGCATGTAGCGATGTATGGTCACCTGAGGATAACAACATATGATTTATATACAAGGTTTGGAGTAACAATATGTGTTTTGCAGTCCCTTGTAATAAATGTCAGATCTTATGTTTATATGTCCTTATCAAGTTTCCATTGAGCATATACGATATACATGGGACTCTGGGCAGTAATAAAGCATTCACTACTAGAAAATTTGATTAATCTCAAAGATCCCAAATTTTTTCCAACAGGCTTATCTGTATACACGATTTATGAGTAAAGTTCGTAAACGAGTCAACTCGAAATGACATGGTTTTATATCTCTGTATTGTAGTTGCATTTAAGATTTGTTGTCATTCTTCATGGAATATCGATATAAATATGGTTATCATCTACTTCCTTTGACTCGGTTTTATGTCAGAAGAAACAAAAACAAGACAATTATATGGTTTTTACATACGACAAACTAGAGTCGAACTCGTGATTCATTATCTCTTTTTCCATCAGTTCCGCCCTTTTCTCATAATTGTATGACGTAGTCAGTCTGTAAAACAGTACAAAGAAGAAACTGGTGATACAAATAGCTGTCGCTGCAGGGAAATCTGTTCTCATGCGTGTGAATGATACTATACTGTGAAACTCAAACGCCTGCACTGAACACGGGTTTGTCTACGCTGTCACTGGATGTGAAACAAAATACCAAGTCTGCGGGTAACTTTGGCATCTATCGGTCGCCTGTGTTAGTTTTGACAGGTATAAGGTGACATATTTACATGATAGCCCTCAGCATAAATCTTTCCATGGATAATGACGTTACGCCAACATGTAGCAATAGCATCAGCTATAACCTCGTTTTTTACCAGCTTTTAAATAGAACCATATTTATCAGGCAGTTGTGGTAATGTAAGGACTAACTGACCATTGTGAGTTGAATTACCTATAAAGGGTTTTCTCTGCTTATTTAACTCCTTCCCTGGAAATACTCTATCGTAGTAAGAATATAAAAAATAGTTGAGGCGTATCTATATCACTTGTTACCTTTTTTTATGATTCATTCTTGTCGCCATCCATTAGCTGCTGTTTTTTGCCAAAATCTAAATTAATGAGGTTCGAATTTGAGAAAGTAGTACGTCACGAATCACCTCAAAAGTCAAGCTGTTAATGTTGTAGGCGTCATCCGAACAAAACATCGATATATTTTAATAATTTATCGACTGATGCTTAGGTTGTATAAATATTTAGACTGCATGCCATGAAAGTTGCGGGGACTTCTTTGATGTTACCTAGTGGTGCGTGGGTTGCTTTATCGAGGCTCACCTAGTACACCAGAGAGCCTTCAATTTAGCACCGTCTAACCAGGTGGTTGCTTGGTCCAGGTCTAGTTTAAGATCCCGTCTTCGGATCTGCTGAATTTTGGTTTCACGTCAAGGTGAGCGAAATTCGTCGAAAGATATCAGTGACCTGGAGAATGTCATCAAAATTAATACCTTACAAAATTACAATTTTTTCACTTCATAATAAGATCATTTCGATCCACTATTCCAATTGCCATTATATTGTTAAACTAAACATTTTTTAACATTTCAAATGGGTTTACTACTTTGTTTAAAACTAACGCTTCACGTAAGATTACCTGCAGTAAGGTGTTATGAATGATGCCGAGTATTGTAAGTTGAGCTGTCTTAATTTCATGTGGTGTTCCTGTTTAAAACGGAAACGTTTACGAAATTATTAAAGCTGTTGTATATGTTTCATCAACGCGATTTTTAGGAAAATGTGTATAGCTGTAGATCTGAGATCTGACCAGGCATTTAAGTATTTAACTTCTTTGTCAAGAGTGTCATGATGTTCATATATTCTAGTAAAGAAATCTATTGATTATTTCGAGAGTTTAAAATGATATATCGCAATAATATCAGTAAGATGTATACGTCACAGTCTGACGAAATCATCCATATCAGATGTTAGAAAATATTCAAAAGGGTTTAAATACTTTTTAAGATGAAACCAACATCTAAACCTCTAATCAAGACTGCAGGCTTCATCATTCTCATAAGAATACAGCTTTATTTGCCATGTTCACATTCGTCTGCAATTTCGTGAATTTTAACTTGAATTGTAATAACAAAATTTAAAAAAAGTATAGTAGGCTTTTTATAAAACGTTTTCAACAATTAGAATGAATAACACTTCTGTAAGGTGGCTTCAATTTAATTACTAGTCATCTGGTCCGGGAGAGGGAGTATTTGGTGAACGGTTACATTTCCTGGCACTTAATATTCATGCATAAAATAGTAATAACTGTCTCGAAATTGATTGCATTTATCTCACAATCATAATTCCTTCCAGTTTATTTTGTTCCGAATAAAATGTTAATGGCATAATGTGAGGTTTGTTACGCTTTTGAAGGTTTGATTATGAAACGCTATGATTATCCGAAAAAAAGGTGCGAAAGGTGTTTAACCCCAGAGATAATAAGCGTTATGTGAACCTCATTCTTGGATTTTATAATTAGAACAGAACCAGATAAATAGAATCATGGACTGTTTCCGCAATATTTTCTTGAAAATTTGTGCGTTATTTGGTTTTCTAGTTGCAAACAAATCGGGGTCAATTTTGTGTCATAAGTTTGAGCAATGGTTAACGCTTAAATGCATGTAAAAAAGTTATGATATATTTATTTACATATATTTTCAGAAAGTGACTGGTCATGAATTGTAATGTGGTTTCATATTTAAAAATAGACATTCTTTAAGTAGGCAGTTATGTGTAATTTGGTTTGACGTTGCTCACCCTGCAACAAGTCAAATCAAAGGATCAAGTTTCTGTTAAATAACTGAATAACAGCAAACTAACAAACAGACTTAGCAAAGCAGTGCCACACGACGACGAGGTTCCCTTTCTCCTGGAGAGACAGACGGGGGCCGTGAAACGAGATAAGACTTGCTGATCTATGACATAAATTTTGACCATGCAGCCTTAGGGATAAGAGAAAACTGAATTATCTGATATCGAACCATGCTTGTCTTGGCGCCGCGATTTGAAATGCAACTCGTCCTGTTAGTTTTACTCCCCCGCACAAGCCCAAAACCTTCCCATTGAAGTCCGACATTCAATATTTCAAATCCTTTCATGCTGTTTCCGTTTGAATGTAACGGATTTTGAAGTTGAAATAGTGTATTGACCATGGAGGAGCAAAGGTTGTAGATCATACGGCAGCACGTTTGGGTGCGGGGGCAAGGAGACGGCACGCAAGACTAGTTAACAAAAGAAAAGGAGGAGGGGCCGCGGTCCCTTGGGTAGCCTTCGTTCATCTCGTGCTATTTACGGGTCTCTTGTCGCCAAGCCAGCTCTACTAATCGGGCCTGCCATGGCGTTCCTATGTGTCACATGAGTGACTGCCCGTTGCCAAAGTTCAGGTCGGCAAATTTGATTTGCTTTCTGTTGGAAGAGGCCGGTAAGACTTGAAGATGTAATTGACTGGGTCCAAGTCTGATGGCTGACATGCACTGTTGAATTATAGGACCTCCTTGTGAACAGGCAGACTGGATTGATGCCGAATATCACAAAGGCTGAAAAGACGAATGACGTAACGTAATTTAAAGACTCGGGGTATTTTATTTAAACTGTCCAAAGAAGGGTCATCCCGGAAAAGCCAACATTTGACAACGTATCGCATCGGAGCTTAAGACAGAATTCTTAGGAAATTTCAGCTCGTCAGCACACCCGCCAATCACGGTTGTTTAAGATAACACAGCCGATTCATTTACTCTTGATTTTACAGATGGAACAAAAAGCAGGAACAGTGATACTGGTGAGCTTTGTGCTGGCATTGCTGCTTACTCAAACAGACGCCCAGTTCTACCACACACAGGGTAAGAGACTTTACTTTGTATTCAAAATTACTGAATCTTCTTAATTTTCAGATATGTTCCATTATCACTAATATACTATTTTGTTCTAGATTATATTGCCTATGGTCTAAATATGATTTGTCTACAAAATATTGTTGAAATTTCCGTTTCAATCCAAACCACTAATTGTATTTTTTATATAAATATTCAAATAGTTTGCGCAAATAAAAAAAAATTTAAAAAATTCCCCAAAACCTTATTTTCAGGTTTCAGATTTAGACAATTATTTTGCTCATCATCTTGCAGTTTTTGCAGAGAATAAAAAATTTAATAAAAAAAATAAAAACTCATGTATGTATGAATTTTATGTAATAACATCATGTTTCCTTTTTTTCGTCGACTGCTTAGACATTGAACATATATATATATATATATATATATATATATATATATATATATATGTATATATATATACATATATATATATATATATCCCCTACTGCAGTTGAATGTAGATTATTTGCGGATAAAATAATGTTGCTAAATGTCTTACGTAAAAAGTTAAGCTGGGCAAATCAAGTAATTTCAGTTTAATGTAGACATTCTTGAAAATATTGGTAAAAATTGTTTTTGGTAATCCTCATCCGTACAAAGCAAAGTGATCGCTTAAGGCTTCTTTTACTTAGACATTTTAAAAATGTATTAAAAATGTAATTAAGAAATTATATTTAAGTCTACACAATCCGGTGTTAGGTGTAGAACAATTATGACTCACACTCAATAATACCACACACATGAACGTCATAAATATACGATGATTAGATAACACAAGTAACCAGCTGATTTATCGGTTATCAGACAAACCAAGCTTCCCGGTAGCTGGACATACCATTTTGACCGCAAACAAGGGTCTGGCGAAGGCGCATTGATTAATCTGTATTTATACTCGCTTTAAAATTCTGTGAAGTAATTGGGAAAAGAGATTATTGGATTAACGATTACAACACAACCCACGCATGAACAACAGACCTGTGGCAAGTGAACAGGAAATCTTCTTTGCAAAGTTTTATATATCGTTAGGACTTCAGGAGTAGGGAACCCCTTTTATTTGGAGACAAAAATAAACATTTTTACGAAAATGTAATGTATATATATGTAGGACTTTCAGAATCAATATAGATGACAAATCAGTGACTGAAATACGTATAAAGGTGCCCATTCAACTACCTTTTGAAAAAGAATTTATGTGATTTCTGGCTCTCTCTGTGTATATATTAATTATCTAAGGGTAATTTTGGTTGTGAAAAGTTCTTATCACGCCTTCGTAAAGGATGTTTGGACTTTTTTTATGAACTTGTTTATGAACACCATGTTTGTAAACACAGCAATGTTGTCTAACGGGGAAAAACATGGAGCCTAAGGTGGTAGGTTGCATAAATATATATATATAGAAAGGTCATTTGTTGCAAAACACCATTTGCATAACTTTAGCTTATCTGACTTGCCACCAGATGCTCTTGTTGAATTTGTTTTGATTATTTTGGCGGGCTCCAACATATTATGCACACGTTGATATAAACAAAACAAGCAGTTTGTGTGCAGTGATATCCACGTTTTTCTAGCCTATTTTTATATACTAAAGCTCCAAGGGATAACCTTTAGTTAATAAAGGTCAGATAGGTGAATGGGTCCCTTTAAAGTCTACAGGAAAATAAACAGTCAGTAGAGCGCACACCTACGCCAAGTTCAAACAATTCTTAAAGATCCGCCCCTTGATGGAGACGGTAACAAAATCTCACTTGGTTTCATCTTTACCATATAACACCCCTCGAACTATCGAAAATAGAAGTATATTAGAGTAATATTCATGGGGGTAACATAACCTCCTGGGCGGAGTAACAGACACGGGGGATAGCATAACCTCCTGGGCGGAACAACAGACACGGGGGATAGCATAACCCTCTGGGCAGAGTAACAAACACGATTCAAAAATGATACGAAAAATTCATCAGCAGAAAGCGTCACTCCCTCAATTTGTAATTTGTATCTGAAAAGGTTAGGATTATCAGCTCAGGTGATGGAAGGTAAATACATCTACAAGATTAAAATTTTGAGGAAAATCCATGTAAAACTGATTTGCACAAAGAACGGTGAGCAAAAACCTTTTGACAGGGGTTTGCAAAAATAAAAGGCACCTTTCCCTTGACTCCATGGTAAAATTTGGTACATATTTTGTTATTGGTTTCACAAGGAGAAGTAATCTGTATACATTTTGTTCTTTAAAGTGTTCTTGTTTGTATATCAAAATTTGATAAAAGGATCACGAACATTTTCAAATACGTTTTTTATTTTGCCTCTTTGATATATGCAAAATTAAAATATATCATGACAGCAAGCGCGTTAATAATATCATAAATCTTGAAAGCATTAAAAGTTAAACCCCCTATCACCACCGTTATGTTTATTTTCACCAAATATAGTAACACGTTTATATGATGTCATATAAAGTTTAAGAATCTACTTTTTGCAGGCACTACTATATTGAATGAAGATGGTGGTACACATGAACAAAAAGAAAATGTTAACCATTACGATAAATAAGCTCTGAGAAATTTATAAGCAGTTTCTGTACAGACACAATAGTACATGTCGAGTAAAAGAAATTAGAGTCTCTTGACGTTTAAATTGAACTCTGGTTAATGACTGGCAAAGTTTAAGGATCAATTCTTATCTCGTATTCTCCAGGATGTTTATAACAGCAGTGAACACCCCCTAGGTGACCCTGGAGCCGTGTTATATTCTCTTTGGGGCCTCTAATAATTGCAGCTGTCATTGCATGATAGGACAGACTTAATATTTCCGATATCCACAAGTGTCCACTAATTTCTCAACTAGAAAGTCAACAGGTATTTATCCCTGGTTTGATGTGTATATGATTAAGGTTTTCTAATATTAAAGTAGATTTCAAGACAGAGAGACAGATTGGGGGGGGGGGGGGGGGGGGGTAGCGGGTAGGGGAGAAAAAGATAAAGAGAGGTGACATGTAGCGGGTATGAGAGAAAGAGAGAGAGAGGGAGGGAGGATGATGACAGGTTAAGTAGCAGGCATGAGAAAGAGAGAGAGAGAGAGAGAGAGAGAGAGAGAGATGACAAGTGGCGGGTATGACTTAAAGCGGTCCCTCTGCCGGCCGGCCTAATTCAATTAAAGATTCTCCGCTTCCAATAGCTTTTATACATGTCGCTTATTCAGAGTGCGTGCAACCCAACATTGGTTTCTAAATATAGGCTAACCAAACCGTCCGAAATGTCACATTCCTTTTTATACCCTGCAAACGTGTCAAAAAAATATAATAAGGATGGATATATTAGGTCTTGTGACGTGCCTCTTAATATTTTCCAACACGGAAATAACATAACCGTCATGACTTCCGCCAGGTAATTAATATATACATCGTACATCGTCATATGTCTGTCTTCATACTTATATATTCAATATACATTTATTGCCTGCTACCTGAAATGGCCCCGATCTTTAATTAGAAAAAAAAATTGTCATTTATTATTGGAAGTATAATTTGAGTATAGTCGTGAATAGGAAAATAAAAATTAGCATGTTTAAAAAAGTCAATATAATTACAGAAAAAAATATTAGTTTTCAATTAATTTTTAAAATCTTAAATAAGAGGATAAGCTGAATATATCATTTTTGCCGGGTTTATTTGAATTCGTAACCACACATGTATTAATTAAGCAAACTGTGTTACAAATTTTTGTTAGTAAATGGTTATATATTTGCAGTATAGTTCGTTTCCAACCATGATTTTCACACATTTATTTTTTTTTTATTCAGTCATCTTTCAGACATCAGGAATATTCAATCTTTTTAAGTGATTACAAGTCTTAGTTTTTAAAGCTTGGTTACGAGCTTGGCCTTAAACTTGATCAGGAAGGCCGGTTGAAATCAATATCCTTATGGAGTGTTTCTTTTCTGCGTCATCGTTTCATTTAATTCAACATTGCAAAATTATTTTCTCAGTATTTGTGTATTATCCTTCGAGAATACCGCAAAGATTACCAATTGTCGATAAGGCATTATTTTGTAACTCACTTTTTGTTCCTGATCCAGCTGTAATTAATCGTCCTAAGATTCAATGAATGGATTCATAAAGGAATCACAAAACATTTAACAAAATCATGAAAATACACAGAGGGCAATTTATAAAGGATATTTTCTAACATAAAAAAAAAAACAAGTTTTTTTTTCAATTTATCATGGGTATAATCAGATTTTCTGACCTCCATGCGACACAGTGCGTTTGCTGAATCTCGTCATGTGTCAACGGTTTAAGGGCACAGACGTTTAAGAAGTACAGGGGTTTTATTTTCCGTATATCAACGGATCCCAATTCGTGTATGGTTATAAAACACCAGTGTTTTCACTTCACAGCAGAACCGGTGAGACGCGCAATGCGGCGCAAGTTAACCATCGGGAATAGCTTCGAGCGCGTCATGAGGTGGGGGTGGAGGGCCAATAATCTTGCATTATCCCCGGAAGCCACCGATACTTAGCCGTAATCAATGGCGGTCAACTATTGCACTTTTATCGCCACTCACGTTGGTACAATGGATGATTCCGCCGCCGGCTTGTAAACCAACCTCGTCACACCAGAGGGACGCTCCCCCCAGTGTCTCGCTTTGTCAACCTGACAAGTCACCATTGAAGATCTCTCAGCCCCGCCACACCAGTGACTTGCTTCAACGAGATTCCTAACACATTTAATTGACGGTAGATAACAGACTGAAAGATAACTCAGTACCACTGACACTAATTCAGTGAACGCCTTCAGGCTGAGAGCGTGTATCGATCCTTCCGGATACATGCATGGTATCTGTTTGATGACTCTCTTTCTGTCTCCGGTGCTAAACAACAGCGAAGCTTTTAACCATCGTACACGCCATAAATACTGTGACGTCAAATGGACCAGTTTGGTATGCTAACATTGGTAATGCATCGAGATATTAAAGGACATCCCACCTTGTTTAACATTTATAGCGGAAAATAAATCGTTATGCTTTAGGTTATCAAAACATCAGGAAGCAGTTTTTCGCAGATATTTCAATAAAGGCATTAAAATGGAGCTATAATCACCTGATTCCCCTGTATGCCTGTCAGTTAAACAAATGCCACTTTAGACGGAAAGTGTTTCCAACTATTGACTTTCCAATATTCCACTGAGGCCCGTGTAATAAATATATTTAATATATTCAGATGTTTTATGTCTAACTACTTTTTAGTCTGACACCCTAAAAGAATCTAATATATAGAAAAGGCAAATGAAAACTGGAAACTCAACATTAAACGACTGTTTCTGGCAAACTCTATCCGTACAATCTTAGTTTTCACCTGAGGTCCCCGTTGGAGCCTGTGTTGTTTAAAGCCCACAGTGCTGTGCGTATGCCCGCGAGAATGGTAGAGTTAAAGCAAGTCATTGACATATTCCTAATCTGAACATTATACCATACATTCGTCAAGATCTCTAATAGGGACTTTAAGGTCTAATCATCGTCAAAAATCATGAAAATTACATTTTTCTGAAAAACATCTGTTTTATAGATGTTTGCTATATCTATCTTTTCACAAAAACACGTTCCTGGGGTTATATTGTATCAATTAGAAAAATAAGTATTTTAATTCAGATGTCAACCCCACGTGGGGTGCAAACAGGATCAACTGTCAGCTCGGCGAGAGTTAGCAGTGTATAAGTTGCTTATTGGTTCACCATGCGCTCGTGGTCATAGTTGATTGACAGGCGTGGGGAAGCCACGGTCAGTCAGCCGGGAAAGAGCTTATCTTTATTACCGGCACTTACTAATTGGCACTAATTAATACAAACACGTCCCCCCTATACGCCTAACCCAGAAGTAAACTGTACATCGTACTCCTCCAGTCGCCGAATAATGTCTATGTCACTGCCCTAAAATATTTTAGTGTCACCCAATAAGGGTCCTGGCACCAAGAATATACCCAGAAATATGAATTTACCGATTGTTATTTCTGTAATATTGACCCTGTTATACACTATAACATTTTCTCCCAGGGTCCATCATTACATCGCCAAAACCATTACCGAATACATCGTCCCTTCTTCTATAATATACACTATCTTCAAACTGAACGTCATGGGTCGAAGAAAATAGAGTAGAATGAGCGAAGATAAAATTCACTATTTGAACGAGAGACTGTCACATACTGTCGATCACAAGGTTCCCGTGTCGTTAGTGGATAATGTAGATAAACCCCGAGGGTGGTGCAGCAATATGGGACTGCGTTGCACGAATGAATTTTGTGAGAGGAACGCGGCACATAGTTACACCACCACGTCGACTGCTAACAAATTTTGCGAAGTGAACCGCGCCGGAGTCTAAGCTATGAGAGCGATCGGTAAAGGAAGAGCGGCCGCAGTAAGATTTAGCGCGTATATGACTGGTGTAAATAAATCTAATGAGAGAGAGAGATATGTGTTGCTGCTAGCTATGTCTCATATATAATTGTGAGAGGGAGAGACAAGCTGTTAATTGGATTAGGGTATATCGTGGTCTGAACGAGAGCGCAGAGTAAACAGAGTGATCGTTCTTATCAGTCACTTCACACCCGACGCGTGCCCCGGCGCGGTAGCCCATGACCTGATTACCGAGGACCGACCCCTCGGACCAGTAAGCTCCGCCTACTTTAGTTTGACAGTTCTCCAGTTGTCATGATGCCTAATAAAATCCTTTTTTTTTAACATTGATAAACCATTAAAGTTTATAATTTATATATTGAAACCGATTCTCATCCGAACATTTAGTGAAAAAATACAACTGTCACTTGTGCTTATATCCCTGTTTTCCACTCATTACGAAATTTCTCTTCCCAAACAGTTTTCGGCCGTTTTCTCAAAACAGTATTTCAGGAGACTGTACGGTCTTCAGAGCGATATTTCTCAAAAACCATCAAATATAGAGTCTTCAAATTTTGCATATAGGTAAATCAACAAGTATTCTAAAATGCGTTATTTTCTTTTTCCTATATCGTTTTTAGTGTAGTAGAAATACGTTATTTAAACGAAATAAGTATTGTTAACATCACACTTTTTTTTTTAATTTAAAATTCATTATGAAAAAAAGAAAATAAATATATAACAAAAAAAAAAAACGCCTGGAGATATTTGTATGTAGTTTCAAATGATACTATTTCCACATACATACCCTATGCCAATTTTGAGATATATCCAATTAAAAAAACAATTTTAAATCATTTCAAGTTTTAAATTTTCAAAGTGGACACTGTTACACTTTTTAAATATATCTCATCTGATAGAGAATATTCTAAGGATTCTAAATATATATACATCACTGTGTCTCAAATTATTATTAATATGAATTCTAAAGCTAAGGTTGTTTGACGATGAGAAGACCTTAAGGCTCCGCGTCCTAAGTCTGAACCGCTTCCTACCGGCTTCGGATCTCAGCCGAGGCGGTGAGATTTTTCACGTAGGGCCCAACCCAGGATGAGTGCTCTGCAGACTAAGTCTTGTTTCACTCACAAAGTACCTTTCAGGGGTTCCTCGATGTTATGACCCAGTAATTGGAACGATTACACAACCAGGGCCCGCAGGTGTTGTTGTCACTGGGCCTGCTTAACACCATGATATTAGATGAGAGGCAGCGTGTGCTACTGCCATGTCGGGTAGTCCGAAACCGGGAGGAATTCTGCAGATGTACATATTTAGTAAAGCTAGCATTTTAAAAATTCGAGGGGGTTTCTTCAAACAAAAATAAATAAAATTTGAAAAAGTTGTAACCACTTCACGCTTTCCCACACGCCTGAGACCAAAGGAATGCTTTCTTCGGTTGTCTCTTGTATCAGCTAGGGAATAATTAATCTATGTTTAAAACTCTAACTCACCCTGGTGTATGCGTCCACCCACGTGATTTATATCTTTGCTTGTTCATGAATATAAGGTGTTGATAGGTATGGATTATATACACGGGAAAGGGATACAAACAGTCCTGTCCATAAGTTATTTAATTTTGTGAGTGGCATGATTCGGGGAATGCTATTTTAGGAATCCCAGCTGTTGAAGGTTTCATACCCAGGCTAATACATAGGAGTTCCAAGTGATTGTTACGGTATATACTGAGACGTAAAGGTCGGACTGGCGTACTTGGAAAGATAAGGAGGCCATTGCAATAGATTTCAGTGTCTCCCAGTAGAATATCAATATATTCGTAATGAAGTCTTGTAAATAAAGTCTAATATAGAAAGGCTTAACCTAGGTCCGCGAGCAGCTCTATATGTTAATCATTTAATGTGCAGAGAAACAGGAGTACGGGCATATTCTACTTCCAAAGCGTGTCATTATCTTGAATTTTACTTTCCTGAAAATCCAACAAAAACACGGTTAGTGTGCGCCTGTGTACATTAAAAGGCACTGGACGATCATAACTTATGACAACAATAATATTTTAATTTAAATACGGCTGTTGATACAATGTATCCTTAATGTAAAGGTACCTTAAGGTGTTATTTCTTAAATCTATTAAAAAGAGAAAAACAGCTGAGAATAAAAAGAAATTTAAACATATGTAATTATATTAAAGGGGCAGTTTGTTGAAATACCTGATCGAAATATTTTAGTGCATGATTATATCAGTAGTATGTGCCGTGCGTCCTGACTAGAGCTCCGCCTTTTTGTTACGAAGACAAATTGCTCAGGGGAAAATATCGGGCCCATCCGGGATTCGAACCCATGTCGGTGGCGCACATGTCCGGCGTTCCAACCGCTTCACCAGAGCGCGACAGCTCGGTCCGCTTTTATGTCACCCCGTAACACACCCCCTCTTAAGAGCGTACTGCTATCAGAACAAGACTATCCGAGGAATCACACCTTCGATGAACTAGGTGGCGGGAATTTCCTAATTACTTCAAACCACCATACCCCTGGCCACAAAGTTTGCCGGGATTCGAACTCATGTCGTTGGCGCACATGTCCGGCGTTGCAACCGCTTCACAAGAAAAGCTAAGCTTCACTAGCGCGACAGTTCGGTCCGTTTTATGTCACCCCGTAACAATATTGCTTCCATTATTTTGCGCCAAAGTAATATCTCGCCTGGATTTCTCTAAGTCAATTCTTACTGGGTTACCTGCTGAGCAAGTCTCGCAGCTGCAGGTGGTTCAGAATAATACTGCGCGTCTCATGTTTAAGAAGCGTTACGGTAAGACTGACCATGTCACGCCGCTGCTCAAACAGCTCCATTGGCTTCCTGTCAAGCACCGCTTAGAGTACAAAATTGTTCCGTTATATCTGTTTGAATCATTAATAACCTATTGGCCTTTGCGCACGCTGCGTACGGCTGTCGAAAATATACGACCAAAGTGCCTTATAAAAGTTGTGGAACGTTCTTTTCGCATCACAGCCCCGGAAGTCTGGAGCTCATTTCCGACTACACATAGATCAATTAAAACTTCTTTCGAAAAGCTTTTGGGCACAGTATATAATCAGTGATTTATAATCAATAAACACGCATGAGAAAGTGAAAAAGTGTTTGGCGTGGGGAAAGGTTCAGGAATTAGGTTTCCTCTAAATAATGCGTTATATGATCGGAGAATTAATGCTTTATAAATACTATTTATTATTATTATTCTGTATATTTAATACGCAGTACGGTTTTTTCTAGACAATGGTTTACCTACTTCCGCTCTGATTTGACTCTAAAAATGCTGCGTATCTATCGGTGGAGCGCTCTTCTAGGACAACTTTGTTTTATTTTGCGGGATTATGCCCTATTAAGCTGCATAATTGATAATTTTAATTATCCCGAAATCGGTGCCCCTATTTCTTTTGTGCTTTAGGGTCCTCCACGCCTTTCGCGTTTTTTTAGGAGGTGCCTTTGGGATTTTCCTGCCTTTCGTGCTCACCGGTCAGAGAACGTATTGTGCAATTCGCGGTCACAGGTCCACTCGAATCCCCATCAACAGGAAGTAAAGCTTTTTTAATTCAAAACAAGGGCCACATGACTCATGAGGGCTTTTCAGTAGGGGATACACTATACGACTAATTACACGACCACAGTTTGACTTTTTTATGGGATAACAGGTGTGTTGATTTCTAAACATATATAAAAATATTTCCATTATAACCATGGTTTTAATGGTTCATCCAATTAATTGGTTGTTTGAAAAAAGGTTGTTCAAAGCCCGACAACTTAACACAGTTCGGCGGAGGGGGGGGGGTGGAGTAAGGGTGGTGGGTGGCTGCACACATTTTTATTGGATCAGATATCTCCAGGGACTTTGAAACAAGAAAATATATCACTAAATAAAAAACAAGATTCTGCAGTTGGAGTCTAAAACATCCACCAGAATCTTCTTATCAGTCATGTGTTCAAGTGTACACTTTTCATGTATAAACAGTGTCACGTTTCAATGACCCGGTTTCACCTTTGCGTATGCAGACGTATGTGCGGCTTCTACACGGGGACAAATGAATTCTTCTTTTCTCTTCATACCCAAAACATCCAACAATTTACAATTTAAACCATCGGATTTGAGCTTCAATTTATACAAAATATCTTTTATTAACTTTCACTTTTCTTTATACAGTCGTAGAATTTCATCAAATTATTTTTACAGTATAGATGGCTTATATATACAATCGCTATCACTCCGGCAATGATAACGCAGTGTGGGATCCGGGTGGGGGGGGGGGTCAAGGGGGAAGTTCCCTCTTGGAACGAAAACAACCTTTTTTAGTGTTTCAAACGAAATTTTTGCGATCCTGACCCCCTCCTTACCGGACCAGAGGACCCTTTTTATCTTTCAGTCTTCCTGGGCGTGACCCTCCCCTTTCCGCCCTGTGATGTTGTGCCCATGTCCTTTATCAGAAGAAAAAACATTCTCGTCCTAATTTCGTATACTCTATATAAGCCTCACGTCTACTTCTTTGCTGACTTTTTATAGTGAAGGGCGTTTCCTGGAAAATCCTAGCTGAAGTGATCTTTATATCATGAACACCAGTCCATGCAAAAAGGACAGGATAAAAATATGCGACATTCAGTTCCTACCACCTCATAACAAAACATTTATCTTATAGAACCGTGGATTTTCCACGGGTGCACCTAGTTACTATTGTTCCCTGGCAAACATTTACCCGGATAGTATGGAAAGTGACCAACCACTACTACACAGGTGGCATCGTTCCCGACAACTCACGAAAAAAACGGCATTTCCGAGGGGTGACTACAAAGGGGTTGCTTGAAACCGTTGAGTACCACAGCCGTAAATGACAATATAGATAAAACGTAACTCTGATTTTTCTTACTTTTTGTTACTTTCCTATATTTCAGATGACGAATTGGGCTCATATACTCTGCTGCAGCAACTGTTTAGGCTTCAGCAGCAGAGAAACAGCATGGCACGGGAACGAAGAGGATATCGACTGAGATCTCACATTTGTAGATACTGTTCCCTTAACCCTCACGTGTGTGATCCTCATATGGCGTGCTACCCTTACCACGCTGGGGCCAAGAGGACGGTCAGCTATCCACAGCCATACTTGTACGGTGTTCCTGCACGATGAACCGCAACGCTGAACCCCAGGGTCAACAAGACTTGACCTACATCCGGGTGCTTAGATATGCAAATTAGCAGTAACTTAGATTCCACCGAAAAGCCAGTGTGAAGCTCGCCTAATAAAACGTCAAGTCTACTTCAAACCGTTGGCTGTAATAGCATAAACTGGACAATAAATTAAACAAACGTTTCCTATTTGCTCACTCAGTAATAATTTTTTAATGGTTTCCAAAAAAAAAGGCATGGAAACTAGATTTAAATTTGAATGTGTTTGTTAGCATTCATTGAAGGTAACGTGTTCTTTTGATACTATATGGTAAGCTTGTCAGAGGCAAATAAAACGTTCCTTGGTAATATTCATCGAGTCACAAGTTATGATTTCATATCTACCACCGACGGGTAGCAAAGCGGTGGAGGCCACCCTTGTTAAATCCTGCAAAATAAAGAAGCATGAAAACTGCAGCATTCTGAGTTGACTTTCAAATTTGCTAAATTTGAGTTAAGCAAAACGGGTCAATCAGTGGAAATAGGTGTTAAATCGTCTTATATATTTAAAGTAGACACTGTGAGTTATACGAGCTGTTTTAGAGTAAAAATTTGGATTTTCTTTTGCTTCTCGATATCACCTTTCGACTCTGTAGTAATTAGTTAATTAGCTTAAAAGCAGAATTCATGAAACCCCCGCCTGTTTCAAGTTTGTTCTATAAATATAAGAGCAACTATCCGTCCTCTGAGGATATGGGAGTTTGAACTTCGCAATGCCACCTCTAATTGGCTGGTTAATTCTTAATGCGATTGCGACTACTTTGATCGAAGATCTTAAGATCCGTATATGTATCCCAACATTTCAAAACCATTACATCCGCTTTGCATGAAAACTGTTAAAGCTTTAGCAAGAAATCCGATTGAAGATCGGACTTAATGTACACTCTAGCAAAAACTCCTCCCTGACAAATGCTTCTCCAAATAATAACACAGATAGAAACCGGCATTTATCAGTTTTAATTACAGGATTCATCACTTTGAGATGACCATTTTCGTGTCAAGAAAGAAGGCGGGGTCTGCAAGCCTCTGATCATTGTTGAATCCAATAGCATCAAACGCAATGAGAGAACTTTAAAAAGACTTAGACATCATTGAGTCAATGATAGCGGTAAACATAATAAAGATTATTTTTGCTTTTAAATTGTTTACCCCGCACCCTCTATACAATTTTGAAATCCAATGAAGTA
Source organism: Sipunculus nudus (assembly GCA_026874595.1). Taxonomy (NCBI): domain Eukaryota; kingdom Metazoa; phylum Annelida; class Sipuncula; order Golfingiida; family Sipunculidae; genus Sipunculus; species Sipunculus nudus. Next base: position 69,605,479 of record CM049310.1, read on the forward strand.
TATTTCACACCCACACAGACATATATATATATATATATATATATATATATATATATATATATATATATATATATATATAATATGTAGTTTCCTTTTGTAACTGGGGTCCGCGAATAGGTGCAAAAAGTTCACATTTTAATTCCACTATTTCCTTCCTGCAACTGGATGTTTATGTTCGTAAATGCTCTTATGCAATATAAAGCACTTTCTGAAATCTACCTGCAAATGTAAGTCCCAGACGTCACAAATTAACTGATGTGGTAACTTCACACCATTCGAACTAACACTAGATGTTTCCTAGACAAAAACATTCAATAATGCTTCGTGCAACTCAAGCGATTGTTACGAACGGGAACACGAGGCCAAGTACGAAATACGATTAACACTAACTAAAACCAACGGATGGATATTAGCTTCTGCAATATAACATTTGTTTGGTCTGTAATGATATACGGTTTTCAAGTATGACACCGGAAAGACCCTACACTCAAATGCATGACGTCAGACTATTGTTTGCTTGAGCGAATGCCACCCATATAATCCCAAGTCAGGTTACTGTACCGTACTAATCAGCGGCTGACCAATAGAAGGAATCAGAAGGGATTGACTGATGGATCGGAGGATAATTATGTCTTCAGTACCAAACTAGAAATCTGCGTTCTTACGAATCAAAGCCTCTGCCATTCACTTATTCGGCCAATATTGCCAGGTTCATTCGTGCATAAGTGACGATACATGTTTTAATAATCCTTGTTGGTGATCCTGAATTTCGATCATGTGTCGAATCCACACCAAAATCTAATCGATTCTTCATTGGCCTATTCCCGAACGCCCTGATATTTTCATAAGATTTCGTTCATGGTAAGGTGAGTTATGCTTTGAACAAACACATATACCATCCTGGCGGAGGCATTAAAAAGGGCCTAGTACTTTAGGTTGAGCACCTGTGAAAATGTGAAAACCTCCTTGTTGCCGATTTGCACACCTTATAAGCCGCGCTGTAATCCCAATTAGAGACCACAGCATAAAAACCTCTCGGGTGTCTCATTGCATACATGTAAAACAGCAACCGACCACGCGATAGAGCGTTTTCCGTGTTGTCCATTCTCCGAACAGGCAGGTACATTTGGTTGTCAGAATTGTGACCATTTCATCGTTAATCATCTTAATTGTCTACCGCCTCTGTCCAGTTAATTTTACTTTGTTGTTACATGAATGTTTTACAATAGACAGGAGACCGCAATCATAAATGGATGAAACAAATGACATCTGATGGATGTATCTTCATGGTATCACTGATTAAAATCTGGGGTTTAATTTTTCCAACCAGTGCATCGGCCTCCGTGTGCAGAATATTCGTGTAATTAACTTGCCAGAGAGGGAAGGCGGCGTTACTTTTCTATGCCCGTTTTCTAACAAAAACGCGTATATTCAATCTATAAAACATAATTTGAACAATTTGTTTATAGCATACTACACTTTTATTGATAATCATACGATTTCCTCCTTTTACACTAGTAAATTTTACATATTTTAGGCATCCAAAAGCATAACCGTAAAAGGGTGACTAAACTGATAGACATGTCTGATATGTACATTTAAGCCAACATTCCACACATATGCACTTGTGTGGGATGATAAGCTCCAGGAAGAAAAAGCTTAATTTATTTTAGGTTAGACATATTTCATTTATGGCAATCTAATGTGCACAGAATCTCAGTTTAAATACGTTTATCTCTTGATAATACAGCAGTAGTACACAAAACCGCGTCGTTACAAATACGTTCTCACTGCAAATGTCAGGGCAAATATAGGTCGTGTTGCCTTGTCTTTGGGAACAAAATATACGATAACTAATGTTAAGTAATTTTCTGTGGCCAATATGTTGAAGTTAGGTTCTAAATATGATACTTTGGTGCAAACGTTTTAATATCTCAATATCAATAGCGTTGATAAAACAATCTCCTTTAAAGGGGAACACGATCGTATCTCGTTATAATGCCATTTATCTCAATACATGTAATGCGACGAAACAGTCAACCTATCTTAGTCACTGAGTCACCGCTTAAGGCGGTTAGCAAAGCACTTATACTCGTTCTACAAATAAATTTTGTACAGTTTGCTGGGTATATTATCAAGATTAGATTGTTTTAGACCAAAATGCTGTGAAATGACACAAACAATATTATTCTTCAAGAACAAATGTTTGCCTTATCTATTCAACGCCAATATCTATTCTACGAGATGCTTTCAAACAAAATTAAAGGAAACATTTGACATAAAGCCTTAGGACTTCTAAGGGCGTACCGAGTAGCCAGTGACCTGACTTTACTCTCCCGCTGTCATATACCATGCAGTCTATAGTTGACACATCATGGCTTTGGTACGCACGTTTTCTTCTAGGGAGTCTCAATAGTATTGACCTCGAACAATACCGTCAGGAAGGCGGTCCATTCCAGTCTTAAATGACATTCTGTGTATAGTAAGTACGAGCAGTTTCGCAAAGAAAATTCACTGAATGGCTGTAAGGTTCTTTAACCGGTGTGGGCCTGCTGCCCATGTTAGGAAGATTCTTATATGAATTGGCGTCTTATTCCTGATTCAAGCAAAGCAGACTGTAGCAAAGAAATTTAACTTTAGGTTGTAAACCAACAGATAACCCCACTGGATTGGCGCATTCGTTGATTGAGTTTAAGTTCCCGAGTGTTTCCAATTCACGATCTCAACCTTCATAAAATAGATGTCCCGTAGTGGAAAACAAATTGACAGACAAAAGACTGATATGTAATATTAATAATAATAGATCACCGTCCTATTTTTTAGATCTTGCGTACATTATATGATATATATAATTCATAAATAATGGTCTATTTTGTGTAGGCTTTCATTATTGTCAGATGACAAATATGAAACCCCACGAAACACTGAAACAGTGGAAATCGCGAAATTTAAACCCGCGAATTTAAAACCAACCCTAGTTTTCACTATTATCCAATGCCCATTTCCGTGTCCCAAAATGGTCCGCACTTTCGAAAAAAGAAAATCTCAGACATGATTGATGGATAAGACTTTCTAGTTCCCGCTTTTATTTTTAAATATAGCATTTTTGCCTCCGCCAAAATGGTATAGGTTCATCCCCGTTGCTATATGTGTGTGTTTGTGCGTGTTTGTTCACAACATAACTCATGCAATCATGAACGGATTCTCATGAAATTTTCAGGGTATTTCAGTAATGAGTCAGTAAAGAACCAAAATGTACAGTCACTTGTGCACTAATGAACCTTGCAAAATGCGCCGAATACGTGAATGCAAACACGGGTTGGGAGCATCCCACAATAGGGACCCCCAACATGGCGGAGGCTTGCATTCCTAAGCATGCAGATTCCTAGTTATTATTTAAATGAGTATAAATTATAAGTTTTTGAATTTAAGTTTATAAGCCAAAAATCGCCTTAGTTCAGCCAAAACGTGCTTACGGAATAAAAATTACTTCCGGATGTGTATAATAATGTAAAAGCTGAATGTTAATTATTATAATGAACTAGAAGGCGCTTAAATCCACCCCGTTCGGAAAAAAAAATATATCAAATATTTCCTCCAGACAAGTAAATGACGTAGGTAGCCCCACAAAACCATGCCTCTTTGTTGCAACCTTTAAAATCATTTTTCACACCTTGTGCCAGTTAGTGTTCTTAGGTGGAAACGTGGGGATTTTATAACAGGTATTATGCTTTTAAGGGGAAACGTGGGGAATTTTATAACAGGAAATAAGGCCAAATCTATAAGAATAGTCTATAAAGTTAACTATAAATAACAGATACAGGGAAGTGTCGTAATATGGTCTTTTTAAAATCCCCAATTCTTTGTTCACTCTATCGAGTACCAATGTGCTTAAAAGAAGTGCTTTTAGACTACTTTTGACATCGACTTGCATTTCCAGAATAATAAGTCACGACCTGGGATCCACGGTGTGGTTAGTTTGCAGGCAGACTTGTGCTCGACGAGCAAACAAAATCAATAATTCCATGGCACTGAGTATAACAACGATATCGTTTCACTTTTAAAGAACAAAAATAAACCCTCGCACCTTGTTAACATAAACAGTTATTATGATGCCAGAAGTAATGGCGGATCCTGAAATACCAGAACGGGGGGGGGGGGGGGTTCGCCAATAGTGGTTTTTTGGGTGATGGGTATTATGAAAACTAAGTACTTAAATAGTGCAATTTACTTTTTTTTGTTTTGTAAATTATACATATGTATAAATGTTATAATAAGCTATAAAAATCATAAATAGGAGTTTCCCCTCCTATATTGAGAAAATTTTCTAAATATGTAATGTAAACAGGACATTTTGCGGCACTGGGGATTTTTTGTTCCATAACTACTGAGGACAATAAGCCAAAGGTGCCGTGGGGTTTTCACGGTCGACTCCAACCCAACCCTTGCGCTCTGCAGGATATTACGGGAAGGCCGTGCCTCACTCACAGAAAAATACGATTAGAAGTGGCATTCGAAATATGCGTATGCAGTACGTATTCGTATGCAGCACGTTTTGATCACTCGCGGATAGCGATTGAAAACGCATATATGCATGGCAGAAGATTTCTCTACTCGTGCAGTTTTATGCAACAGGCCCCATTTTGCTGCAAACGTACGGCATACACATACGTACTAATGGAATCACAGGGGTCCGTTTTTAGCTGCATTTAGGCTAGCATGCCATTTATGAGTAAGCGGTACGTATAGACCTGCAGCTAGAAAAAAACGGACGCCTGTGATTCCATTAATATGTATATGCGTATGCGGTTCGTATGCAGCAAAATCGGGCCTAAACTATTTGGCAGCATGAGTAGAGACGTCATCTGCCAGAGGGATACCCTGTCAGTGACGTCAAAGTTTGGAAATCCCCTTTCCGTTACCATGCATATGCGTTTTCAATCGCTACCCTTAGCGATAGAAACATGCTGCATACACAAAATTCTTTACGCATACGTACTGCATACGCTTATATGGAATCATTCCAAGAGAATATAATGCGTCTGCTTCCCAGCTGCATACGTATACTTAATGCATACTTTCTGCGTATGCATATATAGTTTGCCACCTTTACTGCATAAACATCGCATACGCATATATGGAATATTAGATTTAGGGGTTTTCTCAGTTGTATGGGCCTGTAGAGTAAAATACTCCCTCTCTCATTATAGAAATATTTGGATGCTGTCCTAACTGAGCAAATCACACAGCTGTTCATTAATATCTTCACATTATGAATAAGAAAGTATAAATCTTTGGGTAACTAAAAAAATCTAATTGCTAATGAATAAAAAAGAAATAGGAAACATCAGAGTTGTTACCGCTCAACGCTGCGGGCGGCCCCCCCCCCCCCCCCTTTGGATCCCCTACTGAAGTAAACGGACTCCTATCGTTTTTATATTATCATGTAACCATGACAACACGTATTTAATTTCACTAAGACGGGTCAAAATAAAAACTGTTTTCGATTGAAATACAATAAACTATCAAGAAAGCATGACCATACGAAGTCTGTTCGCAGGAAAAAAAATCTTCATCCAGTGTATCATCAGGACTGAATTGTATCTCGTTCATGACGCTTTACAAACTGCGATCACAGGGAATGTATAATCTGGAACCGGATTGTGTCACACCCCTAATGTTCCGCCGATTCACATAATTAAACCCGTAATGGTCACATCACAGGTCTTGTTTCCTGTGTCTGAGTAAATAAGTCATTTGATCAGGAATAACGGATTCTTTCATTGCGCTCGGCAGGTGGTCCACGGTGGTGTACAACGACGTATATTTTGGGAGATTCTTCTCAATCCGCAAAGGGCCGATCCACACAAATCACGCGATTATGAGCTGGGGTTCTGTAAAGTACGCAGCATTATGAAACATCCTGTTGCACCTGTGACGTCATTTCCTGTCAGTTAAGATTAAAAAAATGTACGGAAATAAATGATTCAGGCAAGCCCCAATGAGTGATTTCGAATGACGCTTTAAAGTACTGTTACGAAGAAAAATTGCTCAGGGGAAAACATTGGACCGATCCTGGATTAGAACCAATGTTGGTGGCGAACAAGTCCGGCGTACCAACCGCTTCGCTAGCAAATCAAGCTTCACTAGTCAGACAGTTCGGTCCACTTATATGTCGGCCCGTAACAATACCTAAACTAATGTTTCTAGCTCACCAGGCTTAACTGTGCTCCAGGGTCTTTACCGTCTATTATTATGACTATATGCACAAAACATTTAACTCATAACGTGACAACAGTTTCTAGATTTATGTGCAGCCCTACATGAAAATCAAACTTTATACAAATATTAACACTTTTCTATCAAACAGCCAGAAACTGCGACCAAAAAGCGAAACAACAAATGATGTTATCCGAGGGTATAATATAGTAATAAATTCCAAATTTAATTATAGGATAAATAAATAGATGAAAAGATATACGGTATGCTTTTTAAAATAGACATAAGGTCATAACATTCTGAATTTAGATTTCCGGTTTTAGTGGATCTATTGCCTAAAAGTTTATTATTTCAATGTTAAGGTGAAAATTATATAATGTATAACATTCCATAAGACACTGAACCAATATCACATTCGGATATAACATTTCGTTTCCTGCATTCCATTACGTCTCCAACTGTCAAGTGTTTGGTCAATATTAGTTAGGCATGTTTTCCTGTCATTAGAAAAGCAAAGGAAAAACAAACGGAAAGCAGAGTAATTTTTTGTTTTGTTTTAAGTAGAATTTGTTTTTGACAAGTGAAAAAAAATTACAAATTAGTCAGGCTCAGTTAGTAATTACGTTGAATTTCTGTTATTTTGATTTGACTATATAATATGATAATTCCATGAGTAAGAACTGGGGCTTTCCTGCTTAATCGTCTGATTAAGGTAATATTGTTTTTTTTTTCTTCTATTTTCCATCATAAATGCTAAAAGACCAAAAATTGGATTTCACATAAGCACTGCTAGACAGTACCTAACTAGTCTTGCTAATAATATAATTAAGGATTTTTAAGTATTAAATGAATACAATTTGCAATATGATGAATTTATATTTTAGCAGTGTGTGAGATTACCATTTTTCAATTGAACTAGTCACGTGACGATGATGGACTTTCTACGGTTGTAAACCTGTTATGATAGATGTCACAGTCCTGTATGTGTATTTGTTGGACTGAATAGAGAGATTGGGCCAATAGAACTATATGCATTTTCTTTTTATGTGATAGTGTAGGAGGAAACTTAATTACTGTGAATGTTCGTGAGATTTGCGCATTTCTATTTGTGTGACCTTGAAGGCTCGGCCAAGGTCACTGTTACAGGATCAGTGGAAATGGACATTGAAAGGTACTTCTTGGTTAAGAGTCATTTAAATCGGAGTAAAAAAAAATTAATGATATCCACAAAAAATGTGTCTTCACTAAAGGTGTATATAGACGTATTTAAACCAGATTATTGGTAACGTTCTAAAATAAAATTTTATGTAAGGCATCAATGAAATATCTTGGTATCTTGATAGCAGAAGATTAAGAAATATCCACAATATTGATTTAAAACAATGTCACATGTCAAATAAATTAAAACAAACCAGAAATCTCCATTCTAATGAATGCAAGCCAAGGCGTACAATGGTCCAAAAAAGGTGCCTGCATTTTCTTATTCAGCCCATATTCCCAGGCTCATTCGTGCATAAGTGACTGTACATTAGTGAATAACTTTGATGAAGTTCCTGATCATGCGCCCGATACACACCAAAATCCAATCGATTCTTCATTGAGATTCCGTTCAAAATTGCTTGAGTTATGTTGTGAACAAACAAACATACAAACACGCACAAACACATACCCACTTGGCTGAGGCAATAAGATAGAGTGGCATCATTCACGAGGAGTGTTAACATTCATAACGGCCAAATAATCCTGCTGGATCCAACTTAATTCCGGATCCGCGTCATCATCTGGATGGAGCTTCCGATGTCCATTTCCATCCCGTAACATAGTTTCTTTAGTTTAGTGTATTTGTTTTCATGTATTTGTGTATTTTATTGTATGAAATGATGGAAAATAAGTCCCAGGTAAATAGAACATTCTTTTAGGTTATTCATAGTGAGGATGAGGTTTCCTTTCGCCAGGTGTTACTATATTGCAAGTTCAAAGTGAAAAGAAGCAGTCACCGTTTTATTATTATAACGGACATGCACAAATTTTGATAACACCTTCATGACATCTAACACTAACCTGTACACATCAAATCAGTGTTGCAAAATCGATACAAGTACGAACGTTCCCTCTCTCTCTTTCTCTCTCCATATATATGTGTGTGTGTGTTTGTAAATATGTTATATTCTTACTATATAAGTATATATTGTTACGGAACCTAATATCAACAGATCACGTATGCGTGATGAACACAAATTTTGTCAAGGAGATAAAAAAAATCATATTCTGTAACACTAGGCAGTGTGAAATGTCTAGGGGAATGAATAAAGAAGTCAGTGTATTTTGTTAACAAATAACTATAATTTATTCTTAAAACAACCTTAACATTACAATACACTAAATCAATACAATTACACAGTATAACAGCAGTATAACAACAAATCAATACAATCACACAGTAAAATTAACAAAACCTGGATACCACCACTGTAACTACGATAAGTCCTTTTAAATGTATATGCCGGATGGAAAGTCCACACAAATCCGCTCGGAGAATATCAGTCCAATGTAAAGCACTTGTAACAATCCAGAAAGTAAACTTGAGGCAGGCAGCATTAAATTGTATAGAGTTAGTAATAGTAGAATCTCTGAAATTACTGGATAATCGGACAGGTCCCACAAACTGACATAAACACGTCTGTGTCCGCTAGAATATTCTCTCACCTCTCTCTCCCTCTAAATAGCCCCCTCTTTATAACTTCTCGCCCCAAGCCGAGAATTTTCCACTTCTCGAACAGTCTACACAGTAGACAGTAAACATAATACACAGTACACACGCTCAAAGAACATTCTAGAACAGAGAACGCCGTGTCAGGGTTCAGAGCCCGCCCCGGCTCGGCCAGGCGAGAAAGCCCCAACTAGCATGACGAGAGTTCAACCAGTACGGATTAAACTGAGAGTGCAACTACAACACGAATTACGCCCGTGTCACACAATAAAAGGAGCACCTATAACAATATGTTAATATGTAAAAACGTAAAAATTTTCAGCGGAACGCAAAACCCTTTTTTTGATTTTTTATAATCGTCTTTACCCAATGATTTACCCAGTTTACTATCGTCATTTAAGGTAATCTGCAGAAATAATTTTTTTGTATTTAAATTTAGTTGAGAGATAAATTATTTAGTAGCAGTGTAAGTTTTGGCAGTAGTGTCACACCTGAGACAATGTGTAAGCAAACATCAACAGTGATTAAATATCAGATTCAACTGATACGACCACGTAAAAACGGTCCGACCAGCTGGATCAGTTTAGTTTTGTTGCAGTGTGAAAGGGGTCTTATACAGCGTGCCTGGAAATACGAGCCTTTCAGAACCCAAGAGTCAATCCAGATACGTTTTCAGTCTCGATTCCAGGCCTGTGAGAGCAATATGGGGCTGGAAATGTTGAGGAATTCCGGAAAAACCTCGGCCTTTTGAAAACTCACAGTTTTAGCGCATCATTATTAATAATATGGAGAACTTTGGTATTAAAGATTGAAAAAAAAGAAATATTACCGTTAAAGAAAGGTTCCGTGTTATAACAATGGCACGCTTCCAGATAATAGGCTGATACTGAATATATTCATCCGCTGATACGTTGGTGGATTTGTTCCGAATCCGTTGTGGTCATGTGACTTGAAAATGTACAGATTTTACAGTCATGTTCGTTTATTTTTTGCAGTGTTTTTATCATGCTTTTTATTCTGTGCGGGTAACCTGGACCTTGCGTGGATTTTATAATACCTAACACATTGAGACTTGAAAATAAAAATTTAAAAGCTGCTGTGACAAAATGACATAGAAACACTGGTCACAAGCAGACGATTTCTGGTTAAGAGGATGAGGACAGATGTGGTGTGACAGAAATATGTCATATCTGTCCATGAGACAATGTCACCAGTGAAGCTTTAAATAAAAATGTCTGTTACAAGTTCACACGCTGTATAACCTATAAGACTGGACAAGGGAGCGCGTTCCCAATGTTTCTTAGTACATTTTAAGTCTATCAATTACCTCCCAACAGAGCAAACTTAGTCGCTTTTCCCTCAAACAGTCCAATGTTTCTTACATATTCAGAGTTATTACAGAGGTACAATTTGTGCCAATCAAAATGTAAAAATGACTTCCATTTTAAGGTCGGTCTTCTCTCAAGCAACGCCCGAAACGTAACATATGTAATTAATTCTAAAACGCAACAATTTTTATTTCCACAAAAACTGATGTGTATATTAATATTGGCAAAACCCCGCCTGCAAACATTTTGACATATAAAAATAAACATGAATATCGGGTTTTTCGTGTGATGTTGTATGAACATATAGCAATTTGTTGATAAAGAAAATTCTATTTAATTAAATAATGATTGATGAGACCTGCCATAATCCAAGTGATCTGAATAATTAGCTGGTATCGTTAATCTTTACCTCTCGACCTCATCCCGTCGCATGTGTTGAACCGAACGACAAGCTGGTTGCTAAAAATAGATCCGAGTACAAATTTCTCGTACTTAGGTTTATCCAGATATTGTTATCAGTGGATTTGATATGTGTTGCGTTCAGTTAGCTATTGGTATTTAAATATGCAAGTGGTCCGAAAGCTCCGGGCGGTCATGCATCCTCGTATGAATGTATCCACGGATCTACCTTACGGAGATCTTGACAGACAAGGACTCCCTGCGGTTCCCGTATCAACACACCTTACTGCCACAGGTGGTGCATTGCAGATTGTATAAATTAGGTCAGGTGAAATTTTGCAGTGCGAAGGGAGCATCATCATCGACAAGGTTACCCGAATCTTCATACCTTTGCAACGTATACAACAGTAGCCATGATGAACGGAGGGCAAGTCCACTGGGCTGACACCATTGTCATAGCGGTTTACTTTGTTTTGGTGATGGCCGTTGGTTTATGGGTAAGCTTCCATACTGCAAGCTATTGACTCGTTCTCCGTATTCTCATCTGCTATGGCTGCTGCGGTTCTTGTCAGTTTTGTCACTTTAGGGTTCTACCCGGAAGGATTCATTTAAGACTGCTAACGCTGACCAGTAATGTTAATAATATGAAAAACTCAAGTGCATTAAGGCCCAAGTGTACATACATGAACGATTTGTTTTATAGCTATGCTTCTGTTCCATCTGATCGATATGCTTAACGAACAACCGCGCCAATATGAGGGCCTTGCTTGAGGATCTTTATTGGTTTGCTTCCACTTTCTGTATAACGCTATTTGACTTCGTGTGAGTGTATAGGTGATGGGTTAGAGTGGTTTCCTTGCCTCAGTGGTACACGTGATTTAAGGGTTGGACAGTAGTCTATGAGCTGGTAACGGGTATTTCCGTTGGGGGCGGGAGGAATGTTAGTTTAAACATATTAATTGGATTGTACAAATAGCACAAACTGTTACAAGATTTATAGTCCGATGGGGTATTTTAAATTAAGGCAGTGGAGTGCTACATGGTAGAGGAAATTGGAATAGGGTTAATATTATACAAATCAGCCCCTATAGTTTACCCGGCACGTGAGTGCATTTGATAGCACCTCCACGGTTCTTTAATGAATACACATTGATATCGCCTTAAACACTAATTGTGATGGTACAAAGGGCGCTGGATATGTTTACCCATTGAAGGCTCATGTGATCATTTAAATCAAGATAGTTGATTTACATTATCAGACGTGTCCTGCAGTTGCGGAATGTTTAGGGCTGTATCAATATACCGATATATTGATAAATATAGATACGCAACGTCGATATTGTTACTGATATGCTTTGCATGCTGTATCGTCCTATTCATGAAACACAACGACTGCTTACAAATATGGATACAAACGTAACCTAAACTAAAATCTGAACTATTTATAGCGCATAAGCTACGAAAAACTTTAACCACAGAGCTTTTAGTAAGAACATTTTACACAAAAGGAAAATGAAGCTGGTCGTCAATACGTATTGGATATCGCTTTATGTGTATTGCAATATGTTTTTTACCTGAATAGGCTGACCGATACCCAGCCCTAGCAATGTTATTTTCGTAATCTGCTTTACTTCACTGCTGTGCGTGTGTCCATTCAGTGGGATACTTTGTGTATAGTAATCATTACAGAGATACATTTTCTATCTAAATACAACATGTAGAGACAGGAGAAAACACCTAGAGTAAGCGCTCTGAATATTAAATGGATGGCTGTGCCCCAACAATGAGTGATTATACACTTCGGACCTGCAGGTGTGGTAGTGAACGGGCCTGGGTAACACAAGCACTAAATGACGCAAAGCGTGTGCTACTACCCTGTCACGTAGAACCAGAAGTTAGATGTATAGATTAACATGCAGTCTAGGATTATCATACCATTGAAACTGGAGGCGGTTACCTCGACCAAAAAGTATTATAATATCCATATCAATTTCTGCACTACCAGCTGATATCCTAGAATATTTTAGAACTGGCTATTATCAAGATCTAATTTTGACGTTGGATTTATCATTAGCTGATTAAGCTGTGCAGAAAATATGCAGATTAGGATATAAATATGGTAACATTAAATAGCTAGTTCGGGAAATACGGTGTTGGGAATGTGTCATCTTTTAAATAGGATATGGTTGAAATATTATAATGGTTCTTCGCTAAAACTAGTTCATTTGTGGTAAGATTCAGCTGGAAAGAAAATATTTACAAACTAAGCGAAGTGCTTGGTAAGGATCATGAAAAAATAGTTGTTTTACGGATTCGCCGCTGTAGTGTTTCGTCGATCATTTTATTTTGTAATAAGTACATGCATGGTCCTCGGGTAATATTTCTAATATGGGCTATATCCTCATTTACTTAAAAGAATTCTTAACGTATAAAAATGGAATAATTTTGTTGTTGATTACATTTACATCAAGTACAGAAGCGAAATTTGGTATTTTTTTGAGAATCAAATTACATGTATTGTTGCTCGATTAATAGTTAAAAGAATCACCCGCTCGAATAATATTTTTCCAAAGTTCTCAGAGTCCGTTAAACAATCTTTTATGCGGCTTAATGGATTAAAAATAATAAGTCCCATACAGGCGAGCACTGGTTTAGGAATGAGATAACAGCAAGGTTGCCACGAGCCTTTCAACACGGAATCAATCTTCCGCATCATTTCAAGAGCATCTTTTCCTTGTACTTTTAATACAGAATATACTCCGTTTCATTTGGAATTTTTCAATATTTACAGATTCCATCAGCAGAAAATAAATGCTATTGAATAAAACAATGATTCACATTGCAGACGCTGTGCCGTCCGAACCGTGGAAACATCAAGAGTTATTTCCTAGCCGGCAGGAGTATCCGATGGTGGCCGGTGAGTTTACACAGACCTTGACCTTAAATCGTGTAGATCCTCTGGAATCTACATCGATAGCATTTGACGCCGATTTTCACTTAGCAGTTCCTCCGCGAATGTCCAAAGTTGGAATCATTTCCAGCCAATAAAATTCCGGTTCCTGTCGGATAAAGTCACCCAGGAAAATAAATGGTCTTAATAACTCCTTATTTCAATCTTGTTAGTTAGACGAAACTATTTAGTTGTTCGTAATAGCCGGCTTTTAACAACAAACTTCATTTTCGGAAAATTGTAATTCTAATGATCACGTTTTCTAACGTTTGTTCTCTGTAAAAGATGATTGCTCTCCAAGCAAACTTTACCAAATGTCATTAGAAAGCTCGATGACTGGTCCTAACCATCTGGCAGCTGACAATTAGACTAATCCAACTACATATAAACCATAAATAGCTCAATTTTCAATTTAAAATAGCATGGCCATGGTAATAAGATTACCTATCATTATTATGATATATCTTTTGAATGATAACTCTGAAGAAAAACAGCACTGTAAATTCACTACAGTCTCTTTTGAATGATATAAAGGTGTGGCAAACCGAAAAAGAAATAGTATACATATTTATGTAGTTTTAAAATTTTCTTTTTGCATATTCCAAATGATTATTCTATATTCTCGTTTTACTATAATAGCTGCTTTCATCTGTTTTTGGTCAGAAAACAGTTTCCAGTCAATGAGAGTTTTGCATGGTTACAGTACATGTAACTGTGGAAGGTATGAATTCCCTTGGTTACAATGCTAGTCTTAGCCAGACTTGTGACTTTGTAGTTGTGACTTTCCTCGATCAAAGTTGTGGTTGGACATCATTTTAAATCAAATCATGAAAACTCAGAAGGTCTTTGACCACAGTAAACCATAAAAAATGGTCGCACTAAAGTTCAAAACGTAGAGTGGAAGTTGTGAATATCACCAAATCTCCCCGCAGCGGCGTAAACGTGCAAACTGACAATTAAATGACCCATAAACAGACATTATAATATACCAAAGCACTGATATTTAATAAAAGAAACTGTAACTGTAAACTAATTATTCATCCGCTGTAGCAACACAAGCTGTCAATGGAAGGATTTCAAGCAGTCTTTATTGTAATTGTACAAGATATTGTAATAATTAATGAGTCATGTCTTGCGGTTTATTCTCTCATTAAACAGCATTCCGTTCCTTTTATCTCATTGATTTTTTTGTTAGGGCGATCCGAAAGGTTCCTTGTATTGTTGAAATCTCGATTAGTTCGTGATTTCAGATCTATATTCATCCCTTTCAAAATGTTAACCTTTCAAAGGGTTAATTACAGACATCTTAATGCTATAGATAGCTTGATCGTATATGATTTGGTATTCTTGCGGTATTAAACACCGAGTACTTCAGAGACAGTCGTATGCCTTGAACAGCAACTATGATAATAATAATAATATAAATAAATAATACATAAATAAACAAACAAAAATAATAATAATAAATACTACTATTGTCATTTCTACTAAATATAATGATAATATTAATTAATTATAATAAGAATTGTTAGTTTCAACGCAGGATTCGGTGCAACAATTTTGAATGGATATATGTATGTGTTTGTATGTGTGGGTGGGTGATGGTGTGCGTGGGTGTGTGATGGTGTGCGTGGGTGTGTGTAAATGCGTGTTTTAGTTGTCTTGCCGGAAGTCTCATTTATACCCAATGCTCATTGTTTTCGTTACTTTTCAGGTTGGAGCCTCGCTGTTTGCCAGTAATATTGGGAGTGAACATTTTATTGGATTGGCGGGGACTGGCGCAGCATCAGGCATTGCCATTGTTCTGTATGAATTCAATGTAAGATTTCATGACAGCAAGTGTACAAAAAGCATGCTATTTCTCCACTGTGTAAACATCTTAGGTGAAAACGTTTGGCAGTGAACCATATTCCTACAATTATACATATCATGGTGATCATAATGATGATGTATATAAACATGTCAATATAATATTATTCCATTATAAGAGGCTCCATCATATTTAATATTTACAAGTTAAAACGTAACCATCAATTTAACAACATTGGGTAAATTGATGTAATATTTTTAGGGTTATATAGGTATTGCTTTCATTTTGGCCTTAGGGCTGAGGGCGTGAACTGCTCCGCCTAGGCTAAAATGAAGGCATTATCAAATGGTTTTATACAATGTCCATTGCCATAAATCTGACAAAGAAGGGAGTTGAGCTGTTATCAAAATATAATCTTTGCATTACTAAAATGGTTTGGACGACATTGCTTTGGTTTCAATCTAGTTAATAAAGCCTATGCTTCATTCCTTCATTATAGCTAACACTATGGAATGGAATTGCCAATTTATGAAAAAAATTTTGACAAATTTTAACGGACACTTCACAGTGAAATATCCCATAATAGTATATAATAAACAAGCGACAGGTGTTTTGCTTGAAATAAACAAGGTGTCGGTCACCCCAGATGGTGAAATCAACAATTTTTTTTCCAAATTTGTCGGTCGTCCCAGATGGAGAAATCAACAAGTTTTCCATATTTTCAAATGTCAATTTTTTTAGAATACTCCAGATAATCCATAGTCATGGTCAGGGTGTCTAAAAACATTTGTCTTTGACCAACACATTATATTGAATGTGTCATTTTATTGAACCATTTACCGCCGGTTATCAAAACAGCAAAATTGAGACCTAAAACACCTTTAATAAAAAAATCAAGATAATAAAGAATGAGAAATTATTCAAGATCGACCATTACCACAGCATAAAAACACCCACCGCGATCAACACAGTCAAATTATCTCATGGCCCCAATAAACATTTGGATATAGTAGGTTATTCCCAACAGGTTCGACCATTGGTTTAGGTGATAATTATAAATGTAAATTTCTGTTCATTATATGACAATGACAAAAATAATATCTGATTGTGAAGTGAAAGAGGTATTGTGGATCTTTGAGATAACGATGTATTTTATTGTATTTATGGATCTAATAAATATCATCATCCAATTAACATCTATCAGAAAGTGTCCTTGACCCGGACACTTGAGTCAACAGTAGATACACTAGATTAACTGGTACCCTTAAATTATTATCATGGTATTGCGCTTGTTTCCTTAAAGATCACTGGCGGGCGTCTGACTGAAACACTAAAAAGTATTTGTTGAATAGTTGAATTTGTAAAAAAATATTTCGAAAAAAAACAATGGCGCCCCCTCCTGTGACAGACTGTGTCGTTTCACTGAGTAGCCCATTTATTTTTCTTTTAGTCCATGCCGTTGGTTCTGGCACTAAGCTGGGTCTTCCTGCCAGTGTATACGGCAGCCGGGGTAAGTGTTACGACTGCGCACTTGCTACAAAGATGTCCCCCGAGTGGTGAATATTTAAATCATACACCATGCAACACCACTGTTAAACAGTATCTTTACCACACAAGGTGCGAATGCTACAACATCCAACTGCAAGTAAAGGAAAATCTCGTAGTTCTACATTTTTTATTGGTTTTTGGACCTGTGTTTGCGACGGACATAAGGAAATAGTTGCCCTTGAAATTCATTTCTGGGAATATATTTATGTATAGGAACTTACTGGAACATACATATGAGTTTTATTTGTTAAATGACTTTCTTTATCTGTAGATGCCTGTGAATTTCTAATTATTTTTAATATTTTTAAGATACCTTCTTATATGAATGTTGTCACATAATTAAACTTAGAATACCCATATCAAAATCAGCTGCGCTCAAAATGACTCATGCACAGTTCCACAAATCATATTACGGCACACCTGTAGCGCAGTGAATCACGGTATAATATCCTTTTAAATTTCTAATTTTCCAGGTTTTCACACTCCCCGAGTATTTGGAAAAGAGGTTTGGCGGAAACCGACTTCGAATGTACCTCAGTGGGCTTGCACTGGTCTTATATATAGTCACCAAATTAGCAGTAAGTTTCATTATTTTCATTATATCCATCATGTATTATCCATTAGAACAAATTGTTCCTTTAGTATTGCTAACCCTCCCCCCCCCCCTTAAATTTAATAAAATTCAAAACTTTGGCAAAATTAATAAAAAACAGCCTAATCAAGTAAATCATGGGGGGGGGGATTGTAGGGAAACATAATGAATCCAAGAACAGATATTGATTATACTAATGTTAGTCATCGTAGTGCAAATCTTAGTCATTGTGATGCACGGGGATGACGGTGTGTCAGCAATAAAGAAAAATAGACGATAAAGAAATTTAAAATGAAACGAATACCGTTATGATAATGTTATACCGTCTACTGTAACGGTATGTTTTTATTAGGCTTTGCATTCCCGCTTGTAAAGTCTTATGATAATAACATTACCAAAACGAGCAGTAATTTATTTGCTACGTTGTATCCTTATCTTATATCTGTATAAGAACATTATCAAACTAGAAACCAGCATTCTAGGAATGCTAGCCCCCGCCATGTATTTGCATTCGCTTATTCGGCCCTATTCCCAGGTTCATTCGTGCATAATTGACTGTAAATTTGTGAATATTCCTTGATCATCGACGTTCCTGACTCTGGATCATTTTCTAGATCCTCACCGAAATCTAATCGAGTCTTCCTTGGCCCATGAATGCACTGAAAAATTCATGAAAATCCGTTTTGAGCGGGGATGAACACAAATCCTCTTGGCGGAGTTGATGCCAAACAAGTGTTAGCCGAAGGTCGCATCCATAAATTGCTTATACTTATTACAAGCCAAATGTATGTTTTTTCTTGAAAGGTGCCGAGATTGTAGTTACGTATATGTTAGGGTACATATCGTATTTGACTATAATTGGTTCATATTGATGAAGCTGGTGTAACGTTTTACCTGGCAGGTCAGTATCTACGCCGGGGCTCTGTTTATCCAGCTGTCTTTAGGATGGGACATGTATCTGTCGATTGTCATCGTCCTGCTGGTCACTGGCATTTACACAGTTTTAGGTGAGTGTCAATTAAAATTTACACCTTTAAGACTTGACTCACACCTAACATTAGGTCACTGGCTGCTTTCAAACAATTTTGTCCATGGAAACCCAGTTTCCAGCCACTTATCTGTAATCACTATATCCAATTTCAAAAATAAATAAACATGTTTAAAGACAATGTTTCTTCACTTGACATAAAGCATAATTCACTGATAAATAGCTTAATACGCATTCCAAATACTATCAGCCATTTATAAATTCTTACTTAGTTGTTGATTCACTGGCTTAATTTACAAGACGCTGTGTAGGATAATTATTTTTAAATTTCAAAATATTATACTGAAGAGACAGATGCAAAGAAAGTGATCTGAAAGAATTTTAATTGACTCTCTCACGAATTTATAAATATCCGAGATTAAAATCCTCTAACTCGCTTAAAAATTATTTTAAAACATAACCCTAGCTCAGGAGATAATGTAAATGAATTTGGGCATCCCAAAATGCTGTAGTTAGTGTTTAGTGGACATTACACAACTAAGTAAAGTTCAGTCACATCAGTATTTTGCTTGGCTCAACAAAAAATGCGAAGATATAAGGACATGTATCTGAACCCTAGAAATGCAGCTCTTAAAAGGTTGGAATTTTTTTTTCAGCAAACAAATGTTACGCTCAATGCATGTTATATTGTGGTTTTGATACAAGACGCCCTAACCTCTGACAATGAACACATTTTTTAAATTTCAAATTATGTTTTATCCTGTTTATACTGTGTACTTGTGAATCATCCCTGAATATTTTAAATATGTTTCTGTGGAGTTCATAGCAAGTGAAACATTTAACATAAAAGTATAGCAGGTAAACAGAAATAATGGAAATCCATTAATATTTGTTTCTTGAGAAGTCAATATTTGTGTTACCTTAGATATTTAGTCTTGAAGTTTCATCACAAGCTCCAATACTTAAAATTTTACATTTTTGCCTTTTTACCCCTTGTGATTTTATTACAATAAAAGTAATGAATAATTAAATTTTGTTCATTTATATTGCGCTAAATATTTGTCGTTAATATAAATATTGGCAATTATCTCAATTGCCCTTAGTTATTTTTATATGGGTTGCAATAGCTTCTACCTCACATGTAGACGATATGCAACCACAGGGACTAAGGACTATGCGCGGTTTAAGTCTTTCTATGGAAGGTACAGCAAATCGCTTCCCTGAATTTAAAAACCTCATGCAAGCAATTCTGTACAATTTTAACTTAATTTTGTTTATATATATATATATATATATTAATTTATATCTGTCTATTCATCCAGAAAACGACAATGTAAGAAAAATATTAGACTGAAGATCATATTCAAGAGAAATTTTATTTCTCGTGGATACACACTATAGCCACCATCATAAAAAAATTAAGAAGCAAAAATGTCCTTGTATGCAAGGCTTAAATCCTAATATTTCTGATCATACAAGTAAGCACAATGCACCAATACTCACATACATTCGTTTATATGTTTAGCAAATCAGACACACATTACTTCGCTAATGTAACATTCTGTTGCCACACAAGTTAAGTTCGACAGCTTTACATGTACGAAATAGGGGCGAAATATTTTTAATTGGATTTCAGATTGTATATCTGTTTTTATGGCAACTGTTGTTCGTTGACATATAATAATGGATCACCAGGTGTATGGTTAAAAAAGAACGCATCACGGTAGCGAGTAAGGTAAAGTTTCACTGAGAAAGAATGTACAGCAATATCAGAACATTCTGGTTTTATGCATTGTATAAATACACTTTTTGCCTCATTTGGCGGCATCTGTTTCAGCTAGACATGCCAGTGGAAAACTATACAATTACAATGTCACGCAAATGTATAAAGGTTTATTACGGTGTTTTTGTTATTGATTTTGGTGTGGGAACAAGAAGTTCACCTTATATTCCTGGAAACACTGGTGAACACAACATATGTGAACTTTAAGAGAAAAAATGTTGAAACAAGATCGTCATGTTCGTTGATTTTTTTATCCTCATTCCAGTACCTTCATGCACCCACTCAGAACTTTGTACAATAAGCCCTTTCAGACACGCGAGACAAAATGTGGGTTTAGCGATCAGCGGTGAAGGACCAAAGGGAGGGTCTATTGTTGATATCTGAAAGCCATTGGAGTTTAAAGGTTACAGCTTTTGTCATACCTTGCGCTATCGTACGTTTCTATTAAAATGAGTGTTTATATAATTAAAAAGGGCTTTAAGGAACTGATGTTTTCCTCCAAAAATAAGGGATGACAAAGAGTACAGGTTTCAATAGTGTCAAAGTGACAGGGAAAATATTTTGTAATGGTATTTAATTAGCTAAGCGCTATAAAATCTTTCACATTGACATCCGTGAAGCCGAAAGCCGTCTGGAAAAGGTTATCATGTTTATGACTAATCAACATGTATCAGAATTCTATGTTTAATATTGAGAAGGTACTTTGAGAATAAAACTATGAGTAACTACTACCTCCAAAAAATGCTATGACTAAAATCATGCTATTATATATTGTCATATACAGTATATCTTTTAAAATCTTATTTATTGTTTAGTCAAATGAGTTCATTTTAATGACGAAGTGCAGTGAAGGGAATTTAAGTGTATTCTTTCTTTAACACTGCAGGGCAGAAGATTTGGTATACCTAAATATGCCGATAAAAATATGCCCTGGGACCATCAAGCTGGATATAATTGTATGCCCATGTGAATATTAATATATGACCAATTATTTCATTGTTATTTTAATTTTTAAAATAAAATTATTGATTGAAAAAAAAACTTCACGTCTAAGCTAACTTACACATTCACACCCAGACATATTATATATATATGATACAAATTTCTTTACACATTATTTGTGTAATATTTTCTCAATAGTATTAAAAACCTTTGAAACGCAGTGATCGTTCCATTCTGTCTCTCGGTTGATGAATAAACTATTTGCTCCTACAACCTCACCGACAAACGCATCGTTACTTATTAAATAAAGAAATTTAATTAGGATTTGAACAAATGTTTTCATAACTGCATGTGGTTATGAGATCTGCTGGTCTGTGATCTGCTAATTAACTCTTCGCATGATGACGTCAGCGTGTTAATCTACCAAATGAAATAATAATTGTAAACATGTTTGTTCTTATTTGATGACCGCGCTTGTGTCATGGTTAAGGCGTTGGTTAATGCATGGTTAAGATTGTGGGTTCGTATATGTGTCGTTATCACAGGGATGTACCTTCTACGCTGGAGAGTGGACACAGATGAAAGACAAATCTTAAAGAATGCACTAGCAGCAAAGTGATATGCGCGCTGAGAAAGGCATGAACAGACTCGAAAGGCATGAAACAGGGGCGGACTGGTGTGAGAAATGAGCCCTAGAAATTTGAGTGGAGGCGGTCCAAATGTTAACACAATCGCCCCACTGGGACCATTATATTGTCCACACTATCGGCACAAAGGCATATCAATATTTTCGTCTCCCCGCCCATAGGGGACACATATAGTGTCCGTTGTCGTCGTCGGTATCGGTGTCATCTGTGTCATTACTTTTGAACGCGGTAATTTTTGAATGACTCAACATTTTTTCATGAAATTTAAAGTGCTTCTTCCTTTATCCCGGACGAGTTCGAAAAATCAGGTGACCTTAAACTTCATCATCACGGTCAAATAGGCCGAAATAGAATTTTTAATGAACCCCATTTTAATGTATCGCATATGGCCCCTCAAATATGAAACACTTATTCCTTTAACCAAGCTCTTTGAAGAGTTCGACAACTGGCGACCTTGATCTGGATCTTCAAGGTCAAATCAGCCGGAATAGAATTTATTTGCGAACATTATAATTTAGAACCACCCTGTATATTTTCATGAAATTCGACTCGTGGTATGATTCTACAAAAAACTCGGAGGTGTTCGAAAACCGGTGACCTTGACCTTCATCTTTAAAGTCAAATCAGCCTGGATAGGTTTTAGTTGATAATGCTGTGACTTTTTTCGTGTAGTCCATATCTGTTTTTCTAAAATTTTGCTTCGGACCCCAAAAAAGACGTGAGACATGTCTATGTTTTTCCATTGCAAGAACAACGTCAATCTAGTTTGTCAATGCCATCGGCCCGTTCCGCCTGAGGAAAAGCGTAATGTCAGACATCGAAATTAAACATTTTATTAAACGGACTTAACCTTATGATTCTTTTCATGTCCTGCGATAGTTGGACAATGCTGGACTAAGTGCTATCAGCCTATTCCGCTTATGACCACGCCATTTACTCATATGCTTATACCGACCCACTGCCCAGTCTGTAACAACAGAAAAAGCTAAGCCTTTCGTAAGACACTTTTAGTTCCGTCGGTTAAGCATGCCACCCCCCCCCCCCCCCACACACACACACACAATTTTTCAACCAGGGCTACATTTATTATTACACCCCGCCCCTCATTTTGCAAAAGTCATTTTGCCATTTCTGAAGCGAGAAATTTCTGCTATTTTGTTTCCAGAATGCTTCCAAATTACCTAAAATTTCGAAGGAAAATTGTAAAACAAATGTTTCATACCTAATGAGGATGTATGGTACGACACCGACCAAATGCCTCTGCCGATACACACCCTCAAGAGGACTTAGCGACAGTGCTCCCGCCATATCAAAATTGTTTTCTGGGTCCACCACTGATGACATTATTTAACAGACAATGTGTGTTATGATAAATACGGTAAACCGCATTGCATGGGTCCCCCCCACACACACACATCTTAGAAAGAATTTGCGCCCACGCGTTCGTGTGCAACGTTGCTTATAATACCGGTACTAGCTAAGTATATTATCTCCGCCCATTACAGAAAAATACTAGGTCTGTCACGTTAACACGCACAAATATCTTGAAAATCTCAGTTTGAAATAGCACGATCGAATACGGATTGGCGTTCATAATTTTTCTATTTATAAATATGTCGGTATTTGCTTATAGAAAATGCCTTTCCTCATAGGCAGTTGCCGCGGTTTAACTAAAAAGAGGGATTAAATACAATGCCCTGCTTTTTGCGTATTATAAACATGAGCTTTAGGACACCACTGATCTCAGCTTTGTGGATGTTATTACCTGTAGGAAGTAAGCGTCAGTATGACGTCATTACTTGGCGTGTGTTACAAGCCCCGCTAGGTCTTGTTGGCAATTATTGTAACATTTTGCAATCAGCTTAATCTAATCAAACACCTTTGACAGACCCGGAGTCTGCGGCCACCGGGTGCCATTTACGACTATGAACCAATCACTCATGGATCAAATATCCTACTAATTTTGTACGGCTAAGTATAAATTTGTCTTGGTCCAGTTAAGTTGTCCGTCTCTCACCAGCAAAAGCCCTATTCCTTATATTGATCTCCTGCATGCTTACATTTAAGTAATCTCTCACCTACAGGCCTGTAACAAATCTCCTTTAACCGTTTTTATTTTTTCTTGTTGCGAGTTCACCCTGCAAGGTTTGGTCACTGACCAAATGGTTCATATCATGATATTCGGTATTCAGCAGTGAGAATGCAACAACCCCTACATATAAGGCATAATACAGTTGTGTTGACACAGTTGGGACATAAATTGTAACTTAATGTTCAGTATGTATAAAAATATTATCACTAACTCTCAAGAAAATCAGATAATTGCTACCTGCATCTCGGGCAAGGCATGCCGGGAAGCCCTAAGGAGGGTCTATTCTCGGGCGTAGTCAAGTGGAGCCTTGAGGGAACCACCATTATCGGATGTTTTTCAGTAAATTGCATAAATACCCCTTTCAATTAGCATGATATTCCCGTTTGCGGATGTGTCGAATCAGACGAGAAACTCTTCCCCCAAAGGTGTTTGAACTCCATTCCTGAATGGACGCTGAATGTGATCAGGCCATCTCTCACCTAGCTGGCGCGTGGACCAGATATAAAATACTGTAGTAGGTGATGAACCGATATAGCTTTTATTCACGGGGAGAACTTTATTTGATTTCCAACAAGTTCGATGTTAAGATGCTTGTATAATATCATTTTTTATCCAGAAAGGACTTGTTGCCTTCGCAAAATTAACTCTGTCACACCCATTCATGGAGAATATACACTAAAATCTGATACTAAATATCTGAGACTTAATTCATTGCCTAAAGGTTCTTTTTTTATTGATTTGACAGGATTTACTATACCATAGAATTCCCTAAATAATACAAATTCTAATTTTTAAAATAATAATAATAATAATAATTATAATAATAATAATAATAATGTGCTCAGCGAGCGCAGACCTCCGTCAAGACAGCTCATTACCCTAATATGGCAATGTCAGAAATGCAACATTTTTCATTATAGTAATGACCCCTATGCTGTGCGTTGATTTACTGACCCTTTCTCTGAAACGGCACATTCACGTGACCTAATTGTCCTCTGTGACAATAATGACACAGAGAAAAAAAAATATAGAGTTAAATATAATGACAAAAACAGTAAAATGTAGAGCTGAATATAATGAAACAAAGAGAAAAATGAAGAGTTCAGTGTAATGACACAGAGAGAAAAAATTAGAGCTCAATATAATGGCACAGAGAGAAAAAAATTAGAGCTCAGTATAATGACACAGAGAGGATATATGATTGAGAATCATGCTAATGGTTCTTGACAATAATTACAATAACTTTACAGTATCTGACTGGTTTAGCACAGGAAAATGTTACAGGAACGTAATGAAATGAAAAAGCTTTAACAGTCAGTACTATAAACTGACCCCCGACCCGCCAAAACCTATAATTGAATGTAATTCAAATATACAGCTGAAGCGGATGCCACATCATCCAAATTCACTAGTTTATCATTTAGGAATGATATATAAATAGTTTTTATAGGGTATTTAAAATATGCGTTGTTGTCCGGTCTCAAGCCCTGTAACAATGTACTTAACGCACCAAACAAAGTGCCGGATATTCAAATTTATCACTAAAAGAGACATGATTTATGTACATTATATATAAACATTGTCCATAATATCGAATGGGCGATATCTTATTTAACACCAACATGTCTTCAACATTTTGTTTCAATAATGAGTCATTTTGGATCTTGACTGTGTCGGGTGTGGCCAATTATTTATAATTGAATCAATCGGAAGGGGAAGTTTTTCAGTTAAATGTGTATGTGGGTGTGTTTAATTGTACAGTTTAACCAGGAATTGTCACTTGTTGCGAACTAGATCATAGGTGGTATCATTGCGTGACGTCATTACTCTTATAATATAATTTAGAGCTCATTTTGTCAATTAAGTTTCTTTTAGGATATTAGATAATAGTTGAAAAGGAACCCGGGGAATAAGAGATGAAATCCAGCTGGTTATTTATCTACTGCGGCGTGTGAGTCTTCAACCAGACAATTAGCGGTATGACAGCAGCTTCCTAGCGCAGCGACAGCAGGGCTCTAAGATTATATTATATTCCAAGATAATTAGATCTGGAATAACGAACTCGCGGCCTCTTCTTGAAGTTTAAAATCCGTTGGGGAATCTACTGTTGGCTCAGATTTCCCAGAAGAATATCACTGGGAAATTATCCACCGTGACACCGTTAATGACAGGATCAATATGTTAGAATGTTTTCACTCGCTAGGATCACCAGTCTTATAATAATTGGTGCCTGTTTGAAATAATAGATCCACTCTGAGAAAAACAAAATTTAAGATTTTTCGGGAACAAATACGATAATACATACTAAAACGATAAAGATAATGCAAATATTGGTCCGCTTGATGGATCTAAAACGCTTCTTTACTAGTCTTTAGGGATACAGACGGTTAGTATGTTACACTTTAAGAACATCCACTGCTGTTGTAATACTGTTTCCGTTACAATACAAACGGTTGTTATGATATTGCGCTGTAGGAACACATAATAATGATAAAGATTTGTGTTTCGAGGTGGAATTAAACTAATTATAATCTTGTCTTTGGACCGAAAGTTGTTATAATCTTGTGTTTGGAGGTGGACTGACAGCTGATTATAATAAATCTTTTGACTGGTGGTTGGTATAATCTTGTGATTTAGGGTGACTGACAGCTGATTATGATTTTGTCTTTGGACTGTTGATTGGTATAATCTGGTGCTTGGAGGTGGAATTACAGCTCTTATACTTTTGTCATTGCAACTGGACTGACAGCTGTGGTTACTTTGTCTTTGCAGGTTGACTGACAGCTGTTATAATTTTGTCTTTGGACTGGGGGTTGGTATAATATCGTGTTTTGAGGTGAACTGACAGCTGTACGTAATCATCTTGTCTTTGCAGGTGGACTGACAGCTGTTATAATTTTGTCTTTGGACTGGGGGTTGGTATAATATTGTGTTTTGAGGTGAACTGACAGCTGTACGTAATCATCTTGTCTTTGCAGGTGGACTGACAGCTGTTATAATTTTGTCTTTGGACTGGGGGTTGGTATAATATTGTGTTTTGAGGTGAACTGACAGTTGTACGTAATCATCTTGTCTTTGCAGGTGGACTGACAGCTGTTATAATTTTGTCTTTAGACTGGGGGTTGGTATAATATCGTGTTTTGAGGTGAACTGACAGCTGTACGTAATCATCTTGTCTTTGCAGGTGGACTGACAGCTGTTATAATTTTGTCTTTAGACTGGGGGTTGGTATAATATCGTGTTTTGAAGTGAACTGACAGCTGTACGTAATCATCTTGTCCTTGCAGGTGGACTGACAGCTGTTATAATTTTGTCTTTGGACTGGGGGTTGGTATAATATCGTGTTTTGAGGTGAACTGACAGCTGTACGTAATCATCTTGTCTTTGCAGGTGGACTGACAGCTGTTATAATTTTGTCTTTAGACAGGGGGTTGGTATAATATCGTGTTTTGAGGTGAACTGACAGCTGTACGTAATCATCTTGTCTTTGCAGGTGGACTGACAGCTGTTATAATTTTGTCTTTGGACTGGGGGTTGGTATAATATCGTGTTTTGAGGTGAACTGACAGCTGTACGTAATCATCTTGTCTTTGCAGGTGGACTGACAGCTGTTATAATTTTGTCTTTAGACTGGGGGTTGGTATAATATCGTGTTTTGAGGTGAACTGACAGCTGTACGTAATCATCTTGTCTTTGCAGGTGGACTGACAGCTGTTATAATTTTGTCTTTGGACTGGGGGTTGGTATTATATCGTGTTTTGAGGTGAACTGACAGCTGTACGTAATCATCTTGTCTTTGCAGGTGGACTGACAGCTGTTATAATTTTGTCTTTAGACTGGGGGTTGGTATAATATCGTGTTTTGAGGTAAACTGACAGCTGTACGTAATCATCTTGTCTTTGCAGGTGGACTGACAGCTGTTATAATTTTGTCTTTAGACTGGGGGTTGGTATAATATCGTGTTTTGAGGTGAACTGACAGCTGTACGTAATCATCTTGTCTTTGCAGGTGGACTGACAGCTGTTATAATTTTGTCTTTAGACTGGGGGTTGGTATAATATCGTGTTTTGAGGTGAACTGACAGCTGTACGTAATCATCTTGTCTTTGCAGGTGGACTGACAGCTGTTATAATTTTGTCTTTGGACTGGGGGTTGGTATAATATCGTGTTTTGAGGTGAACTGACAGCTGTACGTAATCATCTTGTCCTTGCAGGTGGACTGACAGCTGTTATAATTTTGTCTTTGGACTGGGGTTGGTATAATATCGTGTTTTGAGGTGAACTGACAGCTGTACGTAATCATCTTGTCTTTGCAGGTGGACTGACAGCTGTTATAATTTTGTCTTTAGACTGGGGGTTGGTATAATATCGTGTTTTGAGGTGAACTGACAGCTGTACGTAATCATCTTGTCTTTGCAGGTGGACTGACAGCTGTTATAATTTTGTCTTTGGACTGGGGGTTGGTATAATATCGTGTTTTGAGGTGAACTGACAGCTGTACGTAATCATCTTGTCTTTGCAGGTGGACTGACAGCTGTTATAATTTTGTCTTTAGACTGGGGGTTGGTATAATATCGTGTTTTGAGGTGAACTGACAGCTGTACGTAATCATCTTGTCTTTGCAGGTGGACTGACAGCTGTTATAATTTTGTCTTTGGACTGGGGGTTGGTATTATATCGTGTTTTGAGGTGAACTGACAGCTGTACGTAATCATCTTGTCTTTGCAGGTGGACTGACAGCTGTTATAATTTTGTCTTTAGACTGGGGGTTGGTATAATATCGTGTTTTGAGGTAAACTGACAGCTGTACGTAATCATCTTGTCTTTGCAGGTGGACTGACAGCTGTTATAATTTTGTCTTTAGACTGGGGGTTGGTATAATATCGTGTTTTAAAGTGAACTGACAGCTGTACGTAATCATCTTGTCTTTGCAGGTGCACTGACAGCTGTTATAATTTTGTCTTTAGACTGGGGGTTGGTATAATATCGTGTTTTGAGGTGAACTGACAGCTGTACGTAATCATCTTGTCTTTGCAGGTGGACTGACAGCTGTTATATACACTGACGCCTTCCAGACCGCCGTCATGATGCTCGGGGCTCTGGCCATGACAGTCATCAGTAGGCATTCATCTTTATAACAATTTTATATCTTTACTTAAAATGATTCAACGAGATGTACATGTGTATCTTATTCTCATATAAACGAATGAAGCAAAAATATGCAGGCATACAAATAATTTCCCTTCATATAAACACAAAGATTAACAACATTCGATAAGATGTGTGTGTATATGTGTGTATGAGAGTGTGTGTGATGGTGTATGTGTGTGTATAATTTTTAGCTCAGCTGACTATAAGTCATCTGAGCTATAGTCGTGGTCCATTGTCCGTCGTCCGTCCGTCCGTCCGTCTGTCCGTCCGTCCGTAGATGTGGCACGTTTTGAAACCGTGAGACCAAGGAATCCAAAATTCAGCATAATGTTAGATGTCCCCAAGATCTCCTACCAAGCCGAAAACTGGGTCTTTGCGACTTCATTCCTTTGAGAATATTAAGGAAAAATCTCAATTTTTTATTAAAAACCTATTTTCACACTTCAGGACTGCCTAATATCAAAACCACTCATCTGTTTTTCCTCATATTTCCTATAAATAATCCTCCATATAATTCCTATGTACATGCCAGAAATTAGGTCTGTATTATATAATTTAAAAAAGTTATGGGCCCAAAAATAATGCATTTTGTAAATGATCAGGAAAGAAATTTTATCACTTAACACAAAACTTGTTGAAGCTAAGCACTTTTTTTCCAGTAATATTACTTTTATTAATCAAAATTAAATTGTATACCCAAAATTAGATCAAAATCTTTTAAAATTTTTAAAATATTAGCAAAAATAAAAAATTGGTACCTTAAATTTTGCCCAACTTTGACCATGGCACGTTTTTTTCCTGTAAGTACTGTGGATTTAATTTTCACAGCATGTTTTTGTTAGCATTTCAACTGTTAACACCAAAAATTTGAAACCAGTTGATCAAAAACTGTAGATTTTAATCAAGTTTTCAAGCACCATGTAACATATTGTTTACATCAAGCTAGTGTTATGCAGTTTGCAAGAGCTCAGCTCCCCAGCTTCAGCTCTAAGTTCCTTAAATTCGGCATACAGTTAGATGTCTCCAAAATCCCCTACCATGCCAAGAATTTGGTCACTAGGACCTTCGAGATATTAATGAAAAACTTCATTTTTCCATTAATACCCATTGTTACACTTCAAGACTGCCTAATATCAAAACCACTGATCTGAACTTTAATCATAAATAATATACATATTTTTCATTCTCTATGCACATGCAAGAATGATGTCAGTATTGCGTAATTGTTTTAAGTTATGGGCCCAAACATAATGCACTTTGTAAAAAATCAAGAAATATATTTACTCCCTTAACAAGGGCATTGCTGAAGCTAGAGATTTTTTTGTCAGGGATGTAACATTATTTAATCAAGATTCAATTGAATACCCAAAATTAGTTCTGAATTTTTCAAATTTTATAAGTTATTAGTATAAATATAAAATTAGTACCTTAAATTTTGCCCAACTGTAACCATGGCACGTTTGTTTCCCGTGAGCACTGTTGATATAATTTTCATATCATGCACACATAAGGATTTCAGCTTTTTAGTTTAGAAAGCTGAAAGAAATTGGCCAAAAATTGTAGCTTATATTAATGTTTTTAATGAGACCCTGTCAGACTTTGGCTCTCTCCAGCCCCTCTTGAGTCACCTGTATGTTGACCTTGTTGACCGTTCATCAAATTATGCATGCTTGAGGCGAGAATCCAGGCAGCTTATGGCCAGCCACAGTTGATCCAGGTGTCCAACCCAACTCATCTAGTAGTTTTAACCAACAACATAACAATAAACAATAAATTAATAAATTTTTATTGGTGTTAATAACAAATTAAAGAAAAATAGAAAAGGAATTTGTTAGTTTATAATAACAGGAAATTAACTTGCAGTTAATGATGATATAAGAATCTTGTATCGATGGGTAAAATGTCACATATTCCAAATAACACCATGCAGTCACCTATGGCATTTTTCAGTTCAATTTTAATGATAAAGTAAATCATATTATTCATTACTAATCATTAGGGATTATATGAAGGAAATTAATGATAGAAAAAGATGCAGTTGATGCAGTTGATAATATTAATCTAGATTCCTACTGTGTCTAGTGTGTACATTGATGTGAAATTAGTCCAACATGAATTTTTTACAGTTATTTTTTAATATAAATAAAAGCCATAAAACCAGGTACTTATGATCATTATTTAAATGTGGGAATTTTGTATATTCTGGATTCTCAACATCATTGTTTGGTGAAAACTGAATAAATACCAGACATGGTGGGAATACTTTGTAATTGTATTTAAATACGAATATGATTGTGTACTCCATTATAAAATTTCTTGCATAAGAATGGGAATTCAGGTAAAAATGAAAGTATATTGTTACGGTCCCTTTTCACACCAAACAACTCAGGCTGAACCGTAACACATATGCTCAGACACGTTCTCTTCAAATGAATACGTAACCAAAATATGGGTGCAAAAACAGTACTATATTACTAGATTACAATATTTACATTCATACACAAATAATATAATAGTCAATACATAACGTAATTTATAACCAAGTCTCTGACGAAAACTGAGTCTCTAAATAACGAACTGTAACGAAATACTTAACTGAATCCGGTATACGAGAAACTGAAGTCCATCATCAACACATAATTCGGGCACACACAAAACTGAAGTCCTGTATTAATCCATGTGGCACCAAACAAACAAAGTCTCTCCTCTTCCTAAATAATAAAGTTCATGGCGTGGTTTATGGCATTCCGTGGGCTTGGGGACCAAGAGCCCACGGTCACGGTCCCCGGGGATAACAGCAATGTGGCGTTTCAAAGTCAATAGTCCCGCCTCGTACTGCAGGCGAGTTCGTTTTATAGGTTTTCAACAATGGGTGAAAACCGCAGAAGTTTGTGGTTTTGCTTGAGAGAAACGATAGCGCCGGCAGAACTGCAAAACCAGTACTGAATGGTCCAAGAATAGTTTTTATGTTTCTCAAAGCGCGTCAGTAGTCACTGATAGCGGGGTGGATCCATAAGCGTGGAAACGGGGGCGGCCACACCACTTCGTGGCGCCATCTTCCGATGTCCGGGTGACGTCCATGCAACACCCCCACCCTTAAAAGAAAGAAGGTAAGGAGAGCAAAGCATTAGCACTGTATGACGAGTATATGAGTAGTTTGACATCTTAAGCATTAGTTTATGCTTCTTACAGCTAATTAATTATCATCACAAATAGTATAATCAGCAATATCTTAATACATGTAATATATGTAATACAACTCTTCCAAAGGACAAAACATGTCCGAGGCTATAACAAGAGTCAATTATCAGATCAAAATTAATGACGTCTCGATAACGTATCAGCGATTATGTTATCGGAGCCCTTGATGTGTTTGATAACTAGGTTAAACTCTGACAGGGCTAGACTCCATCTCATTAATCTCTGATTATTATTCTTCATCTTATGAAGAAATGTTATGGGATTATGATCTGTATAAACAGTTATATCATACGGCGTAGAGCCCAAATATACTTCAAAGTGCTGTAACGCCATCAATAGTGACAGAGTTTCTTTTTCAATAGTAGAATAATTCTTTTGATGAGGTAAAAATTTCTTTGAATAGTAGCAAACCGGATGACTTATGTTAAAGTCATCGTCTTGGATGAGCACAGCGCCTACACCGCAATCGCTGGCATCCGTCATGAGAGAAAACGGTTTATCAAAATTTGGAGCCTGTAACACAGGTGCACTTTGTAATATAGCTTTGGCTCTTTCAAAAGCATTTTGACAGTTTTTATTCCAATGGAATTTTCTGTCCTTTTTCAATAGGTCCGTTAACGGATTTACAACTTCTGCAAAGTTTTGACAAAATTTCCTGTAATACCCAGTCATTCCTAAGAATCGCATTAGTTCCTTGCGATTAGTAGGAACTGGAAATTCTACGATAGCAGATACTTTACTGGCAATTGGTTTTACACAACCTTGACCTACTTCGTGCCCTAAATATGTTACAGTTGCACGACAAAACTCACTCTTGGCAAGATTAACTGTCAATCCTGCCTTTTTCAGTCTCTCAAAGAGTTCTACCAAACTTTGTTTATGATCTTCCCATATGTGATTGTATACAACAACATCATCAATATAGCAAGTACAGTTATCTAAGCCAGATAATACACAATTCATAAGTCTCATGAAGCAGGCTGGCGCATTTTTCATTCCGAAGGGCATAACTTTGTACTGGAACAAACCGTTTGGCGTTACAAACGCAGATATTTGCTTAGCCCGTTCGGTAAGAGGTACCTGCCAATAACCTTTCAACAGATCTAACTTGCTAATATACGTAGCAGATCCAATCTTATCAATGCAATCTTCCACTCTGGGCAAAGGGTAAGTATCTGTTATTGTTACAGTGTTAACTTTTCGATAGTCTGTACAAAATCTGTAGGTCATATCAGGCTTCTTTATCAACAAACATGGGGAACTCCAGGCACTACTGCTGTTTTCAATAATATCATTCTCTATCATATACTTTATTTCATTCTTTATGGCTTGTAACTTTTGGGGACCAGCTCTATATGGTGCCTGTTTAATAGGGGAAGCATCTCCTACGTCTACATCATGCTGTAGTACATTAGTTCTACTGGGGACATCAGGAAATAAAGAGTCATAATTTAGCAGGATTTCCTTCAACTCTGATAACTGATCGAAATCCAAATGTGACAATTTCTGATCTAAATTATTTAAAATATCAGAGTTGTTCAGTTTTACAGGATGTTCAGTTTTCTTCATGAGAATATCCTCGGCATTCTTTTCAGTTTCTTTAATGAGTATCAAATTTGTTTGGGGAGGACTAGATTGACATGTTTCTGCTGATCTGTCATGATATTCTTTCAACATATTTATATGACAAAGTTGATGCGACTTTCTACGATCAGGAGTATCAATCACATAATTCAAATCTGATTTCTTCTCAACAACTTTGTATGGTCCAGAGTATTTTGCTTGCAGGGGATGTCCTGGAATTGGGAATAATACCAGAACTTTATCACCAGGTTTAAATTCTCTTTTTGTCGTCTTTTTGTCATACCATACTTTCATTTTGTTTTGGGCTTTCTTTAAATGTTCTTGGGCGATTTCATTTGCCCTACCTAATTTCTCCTTGAATTCCTGAACATATTTTAACAAGCTACTTTGACCACTTTTCCATCCAAGTGTCTTTTAACACCGCCAGGGGGCCTCTTACACAGTGCCCATACACTAATTCAAAAGGGCTAAACCCTAAGCTTTCTTGCACTGCTTCTCGGGCCGCAAATATCAAAAAGGGTAAACCCTCATCCCACTGGTTCCCAGTGTCAAGACAATAAGCTCTAATCATGTTTTTGAGAGTTTGATGAAATCGCTCTAGAGCACCTTGACTCTCAGGATGGTAGGCACTGGATTTGTAGTGTTTTATGCCTAGCTCTTCCATAACCTGGGCAAATATATTTGACATGAAATTTGAACCTTGATCCGTTTGTATTGTTCTTGGTAAGCCAAAAGTAGTAAAAAATTTAACCAGAGCTTCAACAATTTTCTTTGCAGATATAGTTCTAAGAGGAATTGCTTCTGGAAATCTAGTTGCAGTACACATGATTGTTAGAACATATTCATTGCCATGTTTAGTTTTTCTTAGCGGTCCTACACAGTCAAGTATTATTGATTCAAACGCATCATGTGTTGTTGGTATGGGCGAGAGTGGCGCAGGACTAATTTGGTGGGTTGGTTTTCCAATCATTTGACACACATGACAAGTTTTACAGTATTTCGCCACGTCTCGTTTTAACTTGGGCCAATAGAAGTGTTGGAGAATTTTGTGTTTGGTTTTCCTGACACCCAAATGTCCTGCCATAGGATGATCATGTGCAAGTTTTAAGATTTCTGGGCGATACTCGGGGGGAACTACAATTTGATAAAGAGTATTCCACGTTTCGTCCGCTGGTATGGTGGGAGGTCTATATTTTCTGACTAGTACATCATTCTGTAAGGTGAAACAAGTTGGAACTTTATCTGCTTCCTCTTTAGTCAAGGCATTTTCTCTAAGGGAGGCAATATCAGGATCTTTCTTTTGCATTGCTATCAAATCATCAGTTTTCATGCTAACTTCTACATTCTTTACACTCCTATCCTTCTTTAACTGTTCATGCCCATTTTGATCAGGCGATTTCACGCCGTTTGTACTCCTTTGGAGATTTCTATTCAGGGTCTGTTTGCCCTGGACTACATTTGTAGTCGAGTCCTTTGGACTGGGTGTGCCACTTGGGTCACACGCGGGCGATTTAATATTTACTCGCGTAACGGGCTTTAAGCCACTGACGTCATCGTTTGAATGCGCCATAAAGGTTTGCGAGAGGTCAAGTACAGAACTCTCTGGTTTCAGACTTGCCTTTTTACTCATCGCTCGAGTCACTACACAGCCTGGAAATACGCCCGGAAACTCCTGCGAGAGCAGGTCTGTGTCCCTATCAGTGCTCGGCAATTTTGTCATTCTGGGATCAATTTTCACTCTGTCACCAGCTAAATCGTTGCCTAGGAGGAGCGAAACGCCCTCTACTGGCAACTTTGAACAAACTCCTACAGTTACAAATTCAGAGACTAAATCAGATTCTAGTTTCACTCTGTGTAATGGAACTTCTAAAAATTCCGAATTAACGCCCTGGACTAGAACTGAACACCCCGCGTAACTCTTGAGAGAAGGGAAGAACAGATTTCAAAACGAGGCTTTGGGTTGCCCCGGTATCCCTTAAGATTTTAACACGGGCCTTTCTTGCATGGTTACCCTCTAACTGAACAAAGCCATCTGACACAAAGGGCTGAAAGCTCTCGTGGACAGGGCTTTGTGTTTCACCTTTAGTCTCTAGTTTACTGGGCATTGTTACCGGTTTCATGCTCTGCGTAACAGTTAACGCATTAGGTTTAGGCTTACTTTGACCGTATCTTTTTCTATAACACTCAGATTCTGTATGCCCCTTGAACTCACAGAATGTACAATATCTGGGTCCAGTCCTAGGTTGTCCCTCTTTATGTTGAGCAGGAGAGTCAGATTGACTTTTATACTGGGGTTTACCATGATCGGACTGTGGTTTACCTGAGCCGGAGTGACCCCGATAGTAGGGACTACCCTTTCTCCGACCCAGTTTTGGGCTTTTGCTACCTTCTCTTTTCTCACCATACCTCCTCCTGTGACTGGTATAACTGGGGCGGTGCGTCAAGGCAAATTCATCTGCCAGGACACCAGCCTCGTTTACATTCCTTACTTTATGTTCATCCAAAAATATTTTAATGTCACTACGGATATGCCTTTTGAACTCTTCTATCAAAATTAGTTGTTTGAGTTTTTCAAAGTCCTGATCAATTTTCATAGACTGACACCATCTATTAAATGCACTTTCTTTGTCTCTAGCATATTCAACATGAGTTTGATTTTCTCTTTTTGTGGCATTCCTAAATTTTAAGCGATACGCTTCGGGGACTAATTCATAGGCTCTCAGAATGACCTCTTTTACAGTGTCGTAATCCCTGCATTGTTCGTCTGTGAGCGCAGTGTAAACGTCCTGTGCGCGACCAACCAGAACGCTTTGTAACAACAGGGTCCACTGGCCTTTAGGCCAAGCCATTAAAGTGGCCACCCGTTCAAAATAACTGAAATAACGCTCCACTTCGTTTTCATTGAAGGGAGGTACTTTTGTCGAATTTCTGAATAGGAATTCAGACGGCTCATGTGCTTTACGATTTTGAGGATTTTGTAACTAACTCTTTCAACTTAATTTGCGTTTCTCTTTCGATTTCACATCTACGGATTTCTGCTTCATATTTCAATTTAAGTTCATACTTTCTCAATTCTAGGTCTATCGGGTCAATAGCTGTTGCCCCAAGAGGTTTCTTAATAGGTTTTTCCTCCAAATCAGATTCCTCTTTACTTTCTACACCACCATATAATGATTTCTTAAGTACATTTCTTAAACCCTCTACAGTGCATACATCTATGATGTCAATATTTAAATGAAGAGCAACAATTTCAAGTTCATTTTTCTTTAACGTATACAATAAGCTCCTATTTTCTCTTAATTGAGGTATAATTTCATTTGGTTTAAATTCCGTACCCATATTTGCAAAGTATCAAGATAACGTGTCTGAGAAATATCCGAGTTCAATTGTAGTTAAATACTAGTTCAATAACTAGAAGTTATAGAGACCACTGTGAAATTTTACATCCAAATGTAGCCGTTAATACGAAATACAGGGTCTCGTCGCGGTCGCCATTATGTTACGGTCCCTTTTCACACCAAACAACTCAGGCTGAACCGTAACACATATGCTCAGACACGTTCTCTTCAAATGAATACGTAACCAAAATATGGGTGCAAAAACAGTACTATATTACTAGATTACAATATTTACATTCATACACAAATAATATAATAGTCAATACATAACGTAATTTATAACCAAGTCTCTGACGAAAACTGAGTCTCTAAATAACGAACTGTAACGAAATACTTAACTGAATCCGGTATACGAGAAACTGAAGTCCATCATCAACACATAATTCGGGCACACACAAAACTGAAGTCCTGTATTAATCCATGTGGCACCAA
This sequence comes from Sipunculus nudus, assembly GCA_026874595.1. NCBI lineage: Eukaryota > Metazoa > Annelida > Sipuncula > Golfingiida > Sipunculidae > Sipunculus > Sipunculus nudus. The sequence continues at coordinate 69,643,253 of CM049310.1, forward strand.
ACAAACAAAGTCTCTCCTCTTCCTAAATAATAAAGTTCATGGCGTGGTTTATGGCATTCCGTGGGCTTGGGGACCAAGAGCCCACGGTCACGGTCCCCGGGGATAACAGCAATGTGGCGTTTCAAAGTCAATAGTCCCGCCTCGTACTGCAGGCGAGTTCGTTTTATAGGTTTTCAACAATGGGTGAAAACCGCAGAAGTTTGTGGTTTTGCTTGAGAGAAACGATAGCGCCGGCAGAACTGCAAAACCAGTACTGAATGGTCCAAGAATAGTTTTTATGTTTCTCAAAGCGCGTCAGTAGTCACTGATAGCGGGGTGGATCCATAAGCGTGGAAACGGGGGCGGCCACACCACTTCGTGGCGCCATCTTCCGATGTCCGGGTGACGTCCATGCAACACCCCCACCCTTAAAAGAAAGAAGGTAAGGAGAGCAAAGCATTAGCACTGTATGACGAGTATATGAGTAGTTTGACATCTTAAGCATTAGTTTATGCTTCTTACAGCTAATTAATTATCATCACAAATAGTATAATCAGCAATATCTTAATACATGTAATATATGTAATACAACTCTTCCAAAGGACAAAACATGTCCGAGGCTATAACAAGAGTCAATTATCAGATCAAAATTAATGACGTCTCGATAACGTATCAGCGATTATGTTATCGGAGCCCTTGATGTGTTTGATAACTAGGTTAAACTCTGACAGGGCTAGACTCCATCTCATTAATCTCTGATTATTATTCTTCATCTTATGAAGAAATGTTATGGGATTATGATCTGTATAAACAGTTATATCATACGGCGTAGAGCCCAAATATACTTCAAAGTGCTGTAACGCCATCAATAGTGACAGAGTTTCTTTTTCAATAGTAGAATAATTCTTTTGATGAGGTAAAAATTTCTTTGAATAGTAGCAAACCGGATGACTTATGTTAAAGTCATCGTCTTGGATGAGCACAGCGCCTACACCGCAATCGCTGGCATCCGTCATGAGAGAAAACGGTTTATCAAAATTTGGAGCCTGTAACACAGGTGCACTTTGTAATATAGCTTTGGCTCTTTCAAAAGCATTTTGACAGTTTTTATTCCAATGGAATTTTCTGTCCTTTTTCAATAGGTCCGTTAACGGATTTACAACTTCTGCAAAGTTTTGACAAAATTTCCTGTAATACCCAGTCATTCCTAAGAATCGCATTAGTTCCTTGCGATTAGTAGGAACTGGAAATTCTACGATAGCAGATACTTTACTGGCAATTGGTTTTACACAACCTTGACCTACTTCGTGCCCTAAATATGTTACAGTTGCACGACAAAACTCACTCTTGGCAAGATTAACTGTCAATCCTGCCTTTTTCAGTCTCTCAAAGAGTTCTATCAAACTTTGTTTATGATCTTCCCATATGTGATTGTATACAACAACATCATCAATATAGCAAGTACAGTTATCTAAGCCAGATAATACACAATTCATAAGTCTCATGAAGCAGGCTGGCGCATTTTTCATTCCGAAGGGCATAACTTTGTACTGGAACAAACCGTTTGGCGTTACAAACGCAGATATTTGCTTAGCCCGTTCGGTAAGAGGTACCTGCCAATAACCTTTCAACAGATCTAACTTGCTAATATACGTAGCAGATCCAATCTTATCAATGCAATCTTCCACTCTGGGCAAAGGGTAAGTATCTGTTATTGTTACAGTGTTAACTTTTCGATAGTCTGTACAAAATCTGTAGGTCATATCAGGCTTCTTTATCAACAAACATGGGGAACTCCAGGCACTACTGCTGTTTTCAATAATATCATTCTCTATCATATACTTTATTTCATTCTTTATGGCTTGTAACTTTTGGGGACCAGCTCTATATGGTGCCTGTTTAATAGGGGAAGCATCTCCTACGTCTACATCATGCTGTAGTACATTAGTTCTACTGGGGACATCAGGAAATAAAGAGTCATAATTTAGCAGGATTTCCTTCAACTCTGATAACTGATCGAAATCCAAATGTGACAATTTCTGATCTAAATTATTTAAAATATCAGAGTTGTTCAGTTTTACAGGATGTTCAGTTTTCTTCATGAGAATATCCTCGGCATTCTTTTCAGTTTCTTTAATGAGTATCAAATTTGTTTGGGGAGGACTAGATTGACATGTTTCTGCTGATCTGTCATGATATTCTTTCAACATATTTATATGACAAAGTTGATGCGACTTTCTACGATCAGGAGTATCAATCACATAATTCAAATCTGATTTCTTCTCAACAACTTTGTATGGTCCAGAGTATTTTGCTTGCAGGGGATGTCCTGGAATTGGGAATAATACCAGAACTTTATCACCAGGTTTAAATTCTCTTTTTGTCGTCTTTTTGTCATACCATACTTTCATTTTGTTTTGGGCTTTCTTTAAATGTTCTTGGGCGATTTCATTTGCCCTACCTAATTTCTCCTTGAATTCCTGAACATATTTTAACAAGCTACTTTGACCACTTTTCCATCCAAGTGTCTTTTAACACCGCCAGGGGGCCTCTTACACAGTGCCCATACACTAATTCAAAAGGGCTAAACCCTAAGCTTTCTTGCACTGCTTCTCGGGCCGCAAATATCAAAAAGGGTAAACCCTCATCCCACTGGTTCCCAGTGTCAAGACAATAAGCTCTAATCATGTTTTTGAGAGTTTGATGAAATCGCTCTAGAGCACCTTGACTCTCAGGATGGTAGGCACTGGATTTGTAGTGTTTTATGCCTAGCTCTTCCATAACCTGGGCAAATATATTTGACATGAAATTTGAACCTTGATCCGTTTGTATTGTTCTTGGTAAGCCAAAAGTAGTAAAAAATTTAACCAGAGCTTCAACAATTTTCTTTGCAGATATAGTTCTAAGAGGAATTGCTTCTGGAAATCTAGTTGCAGTACACATGATTGTTAGAACATATTCATTGCCATGTTTAGTTTTTCTTAGCGGTCCTACACAGTCAAGTATTATTGATTCAAACGCATCATGTGTTGTTGGTATGGGCGAGAGTGGCGCAGGACTAATTTGGTGGGTTGGTTTTCCAATCATTTGACACACATGACAAGTTTTACAGTATTTCGCCACGTCTCGTTTTAACTTGGGCCAATAGAAGTGTTGGAGAATTTTGTGTTTGGTTTTCCTGACACCCAAATGTCCTGCCATAGGATGATCATGTGCAAGTTTTAAGATTTCTGGGCGATACTCGGGGGGAACTACAATTTGATAAAGAGTATTCCACGTTTCGTCCGCTGGTATGGTGGGAGGTCTATATTTTCTGACTAGTACATCATTCTGTAAGGTGAAACAAGTTGGAAATTTATCTGCTTCCTCTTTAGTCAAGGCATTTTCTCTAAGGGAGGCAATATCAGGATCTTTCTTTTGCATTGCTATCAAATCATCAGTTTTCATGCTAACTTCTACATTCTTTACACTCCTATCCTTCTTTAACTGTTCATGCCCATTTTGATCAGGCGATTTCACGCCGTTTGTACTCCTTTGGAGATTTCTATTCAGGGTCTGTTTGCCCTGGACTACATTTGTAGTCGAGTCCTTTGGACTGGGTGTGCCACTTGGGTCACACGCGGGCGATTTAATATTTACTCGCGTAACGGGCTTTAAGCCACTGACGTCATCGTTTGAATGCGCCATAAAGGTTTGCGAGAGGTCAAGTACAGAACTCTCTGGTTTCAGACTTGCCTTTTTACTCATCGCTCGAGTCACTACACAGCCTGGAAATACGCCCGGAAACTCCTGCGAGAGCAGGTCTGTGTCCCTATCAGTGCTCGGCAATTTTGTCATTCTGGGATCAATTTTCACTCTGTCACCAGCTAAATCGTTGCCTAGGAGGAGCGAAACGCCCTCTACTGGCAACTTTGAACAAACTCCTACAGTTACAAATTCAGAGACTAAATCAGATTCTAGTTTCACTCTGTGTAATGGAACTTCTAAAAATTCCGAATTAACGCCCTGGACTAGAACTGAACACCCCGCGTAACTCTTGAGAGAAGGGAAGAACAGATTTCAAAACGAGGCTTTGGGTTGCCCCGGTATCCCTTAAGATTTTAACACGGGCCTTTCTTGCATGGTTACCCTCTAACTGAACAAAGCCATCTGACACAAAGGGCTGAAAGCTCTCGTGGACAGGGCTTTGTGTTTCACCTTTAGTCTCTAGTTTACTGGGCATTGTTACCGGTTTCATGCTCTGCGTAACAGTTAACGCATTAGGTTTAGGCTTACTTTGACCGTATCTTTTTCTATAACACTCAGATTCTGTATGCCCCTTGAACTCACAGAATGTACAATATCTGGGTCCAGTCCTAGGTTGTCCCTCTTTATGTTGAGCAGGAGAGTCAGATTGACTTTTATACTGGGGTTTACCATGATCGGACTGTGGTTTACCTGAGCCGGAGTGACCCCGATAGTAGGGACTACCCTTTCTCCGACCCAGTTTTGGGCTTTTGCTACCTTCTCTTTTCTCACCATACCTCCTCCTGTGACTGGTATAACTGGGGCGGTGCGTCAAGGCAAATTCATCTGCCAGGACACCAGCCTCGTTTACATTCCTTACTTTATGTTCATCCAAAAATATTTTAATGTCACTACGGATATGCCTTTTGAACTCTTCTATCAAAATTAGTTGTTTGAGTTTTTCAAAGTCCTGATCAATTTTCATAGACTGACACCATCTATTAAATGCACTTTCTTTGTCTCTAGCATATTCAACATGAGTTTGATTTTCTCTTTTTGTGGCATTCCTAAATTTTAAGCGATACGCTTCGGGGACTAATTCATAGGCTCTCAGAATGACCTCTTTTACAGTGTCGTAATCCCTGCATTGTTCGTCTGTGAGCGCAGTGTAAACGTCCTGTGCGCGACCAACCAGAACGCTTTGTAACAACAGGGTCCACTGGCCTTTAGGCCAAGCCATTAAAGTGGCCACCCGTTCAAAATAACTGAAATAACGCTCCACTTCGTTTTCATTGAAGGGAGGTACTTTTGTCGAATTTCTGAATAGGAATTCAGACGGCTCATGTGCTTTACGATTTTGAGGATTTTGTAACTAACTCTTTCAACTTAATTTGCGTTTCTCTTTCGATTTCACATCTACGGATTTCTGCTTCATATTTCAATTTAAGTTCATACTTTCTCAATTCTAGGTCTATCGGGTCAATAGCTGTTGCCCCAAGAGGTTTCTTAATAGGTTTTTCCTCCAAATCAGATTCCTCTTTACTTTCTACACCACCATATAATGATTTCTTAAGTACATTTCTTAAACCCTCTACAGTGCATACATCTATGATGTCAATATTTAAATGAAGAGCAACAATTTCAAGTTCATTTTTCTTTAACGTATACAATAAGCTCCTATTTTCTCTTAATTGAGGTATAATTTCATTTGGTTTAAATTCCGTACCCATATTTGCAAAGTATCAAGATAACGTGTCTGAGAAATATCCGAGTTCAATTGTAGTTAAATACTAGTTCAATAACTAGAAGTTATAGAGACCACTGTGAAATTTTACATCCAAATGTAGCCGTTAATACGAAATACAGGGTCTCGTCGCGGTCGCCATTATGTTACGGTCCCTTTTCACACCAAACAACTCAGGCTGAACCGTAACACATATGCTCAGACACGTTCTCTTCAAATGAATACGTAACCAAAATATGGGTGCAAAAACAGTACTATATTACTAGATTACAATATTTACATTCATACACAAATAATATAATAGTCAATACATAACGTAATTTATAACCAAGTCTCTGACGAAAACTGAGTCTCTAAATAACGAACTGTAACGAAATACTTAACTGAATCCGGTATACGAGAAACTGAAGTCCATCATCAACACATAATTCGGGCACACACAAAACTGAAGTCCTGTATTAATCCATGTGGCACCAAACAAACAAAGTCTCTCCTCTTCCTAAATAATAAAGTTCATGGCGTGGTTTATGGCATTCCGTGGGCTTGGGGACCAAGAGCCCACGGTCACGGTCCCCGGGGATAACAGCAATGTGGCGTTTCAAAGTCAATAGTCCCGCCTCGTACTGCAGGCGAGTTCGTTTTATAGGTTTTCAACAATGGGTGAAAACCGCAGAAGTTTGTGGTTTTGCTTGAGAGAAACGATAGCGCCGGCAGAACTGCAAAACCAGTACTGAATGGTCCAAGAATAGTTTTTATGTTTCTCAAAGCGCGTCAGTAGTCACTGATAGCGGGGTGGATCCATAAGCGTGGAAACGGGGGCGGCCACACCACTTCGTGGCGCCATCTTCCGATGTCCGGGTGACGTCCATGCAACAATATGAATACTCGTGCAAATACTTTCAAAATGTACTCATGAATGCATTCATGAATATATTCTTTATTAGTATTGTAGTAATCATATCAGTTATATTTCATTTTAAAAATCATATGATTCTCTTATTATTTTTAATAAAAATTATATTTGGGACAATATTTGTAATTTTTTTAATAAATAGTTAAACTCTTATATTATATGTTCTGCTTATAAGTTATATGGCCAAGTCAAAATCTGTGTGACAATAGTACTCCATTTGTTAATAAAATAAATGAAATCAATCCTCTTCCCTGTCTCCAAAGGTACTATCAAAATCATACATAAGCTAAACAACAACAATTCATAATACAGCTTATATTTATTACCACACAAAACCAGCATGTGCCTCATTTCTAAATAATATTTTTTTATCATATATAACAGCTGAGCGTCGTGACCCATAGGTCCCTTGTTCTCGATTGAGAATCTGTAAATAAGAATAACAGGACCATATGGAAAATACATTCTGCATAATTCGTAGAGAATATATGGCTAGGAAGTGACATTTTACAGACAAATACTTGTTTTGGTAACACTCTATGGACAATGATTTTTTTCTGTCCGTTTGTCAAATTATACTTGTTTATCAGACATGAATGGTTTGGTGAATTTGTGCAGGTTTTGTACGTATCGGTGGGTACGAGCAGCTCAAGTACAGATACAGAACGGCTATACCGGCTGTACGTGCAAACAACACGACCTGCGGAATGCCGCGTCACGACGCCTTCCGTCTTTTCCGTGACCCAGTGACCTCCGATAATCCTTGGCCTGGCCTAGTTTTACAGTCAAGCATTGGTTGTCTGTGGTACTGGTGTGCTGATCAGGTTGGTGATTTATGTTATTTAGGTGTCTAATCATATATATATGTTATTTAGGTGTCTAATCATACATATATATATATATATATATATATATATATATATATATATACACACATTGTCACAGATATCTCTTTTATTGTAACAGCAGTCTTACATGTGTATGTGCAACGCTAGCATTGGCCGTTGTTATCCCGGCATAGCCCGGCCCACGCGTGCGGCCCACGTGTAAACACAGCGGTCATGCTAGTCTGGGACTTTCTCGCCTGGCCGAGCCGGGCCGGCTCACGTGTCGATACTGGTGTGTAGAAACACGGTGTTCGTTGTTCTCGATGTTTCCTGTACTGTGTGTCATGCTAGGTTCTTTGGATTGTTCTCGGCTTGGGGTGAGAATTTGGGGTTAGGGTAAGGGTGAGGGGGCTGTGTTTTAGAGCCGGGAGAGAAAGGAGAGAAATATTCCAGCGGACACAGAAGCGTGTAAGTCAGATGTGGACCTTTTCCGATAAGTGCGGCACTTAGATTTTCTTCTAAACTTGTGAAGGATCTTATACAGTCTTCAGTTTGCTTTCGGAATTAAAACAAGAACTTCACTTTGGGATTACAACGGATTGATTTTGTGAATGAACTGGACTGTTATTCTATGAGAAGATTTATGTCAACTGTTCATCTGGGTTGTACGTTATAAAGGACTTGTTGTCGCTTTGACAGTGGTGGTATCCAGGTACTGTGCACTTTGTTTCTTATGCAGTATGATTTTATTGATTTATTGTTTTACTGTTGTTGTACTGTGTAATTGTATTGATTTAGTGTATTGTAATATTAGGGTTGTTTTAAGAATAAATTAAAGTTATTTGTTAACAAAAAACCATTAACTTCTTTATTCATTCCTAGACATTTCACGCTGCCTAGTGTTACAGAATCTGATTTTTTTTATCTCCATAACAAAATTTAGGCTATTGTCCCCGATTAGAAGTCGCCCATTCGTATGCAGTTGTTCTGCCACTCGCCTGGTGAACCCGTGTTTCTGAACCATGACAATTGTTTTACAAAAACGTGCACGTATGAACGAACGACTGATTAGTAGATTCTGGCGGGGGTTTCAAAGTCCCTAAGAGATTGAGGACCCTTAGAAGTTGGTGCAATCTCCCCAGGCCTTCCTTTTGAAAAAGCTTTTTTTTTCATACCACCTATAAATCGGCCGAACTATTAAAACCATGGTTATCATGGAAAGATACTTCTGAATATATAAAAATCGATATACCTGTATACCTATAAAACGGTGATCGTGTAAAGGGCCTCAGCTCTTTGTGTTCACTCAACGGAAAAGTGCTCCCTATTAAAGACTCATATGGACATGTGTTCCGCGCTTGAGTTTAAAATCTTTATTTCCTTTTGACAGAGTAAAAATCCTTAATAGTCGATATAATGGAAATCGGGTTCAGTGGGGATTACGGGTCGCCTCCTGAAAAAAGCGTGACAGGCAAAAATGTTTTGCTGAACATTTGTAGAGGGTTAGGGTAAAGACATATCAATAGTCCATTTCATTTTTGAGTTAATAAGAATCATCACTACAATATATATTTTCTTATAAACCATTATGACAAAGGACCATTCCTTTGTCCCCGTTTGGAAGCCACCCATTCGTATCAAAATAAAAGAAAATTTATCTCTTCCAGAAATCACACCAAAAAAAATATTTTTCCCCGATAAACAACATAGGTCCGACAGCTTCATTGCTTGGGAAATATTGTAGATTTAACAATTATATAAAGAAGAATTCTACTGTGAAATTATTTTAAAAGATGCTTTGTATTAGTTGAAACTCAGGCGACATCATAAAACATGATGTTTATTCAGTGTAGTCAGCTGGGGGTATAGTCATTTATATATAGACCATTCCTTTTTCCCCTTTTGGAAGTCACCCATTCATATTTATTTGTTCTGCCACTCGCAAGGTGAACTCGTGTTACTAAAGCATGACTGTGTTTACACATGAAAACGCATACAAGTGAACACGACTGATATTAAAGGAGATTCTCGTGGAGGTCTGTACGCCCTGAATACAGATTCTAGTTTGTTATCAATTTAAAGATGTACTGGTTATATTTTTTTTCATGTTTCACCGTCCCTACAGACAACGGATCTTAACAAATATATGTGACCCCCCCCCCCCCTCCCAAAGACACACCCAAACCAACCCAACCCGAATGATAATTAAGTTGTTTGGTTTCTTTTTTAATAAAAAAAACTCCATAAAACACTTCCCTCCCTTTGCGGTACTACTATAGAACGCGGGCTTCATCCCAACAACCATAGGATATGCATGAAGTCAAACTGCTACTTGCATTTTAACTTTGCCACTTATTTTATCAACCACTTACACTCTTCTCCATTACATAAATCTTGAACATCATAACGTCCGTCCGTATACACTCGTAGTCATAACCTCGTCGAGACAGTGCGTGAGTGATCCTGCAGTCGCTCTGAAAGCCGCGTTCTATAGTTAATCCGATATGGCCGAACTTTAGAAAAAATGGGTATCATGGAAAGATATTATTGAATGTATAAAAATCAACATTCCTGTAACCCTTAAAAAATTGTCAAACGGTGGCCACATCACTTGACTCAGTGCCCAGTGTTGACCAAACTGAAAAACCCTCGCACTAAAAGCGGAGTCTTTGAATTAAAACCTTTACTTCCTTTTGAGAAATTTCTTTAGATATAGGGATCAATGGGGATTATAGTGGACCCGCGTGACCGCGTATTGCACGGAAATACCTCTTGGGCAGGACATGCGCTCTGGCCACGGTCTTAACAGGCCAGTGAAAATCCCCGAGGCGCCTCCTGAAAAACGTCACAGTCGTAGAGGACCTTGCAGCACAAAAGAAATCGGGGCACCTAATGGGGAAATATTAAAATTATTAATTATTCAGCTTAATAGGGCATAATCCCGCAAAATAAAACAAACTTGTCCCAGAAGAGCACACCACCGATAAGTCTGCCGAATTTGGAGAGTCAAATCAGAACGAAAGCAGGTTAACCGTGGTCTAGAGAAAACCCAACTCCGTATCTAATACTTATAAAAGGAATTCGGTTCATGTCTGTTCGCAATGTTCTCTAAAACCGCGTTGTGTACAATAGCGTGCCTTACATCATTTTAAAGGTTATTATGCCCGCAGTGACATAGGCGATATGAGAATAAATAATTTTTAATGTACATATAATTTTTAGTGATTTTTCCGTTTTTACTGACTTGCACAGAGGTAAGACCGAGCATAGCCGAACTGCTTTCGGCAATGACCGGAACGAATGCATCGTGGTCTTTCAACCTCAAACACTACTATCGCTTGCTTTCAGTGAGTGATTTGAGCCTGTCGGGCCTTTCATTTGAACGAGGCTCTCACCCACGTGGGTGGTCAGTAAAAGAGAAAAACACATGTTTCTCGCTTTATGAAATGGAGAGTTCAACCCAGGAGGAATAATGACAAAACCTAATTCAAGGTCCAATTTCACGAACAGGCATGGGGTGGGGTGGAGTGGTGTCTGGGGTTTCAGGCCTCAAAATTAGTCTGATACGATGAAAAAAAGGTTGCGGCGGTTGAAAATGAATACGGACCCTCTGCATGGAGTCCCGTTGGGTCCGCTTCTGCTACTTACGAGGTATGCATATTTCTGTTTCTTTCTCCTGGAACAGTTTCCTTGCAACGTACAATTAATAAATCTTTCATGTGTTCTCACATCAACCTTATCTTTATACGTCCAACGATAAAATCCAGTCAAATAATCATCGAAAACCTGAATGCCCCCGCGTCTCATTCCGGTTCGCAATGTAAACACCATCACTGACCAGGTCTTCAAGGTAAACATACCGGGGTATAAATTTCTTGCCACGAGGACAGCCCCACAAAATAAATGTTAAAAATATTGGAGCGACTGCAGGATCACTATACACTGTCGCCACCAAGTGTTTATACGGACAGACGGTATGATGTTTAGGATTCATGTAATTTTAAACTAAGTGGCAAAATTAAGATACAAGCAGCTGGTTATAGAAACGTTTTCTGACATGTTCACAGAAGTGTTGTGCCTCAGAGAGGTGCGTGAGTTATTCTGCAGTCGTGCCAAAATGTTTATACATATCTTATGGAGACAGTTTCCCACTGAAAACCTATATTTTCTGTTAACTGTTAGAATAAAAAAATGAGCCCACATTTCACATCTCAGTTAATAAATCTCCTCAATCCCAGTAATAAGCCCGGTATACCGGGTCTATCAGCTAGTTAATTATATAGATATTTCCCGGAAACTCTTTTGACGTTGGTAAATACATTTTCTCCCCTGGCAAACCCCTCTAATGTTGGTTAATGTTTTCTTTCCCAGGAAACTTTTCTGACGCAATGGTAAATATTTGTTGTGCATTTACAAACTCTAATGGCCTTTCTTTTCCTTGTTTTGAACCTTAGTTTTACTGAACAGACTTTTCACTATTTTGCCATATTTCTAATATTTTAAATGTTGTGTTTAATAATATATGTTTATGTGTTTGTGTATATGAAATGAAGACTTAATATATCATAATATGAAATGTGATTTTATTTAGGCATGAAGGTTTCAAAACTATATGTAAGCTTAGTATGCTCTTTACAAATCTCTTTACCAACACCATGTAATGTTAAGCATGAATGCTATGGAGGAAAACTTTTCATTCAGACGGATTGTAGCTGTTGATATTGCACAAAAAGAATTAATTTCACTAATAACATTATTAACGAATCCCTTTACATCGTAAGGTTTTACTGTAGACTGAAGTTTAACATACTGGTACATGGTGAATATGTCTTCGTCTTGTTCTGTTATGATGTATACATCCGAGTTATTTTACAAAATAATTATATTACAATTGAAGGTAACATCTCACAATTAACCATGCTCATAAGTAAACCAACACTATAATTTTGATATTTTCTAGAAGAAATAATCTGAAAAAAAATAAACAGATCATGTGTGTCTGAATTATAAGCAGATGAGGTAATCATTAGTACAGCTCTCTAAATAGTTGCAGTGGAAACTTGTAATATACATACACCCGATGTTTACGTAAATCCAATCGAACCATGCGCAAGGAACACTCCCATACCAAGTAACGTCACTACCTCGTGCAAGGTTCACCCAACGAGCACCAAACTGAGGGGCAGTTCACAAGATCTGTGATTTTCAGTGAGAACTAAAAAAGAACGGTTGGTGTTAGGAAATCGGTTCACAAAGTTCATCAGAATCTAGTCTAATGACCCTTATTAGTCCAAAAACAACTCGCAAAACTTTCGCCACTCGTAGTTTTTCAGTTGTTTGGCCATGCTATTGGAATGAACTACCTGCTGACATTACTGTTACATAAAAGAACTTTATACGAAAAAAAACATATCTATTCAGAGAACATTTTAATTATTCTTGATGCTTATGTCTCTTAAAATTTAAAAGAGGGTTATTTTTCATTTCAACGTCATTTTTTCCAAGTAAATGGAGAATCATGCTAACTTTTTGAGAATATCTTACTAGTTCTAGATGTTTAAATATTAAATGGTCTTAATACGACGCATAGGTTATTATATATATTTAATTCATTCCACACGTTTGTTGTTCAGCGCCTCAGACTGTTTTTAACAATATAAGAGCGCTATATAAATTTTAAAAAAATGTAATGTAGCAATTGGCAATTGCGGCATGCCTTCGGTCTTTAATAAAGTGAAGCAAAAGCCTGTCTCCCCACAACATTAGCTTTGACGTAAAAGTGGATTGCACATGTCAACTGAAGTGGTGGGTCGCGTTAATCGGCTCTAATGCCTAAATAATGTTTTTCCAGATTGTATTCACTCATGCCTCGCTGCAGAAAATACATCACAAACACATGTATAAAATGATTAACAATATGCTCATTAAAAAAAGAGCCTTAAAAGGTCAAAGTTCATTTCCTTAATTAAAAAATTTAAATGTACTGGTGAAGATACAGCAGCATATAATTCGGGTCCTGTTTCGGAAGAATTTTCAGCCTAGGAAATGAACTGAAATTATTATTACTGCTGAACCTGGGTGAAATTCGATAGATTTCAATTATACTTAATAGCCCTGGCTTTCAGTGGGAAGGCCAGTGGATTGTGATCACCGTAAATTGCATATTATGTGTATATAATAAATGATCTACTGTACCATGGCAGTGGCGGATACAGAAATTCGAGAAGGGGGGGGGGGGGCGGCGCTAATATTGCATTGGCGCTTGACAGGTTTAATAAAACTATGTTCTTAAATCTGTGTTATATATATATATATATATATATGTAAATGTATATATAATTATGATATAAAAATTGTGTGTGTGTTATTACGTAATATATTTCACCTTATGGGAAATAATAATAACATCTCGAGCCATGATTAATTTTAAATTAACTATATTTAAATGGTTAATGGTTAGTGGGATCCCTTAGTGCTAGAAAAGTGCACTTCTGGATAAAATTTTGGCTCTTTGCCCAGTGTTAATATAGATCATAAGGAATAAAAAAATTGATAGAAGCACTTCCGCCGACCCTTCTAGCGGCCATTTTGTTTAAATACAAGATGGCTGCTATCAGTATAGAGAAAATGCCATATTTCTGCATTATGTTATTTGAATTAATTGATTTTGGTATCGAAATACGGCAATTTCATTATCCTGAGTTCAATGGGGAAGGTGTTGCAGGTGTATTGTATGAAGGTCAGCTATACTGGGTCAAGGTCAAGGTTAATTATCACCAAAATACACTCAAATTAATTTTATTGTCATGCATTTAATAAATGAGACAGAAACACATTTTTCTGGGATAAAAATGTACAATATACTAATAGTACAATTACTAGTGGCGGATCCGTGGGGTCCAGGGGGTCCAGAACAACCCCCCCCCCCGTCTCCCACCCTTTGAGACTCAACAGCCTTTTTTCAGGGTTTCAAACTTTTACAACCTTGACACCCTCGTTTCAGAACCAGAAGACCTTGTTTAGGTCTTCATGGTTAGACCCTCAGATGCGGATCTAGGGGGGGGGGTCCAGGAGGTCTGGACTCCCATTTTTCAGCCACTGTAACCTTTTGTAAGGGTTTCAGACCAATTTTGCACCCTGGGACCCCCTTCCCTTTTTCCAGCCCGAAGGACCTTTTCAAGGTTTTGTCATTAGGTCTCCTGAGTTGGACCCTTCCTTTTTCTGAATCCTGGATCCGCCCCTGACCCTCTCCCTTCCATTATTAGTTATATTTAATTAAAAAGAATGGACAAATTCAAGATGGCCACCAACTACATTTAAAGCACATTTCTGCATAACGTTTGCCGCTGTCAGTTAGCTTGACAGGGCTAGAGTTTCAGGTTCCTGACGTTATTAACAAAGTTAGGACATTTGTTTCGAATGACGATCACAGCCTTAGGCGATTCTACATACAACATAGTTAATGTAAATCGAGTATTCCAGTGGCCAAACCATTTTGGGTAATGATATTCAAGAGGTACTGATCTTTATAAGGGGTAAACTTGCGGTTACTTTTTTTTCTACATGACTGCCTTAACCATGGAAACCCATTTCATTTGATACTGCTGGATAATAATCTCAGATAGGGAATGTTTGTTTTGGTGTACCATAGCGGAAGCTGGAGGCATTTAAAACAGCTCATACTTCCATACTTGGGCAATGTGGAAAGAATTCCCCAATTTCACTGAGACGTTATTAACTCTTCTGACTTATCCAGAGGAGATGACATTGGATAGTATCCAACACAGTTCTTCGATAAATTCACTCTCATGATTTACTCTTAGACCACAAATGCCTCCTATGTCAATGAAGCTCGTCAGAGTTGTTATCTCAAGGAATTCATACGCTTGACATGATATCACCTATTCAGCAAGCACTGCTCCAGCATATACTGATGCCTCGGTTTGGGTATGGGTCAAGGTAGAGGAAAGCGATAAGAGCGCTCTCCCTTTTTGACTTTCTTGCCTGATTCCAGCAAATCCTATTCTTTGCTGTTTCAATGCGGTTGCTTGAAGGCATGCAGGAGCCATTGTAAATGGTCTAAGGCGTGTCTTCTCTGTCGATGTCAATAATGACACCCTTTAACTAAGATGTTCGATTAAGTTTCTTGAATTTTATACTTTTCTGCATATGTTCAAGCTAGTATTAGTATAAGGGATATTATTAGGGCTGGGTATCGGTCCGCCTCGTCCGGTACAATACGTATCGCGATACAGTTAATTCGATACCGATACGTATTGACGATACGCTTCATTTCTCTTTGTTTATCATTTCTTAATAAAAGCCCTGTTTCTTGTTTATATATATATATATATATATATATATATATATATATATATATATATATACATGTTTATCATTTATCTCTGGGTTTTTTTTCGCAGCCAGTCATAGGTTACTTGAAACAGAAAGAGACGTAGCATCTGGTCATGAGGTCAAATGTCTGGAAATATGCCGTACAGTTATAACGTTATGCGTAGGCAAACTATTTAACTAAATAATTATTTCCCCGACTATTCCGCCTTATTTTCCGGATACATTATTTATGACTCAAACTTCCATGATCGTCTTTATGATAGGACTGTTGGGGGAGCTGGTATCCTCATGCCATTGTCAACTTTCTGAAGTTTCGCCGCGATTGAGGTTTTGGACCGGGTATCTCTTCCAGTGCTCACAAAACCACCAGCTTTTTGTGGACCCTTAAAGGGGATTTCCAGTCGTAAGCAACGTTTAGAGCTCGTGCTTCATATCATCTCGGCAAAACGACACGGAGGTGTTAACCACGGCCTTGCAATGGCCAGGAGTTCATTATGTATGACATGTGATCGCAAACATCGCCCTTGTTAACGTACGAAGAAACGTAATGGACTGGATTACCATGGTATCTTAAGACGTTAATTAGCTAAATGTCGGGGAGTGACCTGCATGCATCACTGCACGTGCCTGCCGTTCACAGGTGGGAGATGAGACCATTCGATACGCCTCACCGATTACAAGCTCTTGGCCTCCTTGATCGCCGTGTCGGCGTCTGATGTGATATTAACTGCGATCTGGTATCACTGCAAGGGTCCAAGTGTGACAATAAACGGGATTATGACAATATTCCATGACATTAAACGGTTAGATTTACCATTGTTTATAAAGGAAATGGTTTGGGAATTTAGATTTATATGACAATAAACGGGATTTTCTATTAACCGATATGACACATAGTGGGCTCGATTGTACAGTGAAACCGCTCTGGGGAGGACTGTCACGGGACAGGATAATTTGTTCGTTGTAGCGGGGTGTCCGCCCCAGAGGGGTCGAGCCCAGGAGGTCCGGCTGCGGCAACATGTCGGAGACCAAAGTATGGGATTTTATCAACCATAAAAAACCTGTATTTTTCCTTTAATATTAAACCTTAAATATATGTTACATGTGAATAACATTTGATGCAACCGGTTGTTGTGTTTTATTTATTTATTTTATTTTTATTTTATTTTTGAATGTGACTTTTCATATTAACTGGAACATTATCGTCATTACCTATTATTAAAATGATATTTTTACATTGATTGACATCAACAGGACTTAAAATTTGCACTGGGTCTGTAAAATTTCTCAATTACTCACTCTTCGTGATAATAAAAGAATCGCTCATGACATAAATTAATTTCTGACATCTCGTTCAAGTTTTGTGAAAATCTTTTTGTAGTGTAAGCAAATATGATAAATCAATGCATGATATCATATATGCCTTATAATTGGTAGTTGGGATAGATTTCCGTGATGCAAATGTTGCAGGATCGGGGATTGGTTGATATGGCTGAGCCCTCACCCCAGGCGAATGGTCATAACTCGTGACTGTTATCGTCCGGGTGTGTAACAGATACATCAATATCCTCGCTTCTAGGCCTGTGATAGAATAATGTGGCCCAAATACAGAATAAATATGTTGCTTTATATGTTGCTTCACTGAGAGCCCGGCACAATAGAATCTTCATTAATTCCGTCATTTTTTGGGGGGACTGCTATTGATAAAATGATACACAAATGAATGTTCAAGCTGAAAAATAAGGTAACTTGAGTAAAACTAGCTCCGGTCTTATAGTCATGGCAGTATGCCTAAATCATGAGAACATTAAAGTGATATATAAGGCGTACCAGAAGCATACCACATTTGCAATTTCAAAGCATTTCTGCCGACTTAGATCGGAACGGCCGCTTGGGTGTCCGTTCACCGGGGTGATTTTTGCCATCGGGCAGACAAAAAAGTGTCCATCGTCCGAATAGTGGGAGTGTCCGCCCTAAAGGCCTGGCCACACCGAACGCTGCGTTGCGCCGTGCTGTGCAGCCCGTCAAAACTAAGCTGAAAAAAAGTTCAATATTCTCCGCTTTGCAGCGCCGCAAAAAATCCTCAGCCGTTTATTTGCAGCGCTTTGCAGCGCAGCGCAGCGTTCGGTATGGCCGGGCCTTAATGGGGTTTAAAAAGTAGTAAAAACGCACCGTCGGCCCAAAAAATTTCCGTTAAGCGGTGTCCGCCTGCAGCCCGGGGTTTCACTGTATCATAAAGCGAATAAGTGTCACAAACACACACACACACACACACACACACATATATATATATATATATATATATATATATGATATAGACTTTAATGTACCTTTTTCATAGTAGCAATATTCATTAATACAGAGGAAAGTCAGTATCATTTCTCTATTAACGCTTACATGCACCTGCTTTTCATGGAAGTACTGATGTGCATGCGTATAAACATTTCTAATCAAGTCATTAAAGGCAAAGCAACAAATATACAGTGCATTTAGCTTTATAAATCGTCAAGGTTATATTTAAACTTCGAGTCACGTCCCTATTCGTTAGCGATCAATGTTTTACATCGATACGACCGATACAGCATGCAACGCATTTCGGTTATCGTATCGACGTCGCGTATCGATTCGTATCGATATATCGATATATTGATACAGCCCTAGATATTATCCAAACGTCTTTTATAAACTAAAGGCTACCCCTCCGAGCTTTTATAAATATGGGCCAGAAAACATGGATATCACCTCAGACAGGCTGCTTGTTTTGTTTTTATCAACGCGTTAATAATATGTTGGAGCCCGACAAAATCAAAACAATTTGAACAAGGGCGTCTGGCAGCAAGTCAGATAAGCCAGAGCTTTGCAAATGGCGTTTTGCAACAAGTAACCTTTAGACCTCGGCATATAGGCGACATACCACCTTTGGTTAAAGGTTTTTCCCGTTTGTCAACGTTGTTGTTGATCACCATGTTGTTAAGAAGCAAGTTATAAATATTCTTCACGGAGGCCTTATGAGAACTTTTCATAACCAGGATTACCATTAGATAATTAATTTATACACAGAGGAAGACAAATCACATAAATCCTTTTTCCAAAGGTAAGTAAATGGGCACCTTTAAGTAATGTATGTGATATGCTTTCCACAAATCTAAAATAATGAAAAAAAGGTCTCTGGAAGGTCTCTGGAATTGAATATTTCTTACATGTATATATATATATATATATATATATATATATATATATATATATATATATATAGTTAGTGTAGTGCAAGTATGTGTGAAATTTTATCACTCAAATTTAATCCTGTTTTGTGTAAAAAAAGGAGGTACCTGTCAAGGGGTGCAAAAACTGCTTTAGAATGACGTTTTTGGTGGTTATTAACCATGATTTTGACCAAAATGACATTTCCTTCAACCTGGAGACAAAAAAACTCCAACAATAAAAATCAGGACCTTGCAAAATTAATCTTTCATACAAAAATCAAAGTACTCCAACCGCTTTACACAGAATTATGCCGTTATCTCTATGCCAATGGCAGCCATATTGGATTTGCCAAAAATGGCTGCCAGAGGGGGAAGCGGAAGTGCTTCCATTATTATTTAATTCCTTATGGTATAAATTATCTCTGAGCAAAAAGCCAAAGTTTTATCCGGAAGTGCACTTTTATGGGGTGTTTATGCACTTAGGTCCCTCACTAAGGATATTTTGAGACACCTTTAAACAAGAGGTTATGTGGGGGAATTACTCGGGATTATGACCCAGACTGCAGAGTATAATAACGGAAAGACTCCCTCCCCCAGGATGCTCGTATATATTTAGCTCAATGTAGTACAGCACAAAGCTGTTCATTATTATCCTCAGCCTATGAATTGGAAAGTAATAAACACAATAATGTAATTGCTTGAGATTAAAAGTGTAATCTGGATATCCAAATTGATTAGGAATAAATGTGAAAAGAACCCTGTTAAATGAGAGATGTTACAGCCGCCCCCTCTGGATCCGCGACTGCATGGCTTCAAGAAACTATATCATTTAATTATCCTGAATCTAATCAGCCACCATCAAGGATGCAGATAGCCTCATTCTCATCATCTTGATTGGCAATTAGACACGTGACCCTCCCTCCCTGTGGCGATTTAGACATGTACGTCCAGTCTCATTGGGTATTTAAAAATGATCATACCCATTTTAAACATTGGATATTGGGCAAGATGTCGTAGTACAAAAGTAGAAAATTAATAAAGTACAAAAGTTTGATGTCTAATAAACATACCATGTAAAGTCGTTTTCGAGCCTTATTTCGTTCACCGATCATGTTATTCCTGTGTGACATTATGACATTATTAGTGCGGATATACGTTCTCGTAATCTATATATATATATATATATATATATATATATATATATATATATATATATATATATATATATATATATATATGCATGTGTGTATTTATATATTTATATATATACTAGTAGTATATGAGTGCTGAACGAATCCAACAGTGCTCTATTGGCCTGATGCTAAGAGCTTGTACACAGAATTTATAACGAAAATGGTTAGTTACACAGTAACACGTGTTTTCATGCTATCGCAATCGTCAGATGCGATCTTCAAAGAACGGAGCTCATTTCAAAATGCAGGCATAATCCAAATCCCCATACATTCCCACCTGACCATGAGTGAGAGCTTCGGCTCATAATAATATACTGTCTCCAACCGTTACTATCCTATCACTACATCTACTGTCCCTGCACGACATCTACTCTCCCTGGACTAGATCTACCGTCCCTGCACTACATCTACTGTGCCTGGACTAAATCTACGGTCCCTGCACTATATGTTCCATCCCTGCATTACATCTACCGTCCCTGGACTACATCTACTACCCTGGACTACATGTACTGCCCTTGGACTACATCTACTGTCCCTTGACTACATCTACTGCCCTGGACTACATCTACTGTCGCTGGACTACATCTACTGTCCCTTGACTACATCTACTGTCCCTTAACTACATCTACTGCCCTGGACTACATCTACTGTCGCTGGACTACATCTACTGTCCCTGTACTACATCTACTGTCCCTGGACTACATCTACTGTCCCTGGACTACATCTACTGTCCCTGGACTACATCTTACGTCCCTGCACTACATCTAACGTCCCTGCCCTACATCTACTGTCCTTGGAATACATCTAACGTCCCCACTGTCCCTGGACTACATCTACCGTCTTTGGACTACATCTTATGTCCCTGCAATACATCCACTGTCCCTGCACTACATCTTCTGCCCCTGGATTACATTCACTGTCCAATCACTACATCTACTGTCACTGCATTACATCTACTGTCCCTGGACACATCTACTGTCCCTGCACGACATCTATCGTCCCTGCTCAACACCTACCGTTTCTGGACTATATCTACCCTCTTTGCACTATATCTACTGTCCCTGGACAACATCTACCGTCCATGCACTACATCTACTGTTCCTGCACTACATCCACCGTCGCTGCACTACCTCTACTTTCCCTGTAGTACATCTACTGTCCCTAGACTACATCTTATGTCTCAGGACTACATCTACCGTCCCTGCAGTACATCTACTGTCCTTGCCTCACATCTACCGTCTCTGCACTACATTAACCGTCTCTGCACTGCATCTAATGTCCTTAGGCAACATCTTACGTCCCTCGACCACATTTACTGTCCCTGCAGTTTATCTATTGTTCCTGCACTACATCTACTGTCCCTGCACTACATCTAACGTCTCTGCACTACATCTACTGTCCCTGGACTACATCTACTGTCCCTGGACTACATCTACTGTCCCTGGACTACATCTAACGTCTCTGCACTACATCTACTGTCCCTGGACTACATCTACTGTCCCTTGACTTCATCTACATTTCCTGGACTACATTTACTATCCCTCTACTACATCTACTGTCCTTGAACTACCTCCCAGTAAATCATACTCTTGTGTTTGCGGCGCAATTAGCCACGTTTGGATAAAATCCATGTAGCAACAAAATAATAGAAATGCTCAGCCAGTAACTGTACGATCATATTCATCTGCAGTCGTTCATAACCAATATTTCTGACATTCATGACATCGCGTTACACTTGTTTCAGTTGTTGCAGGAAAATTATTTTAAAAACTGAAAATCATGCAGAATCATGGGAAATTAATATTGTTTAATTGCTTTCATTACAGCGTGCATGGGACTGCCTAGGCTAAATAAGTTATATAGGAGATTCAAAGAATGACAGTTGCAAAACCGATCAGTTATATTGCGTTTTTTTTCTTTCAACCCAATCAAGCATGTTCTAAAACAGCTTATTAGATATCTTTAGTTTCGCATATTGGAAGCATAACAGAAATTATTAACCATTAAAATACGACTGTCGGGTCTGTTAGGTAGTGGCTACATGAGAAAGCACACATTTATAAACGTCATTATAGTCATGCCAATCCGGAGACAAAAAATTATGGCTGTGTGTGAGCTATTATTTATGATGATGATGATGATTATTATTATTATTATTATTATTATTATTCGAATTCAATTGAAGATGAAACCACTGTAGCACAGAAAATTTAATTAATCTGTTGCTCCTAGCATCCAGACAAAGGTAAGCCCGCGATTAAATATCTTTAAACGATGTTTATACGTGAATATGGATATTACACTTATATGTAATGGCATTGAACCATGTTTAGAAATAATATTAAAGTGCCTGAAGCGGGCTATGGTTTGACTTGCTTACAACCTCCGGCGCTAAAATGAAATTTTATTAACATAAACAACTACGACACATTCTGCAAAGCTTTACATTTGTTAAAACTGAATATAAAGTTTGCATTCCTATGTTTTCATCCTTGAATGGCAATTTTATTCAGGGGTCGCAATAACGCCTTTCCGCCTGTATCAGACAGCAGTGGCGTCAGATTTTCTTCCAGGGTGGGGGGATGACTTTGTATATATCTACACAAACACATATATATATACTTTTTTTCAGCGTCTCTGAGTGACATATTCAACTAGGTATATATATATATATATATATATATATATATATATATATGTATATGTATGTTATATAATGTTTTAGAAAATTAAGTTATGTTGTGAATTCTAAGCAAGGTTTAGCTAAATATAAAATTGTTTAGTAAATGGATCCAATCTTTAATTCTATTTATTAATATATTTCATTCGCAATATTATAATATTATTCTCTGAAAAGTGTGTGTGTGTGGGGGGGGGGGGGTGATTACATTGACCAACCCCCCCCCCCCCCTTACCAAAAAGTACCCCCCACCCCCAATATTGACGCCCCTGTGACAGTCAGATACATGCAGGTAAAGGCGTTTTGCAGTTTTTACTAATCCGTTGGAAAGGTGAACACTTGGGTGTTTTCCGCATTAGTACGGCTAATAAGTACTAACAAATAAACAAATAAACGAAAGATTTTACAGATGGTATTCAACCAATGTCCTTTATTTCCTATCGTTTCTGATAAAAATGGTCAATAATTTCTTATACTTTCCGGCTTTTAGGCCCTCATCTCCAATATTTTCCTGGGTTATTTTCACTGCACAATCGTGTTTCTGATATGGCAGTTTTACTTTTGAAAATATTGATTTCTTTTTGCATGCAGAATGGCATGAAAGATGGCGGAAATAGGTTTACACTTAGCAAAGTGAACCTGGAATTTCGATATGATGGTTGGATACATCTTAAGCGGAAAGGCAACTTTTTCTTTGGAAGGCAAAACTCTACTTACGCCCTTCCCTTTACAATCCCTGTTATTAATTAGCGCCATATCGGCCCTCTGACATTACGACCAGATTATTGGCTGACAGGGTGCCTTTACATCTAGGTCTGAGGAACGAATTATAAGACCCCATGAGGATGCAGATATTTTCGTCATTTTTGACAACACCTCATGGCCTACAGCTACACTGTCAATTGACATAAAAACCAGACTAAACGTTAGTATTTTTAGTGTACTTTCTTACAACATCAAACATGAACGAGAAAAGTTCCGTTTTAACTCAGCATATGGGTTAACCCCTCGGCATGTTTGTTGAATTTTAGCCGCATGAATACGATCATGGTTCGCACAGGTTACAGGAGGCAGCCAGCTTGTACGCGATACAGGAAATGAATCGTTACCATAGAGACAGGGTTTCAGTTTGGGTTGTAAGTTCACATGTTTTGTCTTGTGTTATTTTGTATCATTCGAAGCATAATGTTAAGATTATGGGCTGTTTACCACAATATGAATGCAACATGATGGAAGACCACTGCGATGCATTCCTCGATTGTGCTTGTATCACGACTCAAGTAGGCTTACCAGCCCAATCATTATTGCCTACTGAGTCGGGTTGTCACGGCTAGTTATTGAAATTCATTTATAACTAACTATATTAATTTTTATCCTTATATAAACATGTTTCATTTTAAATCATAGCGCTCCAAAAAAGAGTCATTTAACCATTTGATAAGCTCCACCGAGTCAACCATTATTGCAGCTCTCCAGACTCCAAATTTGTTTATTGACTCGGTTGTTTTCCGAACTTCCTGAATAATTAATGCTACCTGATGCTACCTTAATAATATTACTTCCGGCAATTTACGAAGGTGGGGTTTTATAATCGCCTAGTTTGTTGTGCCTGTATTTCCGAGGTATATTTTTGAAAGTTCTCAATGAATTAGGCCGATATAATGTGCAAGCATGGGCCAGGGGCTAACATGGGCTTAAATTTTCCACGCATCGGGATGCATGCAAAGCCGTCAGTGCATCCGGTGCCAAAGGTTTGCTGTGCCGGGGCGTTAACTCAGACTGTCAGCGATACACGAAGGCCAGGCCAACACGAGACCACAGATCTAAAAGTCTTCAAAAACTATGTGCATTTTACTTAAACACTTGAATCGCCGCACAGAAGTAAAATGGTTAGAGTCGGAACTCTGCCTTATGTTTGAGATGCTAACCCCCCCCCCCCCCCCCCCCCGAAAAAGCTATAGGATTTAAGGGGGGAGTGTTTATGCCTGAATCCGCAATCCGTGTCTCTATTATAGATCTCCTTATAAAGATTTACATATGAAATTTACAATATAAACATGGCTCTCGAAAACGCTTTGTTTCAAAAAATAAAAACCAGATGGCGTTGCTTTTCATCAGAGGAGTGTTATACCGTAAACTAGCAAAACATCCCTACTGTCTATCTCGAAAATAATCATTCGATCATAACAGTCGATGCTTTGTATATGAATATCCTATACTTTGAACTCTAGTATTTCTTAACCTACAGGTGATCGTACAAAGAGCCTTGGCCGCGAAGAATCTGTCTCACGCCAAAGGAGGCGCCATATTGGCTGGATACCTGAAGCTGCTTCCTCTGTTCTTTATGGTGTTACCCGGAATGATCAGCCGCGCACTTTTTCCCGGTAGGTTAAACCTCTAGCGAACATGATGTAAAGAATATGCTGTAAACAACATGAAATATGCAATATGTAGACAATATGTTGTAATCAATATGGTGTAAACAATATAATGTAATATTATGATTTATAAGGTGCTGTTTTGTGATGTATAACTAAGAAATGTATTTTATGATGGCTCTTAAAATGGAGTTATTGCTCACGCTTTAGGGTGCCCACTTTGAGACAGTTCATATTTGTGTATCTGAGTGTTGTTTTAATGATTATACCGCTTATAGAAATGTCCGGTGTATTACCTTATGGTTTCAGAGAAGATACTTAGGGCGTAAATGTCCTCACAGTGGCTTAAACTTGATACCAAAGACCGACAAAAAAATTTGTAATATCCGTTTGGCAAATCATTTTGTCCCTTAACAGAATAAATCATCTATACCTGCCTCGTCCTGTGAAGTGTACACTATCTATTGATTAAATTCCTTATTTGTTCTGGCAGGGCCGTTTAGTTTCATATATGTTATCAACTTATCATGTTAATTATATTTTAAATTCATTAAAATCGTTTTAATTTATCTAAAAGAACTTTTTTGTGAATTTTCACAGACGAGGTTGCTTGTGCAGACAAAGACATTTGCAGTAAAGTGTGCAATAACCCGGTGGGCTGCTCAAACATCGCTTACCCTAAACTGGTAATCCAGCTTCTGCCCACAGGTAAGTTTACCAGAATTTCATATAGAAATAGAATACAATATAAGCAAATAACAATGTCTGAGGAACGTTCGTGCTAAACATTTGATTAAACATGTTGTTTTTGAACAGGCTCGGTGGTCGTGGGCGGTATTCCCGGGAAACTTTGTCCGTTATTTGTCGGAAACCAGCATTAAGTTTCTTGGTGGTGCTAGACAATGAGATCTTTGCCATTCAGAAGCGGGAGACTGAATTACATAACGATCTCCTGTTACTTGAGCGGATGACGGCTGCAGATGGCACCGTCATTGCTGGAGAATTCAACACTAGTTATGTACTTGTAAAAATGGGAAGGAGTGAATAGATATCCTCCTCGGATGGCTCCTGTGACACGTTCGGAAACAGTGGCGTCAATCGATCTTCAAGGGGGGGGGGGGGGGGACCCGCAGGCCAGGAAAGATAATCTTAGTATAAATAATCAAAAATTTAATATATACATATACCTTTTAATGTCTGTGTGACAAATTTCATATATATTTCAATTAAGTAATAGGTTTTTAGCTCAGCTGACTGAGAGTCATCCGAGCTATAGCGATGGGTCTTTTCCGTCGTCCTTCGTTCGTGTCGTCCGTCAGTTTCCAGGGCACAAATCATAACTGTTAGTCATAGAATCATCACCATCACCTCATTTGGTTAGAGTTCAGGCTTCTGTACAGGACCATAGGACAACCAGTACCAAACACATAAATGCATCTAGAACACACTATACCAATACCAACAAGTCAACCAGCTGAGCGTCATGACCCATGCGTCACTTGTTATGTGCAGAATTAATGTAAGTTTTCTGCTATCGATATCTTAAGATGAAAGCTGTAAATTGTAATATATTCAAATGATATATTAAAACTATGAAAATAAGTACATTTACCCTTGACTAACTGTTTTGAATTTGCATATAGAAATGTTTAACCTGTTTTCAGAATGTTAATAACTTTTTTTTTTGGTCAAATGTATCTTATTATATAACTTTAGGCACTTTTTTTTCATTATTGCCTTAATAAATGGTACAGGCCAAAATAATTACATATATTACACAGTAAAATATATACCTATCAGGTTTTAGTTTATGCTCCTTTGAAAATGGAAAATTTAAATTCCTACACCAATTTAACGTGTATCATTATACTTCAGCTTATCCCCACTTTCTTCCTGTGTTCATACATCCCCGTGGTTATTTTATGCACATATATCTGTCACATATCTGAAAAACAGTTAATTCTAGAAATATTTTATCATGAGAGGCTCCTGCATCTTTAATAAAGACCAAAAAAGAGTTCCGTGTTAGTTCAGCAATCATATATTTAATGTTTGTTTATTAGTAGTAAACAGGGCCATTTTCTCTTAGCCTTTACAACTGCTTTCAGGTACATAAATATTATTTTCTGAACAGCAGAAGGAATGATTACATTGACCATCCCCCCTTTGCCAAAAAGTGGTGGTGGTGGGGGAGAGGGATTCATCCCCCCCCCCCCCCCAACCATTCCTGTATTGACGCCCCTTTTCGGAAAGTCTTATTTTTCATATCTTTTCATTATTTTATTCTTTCAAATATTCAAATTAAGTTTAATCTGGATTCTCAGTTTTGAAGATCCCGCATTATATAGCCTTTTTGAGACTGTATTAGGAATTAAGTTCTACGTTAACGTTGTTAGGCCATTTCTTATCGCCTGATGGATTACTTCATTGTTTCAACCGTGTCACATTTCCAGATAATGTCTAGGACATAATGGTAAATGTATCCGTCTAATTTAGTTTTCAAACTAAGTTACCCGCCCTCTGCTTTGCTTCATGTGGCGGGTAGTTGGGTCACCTACGTCAACGGTGACATTGTAACAAATATTACCCATTATATATTCAAGTGAATGACAAGGTCTGACAGCTGCGGGTTACCGAGTTCAACATCTATTTCTTCATACTGACAAGTTGCTGCTACTCTCCACTCTTCCTACAACATCAAAATGAAAGACTATTTGCCCCCTCCCCTGGGAACATCTGCCACTTAGGTTTCATTCCTCATTTTCACATTTTTGTACACGTCGGTGATAGTATTTCGGGTAAATGCTTCTGTTTTTTTTTTTTTTTTTTTTTTTTTTTTTTTTTTTTTTTTTTTTTCATTATATGTTTGTTATTACGTCACAAAGGCACCAAAGAAATAAAAATCAAGGAAGGTTTTTCATACATTGAAAGTTAATCTACGTGTATCCAGGCATTTCTGGAAATCGCTATTTCTGGCTAATTCTATCAATAGGGCTCCGCGGGCTGCTGTTGGCGGTCATGATGTCCGCCATCATGTCCTCGCTAACATCGATTTTTAACAGTGCCAGCACGCTCTTCACCATGGACATCTGGTACAAGATTCGGCGTCAGGCGGGCGAAAGGGAATTACTTATCGTGGGCAGGTGAGCCCTTTTCTTAAGGACTTTGCTTTTTGTACTTATTTTGTTCAACCTCCTCTTCTTCCAGACACAATGAGACGTTAAAATCACTTTCCTACGTCACTGGCAGCCAATATTCTTAATTCGATTTTACGGTTTCACACTATCACACCTACTGTTTTAAAAATATCATATGATTTGCAAAAGATATTCCGTCTGCTCGAAATGAAAGTTTGTTAATAGTCTAGACATTTATATTTTTTTTAAACCAAACCGGGAACAAATTGCATCAGAAATGATTTTTGTTGTATGAAAATCAGAAAATTCTAGGGAATAACATATCAAAAGTCCCAAAAAAATCCTATTGGGAAAAGTCATTTAATTTAATGATTTAATTGGCTTATTAGCGATTATTATCTGATACTAGATAAATTATTTTTGGTGACACTGCAGAAATAAGTCACTGTGATCCAACATGTTTAGATGTGACAGACCATTGGATGGCTATATTGAAAATGGTCCACTATTCTAGATGAATTCTCCAAAAAACTACAGTTAAAACTACATACTTATCTGCACATTGTCATATTAAATTTGGTATTTACCCCTATGAGTGACCACTAATAAGAAAGACCTCTTCATTGCCTGTCCTTTGAATCTGATTAAGATGTTAATCTTACCAATAATAACGCTTTAAAATATACTGGCCAGGGCAGGGCTCGACAACAGCAGTTGCCCACTTGCCCAAGGGGTTAGGAATATCGTAAGAACACAATATTCCATTGTCTTAAAGATTCCCACTGGGCCAACGTTACTCTGGACACAGTCTTAGGGAATATCACATACAGTATAAATCATATAGAAATGGGAGCAAGGTTATTTTTATATCACGATATGTATATCACACGGATTATAGGATTTTCGACATCATGGAATATTTGGCATTAGAATGGCATTTGAATTGCAGTTTAATGTGTCTAACCTTGGTAATTAACCTGTTGCTAATTTAAATTTGTATATTGTACTAACTTTAATAATCTGGTCAACGCAATAAGAAATTTTAATAACCATCGAGACATGATGGAACACTTAAACATTTAGATTAAGGAATGACACCACTTATAGTATAAAGTCTTTCTTCCAAACCCCCGCCAGGATTGACTGTTGAAATGCTTCCATTTAATTCAATGTAATAATCTGAGGCTTACAAAACTTTGTGAAGCTTATACATATATTTCAATTTTGCTTTTAGCATTCCCGTTTTTTAATGGGGATAATCAAACAGGAAAAAATATACGGATGTCCCAGCTGAAATCAATGTAAGACATGGTGAAGCGTATATTTCAATGAGGCTTGGTCAGGGTATGCCCACAGGTAATCATGAGCAGGGAAGAAAGATTGAAGCCAAAATTGACAAGAAATGATCATTTGAAATGGGGGGAAAAGTACGTTAAAAACATAATCATGTTAGGAACCAATAATTACCTGTCATGTAAAAATGAACTGATACGAGTCCCTGAAATATTATATCGCGTGTGAATGTTAACAGCAGACAGACTAAGAGGATATTTTTTTTTCAGATTTACTCTTCGCATTTTTACTGAAGAGTCAATAACTGGATGTAATACGTGCCTGATTGAACAACTGTTGTGTTGCCTTAAATATACCTATAACATTAATTTAGTTCAGTCTGTGTAACATGTAAGATGTGTTAATTAATCAAGCTGGGATTCATATTTTCAATTTACATCTTGACCTAGAGGCATGCATTGAACTTGGAAAGTGTGGCATTAGTGATACCCAAATATCCCCAAACCTTGGCAAAAATCCCCTTTTAAATTCAAAATACTCAGAAAATACTGAATTAGAAAAAAATATATGATTAACTTTTTAGTTGTCCAAATGGTCCTGTTTTAACCGGGAGCAGTGGCAAATGTAATTAATCAACAAGACAGATTTGAACATGAGACCAAGAGGGAAAGGATATCAGTTTCAATTTCTGCCTAATTAATAAGCAATATATATATATATATATATATATATATATATATATATATATATAATATATATATATATAATTATAATCCTTTGTGCTTCGTCCATGTTAGTCCGGCCGTCCATCCGCTAGCTCCTTCGTTTTGATAACCCCAGTGACTAAAACTTATAATTCAGCAAACAGTGTTCTAATATGGCTATACTCTGGTCTAAATCTGGGGACAGTCGGGAATTTTATTTTCTGGTTTGAAATTAATGATAACCATTGAAATCCTACCAATATCGTACCTGATGGTAAGGGACTTTTTTAACAAAGCAGTAACTTTCCTGTTAAGTTTAGATCAGTTTAACCTGTGTCGATCGTCCGTTTGACTGTCTGTAACGTTTAACAGGTACGGCTTTAAGTCACACTCAAGCTTATACACAACTTCAGCCAAGAGCAAAAGTCCACTCCGAAAATACAGGAAAGGGTTGTATCATGGTTACCTGCAAAGGTTTCACTTAGAACAAAAATGAATCTATGCAAAAATATAATCAGTCTTCTTGAAATTGACAAATATTACTCTACATATTGGGTTATTTAGATATTTAAATAGTATATGAAACGTAGAAACTTATTTGTGTTTTATTGGTAGTTCCACCCTGCTTCGTACGCCTTTGTAATAGTAAAAAGATTTCACAAATTGATTGTTAGCAGGTCGTCATGACCTGGACGTCACTTGTTTTTGTGTTGAGTTTTAACACAATTCTTGATTGTTCAAATTAGCTGAGCGTCAGGACCTTCAGGTCACGTGTTATTTGTGTTGTATTTTAAACACCAGGGTAGCTATAGTGTTCCTGTGTGGAGTCAGCATCCTGTGGGTCCCGATGGTACAGTCCTCCGCCGGCGGTCAACTGTTCGTGTATATCCAGGCTATACAGGGTTACCTGGGCACCCCAGTAGGAGCCCTGTTCTTAATAGCCATTTTATGGAAGCGCATGAACGAACAGGTAAGGTAATCTGGATTAGGAGATAATTACAGATTTGCTGATCGTAAGAAGTAAGAATCCGCTCATTTTTCAAATTATAACAAGAAATGTGACTTATTTTTGGAGGTAACCGTCACGATTACTAATATACTAGCTTGACTAAGTATGCATGTACATCTGTAGAACTGCATTCCGGTTTCGAACTATATGACAGGGCAGTAGCATACGCTTCCTTTCACTTATATCCTTGAGTTAACTAGACCTGGTGACTACTGCACCTACTGGTCCTGGATGTCTTATCGACCCCATTTTTGTGTCATACCAGCACTCTAGTCCAGCGGTTAAGCCCCCGTATTTGGAGGAATTATGCAAAAAATGAAAGAAGCATGAAAGTTTCCAAAACTGTTCTTTGGAGCTTAATTGATGAGTTTCAGATATAGGGCCAAGCTGAAAATAAATTATCTTGGCCAAAATCCAAGATGGCGGCCAAGATGGCCGCCGGATTTAAAAAATGTCAATAACTCGAGTTATAATGTCGCTAGAAAGCATTGCAAGTACTCTATTATTATGTTTTTTGGGCAAAGAAATTCAATTTTTGAGGTTCAAAACCTCTCCAGGTACTCATTTTTTGTTTTTATAACAAGAGTTCGGTAATATTCCCATTAGGTCAGCGGTTAAGCTGCATATATAAAAGAATTGTGTAAAAGATAAAAAAGAAGAATGAAACTTGGAATAATAGTAGTCCAGATAAAACTCAGTATTTTCAGATATGAGGCCAAGCGGAATTCAGAATATCTTGGTCAAAATCCAAGATGGCGGACAAGATGGCCGCCGGATTATGAAATAACAATATATGCGGTGTTATTTGTCCTAGAATATATTGCAAGTGCACTATTTCTGTGTTCTTGGGGTCGAGAAATTCATTTATATGGGTTTCAAGTCAGTATAATGACTCTGTGAATAAAATATGGTTTTATTTGGTATTATAATTGTACTTAATTGTCTTTTTCATGCACATGGAACGGCAAAACTTATTTGTTGAATCCTGTTCTGAAATTTAATACATATGGTTATTTCAAATATTTGAACACTGTGTCTCTTTCAATGCATTGAGTGGTAAAAAACGCTCGGCTCTCTCCACTGGCGACGAAGGTTCTATAATCGGTGTTGCTATGGGAGTTTGTTGTAGTGGTTCTCCTTGACTTCTGATTCTAACCATCCCTACTGAACGGGGTTCGAAGTGGGGGCCTGCAACTCCGATGTCCAAAGCCGTTACAACTAGGCGACGTCCTACCCCTTGATATGCTATATTTGTAATGTTGTGATTGTGCATGCGGAATCAGCAAACCTGCAGATACTTGTGCAGTTTGTAATTTACCTGCTACTTTGGTGATATGGTAAGATTAGCTGACATCGCCTTTGAATTTACCGTTACTGCTTAAAATACTTCATTTGCTTACATAATGCACACATTTTATATTACTTACATGTATTTATAAATATAATTACAAAAAAATATTAACTACATTTATTTGAAAAATAATTAACACCATGTGCACATGATTGACACCAACACATCATGCAAAATGAATTCAAACTCGTTAAATTCGAAAAAAGTTTTATATCACAAAAATAGCAGTAACGGGAAAACGTAGTGATATTTTATTTATACATGTTAATTATTTTGTACGAGCATCATCATAACATCACAATATTAGCAATCTGCAAAGGTATCTTTATATATGTTAATTTTATATCATGCATTTATCACCATAGCACAAAGGTAGCATACAGCAACATCTTATGCTCCTCTAAATGTTTGCTGATTCTGTCTTCATGCCAGCATACAGTGTGAAAGCCATCACCTAATGGCAAAAGAAGCAAAGAATCTGTACATCAAACTCGTGTGAGCGTCTACATATGTGCGTATCCTGTCATGCATGCATGTAGTCTAAATAATTTATGGATACGATTTTCCGTGGAAACACGCATGGTGTTCAAATACATGTAACCAGTACATGTAATTTAAATTTCAGCACTACAATCTGATATTTCCAAACTTCATTAACAAAGGTTTACATGAATGTGAAGTTGATCGTAAAATTTACCAAATTTGATACCAGACATAATAGCTAAATTTCTTTCATCCATCGCCTCTAGGGAAATCAAACAGAAGAAATCAGAAAAATTAATATAATAAAACAAAGCTCAGCAAATGACACTTTCATTTGAAAATGCAGTATTAAACAAATTTTACAGGATTTTAACATTGGATGAGCTAATGGAAAAGACACTTTTAGCAAAATTTCAATACGTACGCAGTAGGCATATAGAATCTGAAAGGTGTGAGCTTCTTATTTATGTCTTTATTCTGCCGCGCACGCATAATAAGCTAGCTAAACGTTATTTAATATGGATTGTTTATTTTATTTGTATATATATTATATATGGATTGTACAGTTAGTTATAACAACTATAACAAGCCCCTCTCCATTGCTGCGTTCGGTAGTATATAGGGTTGGAGATAATCGGAGAACACGGAAAAAACAACCGACCATAGAAGGACCACTACAACCCACTCTGATAGGAACGATGTTGATCAAATCTGGGGTTTTTGAGATAGATGAGCGTCTCACCACTCGACTGTCCACATCATTACATTAAACAGATATAGGGATGAAATACTTAAAAAATATATATATTTCAAATGTCAGCACAGTTTTAATGCATGTGATATTTTGCAATTGCACTAAAAATGTTTGCATGAAAGTTACGTTGATCGCAGAATCTAATTACATGTATGTTGGTTTCAAATATCCTAATGATTAGTGTTTATGGACATATGAAGTTATTAATTTTTTTTTAGATTTTGACACATTGGTTTCTTGCGCCATCATCTCTCCAAAGCAATTACATTTATCAGAATGCAAATAAAGGGAAATTAAAATTGCAATCGAAACTGTTCTACAATTCAAGGATGAAAATGCATGACAAAACAGACAAATCTAGCCCAGGAAATAACACTTTCATTTGAGAACAATCACAAAGTATGCAACTGCTCAGCAGAACTCAGCAAATAATGTTTTCTGTTTGATGTGCTAGACAAAGGCACATTTAGCATAATTTCAAAATCAGCAAAACCAGAATTCAACCATAGAGTAATAATACATACTTGAAACCCTTATAAATGAATTTCTTGACCCCGAAAACATAGAAATAGTGCACTTGCAATGCATTCTATGACTAATATAACCGGCCATATTGGGTGGAGCCGACCGTGAAAATCTCACTGCCACTCGGCTGAGATTCCAACTTACGATCACCCGGCTTTGGGTTCTGTGCTCTAATCCTACACTACACAGGCCGGTTAGAAATTTGGCCGTTAAACCGCCAAGATTCTGGACCACAAAATCCCAACGTATTATCAGGATATTTATCTATTCCTTCAAAAATGTGTCACGGTTCGTTTGATTCTATAGCTGCATCACAGATTTGCTCTGCTTGCCAAAACAAAGGCGGTCCCTAATAAGTGAATGGTGAGGCTGCCTCCCTGACAGAGATAAAAAAAGGCTTTCTTTCGCAATGATAAAGAATTATTAAAAGTATTTAAACAAGGTGATCCAGATCAACCCTCCTACATCAAATCTGTTTATAACTGTTTGAGTTAAGTTATCAATATTCAAAACAACTAGTCAGCCAAATAACCGATAAACAAACCGACCAACCTACTAACCAATCAACCAACCAACGGCGGTAGATGCACATGACGGAGGTACATGTAAGACCAGGTTTATTGTGATAACTGGATATTAGCTAGAACAGTGGTCGCATACTACAATGTTCATTTTTATGTATAATTTTATCCACTGATACCTACTAGAACAGGTCTTGTTGTATAATATCAGATTAATTAGAAAAAGTTGTTTTCCTTTGTATAATTTTAATATGAAGAGAAAGCATGTACTTGATTTGCTTGAACTATGATGTACGCCTAAGTTAATCATTAATTTTATTATACTTTCTAACAGAACTATTAACTTCTAATATTGTCTCTTTCCCAATGTTTTAAGCTATATAATTAATAAAAAAGAAATTTCCAAGCTTCCGTTAATCATCCACCTTAACTATTAAGTCCTAGTAGGTCGTTTCATCCTAATGCGAAAATATATTTTAATCAGTAATTTCACCGTGATATGAATTAATAACCTACGGGTATTGAGCACTTCCGTGACAATCTGACTTTTACGTTTCGTAGAATAGTCTTTTTCTCTGCGGAACGCTGATCCTGTTCAGCTTGGTAAACTATTATTTAATATTAAGGCAACCACGTTTGGCTTTTTCCTCTCTGATTACCGATCACCTTAATCCTTCATCAGGATTTTCTTTGCTGCAGCATCCAAACAAATCTTCATGCTGCTGTTGTTTAATTTGCAATTAAAAGGCATGGTATGAATCAAGCAAGTGAACTTCACAGAACCGTTTCTGTGGTTTTCAACTAATCTAGTGTACAGTTGTTTGTAAATTAACCGATCTATTTGCTCCACAAATCAAGTATTGCTTTTAATTCAAGAAGAATGTTCCTGGTAATGAGGAAGGCAAGGCAACCAATTATATGGAAAATGTACCGTCTCAAATCAGAAAAGTTTAATTAAAATCTTGATTAATTGACAGTAGTGGTTGCCAACCCCGTATCGTTACATAACCAATTCAAAGAACGCATCTTTGACTCTTCCCTTCTGGTTGCATGGGTATATAGCCCAGCTTTCTTGATCACGCGGTGTCAGGGTATTCTCCTATTAATTTCAACAATCTGTGCTTAGTATTTGAAATATAACTTTGATGCTATTAAAATTCCAATGTACGGCGAGGTTTATGGTATATTTATGTATTATATGTGGACCACTATATTGATATTTTAATTTTATTTATTGATTGTGATATGTACTTGGAGTATTCAGTAAAACCCCGAATAACGACCTAAGTTATGCGACCATCTAAATATATCGACCATCTCAGTTAAGCAACTACCTTAATATAACGTCCACACTTTCACGGTTCCAATTCATTTTTGTTGTTTATATCAGTACTTACACGACCACCTCGAAAAAATGCGACCACTTTATTAAGGTCGCGTTGGTGGTCGTAATTTCGAGGTCTCACTGTATTTGAAATAATATCTATAAAATATGATTTGTATACATTGTATTGATGTTATTTTATATAAAATGTATTGAAATGTGTATTGTATGATAAAACAATGAAAAAAAAGGAAATTGTTCCTGTGAAATTTACCTGTGATCTTACGACCACTGAATCAATGAGGTTTCTTCTATTAGATAAGGGAGTTATATGTGAAAGATAGATGGGTTAGGATAAAAATTTTGGCTTATTTTTGGCGGATATTTTTAGCTTAAAATGCTTCAAAAAGCTTTTTGAAGAAGTGGGTCCTGTGACTTTGACCTATGACCTTGTGATGTCTCAATCAATAGGGGTTTCCCTCACTGGTAGGTGAGCCATACGTGCAACATGGAAGGTCTTATAGGCAAAAAGTGTGGCTTAAAGTGCGTCCGTTATCTTTTTTTTAGTGGGTCATTTGACCATGATATTAGACTTGTGACCTTGTGACTTCCTCTATCGGAGGATGGTCTGCATGTAAAAGATGGAAGATTTTGGCCTAAAATAATCATTCGCGCTATTGTTCCTCAGCAGTCATAATCATCAGTCTTAATGGTCAGACATTATCGTCCTTTTTCCATATATAATATTTATGTGATATTTACCATATATAATATTTATCATTTACATGTATATCTTACATATCATTTTTTATATATACCATGTAATTATATATATCATGGAGCTGGAAAGAAAGTGAAAATACGATCTTCATTTCAGTGCCATACAGTGAAATTAAAAAAAATTAAGTAATTAACGAAATTCTGGAACAGGAAGATTCCATAATTCCTGTTACATTTATTGTTAGATTGCACTGGAAATGTTTTTTTTTTTTTTTTGTTTTTTTTTTTTTGTATTAGATCACCTTTGAACACCCTGCTTTGAATCTCTAACAGGGGGCGTTTTGGGGCATAATGGCTGGTCACACCTGCGGAGTGATACGAATGGTGCTAGATTTTGTCTACCCAGCGCCTCAGTGCGACGAACAGGATACTCGTCCGCTGATCATATCAAGGGTTCACTACACGTACTTCAGCCAGCTGAACCTCGTCATCACAACTCTGGTTATCGTGGTGGTTAGTCTGCTCACGAAGGCCCAGGATGACGAGGAGGTGAGTTAATTGTGGGGTTATCTAGAGTCAAACATACGTCACTTCCGGTGACGTGTAAACGTCTGGTTGATCACCTTTAATGAGTAGACATTTGTAGTTTTATACTTTATGAAGATAATGTTTTCGACGATATGTTTCCGAAAAGGAACTGAGAGAATCAGAGAAATGGGAAACAAAAGGTTAGCTCACATTATCAAAATATATCCTAACTAAAAATCTTGATTCAAATGAATGCAAGTATCCGCTGTGTAGGCGGTCCTTATCGTGGGATGCTGCCAATCCGTGTTTACATCAACGTATTCGAACCATATTTACATATGAATATCGCTTGATGGCGTTCCTAAATCCGAATCATATGCCAGATCCACATTAAACATACACATGAACATAAACACACACAAACAACGGGGATGGACGCATACCCTCTTGGCGGAGGCAATTCAACAATAGTTACGGGATACTGGAGCTGGTTTCTTTTT
Source organism: Sipunculus nudus (assembly GCA_026874595.1). Taxonomy (NCBI): domain Eukaryota; kingdom Metazoa; phylum Annelida; class Sipuncula; order Golfingiida; family Sipunculidae; genus Sipunculus; species Sipunculus nudus. The sequence goes on from CM049310.1 coordinate 69,681,100, forward strand.
GTCGCTTTATCTGTTGGTTTGCCATCTGTATTGGTTAATCATATCAAAATTACACCTCGGACACTGTAATATTAGAACAAAATCTGCCGTATCTTCTTTATGTTAATGCGTGTGTTGTATACAAGGTTTCTGACAGTTTGAATTTACGTGTTCGTTTGAACCAAATTAGCTGTGTGGCGTCACCTGGTGGACACGCAAGGAGGCACCGCCCGTCAAGGATTACCCGCTGTCGCAGACAAGGGAGACCAAGGATCAGCAGGAACCAATAGCTCTTGGCCAGGGTGAGTCTTTGGTTATATTTTTATTTGATCGTGACTGCAACCGTATCAATATATTCATGACCATTGATTTCTTCATGTTTAAACACGCCACCACTGGCAACCGGGGCGGATCCATGATTTTGGAAAGGGAATGATTTATCAATTACAAAGAGGGATTACTGTCACATGAACAAAGGTCCATAGCTACAGGAATGATCCTCCTTGCATCCCTCACCGGGAAAATATATTATCATAGAAAATATATGTGAAATCCATACAGAAATTATCATTATATGAAATATAATTGGGAATCTGTCATTGTTTACGAAAAGTATATAATTATTTCCTATGTGATATCATCGGGACGTGGCTTTTCCAAATTATACCTTTTCCAAAAAGGGAAATTTTATTTAGATTAGAGTACATGATATTTGTGAATGGACAATCGTGAGGGATTTACAACTGTATAGGTACCTCATGCGTGTGTCAGCTATGTCGCCATTGGAGACCGTATGATAGCACAAAAATCTGATTAGCAGCGTTCAGTAGTGACAGTTATCATGCTTCCCACATCAATTATAGACAGATTTACTCAATTTTAGATACTGAAGATGTTACGCTAGAGGTCCCGGTCTCAAACACGGAGACGAAGCCCCTGTGGCGGAGGATTGTGGGATTGTTATGTGGCACCATGGAACAGACGACAGACGGACCCGACGAGTCCGCGGCAGATCGGCTGGCGCTGCTGGAAGAACCGCCATTTTGGAAAAAGTTTCTCAATGTGAACGCTATCATTGCTCTAACAATTATGTTTTTCCTCTGGGGATTTTTCTACTGATAAATGATAACATACAATATGACAAAATCATTTGATAGATAATATCTAGAAATGTGATAAATCGGTCTGTCCCGGATTATTCATTATATAAGGATCAGAGAGTTTATCCAGATATATCAGTGCACTAGCTTGGCTTCAATTCCAGGTGCACTTGGAAACTATTGTGTATTGTTTATTTGATTCTCTGCCAATGTTTCATTAGTCAGGTTGTTCAGTGATGTTGTTGTATATATTTATGAATTACATGAACTAATGCGTAAGCGGTGCCTTAACAGAGCACACGTTCTGCAAAGCGCAGGGCTCCATGGGACATTCTCATCGGGTCAAAATGATTTTAAATAAGTATGCGATAATCCACATCACTTGTGTACGAATATTTTGAAAAAAAAAATTTTAGACACAATCACAGAATGCAAGTACAGGATATTTTGAAAAGTTCTTGTAGAAGGCGGTGTAATATCGAAATTATGGATCACCGCAAGAAAATATATAAGTTTTGTAGCTGTATTTATAAAAATGAAATCACATTCCTTAAACTTAGCTCAAATCAACCAGTATTTTAATATTGCTCATCAGTCTGTAAAAAATGATTCATGTAGTTGTAAATCTTGCCTAACCAGCAAACGAATGGCTCATAATATATTGACCTTTCAGATGATATTTGAAGATTTTAAGGATCAGATGGGATACATAAGTAAAAGCCATTAACACTAAAACTATTATAATTAGGGTTCATTACCTCTTACATTAATGGTATTTAATGGAAAGGAATTTAGTTTGATTATGTTGCTAAATGCAAGATTTCACGTGTTAATGTCTGTTGCAAAACATTATGCGGTTATTAGAAGCAAATGAATACAGATATGTTGGTCAAGTGAATGTTATAGATATGTTAGTCAAGTTAATGTTATATATATATATATATATATATATATATATATATATATATATATATATAAATATATATATATATATATTGGGGTCTGGTTAATGTTATAAATATGTTGATATGTTGGTCAAGTTAATGTTGTAGATTTATTGGTCAAGGTTTATCTAAACAGTAGCTGCTGTCACATATCCCAGGTATGGCCAAGATTTCATATCATGGATGGTGGACAGGGCTTGTGATCAAAGGGAGTATTAATGAGTTGTATCATTTGCCAAATTGAGTCCTGGGTCTTTTTATTTTACATTTTTGCGAAAAATATATACTTAAAAACTTAAAACTTATAAATTGCAGCTATCAGCACCAATGTTTAAAGCGATATTGATCCTGTGCCTGGAATGCTTATCTAATCTTCATTCTAAAGTAATCCGTCCAAACTATTTCGTAAACAAATAAAATTAATTGCACACTTCTGTTAGTAAACAAAATCCGCAAGGATATGCCAGGGGTAATTCATTGAAAAAAAAAGCTTGAAGCATTCCCCGAGTGCACCAGATAAAACGCTAGTTAATTTTTAAAAAATACATTTTTGTCTTTAACCAGTGTTGTGATGTTCTTTATCATATAAGCAAAAATACAAGAATATAAAACAGAATTTTCTTTATTTTTTATGATAATCAATAATTATAAAATACATATAAGATCAGGAATTTTACCCGACCCGCCAGCTTTGAGTTTCTGGACCATTGTAACGATATATATATATATATATATATATATATATATATATATATATATATATATATATATATTATCCGAATATCTTTTACATATCACAAAAGCAAACTCATCTTGTTTACTCATTATGTAAATTACTGGAATACTCTAGTTCACCATACATTGTATCATCAAAATACTCACACTAAATACATTTATTTTACAAAGATCTCTCTAATACACCATACATAGTATCACTAGAATACTCAGTTACACTTTCCACTAAATACATTTCTTTTATTTTTACCTCTATCTCAAGATAATTATCTTAACATATCCTACAGGCGTTTTAATGCCATTTCATGTACAGATAATACAAACAATGCCTCAGCAAATCATTTATATACAGATGAAGAAATACATATATACAGTATATAGAATTTTACAAATTTACAAAATTGAAAAGTAAATAATAATACAGGCACGAAAACAGCACCACTGACATGTATTAATATGCGCTTTGTATGAAGAGCATAATATTCATCAGTTTGCGTAAAGTTTTCAAAACAGTTCAGCTTCACCATGACACGTTTTATCATGTCGAGAGTGGAGTCAGGGATGTAAAAAGTACTTTACGTCATGCGAAGCCCTCTTTTCTAAGCAGTCACTAATTTACCATGTGCGTATTGTTGCATACGTTATGCCCTTCACAATGATGAGCCCTTAGATACGACTTCCATAACATTTATGCTAATAACTGACTGGACAGCACCAGTCATAATTAACAAGTCGATCTAGCTTCTGTTGTCCCGGGGAGTTTTCACCAAGTGCTGCACATGGTTAAAGTAACTCAGCTCTGGATGTTGTCCCCCAGGATATGTATTTCAACCAAAGATAAAATCCAAGATTAAGCAGTGACACATCTGGATAATATTGATCTTTATAATGTATACTAAACTTTTTATTTCTCTTGCTTTATCATTATATCTATATTGGGAAATGATTTCTATTTGTTAATTGTACAAAATACAACGTATAATATTTGTAATCAATATATTTGAATGTACATCTTTTGGTCCCTAAATGTACTTTAGAATTGATAGTTATAACAACTTGCAAACCATCCATGTTTGAACCAACCCTTTATTGACTAATAGAGACACGCGATGACTTTTTTAATAAATGAAAACGACTTAAAGAAAGCTGCATTTCATAGCTGAATTTCAGTTTTACCTCTCCAGGTTATTATGTTAATGGCAGCTATATGTGAACTAGGTTGGATGGCAAGTTTTACGGTTGATAAGATTTATACATTTTTGTTACAAAACAATGTTCAAGCCAAAGTTGTTTCATAGATTGTTGTTAAATTCTGTAAGTTGATGATACAAGTCTATGCGTGTGATAAGGTAAGACCATTGTTGCGAAATATATTTTGTAATTTGATGTAAAAGAAGATATTAAAATCATTGTTATTAAATGTGATCAAGTGAGGTTTTTACATTGTAAGAGGAGTTATGTATAAAGATGCGACCCGTACAGAGAAAAGTATCGCGGTGCCTTAAACAATAGTTTGTAAATATCTGGCTGACCAGTGCCAACCACTGAAAGGACGGCACATCTGAAGATAAAGAATGCTGTTGTTTGTCCACGAACAGACAACTGTTATAGATTAACCGCAGCCAGGTATATCCAAACAAGCCGAAGCATCCATAAAACCACAGCACCGGTAAACCTTGGCCGGAAAGCACCTGTAAAAGAAACAGAATCGCTCGTTAACTTTAATATGTGTATATTATTGATATATTATTATACTGCGTGTTATTTTCATACTTGTTTCACCACAAATCAAAGATAGTGTTATATATAAGAATTATGTTACGGAGAGTTGATATGAAATCATGATATATATTTTCCTAATGGCGATTTTGTGTACGGTTTGAAAGTGTTTTTGTTATTTTGTATTGTTTAATGTAATTTATATGCATAGTTAAAATAAAGAGGAAAAAAGTCAACATGTGTGTTGTAGTTTATTCTGCTCAGTTTAAGGCAACGTTACTCACATATATGTCAGATATATCAAGGACAAATACAATTGCAGTGGGTACATATCAATTGATTTATCAGGTTTCATTTATAATTTAGCCGTGGCAAACCCGTGAATAATTTCCTGCTGCTTAAAAAATATACAAAAACACTGAATGGTCTATAAATTCATTTTAAATAATGTAAGGAAAGAACACCCGACCTAAATATTACGTCTTGAATTATACTGAGAGGGCATATGTAATAAACCCATTTTTTACCGAGTTGCTGTACGTACCATTTTGAACGTCTCCAACGACTTTGTTTTCTGGATGGTTCGGAGCCTCGTTTCCACCGCTGCCAAGCAACATGATTGGTCCCTTCTCCACGTGGTACTCGTGTAGGGGGAGTGACACTGACCGTTTTGCTCTAGTTGAGCACGATCTATCACACTGGGCTGTTTTCTCGTTGATCTCACAGACGAAGGCGTCACAGTGCAGGTACACGTAGGAAAAGTTCCCGAAAAACCGGAACGTTTGGAACCGGAAGGCAAATATGGTCTCATTGAAAGGGTAATACGTAACGGAGGTTTCTACCTTGCACCTGGAAGCAAAAAGAGGGACACTTCACCTCATGTTTAGGTTTACATATAACTTACATTGAAGGGGTTTTAGTCCTCCTTCTCAAAGCAAGTAACGATGGGGCTTCACATTCATTTAATGTCAGAAAAGAGATATACAATGCATTCTAATAGATCAACCATTCCATTTTAATACTTGAGTTAGCAAAGCCTGTTTTCTTTTAATTACTGAGTGGTTAATGACCCCATGATACAATAATACTGTTCCCAGTAATGTCATGGCCATTTATTCTCATTATGCTTTGTAGGTACAGGAAAACTTGGTCTATCTGCCCGATTTGTTCATTTCTCTTTGTATATCTCGCATCTAAATTCAACAAAAGCAATAACCAAAACCAAAATTCCTGTATTCTAGACAGGTACTGGATTGCGCTATATTTTAATATATATATCTCACTACTTCAATGAGGCTAGGCTATTATTAGTTTTATCATATCGTTTGTGGCAACCCTACGTTGCTTTTTGGGGTCTTTTACCATATCAATTAATTAATTAATAATTAATTTTAACAAAAACCGGTGTTGGGGTAGTAAGGAATTATTTGGAATTTTAGAAAGTATCTTTTTTTCCACAAAATTAACGAAAATAATATAATATAATATGGAATAATATGATGCTACAACACATGTGTTTACTTTGAAGGGACTCACTTGTCTTTGATGAAGTTGTAATCAGGTTTAGACGCCTTCCCTGCCGTGGCTGTAGCCTTGCAGTCAGGAACTATCAGTTTCAGCCCCATGTCAGTTGACTGTAGCTTCACTCCTACGTACAGCCACTCACCCAGCTTCAGCCGGGCGGGAAAGTTGGTGATTGGTTCGTCAAACCGGTTGTTTTTGTAGAGGAACATGTTGATGTTGAACTGACCGTCCCCAAACCTCGGAGGTACGGTCTGTGGTTCCGGTTCATAGTTCTTGTCCTCCTTGTTGTCACGGTCCATGGCACAGTACACGTCGATGACGTAGACGGTTGTCCTGGAGATCACGGGATTCTCCGCTGGCAGGGCATGCCTGACTTTGTTCCGATATATGATGTGCGTGTCATTTGTCTGTAATTGATCCAAACATGACCTGGAGGTGTTAAAAGCTTTATATTGTGAGAGAGAGAAAGAGAGAGAGAGAGAGAGAGATAGAGAGAGAGAGAGAGAGAGCGAGAGAGAGAGAGAGAGAGAGAGAGAGAGAGAGAGAGGAGAGACAGAGAGAGGGAGAGACAGACAGACATACAGAGACAGAGAGAGACAGAGACAGAGAGAGAGAGGGGGGGAGGGGGCAGGTGGTTCAGTCCTCTCAAATTATAATTGCTAGACATGATTATCACGAAGTGCATATTAAACAACATTAATACGAGCCAAACATGCATAAAGGCATTGGCATGTAATAAATGCATGCGTATTTTGTTGAAATAAAGTTGCTTGAATTATTAGTATGTCGTATTATTCATACCTCCCTTTTTGTCCCGCATTTGGTGAAGGGAATGGAGATACTTGTGTAGGAACCATCTTGACTTGTTGAAAAACCGCAGTCAGTCTTTTCATCCGCAACTGACAGATGGCGCGTTTGAAGACGGGGCTCAATCGCTCGGTCGAACTTTGCCGTAATTTCTTCTTGATTACAATCTATCACGGGTTTGGGAACTAGAAAACAGGCATAGTATAACATTGTCAGAATTCAGTTGACTATGAAGACTGAAGTAAACTTTATTCATTCTAATTACTTTTCATCGAATATAATTGAGCCAATGCCATCCTTTACACAGAAAAACTTAACTTAATATTCATCCTTTAAAAGTTTCATTTAACTTAATGGCCTGGTCCATATAAAAATTAAAATTCAAGGAGTGATTACAGATAATTCTGCATGTCCTTTTTAAACGATAGGTCTTTGGATGACATCAAAACTATGTGTATAGCTGTCCCTCTTTTCCTTCTCTTCCAACTGGTTAGTTTTATTTGTATTTCTTTTTTCATTGTTTTTTTTCTTCAACTTTTCTCCTACAGACTTTTCCCTACTTTTTTTATTTACTTTGTAATATGCAATTTTACAATGGTGTGAACTGCTGCCAAAGTGTGCTTGTGTTGCTATAAACAGTTATGGAAAATTCGGGGAATTATGTGAGATCTGGGGCATTAACATTATGGGAAATTTACTCACCCTCCGGCAGACCCGGTGTGTCTCTGATGCAGCTGACCCCGGCAGCCTCCGTGATGTCACAGTCACTGACGTCCCAGCCTGAGAACGGACAGTCAGCGATGTCATACTCGTTACCCGTACATCTGACGTCATCCATCCAGTACCTGGTTGTGGCGTTACCGTACTCCTCCCCAAGGTGAGCACGGGCGTTGCTAGGGCTACCATGCAGAATATTATTATTATTATTATTATTATTATTATTATTATTTTATTTCATATATTTATTGATTACACTTTGAAGAAAAAAAAGTCCCATTTAGCAGAGATAAACACAGAATTAACAAATGTACCAAGATCTTCAGAATCAGGTCCACAAAAATATTATATGGAAGGAAATAATAATAATAATAATAAAGTTTGTTTCAAACTCAATAATTCCATATGTGCAGGGCACACAATAACATGAGGAACAATTTTACAATTGGTGTACATCTTACGTTGTGCTATGGAATAATTGTAAGTTTTTGTGAAAACTAGGACCTTAGTTGTTCTTTTTACATTTTCTTTATTGCTCACTGTTTAATAAAACAAACTATATAAAGTAGTGGTATCCGTGACACTGATATGTGAAGTCTGTCTTCTCAAACCTTACGCACAAAACGTCGAAAATGACAGCTCCTCGAAAACTGGCACTGCACTTTACTGGCACTGCAAGTGTTTGGAAACCTTATAACAATTCTGAATTCATCATTAGTTAGTTTAATATATCAGCATATTCACTTATTTTTTCCTGGGGTTACACATATATTTCACAGATTCAGGACAAAATACTTACTTATAACAGAGCATCCTGCAGATGACCGCAGCGTCCTGCTGGCCCCACTGGTCATCGCAGATAGAGCCCCAGCGCCCCGCACGGAAAACCTCAACCCTTCCGGCAGCGGCGTTAGGCCCGTCTAGTAAGCGGACCGCTTGACTGGCGTTGTTACCTGCACAGAGATTTAAATCTTATAAAAAAATACGATAATGATTTCTCGAAGTTAATCAACAGGTGACTCTATTGTGGCTTAACCGTTTAATACGCTGACAATTAATCTAAACAATTAACGATAAATAAAGAATAAACAAGTCTAACGGCAGAATAATACTAAATGATACAGGGTTTCATGGGTTTTATTTACAAACATTTTGAAATTTTCGGTAGCGTTTTATTTATATTGGACCTGGTCTCATGGTATCTTGGGTTTAATATTTTATTTAAAGAGTATAAGGGTGACACGAACTAAAATAAATAAAATGTGAACGTATTTCGACGTACAGATTTTTGGCGGCAGCGTGGTGGTGGTCGTTTTGACAGTGGTTGTGGTAGAGGCTGTGGGCGCCACCTTTTGGCCGAGACAGATAACACCAGCATCTTCGTCATGCTTACAGTTACTGTTCCCCCAGCCCTGTGACGGACAGTCCACAAGACTGGACTCAGACCCGTCACACTTGACAGAGTCCAGCCACACCGGACCCGTGCCCTGTCCGTACTCGGCTCTCCCGTATGACCGAGCTTGGCTCCTGCACAGAGAATTTAAAAAGATGTATGTATATATATATATATATATATATATATATATATATATATATATATATATTAATATGGCGTCCTATTTTGTAGAGATATGTCTATTTCCATATTCCTTATTCATAGACAGCGCAACATGAAATGCATCACGAATCAAGACATTTCATCTGAGAAAGGCTTCCAAAAAAGGATTTGAAAAATCGAACAGGAACTGATACTAATTGAAAGTTAGAGGTGTACGATTATGGCAAACTGCCAACAATACCTTACTCAGTGAATTATAATGTAAAAAACATGTTCTAGCATCTTGTCATGATAGATTTTATTTATGTTATAAACAGATTACAACTAAGCTAGAAAATCTTTTTTCACCTGTGGTCCATGCAATTGCCCATATTCTATACGAGAAAAAATTAAGACGTTGTCATATTATCAAAGAATTTATCCTAAACGTATTATATGATATCCTAGACCTTTTTTCCCCTAAAACAAACCTCTGATGGTGGTTTTATAAAGAACCCTACATCAGGGGTTCCACAAAGATTCTTTCAAGCTTCTCCATACAGTCCACCGTGAAGAACATTGAAGGGTTTATCTCAGAACCTTTGAAGAGGTTCTAGATGGAACCTCTGCAGGTTCCATAAAAGAGCTCTATAGTGAGGTTTCAAATGGACAACGTGTTTAAGGTTCGAGTTGGAAACTTTAAAGGTTCCCAACTCAGTCCATTGCAAATAACCCATTTCGGTTGTATCTGTAATTTTTCCCCTTAAAACTATACTGTATAGAGGTACCCGCCTTAAGGAGATGCCCACTAAGAGATTTTCGACCGTAAAATCTTAACAATAATCTTTTGTTTCGGGGAAGTTTTCAACAAGCTGATCTCCATTTCCCCTTATTCCCCGTAGGTTCCCATTCCTTTGTTATTTGATGACTGACTCACGTGAAGCCGAGCATTTTACAGACGACGGCGGCGTCCGACACGTCCCAATCGTCATCACATATCGTGCCCCATGTCCCGTTGTACCTGATCTCCACGCGGCCCTCCCTCTCAGTCGTTCCGTTAGCCAGCCGTACTGCGACATCCTGCTGGGCCGCTACAGCACACAATAAGTTATAATATACGATACGCATGTACAGATATAAAGAGAGTGTACAGGTAGAGGTATATATATATATATAAATATATATATATATATATATATATATATATATATATATATATATTCTAACCACATTCACCTGATGATCGGGTCGCATCCCGTGAAACAGACTGTTGTGAATTAACAGTGTTGTTTTTCTTCCGTGTTATACCGCTCTGGCCTAGTCTGTAGGCCATAGAGCACTTTACATCGGAGGGTAACACCACCTCCTATATATATATATATATATATATATATATATATATATATATTTATGTATGTATATATATATATATATATATATACACTAGTATATATATATATATATTAATATACACTATATATCTGTAAAGGCCTGCATGAATAAAGAATTAAACTAACGGATAATATTAATTTTCCTCGCAGTTCAATTTAATATTTAAGAACCCTGACTAAATTATATTTCATTTTACCTAAATATAATGATTTTAAAAATGTTCCTTTTCGAGATTAATATGGTGTGATATCGTACCCCCCCCCCCCCACACACACACACAAACACCTATATATATACACAACTTATGTTAAAAATCGCAATGAGAAAGTCGTAATTGTCGGTTATGGCAGAGGTGTTTGGGGTGGCTTCGAGTCAACAATTGTTACTGCCATCTAGAGGACAGTACAGAACTACTTGGATTACCATTTTGCTTCAGTGCCGACAACTTCTCTTCGCGCAAAGGGACGTGCGTGTGGTTGGAGACGCCTGTTCCCAAATAACTCTGTGCTAAAGCCAGGCTGACTGAAATACACACTTTACTAAAATCTGATCCTGAAACATTTTGTTCCAAGACTGGACTTTCGAATATTACAGGAGTCTCAATACTGGCACAAATTTAAATGAAAGTCTGTAATGTCTGATATTAATAATGAACAAGAGTGTTCAAATAAAAGAGCTTTTCTTTACGAATTACTAAAAAAAGGACATATAATTCTGTATTTCTGCAAAAGCTATCGGCTCCTGCAAAATTAGAAATATAATGAGTAAATGGATATGATTAAAAACAAATTAAGGCTTTGTCAAGCATTCATATATGGAGCGCAACCATACAATGCTTTGTCAAGCATTCATATATGGAGCGCAACCCCCCTCCCCCTACCCCCCCCCCCCCCACCCCCCTACCCCCCCCCCCCACACACGCACACACACACAAAGGTTAACACACTTTTTTCTCTTGAAGCGAACAATTTAAATCTAAATTTCAATTCGATCGTGTGAACCACTGATAATAAATGCTAAAATAAGGTGTGTGACTGTACGGTGTGTTGTAAAAGTTTATCTTCGGTTTAATATAAAGAATCTTAAAATCTTACTCTCAAATGACTGAAGACATAGACTAATCATTCGCTGATTTCCCCACGGATATATCCCATTGTCTCTTGATCAGTCTAATGTTTCCTGGCTATGCTTTCCCTTGTATTTAAAACTAATCCTTTGGGCATATGTGCTTGGGAGCACGTGTATTTTGTTGTCCTACCTTCACCTCCAAAGTGTAAAACCCACAAGTGTAAAAAACCGCGGAAGGTCTTGCCTCACCTGGTTCTTACTCCCTCCGCAAAGTGGGTATACGTTTATTTTCGTTCATGTGTTTGTGTGTTTGTTCACTTCATAACTCAGGCAGTTATGTAGTTATGTACGGAACTCCATGCGATATTCAGGGCATCTCAGGAGTGCACCAATCAATAAACTATTAGATTTTGGTGTGGGTCCGGCTCATGATCAAGATCCAGGAATGACTTCCAGGAATATTCACAAATGTGCTTTAACATGTGTCCGATTGAACATGGGCATATGGGCCGAATAAGTGAATGCAAATACTAGTACAATGTACTTGGACGGGCACATATGCACCGATGAACGTTGGAGTAAAGGCCAATAAGTGAATGAAAACACGGGTCCGCAGTACCCCATATTAAGGTCCCCCAACAGAGTTGGGGCCAATTACATTGAAAAGTAATCATTACAATTACAATTACTTTAAAAAATCCCTATTACAATTACAATTAAAAATTACTTAAATTTTACAAAGTAATGATTAAATAACAATTGCTTTTGAAGAGTAATTAATTACTTTCAATTACTTCATAAAAAGATATAACATACAGAGGTATGGTTCATGTAAAGTATCATTCATGGTAGAAAGGCCAAATGATTAAATTTATAAAAGGAAAAACTGCAAACAAAACATATCCAGTCTGTTGTCATATATTAAAGTGCACAATAGCTATCTTACAGCTGATATATGATAATATATCATTGCCTAATGTTCAAATTAACACTTTTGTCTAATGGAAAGACATAACTTGCTGTCATCATCATGTATGAATATTGCGTGTATTCTTTATAGTATCAAGCATTAAAACACTTGCTGAATTAGTGTTTTGACACAAAATATAAATATCTGAAAGTACACATGGCTAAACTATATTTTAAACATGTTATCTTGAAGTCATTTTATTAAAAAAATTGCATCTAATATTCTTTTATCACGTTATCCTTTATTGGACAAAATGTCTTGCTTCTTGATAACACTGGCATTGTCAATTAGAGCACATGTGGAAATAATTGCTTGTTAAACCTTTGATGATGGAAAAACCTTTTTAGGAACTACCTTAATTCTATATAGTAACCTTACACATTAATCAACATATAAATCCTAATTTCTTTACTATCAATGCTGATTAAAGTAATGTCATAAACACCAGAATCTTAAATACAATGTGAGATCACTAAACTCATTGATGCAAACATTTCATGTGAATAATTCATATAAATATATTCATGCTGAATATATAATATATTACAATTTGATGTAATGAAATTATTTAAAGGGAAAGGTAATGAAAATCCAGTGCTTTCACCATGGTTTGCTTCTTAATTATGTATGACAGATTGTCAGCTAATTCACAGATAAACACTGATGTAACCAGATCGGTATGAGAATGTTCAAGCCTAGATTTCTGTGAAAGTGTGAAATGTAGCAAGCTCATACTTGTTGTAGTGTAGCTCTGGACAGTTGAACATTATTGTTACTTTATCTACATTGCAGTGGAGGCATTTGCCAAAAAAAAAGGCCAGTATAACTTAAGCAAACTAATGAATTACCATGCTTATTACATGCATGGGTACTATTTATTCAATAATCATAGTTTACAATGCTTACCCAAGAGTGTTTTGATAAACAGTGCAAAGGAATGAGGTATAAGGTATGGTGCTCTGTCATAAATTTGGAAAGTAACTTGAAAGTAATTGAAAAGTTATTGAAATTACATCTATTTTTACCCTTGTAATCATTACAGTTACAATTACTTGTAATTGAATTTTGTTCAGTTACAAATTACATTCAATTACTTGAAAAACTGTAATTAATTATAGGTATTACAATTACACACTACAATTACCCCAACCCTGCCTCCGACATTGCGGAGCCGTGCATTCTTGAGAATGCAAATTTCTGGTTGTCTATTATACGTAATGTGAAGTACGTGTACTGTGTACTTAACCCGAGAGATGTTAACACTGAAGGAAAATAACAGAATATATTGAAAGAAAGAAAGAAAAGTGTTATTCTGATAACGATAGAGCCACCAGCACTTACAGAATCATATATATATATATATATATATATATATATATATATATATATATATATATATATATATATATATATATATATATATATATAAAAGGAAATAATATAATACACACATATGTAATTTTACTTCCCATATAATATATTATATAAAGAATATATTCACAGGCCCTGATTACAACGTTTGATCTGTAAATCATCTGAGATCTTTGTTGTATATGGACAAGAGGTTTATGTGGGCTAAAAAACTAACTATTCATATTACTGTAGAATTACTCAATCTGTCATGTCCGAGCCACCGGAGACATAATGTCAAAACATGTCAACATTATTAAATAAGAGTAAGGCTAAAAAAGGTTTTATTTCTTTGGATTTTCGATTTTAAAAAAATACCGTTTTTAGCTCCAGCTACTCAGACGTTTCTGTCATGAAAATAAAATAATAAAATTTTGATAACATTTCGTTTTGTTATGATGTCCTCAAATCAGAGGAATATTTATCGATAAATTTAAATATCAAATTAAAAAAGAAATTGCCCTCCCAAACTGATTCGTGAGAAAAAGTAGTGATTAGTCAACCTTTTAACCTTTTAGGTAAAAGTTACCGTTTGTTTCGAAAGAAATTACTACCTGTATATTTGCACCGTTGTGGGTCACGTATACAGTTATTATGCGGGAAGATACACATAGCTTTATATACACACATATATATATATATACAAGGTAGGTACGGTCATAGACACGGGATCGACGCCAGTTCTCATTGTACACATATCAAGTCCATTAAAAAGTGACAAACAGGTCTGTAAACAACATGTCAAGCCACTTGTATGATCTCTCAGTAACATATATAATCAAGAAAACGGAGACCTCGCATGCATAAACAGTTTTACTTCGTGAAATCGCATTCCCTCTTTCTGGAAAACCTTTATAATGTTTTACCCAGACACGTGGACATGAATTCTGTTGAGGCCTTATCCATCTTTTATTATTCAATGCAAAAGTTGTTTTAAATTCGTATCATATCTCCTGACGTTTATATTAAAATCTTCTATAGTTTAATATTCAGCTAAACAGATGCTTATTTTTACAGAGTGTTTTAAATTTTTCAGTTATTTATCAGATAACATTAAATATTACATGAGGATGAATTAAATTCACCAATGCACATATTCATGCACCATTAGAAAGAACACCTTATTTCACGTTAACTTATGGATTGATTTTCAGGGTTTTTTATTTTACCAAGAATACTGCCGAGAGCCAACCAAGTACATGTCAGAAAATAGAATGAGACACCTGGAAACTAAACGACCTGAGGTCGAGCGCTTGCCGAAATGACGTAGAAATAGTCTGAAGAATGAGCAAGGAAGAAGAGAAAGAAAATAAGCCATTGCTTGAGAAAATAGGACCAATATTGTCAGAGTTATGATAGAAATAAGATTTTAACGTGTTTTGATTACCTTGACCTTTTTTGGCTATTTAGAACATACACATAGAACTTCCAGAAATATTTAATGCATACGATATATTAAAGTTACAAAGTGATTCCAGCAAGTTGACGACTGGAGGATGTTATTTGTAACACGCATGAACCAGCAAGAAGAAATTGAGACAGCTGACAAACAGACAAACATACTGACAAGTGACACAATATTGAGACCAGATGACTAAACCAGTTTATGGAAAAAACTAAGAGGAAGAAAATAAGCTATAGTTTATGTAATTGAGGTTGATAATTTTGGAAAAATGACCAAACTATGATATGTTGGGGAGGTTCGAGTGCAGCGCTCCCTAGCAGCCATAACCGGAAAATTGAATCAAGATGTTAGTGTAAGACAGAAGATGTACCAGTTTCAAAGTGATTCTTTAAAAAAATAAGTTTTTGATGACCTTGTCCTTTGACCTATATTGACCAGAAACAATAGGGTTCCAGTACTTTTGATTATCTACCAACTATAAAAGTTTGAAAGCAATTACTGCAAAAGTGTGCCCTGTTAAGTCGTCACAAACACACACACAAACAAACAAACAGACATACACAGGTGACCAATCCTGCTTGCCGAAATCGAAGACAAACTTGGACCTTGCAACTAACCACCTCCTTACAGACAAGGTCTTGTGCATAAAGCTATATTTAGGTCTAAATCTGTACGCTATCCTCCTTACAGTGTACAAACCATGATTACAGGAGAGACAACAAGTCGTTTGAGGACAACAGAGCCCGCTGGGACGGGGCATTCAGAAAATCCGTGACCTTTAACCCAAAGATTATATGTGGGATTTCTAACCCCCTACACAATACATTATTTAAATATGAAAGCTATATGATGACTGGTTGTTGAGTTATAAACTTTAACCTGAGCTGGTTAGTTTGTTCGTAAAATGCTTATTACTGGTCCAGAAATTAAAATATCGGGAAAGTTTTAATAGTTGTGTTTTTTATTGTCACTGTACATCAGTCTACTAAATTTAATTTAAATATATTTATCAGCAAATGGAGAAATAAGCTTAACAAACTTTAACCGGACTTGTTTATGAACAACCGGGACCTGTGACCTTGACCTTTTGATCCCTAAATCATACGGGGGATTCCTAATCCCCTATACAATACATATATATGTGAAATATAAAAGCAATAGGGGAAGTGGTTGCCGAGTTATAAATAGTTAACATTGGTATTGACACTGTAAATCAGTGTATTAAGTTTAAATGTATTCATTAGCAATGGAGAAATGAGACTAACAAAAAAACTTTAATCTGACTTGTTCATGAACAAAGGGGGCCTGTGATTTTTTACATTTTGATCTCCAAATCATAAAGGGGATATATTTCCACCTAAACAATACATATGTGTAATATGAAAGCAATCGAGTCAGTGGTTGCCGAGTTATAGACTTAACAAAAATTTTAACCTGGGATGTCTACGGACGACGCCGACGCCGGGGCACGGTATAATCTCTCCTGAACTTCGTTCCGGTGAGCTAAAAACTGTGTTAAAGTCGATTCGAAGGTAGGGAAACACTTGAAATTTGATAATATTTTCATAAGCTGGCATATTAATTCCAAAATGGTTTGAAAATATGGGGCATAGGCTAAATAAACTATAATTTAAAGTAAAACAATACCTTGCAAAATATTAAAGTAATGCTATAAAATCAATATCTGAGTAAACAAGCTATATCTTTCAACACATTAATCCTTTTTTATTAACCAATTTCCGAAATGCCCCGCAAATTTCATGAGATTCCGTTCATGAAGTTTTGTTTTGAACAAACATACATAAACACAAACGAACGGGGATGAATGTATACCCTCCTGGCGCAGGCAATAAACTCCTTGCACATTACGATGGCTGCCTGGATTGTATGATGCCGGGGGGGGGGGGGGGGGGGTTACTCGTGTGAGTAAAAACTGTCTGTCCAAGTGAGCCAACGATGGAATCATCGAATGTTTAATGTTTTCACTGATCTCAAACACGTATTTACACAGGCTCTGTCATATTTACACTTACATTACAACATTACTTAGCGTGTAGAATAAACCCTGAAATGTGAGGGTAATCACTCATATAAACATATAAAGGTACATATAAAGTAAATGGCGATATAATGTCATGTAATGTATGTGTCTGTTCTTTAAAATAGTAGTTTATTAAAATACGCACAGACAAACAGACGAAGAAATCGATTATATAAGAGGGCACTGTCTAGAAAATATTTCAGGTGTTTTCAATATCTCCTAAGGTCTAAATATACATACATGAACACACATACATACATACACAAACATATATATATATATATATATATATATATATATATATATATATATATATATATATATATATACTATAGAGAAGTGACATACCTGCCAAGTACAGGAAGAATATCCCCCATGCCAAGCACAGCCGCATTTTCGTGTCTTATGGTAAACCCTGGCAGATCTGAGAGCTTTGACTGGTAATATCGTGAACTCCGAGAAACTGCCAAGCAAACCCTTGCTCCTAAATACCTAGAATAAAACAGCGAGTTACGGCTTCATTACATGTTGATTTGTACAGTGTATAATCTTATGACATGCTCCGCGTGACCCCGACATACCTGGTTCGTTCACGGTTTGTATGGCTCACCGCCCAGGTGACGTATACATGGCTACACAACTCTCAGGTCAACCCACGCGCTACGCGCCAACAAGTCATCGCATATCATAACCACAGTGTTTTGAAATGGATATATATGTTCAGGTCTGAATACCACAAGGTTCTAGCGGAATATGATACGGAAATCCCTTCATAGTGAAGTGCATGCTACAACTAAAAGCCTTACTTTAAATAAGGTGAGCGAGCTTAAATATCAAATATGCTATAATTATGAAAATATGATACGGATATAATAATTCAAGGCCACGCATTTACCTTTACATGTGTCAGGAATGCAGGAAAACCCAGATGGACGGACGGTGACTGAAATTGACCTCTGACCTAGCTGCCTGTTGTTATGGTAACAGGATCAATGGCGGGGACGCTCGCACTATGAGTTGTACAGGTACGGGCGTGCTTGGTTGACGTCTCGCCCCGATCTTTACCGCGTACTACGGTACCCTCTCATCCTCAGTGTTAACAATACCCCGTTTTATGTGCGCTCTTATTTACACTTAACGGGCCAGGCCTGGAACGAACCCAGCGCCAAGCGATGCAGAAATGAGCCAGAATATGTGCATACAAATTAAGGTAACCGCTACGTGCTGAAGCAGAACAGACTGTTATGGGCGCGTATTATAACAGTGCTGGTTTGATATGTCGCCTGCAGCCCACCATGTCGCCAGTAATCTATATTTAGATCAATCCCAGCCCAGCAAACATTCAATGAGACAAGCCGGAACCCGTCAGACCGAACAGTGCTCATCTTTCACTGGACACGTTTTATCATTCCTGTACTTTTTCTGCCCATACCTGAGCACAACAAGGTAGGCACGTTCATCTATTAATTAAGCCCTAGTTTATTCATGCCCGTGATTGATTTTCAGGTCGCTTCATTAGCTGACCCCTGCGGACACGCCCACTTCGCTGGAATCCCTCTGCGCACTTGTTAATGCTTATATCGATTGCTCGTCAGGTATGACTAATTATTCAGGTATCCACGTTGATCCGGAGGGTATTCCCACTGACAGATAATTCTCTGTCTTGCAAGCTTTGTACTCCTCTCATTAACACAGGCAGGAACCTCCACTGTAATACACGGAATTCACTTAAATCTAAGGTGAGCGATAATAGCTAGGACAGGTAGCACTTTTAACTTAATTTTCATTCGTCTTAGTTCCAGCGTACACCGATTATGCTATATGTATGGTTAGTTCATATATATCATATATGATTACATAATGCAGTGCATTTACTATTTTACAGGTTAATACTTATATTGATTATTTAACATGCATCTTTTTCACATGAGATATGATATCTAAGCCAGAGTTAGGGGTTATATTCGAGAGAGAGAGAGAGAGTTTTTGTTATGTGGAAATATGTGAGGTGTATAAAATATTATATTTATTTGTGAACATAAAATACCTGTTAAACGGGAACTATAACATATATGTTATTACTATCAGATCACACGAAGAGGGATCTGGGATACATATATTAAGCGTTTGGTTTTAAACATATTCATCGTGGATCCGTATGGGTCTGTTTGTTCTTATTATGTTTATATTATTGTAGTGTAATTAACAAAATATGTAAGAGAGAGAGAGAGAGAGAGAGAGAGAGAGAGAGAGAAAGCATGATTTAACTTGCAGTAAACCATACGGCACACATGTAGTATTTGTTATATATAAAGTCTTATCCAACAGTTTTAAAGGCAGTGTTATTGAAAGCCGGTTTCGGTAAATATGTATTAGTTATAAAATATCATAAGTAGCAACAAACACTCGGTGTACGAATTCCAGATCTGACTGTTTAAATAACCCTACTGTGTTGGGAGCCAAGCCCAGCGTACAAATGTGTACAGTAAATAGCTATGTTTAATAGATCCGTATGGCAATACAGTTTTCTGTGCACGTTATCCAGTGGTAATAAGCCTAAGAGTATTTGAGTGGAGGATATGCTAGTTTACTTTTGCATTACTCATTTCTGAAAAAATACATGAACGTTGTTTTAAATGTATACAAAACTCCTTTCAGATTAGAAGAAACCGCACTCGAGTTGAAGACACAAACTGTTAGGACATGTCATGCGACTAATTAAGACTCCGCCTATATGCTTTGTCGCCCACGTGAGGGGGTGAACCTTCGGTGATCGTTTCTTTATGGCATTACGTTGTATGGGTTGTACAGGCGGATGATTACTCTTTAAGTGATCATTAAGTCGGGTGTACCATCTCAAGTATACTTCTGTCAAGTATAACCCCCTGGGATAGACGTTTGCTCAAACCTGAGAGGGGCTTGGTTCGGGGTTATTTGTACCTGCATGTACACATGATAAACCAGGAGAATCTTTTACACAACCTGTCACCATGGTAACAACATCCTGCCTCCTCCTCTTCATCCTGATTACCCTGGGTCACGTGACTTGCCAGGACCCGGATGGAGGAGGAACCAAACCCCAGCAAAGTGAGTTAATACTTTTCACACAATCTTATGTTATTCCTTAACATGATAGTATTTCATATATGCACATTCAGCAAATGTTTTACAAATGGCATAAGAAATTTATCATTCATTTATTATTGCGATTATTAAGATATATTTGTAAATGTCTTTTATTTAATTTTAACATAGTGCTTTAGTATATAATATATGACTTAATACTTTAGGCATATCTTAATTTAAGATACTCCAAAGGGATTTCTGTTTACATGTTTGACCTATATCCAAAACGAAAAACTGAATAAATTATCTCCACAGAGGAGAGAAGAAAAGTAATTCGTATTTCATATATGCACATTCAGCAAATGTTTTACAAATGGTATAAGATTTTTATCAGTCATTTATTATTGCGATTATTAAGATATATTTTAAATGTCTTTTATTTAATTTTAACATAGTGCTTTAGTGTATAATATATGACTTAATACTTTAGGCATATCTTAATTTAAGATACTTCAAAGGGACTTCTGTTTACATATTTGACCTATATCCAAAACGAAAAACTGAATAAATTATCTCTATAAAGGAGAGAAGAAAAGTAAATATGGATTGTAATAACCACATCAGTTATAAACGATAGTGTCTATTTCTTTAACATATGTTTAATATATGAGCTGTAGTTCGCTTTATTGGTCCTTGGTCTAATCTAAATACTTCATGTACCAGCCTGCTTCGTAATATCTGCTCAGAAACCCAGGTATTAATATACGTGCCTGTGCATTTAGGATAAGCGCATTTGTGCCAGCCAGTGTAAAACACTGCATTTTCACATATCCGCTCTCAGGGCATTATAGTCCTGGGGTATATAATCGAAAATATGGATATACTCATAATTCATGGATATTTAAGGAGTTACATAATGATATTAATAACATATGTAATGCTATACATGGCCTTTCGCTGGTAAACATTATGTTATATGTCAGCGAACGTTTTCCCGCGGAACGTTTTGTTTGATTTTAAATAATTTATATTGGCCATAGTGAATGTAGCATTAGTAGAAGTAGTAGTAGTAGTAGTAATAATAATAAAAGAAGTAGAAGAAGTACTAGTAGTGGTGGTAGAAGTAGCAGTATTTCATTAGAGATGCATGCAACTTTAGATTTACATCTTGGATTGAACCTTCAGTCCCTATTCCCTTTTATTGTCAAAATATGTGACATTATTTAAATAAAGGAAAATAATCGCGAAATATTAATGGACAGTATCAGATAGGTCCGACTCTTTATACAAGTATTAAAAAAAGTGCCAGTGATATAGTACGAATACATCTGTTCCACGAATATTAGCACTGCGCATTATCCTTAAAAGATATATTATTTTGTTTTTATTATTTGAGAAATAACAAACATGATATTTAGTGTCAGTCATTAGCAACATATGTCGCTAGTGGGGTGTAATCATAATTGACTTTTATCAAATCTGATATTTTGTCTTACATAAATAATACCTGATGTTTTTGACAGTATGTGTTTTTTACATCACTACTTGATATAAACCGGCCTTTTTGTCAATGTTTCAGCCTGCCCGCCGGGTTACTTCGGAACCAATTGTACCGGTGAGTGTCACTGTTTGAACGGTCCTGATCAGTGTGAGCAGGCAGAGCTACAGGGATACTGCCTTGACTACCAGTGTGACAGGGGCTGGACAGGAAAGCCTTACTGCCAGGAAGGCAAGTCCCAGTAACGAGGGGGAAGGATCAGGGGGTTAAGATCAATCACACGTATAAATCCCAAAATAGTATCATAAAACCCGTTAGCTTATAAGAAAATATTTGTATAAATGTTGGAGAAACTGGTACCATTTCTTGGCATATTACTTTTTTATTTATCTTCCCACGAAATAGCAGAAGTTGTGTAATTTTAAAAGAAGCAGTATAGCCATTTCTGCGGCCACTTTGTACTCTGCAGTGTCGTCGGTCACAGAAAAGAAAATATCCTGCGACAAAGAATTCTATACCTCAAGAAAAACTCAGTGTGTGTATTTCTGACAATTTCAGCGTCAGATTTTCAAGAAAGAGTAAACACACATTTTTGCTTGATTTATGTCATTTCTAAACACATTCCATGAAGTCATACTGATCACACCAGGGCCCGGGTCTTTTTTTTTTTGGTGTATTCCTCCGTCACATGACAAAGTCATTCAGTTTGGTGAGGGTAAAAAAAGGGGGGGACTGATCCAGCAGGCATAATTGGTTCGGGGGGGAGGGGAGGCAAGCGCATTACCGGATGCTATTCAAGTTGGAAATGAGAAAAAGAGAGAGGTTAGGCGAGTAGAGGTATAATATAGTTTTACATTTCGATAGAAACAGTTTAAAATGTCTCCACAATAATACGGACCACTGGTTCAATCTGTTTTTATTATTTAGCCAAAAGTAACATTATCTGGACTGTTGCAGTATTTGTTTTATTTGTCACACCAGTATGCTTTTGGCCTATTCTTCTAAGCTTGGCTTCTGCGCATCTTCGTGTACAATGAAATGCTTGTAATTGATAACTGTAATTCTGTGTTCGCCTCTGTTTTCATCTTTTACCGTTAGATGGCAGTGTGTAATCCCTCCCTGTGTGACAGTAAGTTTGATCATTGCTCCACGAAGAAAATATTAGCTTTTTAATCAGAGAAACGTAAACATTTTGAACAAAAATCAAATTACAGCAGATGTGCTTATACCTAAGACTATGCCTCTAGATGTACCGTTTTGAAGATTTTCTTATTATTCTTTCAATGTGAATACCATGCAATGGACGTTTCTTTGCTCACCTGTGCGCCAATTTTTCAACCTTTGTCCGTATGAAAACACTGACAGCTTGTATCAGCAATGGCTTCAAGAAACTATTGTATATGTGTGTATATTGGACAAATCACATTTCAAAACAAATTAAAAAACTTTCATGAAATCATATTGTTAAACTGAATATTATTAATATCACTAAGGGATATTGACTATTTATTCAAATAATGCTAAGAGGTCATCTGTATCAAAAGATATATGGTGGAACATTTTTATACACACTCTTGAGCTAATACCGACACCGAAAAATTAAGTCTTATAAAGATGGAGTTTGTTTGTTCTTTTTTTAGAGTTTGCATTTCATCTTATTTTATCTTTTTCATTTCTTGGTAAAAGTAGGTTGTATGGTTATATCTGTGTGCAAGCTGCATAAAATATGATTTAAATATGATAATTTTATATTAACATTTCTCAGAAGTCCTTAAAATATGTTCAGCTGGTGTGCATTAATTGTGCATACCGTCAGAGAACTTTAAAGAGTTTAATCATGTACAGCCAATAGTATCTCAGAAATGTTTATGAGAGTCATCTATTTAATCGATTTTTTATTTCAAATATGATTCAGCTTTGCACATAAATCATAACAACAACTTTCCATATGAATTTTTGTGTAGTTCTAGAAGCAACAGTAGCATAAAATTTTAGATGAACAGGAGAACGTTATATTTGTGTCGTAATGTTTTCGTTATTCGTTGCCTTTCAGAGTGTGTGTCGGGAAGGTACGGCTCTAATTGTGCGTTTGAGTGTCACTGTCCCGTGGGTGACACATGTGACCGTGTCAGCGGCAGATGTAACAGCGGGCAGTGTCACCCCGAATATACCGGAGCCGGCTGTCAAATACGTAAGTGACATCACCTCCTAAGTCGTCATTTTAGTGTTATTCATCTACATCCAAACTCATGCAATCAATAAACGTTACTCAGTGGTCCAGTCATATTAAAAACATCAGGTGTCGGCATTGTAAACCTCACCTTTCCCACATATCTGTATCATTTATCATCATTATAACATATCTTGGAATATATAATATTCAGAAGTATACAGTAGAACCTGTCTAAAACACTACCTAACTAATAAGACCACCTGTTAATTATAACCACCCTTGGCAAGTCCTACTGGTGATCATATAACACAGGTTTTACTGTAATATATCCATTCACACAATGTTAATGACACTGCCCCTCGTGTTTTCCCATTAAAATATCATGACAGTCATTATTATTTCCAAAGAAATAATCGCAGGGGCGGATCCAGTATTTTAAAGGGCTTCCATTTTATTACGAAAATAATATGCTCTACAAAGTTCACAAATATCTCTTATATACCACAAATATTTAATCAAATATCCAAAACAGCAGCTTGCTTGATTCACCAAGACATTCAGTGTGTATTGGTATGTCCTGTAAGTGATGTGTATAAGTATGTGCATCATGTGTTTATTTTTTGTTTTATTATTTGATTGAATTTGGATTGACTGTATTATATATCATTGATTGTTGAAAAGTTTGAGCAATTTTGTGCTACTTGTACAATTCAATAGAAATAAATATGTTTAAACCAACCCTCATATTCAGAAATCGCTGTAAGAATAGTGCAATAAAGGTTATTTTTTCTGCGATCCTCTTCTGACTTGCATCTGTTTGGTTGAAAATTGTTCTCGTTCCTTTTCAGGGTTGCCTCGGTTGATAACAGCACCGCAAGTGGTCAATGTATCTTGTGGAAACTTCACCGTATTTTGGAGAGCTTGGATTAAGGGCAATGATATTGGTGACCCTCCCGTCGGATGGTACACGTAAGTGTGAACTTTCACATTTTTGTGGATACAACGAACGAGTATTTTTTCTTATGGATATGTACATCTGAAATTGTTGTAGTGACATGATTGGACCAGCCTAAGCGATGTGTATTTTTTTTTTACTCCAACGTGAAATGTGTCAGTTTGCAATCTCCTAGTTTGCAATCCCATGTGTTGCTGCCATAGCGGAGTGATCTTTGTGTTAAACGGAGGTTCATCCTGGAAACGACCACCGTGCTCATCATACAGAGTGTCGCTCTCAATCACCTAAGTCCTTTGCACCCCCCCCCCCCCTCCCATCAATTTACGACACACGCAAACATTATGTTAATACTGAAATGAGGTCACCTGTCCGCTCTGGCTTGAACTAATTAAGGGTCAGTTAACAGGGTTCAGCTTATCAAGAGATGCAATGTTCAAGCTCAAAACACTGCTACTGCAGGCATGATCCAAGGTATCATAGGTCCATTTGCCAGCCAATCAGGGATTGAAGGATGTTATGGTTAAGATATTATATGTAATTCTGGTTGACAGGTCAATTAAAATATTACTTTTTTTTCTGAATGATGAACTAAATTGTCAATAACACATTTTTGTGACAAGGTGGGTATAAAATAATCAAGAAGTAAACAAAATTTATGATAAAAAAACATGTTTTACGATATTAAGACCTTAAATATATGATATGGACATCTGATCATTCTTGTCAGTGCATCTAGTATATAATATAATCGGTTCAGTCATATTGCTGGGGTTTTTTTATACAGTTTGCAGGAGCAAGTGAACGGGTCCGACTGGACTGACTATCAGCAGGTGGACGGCAGACACGGTGACGAAGTATTCTACATCTACAGAACGGAGGTCAGTCCAGCTGATGTTTTCCGGTTCCGGGTCAGAGTTGACCGAGACGATGATGGAAAACAGGAAATAGGAGGATTTAGCCCAGTCTCGGTCCCCGTTATGGCCGCATGTCCAGGTAACTGTTATGTAGACAACGTAACATTTAAACTGAATTGCCCACCAGATACAGGCCATCATACAGCTAATAAGATGTAATTTCTCCCGCTGATAGAGCAATGAAGACGTGCTTTCATTGTATCGCAACGCTCAGGACAGGAACTGCCACCTAGCGCCAAGTTGTAAAACTAGTTTACGGTACTTCACCGTCGTACTGTGTGGTGATAAAACCCGGCACTGAACGTACGGACTTTATCTCGTCTGTCAGTGCAGCGGCACACGTTTTACTTTACACAAATTAGAAGCAGATATAAATACCGACTCCCTGGTAAGGGCAACGTCTACACATGTTCCATAAACTGAATAAGGTCATTCTGGATTTTTTTTGTTTCCTTTTTTGCCTGATATTAAATTTAACACACTTATCAGCTGCATTTAGCATCATTTCAATTATTATGGAATGCACTTTTAAATTATAATGGACATATATACTCTGTCTTACATAAGTATTTAGGCAATGCAGTACTGTATAATTTTTCTTGATTCTTCTGTCCAGCCCCTACAACTACTCAAGGGCCAACCACGACCGTAACGACCGTGGAAGTAACGACTGCCGGAGCGACCACAGCGCCACCTACCACGGAGGCTCCGACGACCCAGCCGTCCACACGATTTCCGGTAACCACCCAGCCGCAGTCTACCACGACGACACAACCTCCTAGAGGTGAGAGCAGACACTGAATGGGTCGCAATTGGCATGGTAGATCAGCATTGAATTAGAATTTACGAGTTATGAGCATCATAAGCTTTTATACTGAGTAACAAAACTAATTTTGTTTTGCTTTCTGTATCTTTAGATTCCATTTCAGTATATTTACCTTGTCGGAATTGAGAGTGGAATGGGATGAGGCATTTTTTTAAATACGTTTATGAACAGTAATAAAAGAATCAATCACTGAATATTTCGTAAAGCTTAAACTTATTATCTAATTTAATTATTGAATGAATATGTGTCGAAGATAAAAAGAGCTTAGCTAATATAAACACGACCATGATTACCATGAAAATTAAAATGCTGGGGGACAAAGTTATATCAAGTCTGTTACTTATTTCACCATCACATCCAGTTTAGGGATTCCAGATACAGGTTTGTTCTTTGACTCTCACAGCTCCGCAGGCGGTAAGTAACATCACAGTGACGTTCACGGAAGAAGGTGAAGTGATGGTAGTATGGAACGCTCCCGACGGTGACCCCGCCGCCCTATACGCCAACATCACGTATCAGAAACTGAGCACCGGTGACTGTCAACCGGTGGTGGGGGACGTGCTGACCACCACTGTGGGGGCGCCACTGGCCTTCGTGCAGCTTCCGGCCATGGACCGCTGGGCGAGGTACCGTGTCACAGTCATTGTGGTCAATGCTGTGGGACCAAGTCCGGCAACATCCAAGGAATTTAACACTCAGGAACAAGGTACGTAGAACTTAAATATTCAGACCAGTCCTGGTATTTAAAGGAGACTACTTCGATATCTGACGTCCATTAACTAAAGATAATCGGTTGAACCTTTCATTAAAATAGTTCAGAAAACTCCGATCTGATTGCATAATGGCTGGTCGTTTCGTTTATATCTACGTGTTTATAATATTTGGGGTACCCGCAGAAATAATAAAAACCCATTCAACAAGGATATCCGGCAGTATATCAGACGAGTCAGAGTTTTGTAAAGGGCGTGTTGTAGCTAGTGACCTTTCAACTTCCGCACGTGCAACCATCCACTTTAAGTTACATTTTTATTTTTCAACATCGCACTGTTTACTCACATCTTTCATATAAAAAAGCTAGTTCATAGGACACAGAGGCCTTATAAGAACTTTTCTGAAAATACTAGTAAATTACCTGAGTACATAAATGTGTCCGGAGAGTAAACCAGGAATCACAAACTTTCTACAGAGAGAGTAGGTCAATAGCTGGCTGTAAGCGTATTTAAGTCAGGTCCAATAGTTGTCCCTTGGTGTATAAACAAATAACTTGTAAATAACATGTCCTAGTCAGTTTGCATGTTATAAAAAGTCACAAAAACGTAAACAGTGTAAATTATTTTTCATATTTTGGTCTTTTTGTCTTCTTCGGTTCCAGATTTTTCCACATACCAATCTACGGAATGCCTCTTTTAGGCCTCTTTAATGCAACTTTAAGGCCGTAAAATTTAAATCAGTATTCAATTATATATTGTACAGCTTTAGCACAACACCTTTGTTTTCAGCTCCGGACGGTACTGTGACAAACGTGGGATATCGTTCCCTGTCAGCGAGGTCACTGACTTTTGCCTGGAGTCCTGTTCCGTGTCCAAATCGAGGAGGTGTTTTTGTGAGATATAACCTCGATTTCTATGACGTCACCTCCGGTAAACTACACCTTCAGACTTCAACGAGAGATGAGGGGTATAAACTAACCGGCCTCCTCCCGTATACGACATACGGGGTACGAATCAGCTACGTCAATAAGATACAGGCGGGGCCCGCGTCAGAAATGTACAACGTGACAACGCTGGAATCAGGTGAGTGTTTGACAAACCATCTAAGTGCTGCAAGTCTGCCCCAGAGGTCGCTTCGTTACAATTGCCTCTGTCAATTTATCTGATGCTTTTGAAAGGAAGTTGGTCCATTTTTGTCCACAATGTTCTCTGAAGCCACTTTGCGTAAGACACACTGCTATACCCCATTTTAAAGGTTATTGTTCTTCCAGTGACCTCACCGTTATTAGAACAAATCTTTTATAAATGATTGTGAGTGATTTTTGTGTGAATTTTAAATTGCATGGAGGTTACAACCGAAAACACACGAACTGCCTTCGGCAAAGTTGGGAATACCTGCGTGATCTAGTAATCTGGTGATTCACAACACAGGCGTGAGCCTCCAGCGTAGGGTTAAGATATATTGTGCATATGAATAATCTCTGCCGTTAGTGACGGATTTAATATGTGTCAAATTCAGTGTCGTATCACCGCACACTATCAGGGGGATCGGATGGTCAACTCCATGGGAGTGGGGGATTCAGGATTTAAGAAAAGGAGGGGGCGTAAGACCGCTAAAGTTGATCTGAAACACTTAAAAAATGTTGCGGCGGCTAACAAGGGGGGAGGGGGTCCGGATCCCCTACAAACAAGGCATGCATATTCCCGTTTCTATCTTTAGGAACATCTGCCTTGTCTTAAAACAGACATTTAATTCATCTTTCATATCTCCCTCACATAAAATATCATTTAAACTTCTAACAATAATAACATATGTAACCAGTGAAAGATCTTCGAAAATCTGATTGCACTGACGTCTCATTCCGATTCGCATATCTAAACATCATCTCTTACTTGGTCTTCAAGGTAGACATACCGAGGTATGAATTTCTTGCCGCGAGCAATCGCGACAAAATTAATGTAAAAATATATGTACATACCTTATTGAGACAGTAAGCCACTGAAAATTTATATTTTATTGTAACTATTAGAATTAAAAAATGAGCCAACATACAAAATCTTATTAAATACATCTCCAACCCCGACAAAAAGCCCAGTTACCGGGTTTATCAGCTGGTCAGAGTTCACGTTTTCCTTTTCCTCTGTCAATCTCGAAGGTTAAGCCTAATTAGTGCTTAATTTTATCTAATTTTCCAGAATTCTGCATATTTTATTTACAAGTTTGAGTGTTTGATTCCTGTTTAATTAGGATGTTTATGTTGTATTATGCAGTTGTGATTCTTCTCTTAGAATGCATTAATATTAATATTCAGTAATTTGTGTCTGTTTTAGAAGTAAAATTAACGTTTAGAACAGGGTTATAATAGGCAGCAATACTGTACAACATAATACCATAGCACAAACGTTGATTTAAATGTGATTATAAACTTTACATACATATAAATCCTTCGGTTACAGCGCCACCAGCTCCTACCGACGTGCTCAGTCTGGACAGAACAGACACCACGATTCGCATACGATGGTCTGCGCCGACGCCACCTAACGGCCAACTGTTGACTTATCGTATCTTCTACAAACGGGAGGGCGGCACCATCGTCAACACGGTGGACCACCCTGACATTGATACAAGGGAACGGGAGATTACTGGCCTTGATCCATACACGGTTTATGTGATAGAGGTGAGATTTACGTGAATTCTGGAAAAATCTTCTACTTAGAGTTTTAATGTGAGTACATTGTCATGGTTGACAAACCTACCATAGAATATGCCTACACAAGCTGATTAAAGATGAAGCAAAGTAAATAAAAAATATTAATGTTAAGGGAAGTAACAATTTTTCAAGCATGAATGAAAAGATGTGATGTATCTTAAAGTATCATATATATATATATATATATATATATATACATATATATATATATATATATATAT
Source organism: Sipunculus nudus (assembly GCA_026874595.1). Lineage (NCBI taxonomy): Eukaryota > Metazoa > Annelida > Sipuncula > Golfingiida > Sipunculidae > Sipunculus > Sipunculus nudus. The sequence continues at coordinate 69,711,522 of CM049310.1, forward strand.
ATATATATATATATATATATATATATATATATATATACTAAGGGGTAAGAACATAATCTATTTATTAACAACATATTCCAATTAAGATATTTTCAGACTAACATTTTACTGTGTCTTCTCTCCAGGTGGAAGCCGAAACTAATGGAGGATGGGGAAACCGTAGTGCTCCATTGATACAACGGACAGAGGAGGGCATCCCAGGCGCTCCCCGGGAATTAAAGCGTGAGAGCAGAAACACCACGTGCCTGCGTCTTACCTGGAGAGAACCGAGTGATCCTAACGGGGTCATCCGGAAATACAAGGTACGGCATTATATAATGCCTTCTCTGACATTAGAAAGTCTACGATCAGTGTATTAGCGTTAAAGTGCCTTTGAGGCTCTATGAAAATGCAAATATTTTCGTCATTTGTGACAGAACCTCATGGCCTATAAATACGCTGTCACTTGACATAAACCAAGGCAATCGTGAGCTTTTTTAGTATACTTTCTAATAATACCTTCTACCATGTGCAAGGAAAACAATTAACCTCAGCATATTGGTAAATCCCTCGGCATGTTTGTTGAAAACAAGCGTTGCTCGCAATGGATGACGGCCAACTTGTATGCGACACAGGAAATGACTCGAGACCATGGAGACGGCTTATCAGTTTAGTTTTAAGTACCTATGTATTTGTTTGCTTTAATCATCGCTCGTAGCCTAATGTTAAGATTATCGACTGTTAACCATGACATCAATGAAAAATTATGGGTGCCGTTGCAGTACATTGCCCGACATTGGGTTGTATCACGACTCGGGTTAGGCATACCAGTCCGGTATAAATGTCTACCGAGTCTAGTATTCACGGCCAGGCATAATAGCACAGGGTAAAAGTCGTAAGACAAAGATGGACCAAGAGTCTTTAGATTTCGGTTTTTTATATAGCGTAACTCTGATATCATTTAATTGTTAATATTGTTCTTAAAATAAGACCCCAGCCTTAGCCGGCCGAGGCATTAGTTGAGAGTAGTTATAACATAATGAACGTCCCTGATGAAGATTAATTTTTGCAGCAGTTGCATATTTTTCAACCGAAATATTACACATCAAATTTATCAGTATACGCTTTCATTAAATCTATAAACGCCAATATTGGTACCTGTAAAAATTGCATATTGATATTCATTCCCTTGGGACTGAAAGTAATTTAAGTCACGCATTTAAAATGTGAGTGCATTCTATCAATCTCATCAGTAATATTTGCCAACATTTTGACTTGTGTTTTTTTTTTAATCACAGTCTAGATTTTGATCCATCGATATATGGCCAGTAGTTCAAACCTCTGAGTGCACTGTGCGGTCAAGGAATTACATGTTTCCCTGGCGGACAAACTTAAATATACAAATATTTATTTATATTTCCCGCATACGTGCCCCTTGTACTTGCTCATAAGTGCTCGCTAGGAAGTAATGTTTACAAACCGTGTATTTTATATTTTCCTTTAAGCAGACCAGTATATCTCTTCCAGATTACAAGCCGGGTGATAACTACCTACTCCGTGAATGAACCAGCACAGCGTACAATAGAAATAGAAACCAACTCCAGCCACACAGTGTGTAGTCTGATGCCAGGCAGCCTGTATAAGTTTAGTCTCAGTGCCGGGACGCAGAAAGGTTACGGACCATCAGTGGACACGGAGTCATGGACAGAGGTAGGAGATCCCCAGTCTCCCCCCAGGCCGACAATAGACGCCAGGGGTAACACCTACATCAACCTGACCCTGCAGCCTGTTGTGCTACAGGCAGGTCCTGTGACGTCATTTTATCTGGTAGTCGACGACAAAGAGGAGGAAGCGCCTCCGCGTAGGAAGAGAAACCCAGTGGACGCCATACCACTTCCGGGATACACGGCTGCTGAGATTGATCCAATCAGAACGGCCACTAGGTTTGTTCTTGGTGACGGTAAAAAGTACAAAGTTTATACCAACATACCTCTCAAGGCCGGATCAAAATACGATATATTTTACGTGGTAAAAAGTTCACTTGACGGTGTAACTAAATACGGGTATGAGAAGATGGAAGTCGCTACCTCTTCAGGACCTGGAGCTCCCGGCCCTAGCACCGGGACAGAGGGCTCAACGGGGCTGATTCTGATGATTGCACTTCCAATTATCGGCCTCATCATCTTAATTATTGTCGTTATAGTATTGTTCATGTTGTTGAGGAAGAGAGGTAAACAGAAAGGACTACCAGTAAAAAATAACAAGGAATGGCTGACCTACTATCAGAACAACTACACGAATTCAAAAGACACTCTACAGAGCCGGGGAGGAAACTGGAGTGACACTCATGATCTTGATGAGTCGCGCCACGTGACTTTGAAGGGGAAGAATTATGAGCCGGTTGACTTGCAGGTGGCAGCACTGCAAGGGAAACGCCCAACCATCTCTTTTGAGGCAGAATACCGGAATTTGCCAACCGGAAGACAATACCCATGGCGCGTGGCAGAGAAACCTGAAAATGAACCCAAGAACAGGTTTGATCATCTGATGGCCTATGATCATAGCCGTGTTGTTCTTCATAGAAGTAAAGGGTCCGACTATATCAACGCTAATTATATCCACGGGTATGGCGACGACAAACAGAACGCTTATATCGCGTGTCAGAGCCCGCACAATGATATAACAACAAGAGATTTCTGGGAGATGATATACCAAGAAAACTGCAGTAAAGTCGTGTTCCTGGCGAATCTGTTGGAAGACGGAATCATGAAATCCGAGCAGTACTGGCCTACAGATGGAGTGGGAAATTATGGTGTCACCACAGTCAGGCACGTAAGGACTGAGGATTATGCAAATTTTGTCATCCGAACATTTGATCTTTCGAAAACAGGTGAAGGCACGAAGCGGGTGACGCAGTACCAGTTCACAGAGTGGCCGGAACACGGTGTACCCGATGACCCCATACCTTTCCTAGAATTTCGCATGAAAGTAAAAACTGATTTGTCTGGAGACAATGGACCCATGGTGGTGCATTGTGGGACAGGTGTTAGTCGAGCTGCTGTGTTTATCGCTGTCGACTCTCTATTAGAACAGGCGCAGGTAGAAAACGCAGTGAACGTGTTTCGTTTCTGTAATCGCATGAGGCGCTGTCGTGTGATGATGGTGCGCACATTGAAACAATACATATTTATATACGAGTCGTTGTTTGAGGCTCTGCTGACGTCATATCATATCGTGGGGGATGACCTGAGGACAAATTACAGACTCCTCTCAAACGTTAATCCGGTCACAGATAAATCTTACTTCCGCGAACAATTTGAAGTATTAGAGGACTTCACCCCAAAACTGACAGATGCCCAATGTTCTGTAGGCATCAGAGTGGAAAATAAAAAGAAAAATCGATTTCCCGGCATCCTACCGCCAGATGAACATCGGCCAGTGTTGCGAACACCGGGGGGTCTGGGTAGGACGGACTATATTAATGCTTTGTATCTAGACAGCTACCTTGACCGGGACAAGTACGTTGTGACCCAGACACCTTTACAAAGCACGATCATTGACTTCTGGAAGCTGGTTTATGACCATGACGTCACTGCTATTGTTATGCTAAATAACGAGGACTTTAAAGAGGAAACCTGTGCTGATTATTGGCCCCACCAGCCCGGAACACAGCGCTGGGAGCCGTTTTTCGTGGATCTGCGACAGGTTGAACGAGTGCCAAACATAACTATCAGAACAATGATACTTCACAATGCACAGAAACCTTCTGAGCCGGGCCGAGAGATCAAACACTACCAGTTCGGTGCCTGGCCGATGTATAACAAAGTCCCGGACTCCAGAGAGGCCATGATGGAGCTGGTGGACCTGGTAGAACAATGGCAGGAGGATGTGGAGACCCAGGACTGCCCGGTGCTCGTTCATTGCATGGACGGCGCCAGTCGCAGCGGACTGTACTGCGCATGTGCGATTCTGAGTGAGAAAATGCGGCTTGAAGGGGAGGTTGATGTGTTCCACACGGTGAAGCACATGAAACGCCGGCGGCCTCACTTCATCAGCACTCCGGTAAGTTTCATACATATGTTAGTAATTACTAAGTACAGGTAAACAACAGCATTAACAAACATTCAATAGACTATTTGATCAAATAATGCACGCCTTAGAAGAAGTAAACGTATATGGAAGAACTAGAATAACACTCACACCTTCCAAATGGCAAAGTAGTCCTGCTGCAGCCGTCCCTTTGTTAGGATCCGCACTACATTTTATTTTAGTCTGTCCTTGACTATATATGTGCAACCCCTGCATTATACTTTTCTGCTATAACAGGCAAACAAAGATGAAACACAACCTCCTGGGCAGAGTTTAGTAACAATGGTCATTTAACCCATTTATAAAATTAAACAAAGGTAATTCCCATTACTTTTTATTCGTCATAAATGTTGGATGCTACATGGTGTATTAATTTAGTGTGATGCCTGTTTGCTACATATGGTTAAGAAGGAGCTTAACATTTGTCTTTTGAAGTATTGTAAACACGTTCAGAAAACATGACAGAACAATAATTGTGTGGTTTCATGTATGCGATTTCAATTATAAATGTGGCTTTGACCAGTTTAAAAATAAAAAAGCAAAAATCCTTATTGTGTCATGCGCGCTTCTATCAGTTGAACATGAAATCCTTTTAACACAACATTAAAACAGTTCGTGTATCAGCCCAACTTGTACTGTTTAAATAAAGTCTGACATAATGAAGTCTGAGTGTAATTCTTCACCATTAACAAGGACAAGATCATGGTCAGTATTGTGCTTTACAGTTTACTTGATTTGCTACGGAGGAACACGATAAAATCCCATCTGAATTTTAATAAGCATCTAAACTACAACTTCCAGACCTTGAACCTTAAGCATTTATTTTAAACACTCAGAAAATGTTAGTTTTTTTATCATCATATGGTATGAATCATCTGATTTTTTATGTCTTAGGATATAGCAAATTGTCTGTAAAAACGATTTCATTTCTTTTCTCTCTGCGCATATATACATTTATTTCTTGATTATTACTATTCGTGTACATCTTTCTTTTCAGGAACAATACAAGTTCTGCTTCAAGTTTTTGTGGGACTATATGAACACGCGGATGAATTTGCCAAACCTGTCAAACGGTCACGTGACCTTCGGCAGCACCTAGAAGAGGAACATGTTTTTCTAGTCAAACTGCCTTGACTTCGTGATACACTTTCATGCAGTTAGAACTATAGTATGCATATTGATGAAGCTAATGAAAGTGGTATGCTCCAAAGAGTATCAATACTTTTTTTTCGGATGTACGTTCTTAGAATCATATAGGGGAAAGCTGCTTTTTTATCACAATTAGCTTTAGTATGGTGTGATATTAAATTTAAGCCAGCAGAACCGTGGGTAATATAATAATATAACAAGATGGCGGAACTGCACACGACAGTTGTAATGGAAGTAATTGGGCGCCAAGGGCCATATACCGTGTTGAAATAAATAACACGTGAACCCATTGGCAGTCACAGCAGTAAGCGTAATCCAAAGATGTAACTCTACGAAGAACATTTTTATTACTAATACTTGTGATACATTTATCGGTGCTTTACTGTGAGGTTTTACATTTATTATCTCCACAGTTGCCAAATCCTGTGATACATGCAGTCAGCTCACGAACTGCGATTTTTAGTTCAGTCATCATTAAATTATACATGTAAATATTATATAGCAGTTACAAGTATCACGTATTTTTTTACATTCTGTGCTATATATCCTAAAAGCCACAAAAGTAATCCAATATGATGTCAGATTTTTATTAATTTACAATACACAAAAGTACTCCAATATGATGCCAGATTTTTTATTAATTTACAATACACAAAAGTACTCCAATTTGATGCCAGATTTTTAATAATTTACCATAAACTTAATTCTGCGGTCGTTTTTAGTACATCTGGTTATGCGTGTAAATATTTGTACATTAACTGCATATAAAAACCCCCTTTTATACTCATTCATTACTCATAAAGGTGAAATTCTGTTCACATTTTTACGGAAGAAACAAGTGCCTGTCTGCCTTTTATTCAACCATATTTTAAATCATACACTAAGAGCTGATATTACAATCAAGAATTTTTGCTATTCTTTTAATGTATTAATGGCGCAGAGTGATATCCCATTTTATCAAATGAAATATCTGTCTGCAGGAGAACTCCAAGCTTAATGATAACTCATCTATAACTTAAATATTACACACACTACATAAGCAAAGAGGATCATATTCATATATACTAGTATTATATCAAGGAGTATAATATTAAATGTTCTTGATGTTATAACGGATAAATCGTGTCGAATACTCCTAATTGCTACGATACTGTATTGAATGTATTCTTCTCATAATTAATTTTCTGACTGTATGGTTTCTCTCGACAAAATAAAGTTATTTATACAATTTTATTCCGTGTGACTCAGGAATATTTTCCATATATATCTTACAGGGGCGTCAATATGGGGGGATGGGGGTATATTTACCCCCCCCCCACTTTTTGGCAAGGGGGGATGGTCAATGTAATCACCTCCCCCCCCCCCACTTTTCACTTTCCCTAACTTATTTCTAAAATATTATAATTATTGGAAATATGATTAAGAATAAATATATATAATAATTATATATATAAATATAAATATATGTATATAGTTGAATATGCCACTCAGAGACGTTAAAAAATATATATATATATGTGTGTGTGTGTGTGTGTATACAAAGTCATTCCCCCACCCTGGAAGAAAAATTGAAACCATAGTATATCTGCCATTCACTCATATACGCAAAATCTTTATAACCATCAATAACGTTTTATTGACTAAGACAAAATTGAAATATTTCTTTAAATAAATCAAGAAGACCAATTTTATCTCAGCTCAGTCCGGCGTCCGTCCGCAGTCGGGTGTGCCGTCCGTCCGTTAACAGGGCACAAATCGTAACCGTTAGACTTGGAATCTTCTTACTATACATGCAAGGAGGTCATAGGCAAATCTCTTTTTAAAACCTTAAATAAGGTCATGGTGATCTATATTTTGTGGCCTACGGGCCGAAAGCATGATTTTGAGCATCCGGAAATTCAGGCAGGGCACAAATTCTATCAATTAGGCCCAGAATCCTCTAACGTTACATCCAGAGAAATCGTAGGCAAATGTTCTTGGAAACCTGAACTGAGGTCACTGTGACCTATATTCTGCGGCCTATAGGAGAAAGTTGTCATATGAGCACTTTGAATGTCATATGGGGACAAATCGTATCCGTAAGGCCTAGAATCTTCTAACACAAAATCAAGGGAGTCTGTAGTTTAATCTCCTTGGAAACCTGAAATTAGGTCATGGTGATCTATATTTTGTGATCTACGGACCGAAAACGTGATTTTGAGCATCCAGACAGGCGGGGCACAAAGTCTATCCTTAAGATCTAGAATCCTCTAACCTAAAATTTGGGGAGGTCCTAGTCAAATGTCTTTGGAAATCTGGAATAATCTCACTGTAACCTATATTCTGCAACTTTTAGGGAAGAGATGTCACATGAGCACCCAAAATTTCAGATGGGGAAAAGTCATGTCTGTTAGGCCTTGAAACTTCTAATACAAAATCCTAGGAGGTTCTATAGGCAAATCTCCTTGAAAACCTGAAATTAGGTCATGGTGACCTATATTTTGCGACCTACAGAACGAAACGTGATTTTGTGCACATAGAAAAATAGGTGGGGAAAAAATCTATCCATTAGGCCCAGAATCCTCTAACGTGACATTTAGCGATCGAGATCCTAGGCAAATGTCTTTGGAAAACTGAAATGAGGTCACTGTGACCTATATTCTTCAACCTTAAGAAAAAGGATGTCATATAAGCACCCTGAATATCAGATGGTCACAAATCGTAACCATTTGGCCTCGAATCTCTAACGCAGTATCGTGAGAGGTTTAGGTCATTGCGACCTATATTTTGCGAAACGTGAAATAAGCACCCAGAAAGTTAGGAAGTCCTAGGAAACCTGCAATTAGGTCACCTTTGGCTATATTCTGCGACCTATAGGGCAAAGTTGTCATATGAGCACTCTGAATGTTAGATGGGGACAAATCGTATCTGATAGGTCTAGAATCTTCTCACAATATATCCAGTGAGTTTCTAGGCAAATCTCCTGGTAAACCTGAAATTAGGTTATGGTGACCTGTTCTTTATGACCTTCAGGCAAATAACACTGTTTTTTATCACCCAGACAGTAAGATCCTCCTACGTGACATTTAGGGAGGTCCTCGGCAAATGTCCTTGGACACCTGAAATTAGGTCAAGGTAACATACATTTTTTTACCTATGGGCCGAAAACATGATTTTGAGCACCCAGAAAACAGACAGGGCACAAATTGTATCCATTAGGCCTAGAAACTTCTAATGTTAAATGGCAAATGTCCTGGGCATATGTCCTTGCAAACCTGAAATAAGGTCACCATTACCCATAATTTTGCGACCTATATGAAAAGATGTTCTATAAGCAACCAGACAGTCAGTATCCATTAGGCCTAGAATCTTCATACATAAAATTCAGGTAGGTCCTGAGCAAATGTCATTGGAAACATGAAAATGACCCATATTTTGCAACAAATTGACCAAAAACGTGATTTTTATGCACCCAGACAGACAGGTGTGACCTATATTCTGCAACCTATATGAATAAGATATCATATGAGCAACCTAATTGTCAGAGAGGCACAGGTCATGTCTGTAAAGCCCTGAATCTTCTATTACAATATCCAGGGAGGTTATAGGCAAATCTCCTCGGAAAACTGAAATTAGGTCATGGTCACCTATATTTTGCAACTTAGGCCGAAAACATGATTTTGAGTACGCAGACATATTAGAACAAATTGTATCCATTAGGCCTAGAATATTCTAACATAACATTCAGGGAGGTCCGAGGCAAATGTCCTTTGAAACATGAAATTTGGTCACTGTGACCTATATTTTGTGACCTTTACCCTACAGGGAAAAAAATGTCATATGAGCACACTGAATAGTCAGATGGGCACAAATTGTATGCATTAGGCCTAGAATCTTCTAAGGCAACATCTAGGGAGGTTAAAGAAAAATCTCTTTGGAAACTAGAAATTAGGTCATGGTGCACAGGCTATATTCCATGCGCTATGAACCAAACAAATATGAATTTGAGCACCCTGACAGACTGGTAAACATTTATTTTCCTTGGAACCTTCCATTGTGAAGTCTAGGTAACTTAATTCTTTTTATACATGTCAAATACAGTCAGATGGGGCACAAATGGTATCCTTCAACTCTAAAAACTCCATCACAACATCCAGTGAGATCTTGGCAAATTCCACTAGAACCTGTGCTTGACAGGCCAAAAACATGATCTGGGCACCTTTAACGTCAGATGGGTACAAACTGTATGCATTAGGCCTTGGTCCTGGGCAAATCTTGTTTAAAATTAAAAATTAGCCCATGGTGACCTAAATTGTGCAAGCTACTGGTCAGAAGCATAATTTTGTCATGTCAGAAAGGGCTCAATTTCTATCCATTAGCCCTGGTCTTTTTAGCTCAGCTGACTGAAAGTTATCTGAGCTATAGCGATCACTCTTTGTCCGTCGTCCGTCCGGCCGTCCGGCCATCCGGCCGTCTGTCCGTAAACAAGGCACAAATCGTAACCACAGGACCTCGAATCTTCTTACTTTACATCCAGAGAGGTCCATGAAAAATCTCCTTGGAAACCTGGAATTAGGTCTGTGTTACCCATATCCTTTGAGCTATGGGGCCCCAAAGTACCCCCCAGAATAGTAAAAAATTTCATACAAAACTTCAATATCTCATTAACTACATCAGTGATGATCATGATTTTTGGCATACATATTGATCATGAGATGGTTTATCAGTTCCTGCAGACTGGTGGCGCCAACTGTATTTTTTTTTATTTTTTACGATTTTTTTTCTCTTTTTTGAGACTTTTAAAAATGAGGACATCTGTTAACAGGGCACAAATCGTAAAGACTGGACCTAGAATCTTCATTCTTGACATTCTGAGAGACCTATGAAAAGTCTCCATGTAAACCAGAAATTAGGTCTCTGTAACCCATATATTTTTCGAGTGATGGGGCCCCAAAGTACCCCCCCCCCCCCCCAGCATAGTGAAAAATTTCATACAAAAACTTCAATATCTCATTAACTACATCACTGATGGTCATGATTTTTGGCATACATATTGATCATGAGATGTTTCATCAGTTTCTGGTGACTGGTAACCACCTGTATTTTTTTATTTTTTACGAATTTTTTTCTCTATTTTTGAGACCTTTAAAAATATTAACATCTGTTAACAGGGCACAAATCGTAAAGACTGGACCTAGAATCTTAATTCTTGACATTCTAAGAGACCTATGAAAAGTCTCCATGGAAACCAGAAATTAGGTCTCTGTTACCCATATTCTTCGTGCTATGGGGCCCCAAAGTACCCCCCAAAATAGTGAAAAATTTCATACAAAAACTTCAATATCTCATTAACTACATCACTGATGGTCATGATTTTTGGCATACATATTGATCATAAGATGTTTCATCAGTTTCTGCAGACTGGTGGCGCCACCTGTATTTTTCGATTTTTTACGAATTGATTTCTCTATTTTTGAGACCTTTAAAAATGTTAACATCTGTTAACAGGGCACAAATCGTAAAGACTGGACCTAGAATCTTCATTCCTGAAATTCTGAGAGACCTATGAAAAGTCTCCTTGGAAACCAGAAATTAGGTCTCTGTTACCCATATCCTTCGAGCTATGGGGCCCCAAAGTACCCCCCAGAATAGTAAAAAATTTCATTTAAAAAAAATTCAATATCTGATTAACTACATCACTGATGGTCATGATTTTTTGCATATATATTGATCATGAGATGGTTTATCAGTTTCTGCAGACTGGTGGCGCAACCTGTATTTTTCAAATTTTTACCATTTTTTTCTCTATTTTTGAGACCTTTAAGGATGTAGTTATCTGTCAACAGGGTTCAGATTGGACCTAGAATCTTCATTCTTGACACACAGGGAGACCTATAAAAAGTCTCCACGGAAACCTGAAATTAGGTCTCTGTTACACATATCCTTTGAGCTATGGCACTCCAAAGTACAGCTCAGAATAATGGAAAATTTGATACAAAAGCTGAAGTATCTGAACAACTATTTATGCATAGATCACCATAATTATTTGTATAGATATCGATCATGGAGTGCTTCATCAGTTTCTGTAGCCTGGTGGCACAACATATATTTGTTCGGGCTTTTTTATCGAATTTTTTTCTCTATTTTTGAGACCTTTAAAGATATGAAAATCTGTTAACATGACACAAATCATAAAAAACTGGACCTCAATTCTTCATTCTTTACACACAGGGAGACCCATGAAAAATCTCTATGGAAACCTGAAATTAGGCCTCTGTTACCCATATCCATTAAGCTGTATGGTTCCAAAATACCCCCCCCCCCCCACAGAATAATGAAAAATTTGATACAAAAACTCAACTATATCAATAACTACAACACTGATGCTCATGATTTTTGGCATACATATTGATCATGACATGTTCCATCAGTTTTAGCAGACTGGGTGTATCACCTCTATTTCTTTCAAATTTTTACGAATTATTTTCTCTATTTTTGAGACCTTTAAAGATGTGGTTATCTGTCAACAGGGTACAAATTGTAACAACTGGATCTAGAATCTTCATTCTTGTCATGCAAGGAGGCCCATGAAAAGTGTCTATGGAAACCTGAAATTAGGTCTCTGTTACCCTTATCCTTCAAGCTATAGGACTCCAAAGTATCCCTCAGAATAATGGAAAATTTGATACAAAAGCTGAAGTATCTGAACAACTAATCCAAAGACCACCATGCTTCTTTGCATGGATATTGACCATTAAGTTTTTTATTAGTTTCTGCAGACTGGTGGAGCCACCTGTATTTTTTTTAAAGTTTACGCATTTTTTCTCTATTTTTGAGATATATTAATACAGAAACAATCTCAGCCTGTTGGTTAATCTGTTTGATGCTACAGTTGAAAGGTTATATACTACCATTCAGATGATAAAATTTCCTTTTGCAAATCTCTTCCCAGTCAGCTGAGCGTCATGACCCATGGGTCACTTGTTTAATGATGTATTCAGATCTGTCTATGGCAAATCTCCTTGGAAACCTGACGTTTTTATTTTCCATCCATTTTCAACATAGTAACATTAGCAATATGCTATTATCACAGACAATATATAACATTAATAAAAGAAATGAGCACCCAGTCAAATTCAGCTGAGCGTCATGGCCCATGGGCCACTTGTTTACTTAATATATTAACCATAAAGGATCTGGGTGACATTGAAAATGTTCCTTCAGTTAAATCTTTAGTTGCGCCCCAATATGGATCCTCCTATAACAATCGGATGTAAAATCTAATAACGTTAAATTTCCATTGTTCTACTAAAGTAATCACAGATTAAATACGTATCACCAAGGGTGCAATTAAGATATACAATGAAACTAGCATCGCCGTGAAACACTTTTAGATTCTATGCTTCAAACGCAAAAAAAATATATCCCTATAATTATTGTATAATATGACTTATTTGTTATACCCCCTCTCTCTCTCTCTCTCTCTCTCTCTCTCTCTCTCTTTCTATGCGTGTGTTTTTGCGTGTATGTATGTACATTATTGGATGGGCTCCGGGCTTCCTACATCAGGCAAGAAAAAAAAATCTGACAATATTTGAATTTAAAAATTCTTGGCACAATACCCATAACATATGAATGATTCACACAAAACTCCGGCTACTACGGAAATGACAACATTATAAAGCCGTCCTGTGACAATAAATCTAACGGAAAGGCCCCCCAGACGTGACTACTGAAGCGAATACCGGGACATCATTATTTGAGTCCTGACAGAGAACGTTATATAAGCGGTATGTGCTTTGAACACGGGAACATCTGTGAAAACGGACTACTTAATATCTGGACTGGCCAATCAGTGACCGGTCACGTGTCTGCACATTGGCCATTATTCATGAACTATCAAACTTGTAAAATTACAAACATATTAACACACTTCTAACATAGATTATAACTTAGAGTAGTTTTTTACCCGTAATATCCCCATGCTAATGCGCTGTTTTGAATTGAAGGGTTATTTTAGGTGGCGTCACTATTACATCTAACAGAACAGATGTTGAGTATTTATACGTTTTGTGTGTGTGACAGCTGAGTCACTATGAGATGATTACTCCGCTTATACCAGTTTCTCTTCACCGAAAATTCAGGCAAATTTCAGCTTTTTTTACATGTTCCCTTTTGTCCGGTGAATCAGAACACGTTAAAGAGTTAAAAGAAAGATGAAACGCAGTCTACAATACCTGTGCTTTCGAACAGGTGTTTGTTCATATGAAAATATATTTGATGGGTTCAAGCAACCTATTAACTTTGACTTAAAATAAACATCTTCTTTTTTTGAACGTTTACTTTCCCTTTACATAAATGTATACCCAGAGCCGCTTTTTTGTTCACAACAGGCCTACGTATTTTTTGTTACCGTCACCGCCTTTTCAGAATATATATAACTATATAGTTTTGTGATGGTCAGCTTCCTTTGTGACCATAAACTAATTTTTTTTAGACCTTATTTTCCTTTTAAACCATACATAATATACAATTTATGATGGTTAACTTTCTCTTCCACAATCTACATATATATTTTTGATACCCTCAGATTCTTTTTTTAACAATAGGCCAATAAATATTTAGCTTCCTTTTTGACCATATACTACTATATTCTGAGTATAAAAAATTAGTTTTAACCATATGTTGATAAATATTTTTATGACGGTCACAGCCTTTACCGCAATCTACTAATATATTGTTTAAGCCGTCAATTACATTTTGAAGAATAAGCAAATAAACATTTTTGTGACGGTAAGCATCCTTTTTTTGTTCATATCCTGATACTTAGTATATTCTCGCAGTCTTAACTCCTTGTTTTACCATATATACGTATACTAATATCTCTTTTTATGATGGTCCACTTCCTTTTCCACCATCTCCTAATATTTTATTTTAGACGGTAAACCTCATTTTCAAGAATAAGCCTTTAATATATTTGTAACGGTCAACTTCTATTTAGACCAAATTTTAATATTTATTCCTGTGAGACAACTTCTTTTTTTAACAGTTTATATATTTTTGTAACTGTCAACTTAATTCTTTTTTAACAGCTGATATATATATATATATATATATATATATATATATATATATATTTATATATTTATATATATATATATATATATATATATATTTGTGACAGTCAACATCTTATTTAGCAATAGGCCAAGATATATTTTTGTTACCGTCAATTTATTTTCAAAAAAACTTTTTTATATAATACATATATAATATACATAAACCATTTTTTTTAAACAATATGCTAATGTGTTGGTTTTCCTCATCCTGGAAATTCAAAGGAGTGATTTAACGATTGTAAGCTTTCAAATTATTCTGCTATATCAATCATGCTCGAAACTTCGGTTGATAATAGATGTAAAATGTTTTATAATGGGTTTATTTTTTCTTACAACAGAGAGGGACAATGGCCAATAATACATTATACCAACACGTACGTATATTGAAAAAATGAACTAATTTAACTATTGATAAATGTAGAAGATATGCTGGGCATGCGATTAATTCAGTGTTACTTAATTGACCATAGTAAAGTTACAATATAACTGAAGTTTCAGTTTAAAAAAGAAAAAAACACTAAATGTATATTCTTTTTGTAAATACATAAAATATAACACGTGGTTAAAACACTTCACGGCAATTAAGACCTTTAAAATACCCTCTTTTACAGTAAGTCATATTGTTTTACGATAAAAAGACAAAATTAACCTGATTCATATGGCCCTACATTTGCCGATGATAAACATTAATTTCTATATACTCGTATAAGTTATTGAAATATTCATCTTTTACACAATTATTCAATTCAAAGTTATTACGGACTATGAATCCTTGAATTTTAATACATAATTAAACCCTTAAATTTTAAAATATTTATTAATTCCTTATTGAATTGGTCCTTTTTACCAATATACACGTGATTTTATCTGACGCAGCAACATCAAATAACAATAGACGTTATCACGAAAAAAATTAAACTAAGTTAATGTTTTTTCTTCACAAGTTTTATTTGAAAATAAGTATGACTATAAAATAAATGATTCAAAAATAATCTCAAGGTACATATAGTTTTGTTAAATAAAAGCCTCTGTAAAAGTAAAACTGTCTATATAGACAGGTGGCCAGATAACCTTGCTCAGTTAATATAACTGAAACAATGAACAAGTATAAGCCTATGTATATAGCTGCATATGACAGGTATAGCAAAATATTTGGCGAAAAGTGTCATTATGATGGCCACCTGTTTCAAACATTCTCAAATTAAAATAATTAACTCTCAACAGTCATCCCGAACCGATCACACCATTACCTACCAAAGAATAAGGATTCAAATCAACTGAAACATTATCGCAGGACGAATCTTGACCGTTGTATCCGGAATGCAAAACACATGGCAACCTTCCAAGACATTCCAGGCACGTATACCAAACAAAAAGTGGGGACCGTCCCCGGTTCATTGCGCGCCTCGCTACTGGTGATCCAACGAACACGTCACACAAAGGCGCCAATTTTAACTCTCGCTGGCGGGTACATCAGTCAGTCCCGAGCAGACGACACCCGTGAGAACATCTCTACACTTGCTTCTGTCACTAACAACGCTGATTAGAAGGTGAACCATGGCAGCCCTGAATGATGACAATAATAAGAAGGTAAGTTATTAGTCTAACTACAATTTATCAGTCATTCTGATGGTTTTAATTTTGGGACACACACACACGATGAAAAAAAAACCATACCATTATACATTAGATGTGTAGCGTGAGCCTGTCACTAGAAGAAATATTGTTAAACGTATTTTTATACGCATTCACTGTTTCGTGAGCATAAAGCAAATCACAACTTATTACATGATACCTATTATTCCTAGATACAAGTATGTCCACATGTACTTACAACACCATGACATTTTGTTGTATTTGCGGAGAACGGACTTCAGACTGTCTTTGTTTAGTTTACCTTGCTCTTAGAGATTAACAGCATGGTATTATACCAACAAAGCCCATGTTTGTCAAACTCTTTATACCACTATTTACACATGTATTTCACACTCAAGTAAAACTCGGTTTCGTTCACACGTGGTGTCATACCACACAGCCGGACCCATCACTAACTATATATCACTGTGATGTGGGACATATATTTATACTAAGCTGTGTATAGTGAAACTTCCTAAGCCCCGATGCCATATGCACAATACTGATGGGCGGCATTGGTGTGTGAAATAACACACGCCGGGATCTGTTGTGTGTACTTATACCTGTATGTAAGCAGGTAGAAAGCAGACAGCTAAGGGCAAGGGGTAACGTAAGGTCACCCACGTATACCGAACCTAATGACCTCATCAGGTTATGTGCGGAACCATTAATAAGACATCAATATGATGGAGTTGCGTGCACATGTATATATATATATATATATATATATATATATATATATATATATTTATTTATTTATTTATTTATTTATGTGTGTGTGTGTCTGTATGGCTGTGTGTCCAAGTCACCCGAGCCTCAGCTCTTCGTGTTCGAGTGTTTTTTTTTTCAAATGGAGAATGGGTAGTGGAGGTCTAGTGGTAAAACGCTCGGCTCTCTCCGCTGGTGACCCGTGTTCGATCCCCAGAGTGGCTATGAGAGTGGTTTTTAGTGCCCCGTCCAAGGTCGGTGGTGTTCTCCAGTTTCCGCCAACTCCAGAGACTTCCAAATGCCACTGTCCGAGCCATGGAGAATGCCTCGTATTAGTTATTATAACGTTACTTGTACAATCCATGAAAAATAAATTCGAGTCCAACATAAAGTAAACAATAATTTAAGAAAAGGTAGATTAAATTATCCTTTGGTATTTTTATTAAATTCAAAATATTTTTATACTTTAGTTTTGTTTGGTTTTGTTTCGTCTTCATCCAAAAAACATTTATAAATATATTCCTATAACCGTATTAACAAAGTATTCACACACAAAAAAAAAATCATGTCAAATTAGAAATCACCTTTATTGTTTTTGTGCTTGTGATGAGTGTGAATTAAAAAATAATTTTCTTTTTGATATGTAAAGACAAGAAAGGATTAAAAAAAAGAGTATTTCATCTAAAGACAATTGAGAAACAAAGGAGCTGTAAATTTGTTGTCACGTGACTGTTGTTTTGTGTATATGAGCTTCCTTTTAAGTAGAATAAAATATGTATGTGTTTATAGACTATCGACGGTAATAAAGTAAGCTACCTCTCAATTTTGGTATGACTATAAATGGCGACTCAGTAGCAAAGTTATATAGGGAGAGACATATGGGGACAGATATGTCTTGATCTGCTATTGACTCTACCATGCACTATTTCCGTCTGCTGAAAACCAATTATTATACTGCAAGTTTTAAAAATGTTTATTTGGTTTGAGAGTGCATATATATATATATATATATATATATATATATATATATATATATATATATATACATATATATATTATATATAATGGAAAGAAAATGAATTTTAAGCATTGTTTGTCCCGGCTTAATATGCTAATTTCCCTCTTGAGGGGTGGTACGTTGGAAATGGTGTAATAGACGTTCCTTGTTAGGAGTTATTACGGCTATCGTTCTTCAGATATTTTTTAATCTACACACACACACTATATGTAAGGTGTTATGGTAGATGACAGAGGGTGTCAAAAATATATCAACTGTTGTTGTGTGGACAAGAACGTCATATTATCCTTAAGTTAAATCCCTTGTCAAATACTTATAATTTTAGAAACATTTTGTTAAGGGTTTGAAAATTCAGGATATTACCTTACATTAAGTAACGGTTTGTATTGGATCTTTTTTATGTGATGTAAGCAATTAAGAAGCGAATGAACAAATCGAGTTTCTATCATCCGCCATATGCCACAGACTCATGAAATGATTTTTTTTAGGTAACCATGGTGACAGGTCCTCTGGAAGGGAGCCAAGAGAAGATGAGCTCTGGAATCAGGAAAAGAAAACCCTTCAGCCCGTGAGTACTATCAACCCGAGGCAGCTCTCATTGATCAATTATCATATCATTAACAGCTTGTCCTTTGTCGTTAAGTTTGGTGTTAGATATAACCACATATAATACGTATCAGGAGGTAAAACTGTCACCAGTGTTTATTTAACAGCAAAAACACTCAAACAGATTTTGTGGATGGATGGGATAAGACCATTTAATTTTGGTGCGGGTCTGGATCGATGGTTTGATCGAGAATAAACCTTTCGCCTTGGCGCTCCATCCACTGAGTGTTATTCCAGTTGTTTCACACCCCTGTTCTACACCCCTGATTTAAATAAATATATAATTTTGATTCTGTCTCTGGCTGTACATATGTTGATCATTGGGGTGACTCGGACCTTTCATTTCATTTCATTTAGCAACCAGGAGGTTTTTATGAGAATCACGCATTACACCATGACATGTATTTAGAAACCCCCTGATCTATTTACAGAACTCTTTAGTCATTCTCTGATACATATATGTCTTCGGGGGACATGTAATAACCAGAAAATACCAACGTGACGAAAAAAAGCCCAGAAAACAGATGACCCGAGACATGCTTTTTTATAAACGCCATCACGTGATAAAAAAACAAACAGACAACAGACAATACAGATTGATAGACTCAAGTGTAAGACTGCAGGTACACAGGTAGAGATAAACTGGTGTTTGTAAACTGTACCATGATCAGTACACAACCAAATAATAAACCAGGTGTTGTCAGCAGGTTTTATTTCAGTAGGTCAGCGTTGTAGTGACTAACTATCATATGTATAATGGAAACGTTTCTCACGTAACATTGGTTTGTTTACCTTCTGAGGCAACCCGCACAGCACGGGGGTTTTATTATGTCAGCCACTATATGCCTTTTGTGTACAGTATGTATAAGTATAACCACACATGGCAATCTGTTATTATTACTTGTTCACCGCGAAGAAATCTCACTGACTGAACGATATGGCCTCTGTGGAGGTGAAACATTTGTTATCGGAGAAATTTAATAGGTAAGAATTTTGTGAAAGATTGTGTTAATCTGAGCAGCCTCTAATTATGATACTCCAAACTTTCAACGACGAGTGATGTTTTATATTCATCTAATTTGTATTACCTACTAATACTTTTTCTTTCATATGCTTAGTTCCACAACTTACATTTCAAAGATCCTACATTTCGTGACTTATGATAAAAATATCCTGAAGCAATTTGGATTTTCGAACAGTTATTTAGACTCATTGTTTGACCAGAAACCGTCATATCAATTATTGCCATTTTTTTCTAGATTTAAATCACTAGAAACTTTATCGGATAAGAAATTACATTACTGTTATTAGCAATCGAGAAGGGTGCGGTAAATGTTTAATATACCATGTCCCTTTACCACCAGAATGCCACCAAAATGTTAATTCTAATGTATGAATTTATATATATATATATATATATATATATATATATATATATATATATATAAACATGAACATTATTTGGCGGATATGACTTTTGTAAAGTCTTATTCATGGAACTTTTCTTTAAATTTGTTTCAGCTATCACTTTATCTTCATGATTACAATGAATTTCAATCTCATTCTTATATCTCAGAATGAGTTTAAATAATTACGAAATTACCATCATCAGTTAAACAGTTAGACTTCCTTTCAGGCTCTCATTATTGAATACAACCACCAGGACAGATTCGTCATGTATATAATGATGAATGTCAGGTCAAAACAAAAAAAGTGATCATCTCACTTTCTGGTTGTAATTGCGCCCAGCAATGCCCACAAGTCAGCTGACGTAATCATCTACAAATAGTGTATATATCGACTGGCAGATGTCGCTACCGTCGGTACGGTTATTGTGTTATATATTAATGTCAGGTTTAGGAATAACTTTATCATCATTACTGGTAAAGATTAGACTCGAGAGATAGAGATGGAATATGTAATGTGAAAAATTTTGTAAACCCATCAAAAGGATTCGGGAAGACTTCTCTTGGTAGATTTTAGTATATAAATATATTAAATACCCCTGTTCAAAATTATTCTTCCTCAGCACGTGTTATAGGTCTATCAGTATGGTTACATGTTACAGTTATCTGAACCTTCATTGTACATCATATTAATGTTTCCATTCTTAATATTTTCCTCATCAGTTACTTCCCTTAAATTCAGCCGAACAGATGCTCTTTACCCCTACCCACCTAGACGTGGCAGACCGTGAGTGAATATGTTTTCCACTAAAATATGAAAAATAAGACGTTATTCCATTCCTCGATAGACCTATATTCCTGTTTGATGATCTTCTGTGCTGGCTCCTAAGCATACTTCCTCAATCGGTAATCTGCGACAGTCAAAGAACCATACATTAGTTATCAAATTTACCGGCAGATGGCAATACCTATTCTAGGTGTAGCAATTTAAGCAATGTCAGCAAAGTAATCCTACCAACCACACTTATGTATACGCATTACCGGCTGCCCAGTAAGCACCACACCCTCCGTACACCACTAGGAAGTCCCCGTTCTGTTTTTTATCCATCAAGATGTTTACATAAATGCTTGAGCATTATTTTATCAAGTAGATACATGTAGCGTCCCGAAATGATATCGATAGTCGACTTTTTTTCACGTAATGTCATGTTGGTAAGAAATAAAACATACAAAATACGTCAGATATATGTAAATTGCGATTAAAAGGGTTGTGATTGCGGGAATAAACAGTAATATTTTATAGAAGGCTAAGCAAAATACGTGTCAAATCAAGTTATAGAAATAAAAAATTAAAAAAGCAAAGAGTTCAGTAAACGAAATCTGCCGTATAACACAAAAGTTTTATAACTTATGTTATTGACTATTATTAGCTAGAGTAGCTAATTTTAAACCTATGACTAACTTATGTTGCAGATGACTCGCATGTGTTTTTTTTAAGTCGGATTATTTATGCGTCTGAGCCGATTAATAACCAGTGACGCTTAGGAAGCACACAAAAGGTAATTACTCCCCGTGATCATTATAAAGGACAGGTCTCCTGCATGTCATGAACAGGCCCATTCTTACGCAATGGCTAAACAGTACAATCGTTCAAGAGCTCCTCCGTTAACCGCTGCTTTGAATAGCATGATTCTTCGGGTTTCTTCATCGTCACCAGGGCTGGCACAGAGCAAAGGATTGTAATCAGACCAATGAGAGCGTGATATCGCACTGTGCATCCAGCTCTGAGTTTTTAACACATGACACCCCGCTCTCCTTGGTCTGATTCTTGGCCCTGTTCCAGGGATGATCTAATCAAACCAATGAGAGCCGGGTTCTGGCTCTGGTTTCCTTAATCAGCAGAGTCTGTCTTGGAGTAATTGTGCTGATTAGGGGGGCTTGCTCTTTAAATGTGCTTATTAAATCGTGCTTCATGAAAGACAG
Source organism: Sipunculus nudus (assembly GCA_026874595.1). Lineage (NCBI taxonomy): Eukaryota > Metazoa > Annelida > Sipuncula > Golfingiida > Sipunculidae > Sipunculus > Sipunculus nudus. Next base: position 69,733,193 of record CM049310.1, read on the forward strand.
AGAACATTGCAATACCAAGCAGCGGTTAAAACGGAGGAGATTTAAAACAAGCGCAGAGTAAAAGTACTGTGTAAGGAGTGTTGTCCATTCTCCACACAGAGGATTTGATAGCGGTCGTGCGCTCAGCACGCTTTTGCGCTGAAATTGAAATCGAACTCTTTCGCCTAGAAAATTGTAAATTATACTGTTTAGGTAAATAGGGCAAATATAGAGTAAGCATCGACACATCCATCAGAAATATATCCAAATTAAACCTTCAAAGGATTTGATTGTCATTTATGTGTTCTATTTTGCTTAATCTTGACACAGATCACCGTTCAATTGCGTTTCTCCAAAATCTCAATTTTTGGCGCCGAATCAATGCCCAGTCTTATTAAAGTTCTCGTACACCCCCTCTCACACCCACAGTCACATCTCTCTCTCTCTCTCTCTCTCTCTCTCTCTCTCTCTCTCTCTCTCTCTCTCTCTCTCTCTCTCTCTCTCCTCCTCCTCCTCCTCCTCCTCCTCCTCCTCCTCCTCCCCCTCCTCCTCCTCCTTTCTGTTTATTAGATACTGTATTTATTCCACAGTCCCGATCGCTTCTTCAAAGACGACGAAGATGAAAACATGGAGCCGAGGTACAAAAGGGAGAGAAGACTGGAAATCTCAAGGAGTTATGCAAGAGCCACTTCAAATGTTATGGTAAGCCGTAACTTAACAAGAGCTTGTATATTATAATTCCTCCACCAAGCAGAGAAAACGCTAAAACATGCTTAAAGCTTTTAATCATATGCACAATAGACCTAAACTATGGAGGTTGTACATTTATACCAAGGCCGCTGGAGTATTTGGAAGTCACGTTGCATGGTGGGCAGTTGATTTCGAAGCCCACAAACCCTGAACTGCGGGGGACGCTTTGCGGTTTAGTTAAAGTTAACCTCACTAGATGGCGCTTTTGAAATAACGCGAATTTGCTCCCTGCGATTCCTGTTTTGGTCTTTCCCAAGATTAAGCATGATTTGACATTTTCGTTTTCACTGAATTGGGGATAGGCTTATGTGTTATTTTGCTTTCTTTATTAAATCGGATGAATTGTATTCATGACTGTGATATATTTATGTACTAAGGTACTGTATGTTTAAATAAGTATAAAAAAATTAGTCCCTCACATATTAGGAGAAAGAACCACTCCCCCCGCCACCCGCCACCCCCCTCAAGTCAGTCAAGATCTCGATCGTTCCACATGTGATCTCAAGTTTCAAAGATACTCTCGTATTGGGCGATAATAAAAGTAAACTAGTCCCTTAACACTGGGTTATTTATATGAGCGCAAGCTTTTAAAATAGGTTTGTATTAATTTATGCAGTAAATGTGACGACGTCAACGTATTTCCCGTTATATTCGACATGCCGATCATAACATTCCGATCTATGTTTCTAAACTTTAAAAATTCTGTCGAAGGGTTTACACCGGCCCTGAAACTACTGTTCCAAGCGACGCTGGTGGCGACTTGATTCAATCGTCAAGTTATATTTACTATACTGATTAATTCATATTAGAGATTTAATAAAGTTATTTACAATACTGGTTATTCATATGAGAGATTTAAGGTTTCAACAAACCTGGTTTAGAAGAAATATAAAATTTATAACGACGCAAGACCGGAGTACAGAGGGTAAATAAAGCGTAGGTGCATGCCGCGTCCGCCCGTTTTAAATAAACCAGTGGACATAGTTGGATTTCATCTGCTTGGAGCACCATACACTTGAAAGCCTCTTAAATTACGGGGCCACCTCTCTTTAGGTATGTAATCCTGACCCCTCAATCAGGCGATAAGTCACCAAGCCCGCAAGGTCTTATCTTAAGTACCCCACGAGGGTATCATTCTAACGGTGTGTAGGTCATGAATGAAATGCAGCTTAAAACAGTCAGCGCCCCACCTCGCTGTTACCTGTTTCTATAGTATGCGGTAGGCTCTCCTGGGAATAAACCAATCACGTCACAGGTGTGAAAGTCGAGATATCGATCTCGCACAGTTCTCGCGCCGTCGTGGACCATGGAGGTAATACGAGCCGCTCACCGCTGGAACTTAACTGTCCAACCTTACGATGACTTTGAACATCCTATGCATAGAAATTTATTAGGATTAAAGAACGACTTTTCCCGAGTACATCACGCGTCACCATGGAAATGGTATGTGAGACAGTATGGACCTATGAAACAGTTCACGTGGACAGGGAATACCTGGCTGGGATCCATGGACAGCAATTCTATGGTAATTTTTGCAAACTTGGTACCAAATCAAATCACAAATAAAATTCACCGTCAGAGGCAAATGGCGTTTTTTAACTTAAAACTACTTTATTTCTACCACACATTTACATTTACCTATTTTAAGATAATTTTGCGTGTAATTTTCTCTCACAAAGAAGATGACAGATATCAAACGGCTTTATTTTTAGTTTATCAATTCTTCGCGCAACCATAATTCTTCAAAGAAAAGCAAAAATTTAACGTATTTATATTTAACTTTTCACACTGTAAATAAGAAACATGTTAAATTATATGTACAGATTATTCTGATTCTCGCATTGAAATTTAGATATGACATGAGAAACGCCAAATACACATTTATTCATTTTTGTACAAAGCACCAATAATGGAAAATTCATCGGATACTGTACTCTTCAAACAGCGCATCTTGGTTTTTACATGAAATGCCACGCTATGTGAGCTTAACCCAGTAAACGTCTGTAGGCTGTTCTTAACCCACTACTGAAAATTCCTTAAATTCCTTTATCGTCTCGGCCAACCTTTTTTATCTTAACCACATGAGAGCTTAGGTCATTAACTACACGATTTTAAATGTATGGCATACTTCTGTCTTACATTTTTTTCTAGAGTAACCACAGAATAGAGAACTTAAAAATCGCTGTATCAGGTTGGCTAGATTTATCACTGTTTCAAAATTTAGAGAAAAATGATTATCTGGTGCTTGTTTATATGTTTAAATCCATGCATTCCACATTAGTTCAGAAGGCTTCATTTGAATGATCTCCCTGTGAGTTCATATTGATTTCCGTAGATTCATGAACGTTATCATATCTACGGATCCATATATATTGATCAGTTACACCTGTAAATCAAACTGACAGGACAAATTCTAACTGAACCTATTTGTATTTATTAGAGTGATATATTGTGGATTACTTCATAGTCGCGATTTTCAAATCTTCATTGTTTCGCAAGGGTCTCAACAATGTAAATAACCATACTTATATCAAGTGCCTAATAACAACAGTGTATTTTATACTGTGAAATACTGTGGATAGCTTCATATTCGCGAGGTTACATATTCGCGATTTTCATTACTTCAGTGTTTCGCGAGGGTTTGCACAATGTACAAAACCAGTATTAGTATCAAGTACCTAATTACTACAGTGTATTTATTACAGTGAAATACTGTGGATAGCTTCATATTCGCGATGTTACATATTCGCGATTTAACATATTCGCGATTTACACATCTTCTTTGCTTCGCGAGGGTTTACACAATGTACATAACCAGTATTAGTATCAAGTACCTAATTACTACAGTGTATTTATTACAGTGAAATACTGTGGATAGCTTCATATTCGCGATGTTACATATTCGCGATTTTACATATTCGCGATTTACACACATCTTCTTTGCTTCGCGAGGGTTTACACAATGTACATAACCAGTATTTATCATCAACCTTTGGATTACGGTAACGTTAAAAGTATGCTAATATCGACGCTACCTGCATTATATACGTGTGAAGCCATTAAACCCATAGAATAAATTACTGTGTATTGTGTAAATGTGCAGATGTTGCGTCTTCTTTACGAAAGTTTTATTTTCGCGATAATTTCCTCTTCTTGAATATCGCGAATCTGAAACCTTTGCGAATAAAAAACAAACCGCAGTAAGTCTGGACGAAATAGCTAATAATCGCGTCATTTATTTTGTTTTGTGTGCTGTGTATTAGAGTAACACACAACCAATATATAAATATGATTACAAGAACATAAAGGGTGGCCTACCCTTGTTGCAGTGAAGGGTCTTCATGATGAGTGAAGATGAGGACTGTTTAGCGCCATGGTTTTTATAAAAAAAAATGGATACATAAATTGTTTAGGAAGCATTTGTAACCTGAGTCCCACACGAGAACATATCCAAGCGCCAGAGAGAGGCAACCACCCACACACATATGCACATACACAGAATAACTGTATATAATTTCAGTATTTAATTGTAAGCAAACAAGTATCAGCGCACGATGAAGTTATAAATGAAATCAGGGAACACTGTTCTTAGATTAAAACTTAGTGACACCACCAATGTCCACCACAGAAGACACTAGAAAGCGCTAGGAGACTACATGTGTACCTCCGCCAACATTCTGGATCCGAGACCAGGATCACAATATCATCACATATCAACTCTGTCCGTCAGAATAAAGGCCTAACAAAGGCCTAAGGTATATACTTCTGTTTGGAAATGAACACTTACATTTTTACACGGTACAAGTGACAACGATGATTCCAGTTATCCAACCAAGGAATAGTAAAGAAATTTTAAATCTAAATATAGTATTATAATCCTGCATGTTTAGCACCAAAATTTAATGGATTAAGTAAATTTGCAGTTCACATTATTTCATGTAACCCCAGTCATAATTTTTTGAGTTGCAGTTGCTAACAGAAAAACCAGCCAAACCAAGGCATCTTTTACACACACACAAATTGTATTTCACTATAACAAAAGAAATACATCATCTAAAGATTTGAAAAATTTAGAAGCAACGCTCTGCGTTCATCCGTTATGACATAGCTCACTGGTGCGACAATTTTGTATTTAAGTGTCATATTGCGGATTATTATATCTAATGCACCAGTCCGCTTATCCCTGTGTGCACAGTGAGAGTCAGTTGCCCTCAGCTTGTAATTACCGCTATTTACTGAGCTCGAGTATCTGAATTCCATTTAATAGAGCCGCGATGCTGTGACACATTTTCCCCTGGTGGCAGCTGTGTTTCTGAACATGCATTTAACTTTATCTCAAGATGACCCACAACTAGGATAATTACACACAGAACTTGACAGCCACCGGTCTTATGGACAACGTATACCGGATATGCTTCGTGAGTTATCTTGGCTGTACATTGATGCTGAGTCCATCGATAATATTAATATAGGCCGTACCCACGCTATACTGCAGGGTTTAAAAAGAAACGGCGGTCTGTTACACATTCGCTTTCGTGATATACTGGTACTTTCCAATTGAAACTAACCTACATTACAACTAAACTATGTCATCACTTTTAAGCATAGCACACGGAAAGATCAATTTCATTTTGCTATTTCGGATCGTAACTTGATTTTTAAAGAGGAAATATTAAGCTTTCGATTAAATAAAGTTTTTTACCACTTTTAGAGAACTGCATTAGCAGACGAAAGGCATGTTTATGTGCTTTATGTCAAATGAGTTCATGTATGTCAGGTAAACTGATGCTCATCTACAAATGGAGTGTTTTGAGGCAACCAACACGGATCAGCTCCTATGGTATTTTTGGCTCAACTGCCTGTCATACCCCCCCCCCCCCCAACTCATTTAAACAGAAAAAGATAACGTAACAATAGCACTCTATATACAGCGCATACCTCCATCATCCAGATCCGCAAGAAATTGAAATAGTCTTCCATGGAACATGTTCCAACCTTCACAAAGTTTCATGGAAATGGATATAGTTTAAGTGTTTTGTTAAGAAACACTCCCAATCCCTCCCCCCGGCACCCCCCCCCCCCCTTCGCCACCATCCCCCAACCTCCCATACCCCCTCCCCGCTCCAAACCAGCCCCCCTCGTTATAACATACTATATATGTTATATGTATGTTATTATTTAGTACAGTGTTACATATCATATATAGAATTTTGTCTTCATAAATCAATTATAACTGAAACTCCTCTGCCAAAGAAGAGCAAAGTAAAAAACGTTGTGTTAACTTTCGACTTTGTGTTCACACCTCACTGAGTGATATATATGTGGTCTAGATTTGTTATGTCACTGCCGTGGTCGACATAAATCAAAGGTTTTTGACCTGATTTATATAAAATTACGTCAATATGTCGCTGATAAACGGAGACATTCCTGTATTTATAACCATACAGGTTAACCACGGTCATTAACATATAAATTCTCAATCAAAACTGTTTTAACTAGAAATTTGCATTCTAAATCATTCACTTATTTTGCCTAAATTCCCATGTTCATTCCTGCATAAGTGACTGTAAATTTGTGAATATTCCTTGATGACCTCCTTGAATCCACACCAAAATCTAATCGGTTCATCATTGGCCACATCAAGAAATGTCCTGAACATTTAATTGGATTCCGTTCATGATTGCATGAGTTATGCTAGGTAAAACACACAAACACACACGAACGTATGCCCTCCTGGCAGAGGCAATGAAGTAATATCTTACAGTATTACACCACGAAAAACACACATGTACACCCATACTGCTATTATAGCGAGTGTTAAAATGGGGTACACACTACCCGAGTCCAAGACCGAGTCCCTGAAAAAAATTGACTGGAGCCTGGACAAAAGTCTGCACTCGATACTGACTCCGCTGACCTCACAAAATGAAGGATCAGCATTTTGATGTAGTGAAGGTGATGATTTGATGATCATCAAGAATGATAATCCACGTCTTTGGTCATTGAACCATTTATACCAGTTATTACTTCCACCAAGGGGCGGGGATAATGTTTTTTTACGGCGTTGGTTGTTTGTCTGTTAGAAATATTACTTAAAAAGTTATAGATAAACTTTCATGAAATTTTTAGGATAGCTCGGCAATGATACAAGGAACAATTGATTAAATTGAGGGGTATTCCGGGTGCTTTTATATGTATTAACTTAATTTTATAGCTCTTCATGTAAATGCATGAATATGAAATAAGTATAAGAGTTTTCAATAACCAGGAAAATCTAACAAATAAAATCAAAATTAATAATTATAAAATATATATTTATAATAAAATGCCAGGTCAGCCAATTAATCCCTTCTAGAGGTGCCCGGGGCCCGAAAACAGTAGGGAAAGAGATCCTTTAGATGCTCTTCAGAAATGCTCTAGAACAATCATCTTACTCGGACATCTATCAAGGATCGGTGAAAACACACCTGTTCCATGTGACATATTACTTGTCATCGTCATCTACTGTGATGTCCACTTTATGTATGAATTCTCAGTTATCTAGTCTGCTGCAAATCTATTTTTAGTCATTTTTATATTGTCTTATCTGATACCATTTTTTAAATTATCCTGATGTATCTTATTTTGTCTAGTACCTTAGAACTAGTGTATTTTAATAAATGAACTTGGCACTTTAATATTTTAAAATAGAATAAATAAAAAGTAGTTATTAACACTAACAAATTATTGTTTTGTTTTCTTTATGTTACATATTTGTGTAGATCATCCCGTGTAGTAATCATCCCAACCCTGTTTGTTGTTGGGCAACACTAATTGTAGGAATTAGAGGTCGCTCGGTAAAGCGCATACTCCCCCAGAGGAAAAGCAGCCCAAACCTTTTTTTGACACCATAAGGAAATTTGTTCTTCCATGGCCCTTAAAACCCTTTAAATAGTTCCATGAAGAGGGGTTCAGTAGTTATTGTGCACTCCTTCCCACAACTTGTTAAAAATATAAACCGACAAACAAAAACAGACAGGAATGAAAACTTAACGTACTTTTCGGAGGTAACAGCTCTATATATATTTCTTGATCGTGACCAGATTTTCATAATTTGTTGGTATGTTTGTAAAATCAATGTTTTGTTTTTCTCCAGCTGGCCCCCATGTCGTGGAGCGCGGACATCCTGGCCAGCGGGACAGCCCTCCACCTCCTGGACGACCTGGTTTATGTAGCTACAAACGACGGCAGAGGTAAGTAACCTTGTCCATATATACCGTATAACCTCGTATATCCGAACAGCTTGGGAACAAAACATATGTTCGGCTACACGAGATATCGAATGAGTAATTTTTATATACAAATCTAAACATTTGATAAACAATGAATTATACATACATGGGTGCTTATTTTAAGATCTTATACCTGAAACTCTACCATCACCTTTGTTTTTTTAATTATACCAGGAACGAACCGATGCATGAAGAAAGGTTGCAGGTCTAAAGTCGAATTTAAAACCAGGCTTGAACATGCGAGATTACATATAATTATGTGTGGCCCATATCTTAATAAACGAGTGCAATATTCCTGTAACTACAGTCAAAAAGACCACATATACCAAAGTTCTGTTGACTTGAATGTTGATAAAACAAAACCAGGTAAAGTAAATTCTCCTTTAAAGCAACTAAAAATTATATTTTACTCAGACTTCTTGGCTTAATTATTTCCATATATCTTGAAACTTCAATGCACATCGAGATCAGACAATTTCGGAAAGATATATATCAAGTTAGCATACACATATTAAGTTAACCAATTATTTAACATAAAAGGGATACGTGTGGCTTTGGATAGACATTAACTTGGAATGTGTTTGCATTATGTGAGCAAATAATGAAACCAAGGGTTTTCCATTGAAAATAAAAGTTTTTAGTGACAAACAAAATTGAAAATTTATGACATGAAACATATATCTTAAACTATTTCCTGTTTGGTTACTATGACAGCATAGACATCCGGTCATTTTGCCTTTTGTTCTGTTAAAACAGTTGCGAGTCGTTTGCACCATTTGACATCTGGTTATAACCAAATTTCCTAGAGCTAACGAATGCAGCATAAGACGTTCCAGTGAAGTTTAACTTTGTACATGCATCGAGATACGGAGCTTCAGCGGGCACTCTCAGAAACATTTTTCTTCACAAGCAGACAAGTGATCCATTTTGGCAGGCAGTTCATGAGCTATGTTTCCTTGACCTGTCAGAGTCAAGTGTTTAAGTTAACACAGCATGTCTGTGTGACTGCTATAAAGCAAAGTCTACACATTAAAACAATACTTGCTTAGCCCTGTCTTAACTTCCGCCAGGAAGGCTCTCCGTATATGTACTCGAGTATAACCTGTGTTGTAAAATATGCAAAAAAAAGTTGAGTTAATTGAAATGTGTTGATAACTTTTGTCAAGTTCAAAAACTTTTTTGTTATTACTATCGGTGTCGGAATCATTATTAAATTTGTTGTATAACCATTGCAATCTAAAAATATTTGCATTCTAATGAATACAAGCCTCCGCCATTCATTTATGCGGCCAATATTCCCAGTTTCATTCACGCAGCGACTTTATACATTTGTGACTATTCCTTGATTACCTTCCTGGATCCGGATCATGTTCCTGATACACACTAAACAGCTGAAAATACATGTATTTTTGTTATTGTTGTCAGTGGCGTCGATTTGTTTTCAAATGAACCCACGAATATTGAAATATCCTTTTCCAGAGTGTGTGTATATATATATATATATATAAATATATATATATATATATATATATATATATATATATATATATATATATATATATATATATATGATGTATGGCTCAGGTCTTTCAAAATAATTTATAACCCATCTAGTAATGCAGGCAGAAAGGCAGAATTGAACCAGAGTCTATCATACTTATTATTCACACATTTTATTTCCACTATCTAACTCTTTATATTTGAATAGCTTGGGCGTGGGGGGGGGTGATTACATTGATATATACCCTATGTCTATTTTTACCAGAAGATCTACCATGATGTCCCTACTGGAAAGCACCGGTTACTTCACATCATGCACCGGAAGTTCATATTACAAAGATGAATGCAAAGAAAAACAATACAAAACAATATGAAGATGTACATGAAACATCATTTTAGAACTAGAACCACGGTAATTAACGGTATGCGGTACGACACCGATATATTGTATCAAATGTTAATCTACTGAATATAATAAGGATGATAGGATAGGACTGGTTGTTTTCTGCCCCAGCACAACAGTAAGCTCCCTTTTTTCCTGACTTGCCTGACGATCATAATTAATTTGTCTATATATAAAGGTAGGGATACATTAATTAGCCATTCATTTTCCTATATCTTAGGGAATGGGGCTGTTCTCGTGTTTCATATCTCTCACGACAAGTACCGATCGTCTGTATGACTAATATTGTACACTGAATTCGTGGTGCAAAACACAACCGATAGAACCTCTCTTCCCTAGCAGTGAGCATTGCAAGGAGGGACGCCCTTATATGATAATATTACATAAACGCTACTTACTGTTAATGATCAAGGTACACCTTGAAAGAGAATTTTATAATTCATTGTTTTATTGCCTCCGCCAGGAGGGTGTGCGTTCATCCCCGTTCGTGTGTGTGTTTGTGTGTTGTGTGTTTGTGTGTTTATTCACAACAGAACTGACGCAGTCATAAACGACATCTCATAAAAAAATGTTAAATGCATTCGGAAATCAGCCAATAAAGAATCGATTAGATTTTGACACATGATCCGGATTCAAGAACACTTTTAAGAATTATTAAAAAAAAATGCACATTCAGGTATGGACGAATTAACTTGGGAATATGGGACAGACACAGCAGAGGCTTGCATACCTTGGAATGCAGATTTCTAGTTTATAATCATAACTTTAATGTGAATGATCAAATATTAGGTTAGATACACTGATATGATACGTTTTAGTCGCATGATAACTTGATTTAATTTGACACACCCCGTGCAGAAATACCATTTTGATATTTGATAGACAACGAAATAATAAATTATGTGCACCGTGTGAAACACTTGACCCCGAATCGATTATCGAACGCATTTTCTCTGGCAATAATACGTTTGATGTTGACGGTATGATATAGATTTGATAATATACCTTGTCTGTACGCAAGTGTAAGAAATAAGGAGATTAGTGGTGACCTGAGGTGCCAGCGGGGGTTATATGTATACAGAACACTCAACTTAATGTAGACGATGCATACTTAGGACAATGGCCCTCTTTTTAGACCTTACGAATGACACGACAGTTATTCTTTTGCATTTTCCTCATATCAGTGACATGACCGAGAAGTACGCCAGACTGGCCAAACTTTTTTTTTCATTCTGAGGTCAATGTTTTTATATGGTGCATTTAAAAAGGCATGACAATTGATGGGTTTAATTTATACGAAAACTTGCATCTGTTCAAAATTTGAACAAGGCCCGTGACGGCCAAATACGCGTTCGGTCTAACATTCAATTTGAGAGATATTATCCAAACATATCATATCCTAACCAGATATTAGGCTTCTAGTTTGTCAAGACCATAATTAAATCCAGTTCCACAAGTTAAACTCTCCGATGTGACTGTATAACTCAGAACTCAATACAATTTAATTGACGATAAATTAAATTAACGTAAAGTAAATGTGTGATATACATATATATTATGCAACTGAAATTCACTCTGCAGAAATTAATGTCCGTCAGGAGAACATTACTAAGGAAGAATCCTTGCGCTGTGGCCACCCATATGACGGCGGAGAGTCAGTTCATACTTGAATATAAATCAATTTATATTAATGCACGTATAAATAAAAATTCAGTGCATCGTCATTCTCTGTTGATTATAACTAAAGTTATTTTCAAGTAGTATTACAATCATCAGTAACCATTAACAAAGAAAAGAAAATACATGTTGTGAAAAAAAAAAAGAGAAATATGAATATTATCACAATGTGATATTTCAACTTAACATAGCATAGAGTAGAATATTTAGAAGTCTAGCAATGATTAAATTGTTAAATAAAAATCCTAAGACTGCTAATTATGAAAATTTTATACTTAAGACAATGAGTTATCCCCCCCCCCCCCTTGAAGATACAGTGAACGCTGTTTAATATGACAACCCGTGGGGCTATCCTTATCTTATAGGTGGTCTTTTTAGACAGATCAGTTTTAATCAATATGAAGGTTTTCGGTTCACTCACGGGAGTTCTTAATAGACAGGTGGTCTTATTAGGCAGGAGGTCTTTCAGACATGTTCCACTGTTAATTCACGCCACTTGCTGTGCGTGACCTGTGTTTATTCTGTTAACCTTTATGTCTTTTAACCAACAAGAAGGACGGATTGCCCTGTCCCACATAACAGAGAAAACACCACAACGGTATAAAAGTCAGATGAGTGGCACCTACATGGGCGTTGTTACTCGTCAATAATCTTTAGTACAAGCATAGATAACATTGTGTAAACACTAAACCCTACAGAAACCTCAGACTACCAATTCAAAACCAAATATGCCTAATGTTTTTCATTGACCTCAATCTCATTGCTCGGTTGCATATGTATGCTACACTTTTATTAGCCGGTTGACATGAAATCACGGCTTGTTTTATTCCAACTGATTGAAGCATGCGTCTAGCATAACCAAAGAAGATTGCATATTATCTTGCGAGAAATATTTAAAAAACGATACAAATATTTAATTTCTGCAAATCAGATCGAAAACCATTCTGATTTCACTTGTGTATGATGGGACCTCATGCGTGTGTCTGTATTTATGTTGTTTGTTGTCCATCTGTGTTCCTGTTATGTTTGTTTGTCTGTGCGATCCGTTTCTAAAAATGGTCGACATAAAATCATAAACATTTTGTTGTGACTTAGATATTCAGACAAGATGGGCTATTGAGTTTTGAAAGTGATTCGTATTTTGGTTTAAAATTAATGAGGGCTGGCTCTACTGGTGCCGTATAGTTTGTCCATGGAGAACAGTACCAAGGTCATGGGCTAATTGGGCATGTTTAATTTTATATATGCTGCCTCAGAAACACACTCTCTTCAATGCTTAATCTTTTTTTTAATCTGATCCACAGTGATTAAGTTCTCGCTAGAGGGCGCCATTGTGTCGATTCACAAACTCTGCCTCCCCGTTGCCTGCTTCATCGAGCAAGACGACTTCCTGTACGCCTGGTGTCCCGCCAGAAACCCTCTCGGTCAGACTAAAGGAGTCATCTACGGTGAGATCTTTTCCTTATACAATGTTGTACAAGTTGATTACATTATGAACACTGTCGTGTTGACCAGAACCACTATTTTTATTCAGTTTTTGTTTATATTCGTTTATATGTTTGCATGTTAGTTATGTAGGTTTTGAAGCATTGTGTAAGGGTGGGACATTGGTTATGTATTGGCCCATTAAATTTTAGTGCAGATCCGGTTAAAGATGTGCAAGCATGATGATTGTTTTTTCCCTTGATATATAGCGCTCTATTGACTTCAAATCTAATTTTGTGGAACGTTTGTAATCATTGTTGCTGTGTGCCTTGTACATATAGTTATTCCCTGACAATTGGTAAAACTTAAGATGTATTCATTACAGATGTATGTAATGAACAGCCTCGACGCATAGCAGAAGTGACAGACTTCGGCATTGTGGTGAGCATAATGTTCATATATAGATATTTTAAAGGTGCCAATTCACCTGCCTTTTGAAAAAGAATGTATGTGATTTTCGGCTTCCTCTGATCTAAGGGTAATTCTGAAAAATTTTTAAAACGCCTCCGTGAAGGATTTATGAATTTTTATCAACAACGTGTTTGTAAACACAGCAATGTTAACAAAAGAACGTGAAAAAAAATATAACCTTGGTAGTTTGCATACAAACCGAGGTAGATTTATTTGTTGCAAAACGGCATTACCAAAGCTCTAGCTTATCCGGCTTGCCGCCAAATGCCCTTGATGAATTTATTTTGATTATTTTGGCGGACCCCCGCATACTATAAACATGTTGATATAAGCGAAAGCAGCCTGTATACGGTGATGTCCACGTTTTCTGGTCTATTTTTATAAAAGCTCCAAAGGATTGCCTTTAGTTTATAAAGGTCAGATAAGTGATGGGGCCTGTTTAGGCACTAACCTATAACTTGTGTTTCCTGCATGTAATGTGCATTTGCCGCCAGGAAATAAAGCTTTTTTCAGCGATATCAGAAAACTAGTAGACAGTCTGGTTCAAAACCCTATCTATCCCCTTGACATGTGTACATGAATTTACTTTACAGCATGCTGTGTACAAGCTGTACACTTATTCAAGATGCCAGTACAAAGTGCAGACCTTAAATATCGACCGCTACTTGAAATATCCCCATAGATAAACAAGGTTGATTGAAGTTCAATCGTTAACGAGACCAATTTAAGCCGGGTGATCCGGAGCCCCGGAAGGCATGAGGTCGTCGGAGGTATCTTGTCATAGTTGCTGTTACCTCATGTACCTAATGTAACAGCTGGCAATAAAGTCCTACGCTGAAACCCTATATTTCTTGGTCATTCATGAAGTTGTTACTTTCTGGTAATATGCCGCTGGAAACCATAACTGACAAAGTATATAAATATATATGTGTGTGTGTGTGTGTGTCCAACGTGTGCCAAGGAACTGTCCCATGTCTTAGTGCTAAACAATGATGAGACATCGCTGTGATTTTTTCCACATGATCCAAGCTTTAGAATCATTAATCTTCTTTCAACTGACGGACACTGCTGGTGAGCTGAACATATGGCCGTGCCATGTTTTAGCATTTATAAGATCAATCGAGTGTTTTTCTCGGGTTTAAACGACAACTTGTCATGGTTGACCCGTGGACACGTTATCGTTATAGGGTTAAATTCGTACAATTTTTTATACACATTTCATAACTTAAGACAATACAGTCAGCATGTAATTTCAACACGAAATAGTAGCTTTGACAGGTATTTTCTAAGTTTAAGTATTGTTTCTGAAAGCGGTGCATATATTTTGTATTGAATTTGCTGATTTGTTACTATAAAAGATTATTATTTGTGTGGATGACCTTTAATTTGATATATTGAGAATGAACCATTTTTTCTAAATAAGCTTTACCTCGACATGCCCACCCTAAACAGCAATCACAATAATTGACACTTACTAGAGTGAAATATCGGGAACAGAATGGTTTTTTTTATTGGTCCCCCACATCGATAAACAACTTGTGGTTACTTTATCTTAAGTGGTGTTATATTTGATGGATACGTTGATTTAACCACGAGTCACTCAATATATCATTAAGGTGACTGGCACCGCTTGAACTTAATAAGGCAAACGATATGAAAGGACAGACATGTAGCCGTATGATTGACAGGTGATGGTTATAAAATGGTTTGATATTCTTTCTACACGTTTAATGACCGAACTAGATTTGTTTTTGTAGGCTTTTTCAGGACATATGATTAAATTTACTTAATCAAACCTAAAAGTCGAGTAAAATGATAACACCGGGAATAACTTGATTGACTGATGAATAAAACACTCAGTTATAATTCTTTATCAATGTTTTCCTGATGTAGGAAGATGTGTGTGTGTGTGTTTGGATAGTCTTAAGTATTACTTATGAAGTCAGTGGTTAAAAATATATTTCGACCTTCATGATGATTTTGAAATAATCGTCGTTTTAAGACATTAAAATATTAGAGAATAAAAATAATAAAATATTAGCGAATACAGGCATAAGCAATCCAATATTTGCAGTAACAATCTTTTTATATCATTATCAATACTTTTTCCTTTTTACGTAGAATATTCACGCCACATTTGTTGACAACCTGGTGGTTCTGTGCGATAATGAAGGTTCACTTCGAGTCCAGACGATATGGGGCGACCTCAAGTGGGAGAAACAGCAAAATCTTCCTTACGCCGGCTTGGTAAGATAACAGCTCCGCAGTATTGTTTTAATGGTACAATATTACCTAACAGACCTGTACACTCTCACAACCGCTATGCCTAATATAAAAATCATATCTCAGTATAACATTAGAATGTTTTATTACACTTTCCAAAAAATTCTTTAAAAACTCTTTCTGATTTCTGTGTTGCTGACTTACAGTATATGTCAACCTAGCTGTGCAAACTCTCGCAGCCATAAATGCTTAAAGAAAAAAAGGAACAAAAACAGAAGAGCTATCAGTGAGAGGACGATCTGGCTTCTTTCTGAAGGCCTATTGTAATTCACTGGTTCACTCTACAATGCAACCTTCTCCAGTTCTTTCTCATATATAATAATGAATTCGTACAAAGAAGGTACATCATTTGACAAGGCTGAACAAAAAACAAACTCAAGAAAACAAATGCCGAATTCAAAGTGGAAACAGATCACATTGAGTGATGAAAAAGTCAATGAAACCTGTGCTAAAAGTGGCAATGTCAGTTATGCCATCTCTTGAATTCACTTAGTTAAGGACGATGCTTCCTTAAGCGTGTTTCTCTTCGGAAAATTCTGGAGTCATTACTTTGTAAAAAAAAGTTCAGGTCAATCGTATCTACATTACTTTTATATATATATTTTTTTTAAAATAAATAACCTTAAATGTTAGCAATAATACTAGTCAAATCATGTCTCCCCCTGTGAGCTATAAAAACAACAAGTAAATTATTACACCTGCATAATATCATTTAATAAATATATTCTCTTTTTCATGCTCAATTTAAGACTTTCAGACACTGACAACCAAATAAATGTATGTGAATTGTAGGGTAGTTTCCAAACTGTACGTAGACCTTTGTTATAGGTACTTATTGTATACTTCATATTTTTATGCCTTATGTATAAACGCACACATGACTTAAAGCTTTAAGGCCAAGAACAAACAGTAGAATACACATGCGTAACCTGTATAAACCTACGTGACATGGTTATGTCAAAGTAATAGTAATCTAATGCTACATTCAGTGCTGGTACAAGACGATAACAGTGTGTTCTCCCCTTCAGCTGACGGCCGAGCGCTCAGGTATTTACGTGGGGCACAAGAGGAAACTAGTCAAGTACAGTCTGGAGGACGGAGAGGAAATCTGGAGTTTTGACATTGAAGGGAGGCACTACAAGATTGAATGTTACGAACAAGTAAGTCTGGTAATGTAACGTGATCACATATTAAAAAGTAAAAGAGAATTGCCATTATATTTGGAAAGGCACTACATGGAGCTTTACCTCGTCAGTATTCCAGTAAATTTCATTGAAAGAATGCACACCTTCGAGATTAACAGATAATGCAAATTAATGGTAACTGTATGTGATGTATATATGCATTTTAACTTTCATTATAACATTGTAGAATTCGGATTATCTGTTTCTGGTGGTTAACGGCAAGGTGTTACAAGTTAACAAGGCGGAAGGGAGTCTGGTTCGACAGTTCTGTCCAAGACGACACAAAGCAAGCGGCATCGGAATCAGTCAGGACAAACTTATCACGGGGAGCTGTCCGTCCGTGTGAGTACACACACAAATAAACACACACTGTCAGGACAGACTTTTCACGGGGAGCTGTCTGTCCGTGTGACAACATAAATAAACACACACACTGTCAGGACAGACTTATCACGGGGAGCTGTCCGTCCGTGTGAGTACACACACACACACACACAAACACACTATCAGGACAGACTTATCACGGGGAGCTGTCTGTCCGTGTGAGTACACACACAAAGAAACACACACACTGTCAGGACAGACTTATCACGGGGAGCTGTCCGTCCGTGTGAGTACACATACACACACAAACACACTATCAGGACAGACTTATCATGGGGAGCTGTCTGTCCGTGTGAGTACACAAACACACACACTGTCAGGAAAGTCTTACCATCCATGTAAGAACACACACATACCCAAACACACAGACACTGACAGGCTGATCACGGGGAGCTGTCCACCCGTGTAAGGACACAAACAGTCGGGACAGACTTATCACTTCCAGCTGCCTATCACTTTCGTCCTTATACGTATACACAAACACAAACACACACACTAACAAGGGCATTGGTAATAGTCACGACAGGTTTATTAGAGCTGACTGGTACACGCCACACACTGAAAGACTACCGGTGTATGCACGCGGTATTAGTACACTGTACAACTGTTCGTCTCTTCGGTTGTGCACTTAATTTCCTCTTTAAACTTAATTTCCTAAAACATACAGATTACCGTGCTTGCAAACAATAAATTTGATTACAATTGTTATATAAGGTAATATGCTCATTGACTCAGCACAGACCGCGTATTTCATATGGGGACACATAAACTTAATGTAACTGAATTTAACTCGCAGGAGTAAATATCTAAATTGTCTAGGTAATCACAAAACCATTGGAGAAATGCACCAAGCTAGAAATAACAGGTAACTGTACTACACTCGGACTATTTTCTTTCATGGAGCTGGCGTTCTTATATATAACAATGTTTTAGTGAAATCAGACAAAAAAGGAAATCACCTGTTTTGAGTCAAACATTGAATTAACACCTGAAAATTATCTTTATAAGTGTATCTGAATTAAACCCTATTTCGATGACTGGATAATCATAAACATGCGCTCACACATACACACGCAAACACTCGGTATCAATAGATTTGTAATACCGACTGTAACAGTATAATTTAACAGTCCGATACCTGTGGTATGTTTTATGTTACATGACAGCTGAACTGTTCTACAGCCTGATGTTTTGTTGTTTTGGTAGACTTACAGACATGATTTAATGTAATTAATAACAACACGTGTCACAGCACTGTGGGCCTGCATTACAAACCAACAGATATTTAAACCCGTACATATATGTACGTGGTCGTGAGTATTGCTCGAATCTTTGTCATTATAATCACCTGCATGAGACCCACAGACGCC
This sequence comes from Sipunculus nudus, assembly GCA_026874595.1. Lineage (NCBI taxonomy): Eukaryota > Metazoa > Annelida > Sipuncula > Golfingiida > Sipunculidae > Sipunculus > Sipunculus nudus. The sequence goes on from CM049310.1 coordinate 69,751,890, forward strand.
TAGCCGTGATTATGTGAACCAGGTGTTTCTGCCTGAGCAAAAAAAAATCCTCCAGTATTCTGACACATCATTTCATGCCCTCAGCATGCATGCAATATATATTCAGGCATTTGTTGCAAAGGAGAAGATTAACAAGTTAACCTTCAGAAAAGCTAATACCAATAAAAGGCAACATGTAGTCTTAGATCTGGTTATTTTTTTTTGTTACCGTAAACCTCAAACAATAAAGGTTTCAAAAACTCATGTGCACAGTTGTGTTTAGTTGTAAAACCGGACGGTAGATGTCGCTTTCATCAGTCTCATGTTCTCATGAGTGCGCTCCGAAAACCGAGCAAGTTCAAGCTTGCAACTAAAATGGCCTCACTAACCTAAATATAACAGATTAGCAAATTTTATCAAGTCAGGATGGCCGAGCGGTCTAAGGCGCTGCGTTCAGGTCGCAGTCCACTTCTGTGGGCGTGGGTTCGAATCCCACTTCTGACAGGACAATTTTTCACACTTAACCCCCGTAAGTATGTACTGATCAACCACAGCAACTTCTTTTTCTCCCAGTGAATACCATTGGATAAAATAAATGTTGGCTCTGTCCATTTCGTTCCAAACATCTGTGTGTTTAAACTGATTTGGAATATTTTATTTAAGAAGATTAAAAAAACTTTAATCATACCAAAAGAGCTTAAATAATAATAAGAAGAATAGGAATATTATTGTCATCATGAAAATCATTAATATTATTATTATAATTATGATCATGATTATTATACCTCCACCAGTTCAGTATTATGTTTCCCATTGGTTGTTTGGTTAGTTATTTGGTTGGTTGGATTGTCTGTAAGCAACTTAATTTTCGCCAAAAAGTTGTTTATTATTATTATTATCATTATTATTATTTTCATTATCAGTATCATTATTATCTTTATTAACAGAATATTTAATCTGGAGACGGGAGAAGAGATGTACCGCATGAACTTTGCTGGAAGATTAGGAGAGGGATGTATGAAGGTAGGCTGCTAGCAACCACTGACTGGGTCGATTTGTATTGAATAAAATCAAGAAATTAAACGGTATATTGGGTTTATTGTCACACAGAAATGGAAATGATCCAGAAGTAATTGTCTTTCAAACGAATATATTCCTTATTTAGTATATTCTAATCAATATTGTATCATTTAATTACCAGCATTAAAACAATTTATTGCATACAACTGTACATGAGAACCGTTTATATATATATATATATATATATATATATATATATATATATATATATATATATATATATATATATATATATATAAATATATATATACAATAATATTTGTTTATATTTCAATAATATATTATTATTAGTAGTTGTAGTAGAGGTAGAAGTAGTAGTAGTTGTAGTGTTATTCTCAGTATTATTATTATTATTATTATTATTATTATTATTATAGCTCCGCTTAAATTGTACTGATTGTATTGCTCACAAAAATATTAAAATGTCTTTATAAAGAGATATTACCGTAACTTCGCCTTCATCCTTCGTTTCCAGATCCATAGCTCTGGACTGACGTTCACCGTGTGGGACCGACTGTATTGTCTGGACCTGTCACCGGAAAGCGTTACACGTGCCTTGGTAGGCGTTATTCAGGGTTATTACTCGCTGTGTGGATCTGGTTTTATGACTGTTTATAAGGAATAAGACTTTATATACAGGTTTAAATTTCCTCCCCTTTTCTTCATTTTACTATATAATAAAAAGCATCCGCATCATTACTTTGGTTATTATTTCTGTTATTTAGATGATAATGATGATGGTTATTTATATTTATTATTATTATTATTACTGTTGTTGTTGATGTTATTGTTATTATTATTATTATTATTATTATTATTATTATTATTATTATTATTATTATTGTTGTGATTATAATTTTAATTATAATTAATATTATCATATTATTATTATTATTATTATTATTATTATTATTATTATTATTCCATTAGGAGGGCACATATCGTGGCTGTAAGGAGATTAAGATAAACGCTGGATTTGACTGCCCGGAGCTCATGGAGGCGCAGTATCCGGGCAACTTCATACCAGACGGGTCATTAGTCAAGGTCACCAGAGATGGAGATAGACTGGTGGCGAACCCTGGCGGTGACTATCATAACGGTAGGTCTAACGTTTAGCCTTGCTAATCTGACAGTATATGTTGACCTCTTTCATATCTATATATAGTAATCTATTATAAAATACCCGCGTGCACTCTGGAAAAAGATAGTAATACAATAAATATTTCCAATTATGGATCGTTCTCTGAGTCATGTATGTCGAATTATATACTTGTTTTACAGTCGCTCGATTCCCTAACTTGTTTCTGAGTAATAACATTAAAAGCAATAGCTTAACATCCAGTAATAGCGGAATATTTTAAACTAGTGACGGAGATTTATAAATACCACGAATATGTTGTATTCATACATGGATTGAGATAACCATTTGTGTCTATTTCCACAGAGACATGGCCTGTACTGATGCCGTTACAACTGTTACAAGAAGGTGCTCATTACGTGGTAGCTAAACTGGTGCCTAATGAGGAGGGGAAATTCTACAGGTACGCCTCAAATCAAGCTCTAAAATACTCAAAAGAAAAATAAATCATTAGATGGCTCACTATTGGAATTCGTCCCGATGTGACGTTGGTTTACAATCGGGAAATAAGTGAAATGATCGGGACTTATCAGGAACCAAGAGAAGGGAATCGGGAAGTGGGACAAGATCGCAGAGGCATCGAGCAATTTTGTAACATGCTAAAAAATCGTATTTTCCAATTTTGGAGGGCCGGTGTGGTTTTTGGGTTAGCATCGGGATGAAACAAGGCACATATGGGTACATCAGTAGACTTCGGAAGACATCGGTTACTGTCGGGAGTTCATCGGTGATAGCCCGAAGTATTATGATCTTTGCCGACCTCTCCAAAAGGTCCTTGATGTAACGCCGATATATTTCGATATTTCCCGAGTTATTCCGATCATACCCCGATGTCCTCCATATGCTGGGGCAGTAGAAACCCCTTGGTCATACCAACTTCTTTCATTTACCGCATGGTATCGACATCGGGATATCACATTTAGATACATCTGTTTTACGTCGGCTTTATGCGACTAACTCATTGTGTCCAATAACATAATAAATATATAGTACCATAATGGATTATTATAAACCTCCTCGGCATGTATGCATGCCAAACAAATATACCGAGACTTTCACATGTATATTGTGGAATTATTATTTAATCTAAAGTAAAATAATAATAGGGAGTGCTGGAGCTATGTCGGTCACATTTATATTTCATGTCATATCATCACGGGACACTCTGTAGCTGGTATGTTAATTATAACCATTGCTGTATGATGTATGTAAGTCAACGAATAAGAATATGTATATAGGTAGGAACATATTGGTACACTACGGTTTCAAGGGTCTGTAAATATCCATTGGTCCAAAATAATTAAATTTCATCTGTACTGGCCGCAAATCGTCACCATTGGTTAGAATACAACACATTTGTAGCTTGATTATAATGATCACGTCCTTTTAATTCTTTTCAGGATAAGGGACTACATATTCTACCTGACCCAGGACCCCTCAGCGGTCACGATGGTTAACTTCAAGGATTTTGACGATAGTGAGACTGAACCGGAAGCAGACGACACCAACCAACCGGAACCTACAGAGCAAGACACCACGAGCAAACAATAATAATATCAGATATGAGGGGGCTGCGGCTACCATGACAGATCTCCAACATCCACAAATTGGCGCTTTTAACTGCTTATTTATAAGAAGGACCTGAAGTCTTTAAAGTTGGTTACATCTTTAAATTTATTTGAGGACCACGGGAATCAATACGCATATAAACATATAAGATATACTGCATCGCATATGTACTTTTATCATCCTTATTTATTATTTCAGGAACAATGTATATATTTTCGTATGAGTGTTACAATAATTCAAGGCCTGTTTCTTGACATTGTATATGAAAGCGGGGGCGGGTCCAGGAGAATGGTGTAATCCCACCCCCCACCCCCCACACCTTACTGGAAGAAAATACTTTTTTTCTAAATTTAAAAGTAAACCACCTCTAGTTGTGGCCATTTTTAGGGCATTAGTTCATTGGTGTAAACCGTGAAAACTTCCCAAAATCTTGGATCCACCCCAGGAAAATAAACAGGCATGTGTATGACCAGTATCAGATGGCTTGGACTGCTTGGTAAAGCTTACTGATGTTAACGTTAAGATAAATTATAATTGTCAGCAAGTATTCTTTTGGGAACGATTACACTGCCATTCAATCTTTACGCTTTGCACTGTATATACACATGTATATAATAATACACTTTATATACAAGCACATATTGGGCTTTGGTCCGAATATATTTATGTATCTCACTACGCACAATTGATATTACTGCATTCAGATATCTACGACTTCTATTTATTTACAGGAATGATTTAGATTTCCATTCCAACCCACTGTGACTGAACACACCTCACCTTGAGTGGTTTATGAAATTGATACAGGGGTGGTAAAGCATCAGTGGTATCATTACACGTGCATGTCAGTTTTGAACCAGAGCACCTGTTTAAAACAATGCACACAAAAATACATGTATATGTGTTCTAATAGTATTGGAAATATGTAACATAAGCACCACATATTTGATTATAGCTTTATATCATTATAGCTTACAATACTTACAGGGCATCATAGGAACAAAATAGGTGCTATGCCTATTCAACTTTCCTTTCTTAAGTGTAACACATGAGTTAGAATCTGCCTAAAAATCACAAATGCTTTATTACAGGATAAATTTCCCGCTGGCATATGCTTGCTTGTTTAGTTTTTGTAATAAAACGACGTATTGTATTAATATTTGGATATTGCCGGTTTTGGAAGCTGCAACTTTTTGCCAAATTCATGAAGGAACAAATAATGCTGTCAGTGTTTGGTAGACAGATGTTAACGTAAATAATTTTAATTAAATACATTTAACCTTTATGTGTACCAATACCGTAAAGCTATGGGGTTACGGTGGTCAATAGTTGTTTTATTCAGCCAAGTGGGAAGCATTATAATAGAACATGTGCATCAGTATTTTACTTCACAAAGCAAACACAGATTTTAAACAGGCGTAGTCTGTTTTTCACCTACAAAATCAAAGCAACACATGTACAGTATTAGAGAGCAGTTAATGTAGTCAAACAGGAAGTATTATGGTACGTATTATTCAATATAAAAAAACTCATACACACACAGGTACGCGCACATACATATATATATATAGATACATATATATATGTATTATATAAAACGCCGGCTTTAAATGTGCATATTATTGTTTGTTAATAAACGTACGTGTCATATGGCAAAATTTATTTGTTCATTTTTCTTCTGGAAGGTAATATTTTATTTTACCGCCAGATATCACTACATGCCTCGAACCTAATTACTAACATCCTCCAAGTGTTACATTGTTGTGTTCATGAAAACACCTTAAAAACGCACTTTATCATACCACTTAAAGAAAATACTTTAGATACATATCATCATCAGCCCCAACCCCAAAGCTGTGAGTACAAACGCATCAGATTTGTTTCATCACATTTATACAGATGGCAGCACTTCGAGCTTCTGTTTCATATGTCTGTTCATCATGGGGTAAGTATCTCCCAGTCCAGTTACATTTCGAGATCATATTAGGGCAAATACAATACAACCACCACAGGCACTAATTCATTCGGATGCGTATTTCTAAACTGGCCCAGTCGATGCAGTGGTTAAGACTTTATCATCCACCCCCCCCCCCCCCCGCCCTCCCTTCCCCTACACAGCCATTTGCAGTGTCACAACGCCCAGAACAGATAATGCATCATCGCGGCAAATCATAAACATATAACTAATTTCCGGCGCTCTGACATACTCATTTATTCTTCAAATTCTGATAAGAGCTGGAATTGTGTTACGTTTATTGGTACACGGAATCACGTTGTATTTTACGCATTGTAGTAGCAAACATAAATACTTAAACCCCAGCTGTTCTAATTTCTTAACTTCCCTGCCGCCCTCCATGCAGGACACGTCACTAAGCATAAGACTAAGCAATAAATAAACCAACAGACGCAGTTACCCAAGCTTTTTATGGATTATAATACCCATGAAGATGGCTGTAACCTGTCATGCTGTGTAGAGGATGTGGTATGAAGTGTTATCTATTACATTTATATCAGTCTATGTTGAGTTTTCTGAACGAGGCCTGGGGCTCGTCGGACTTGGGCTTTTTACTGAGGTCCACCTTCCATTTAGGATGCGAGTCGTAAATAACCAACTGTCTGAACTTCTCCTCCTGTACCTCGGCCTTCAGGTTCTCTGTACAACACAAACATTACATATGTATCATTTACACACTCATGTAGTTCATGTTAACTGAAATACTACCATAGAATATTGTGAATAAAAATATCCATCCTTTTTCGATGAGCAAAAACTGTGTCGTTCTGACACGCATGTACGAAGACAAGTACACCTGAATATGCACAATCGCACGGAACCGGAATTTTTCAGACAGAATTAAAGCAAGCTTTTTACATATTCTATATTCTATTAAACCTTACAGTTTACTTAAGTACCGCTGTAAATAGTGATATAGCATAAAGAGTACTCTTTTATATATATATATATATATATATATATATATATATATATATATCCATCCCGCTAACAATTTTGGTCGTGAACAACTGTATATCATCATAAAACACCCCGCTAACCTGACCACCCCGCTAATCTGACCATTTTGGCTGGAACAGCAGGTGGTCGTGTTAGAGAGATTTCACTGTATATCAATATATCTTGACAGTTGCGCTAGGTCCAATGAAGAGGACACTACTGTTTGTCTCTGAACACGCACCGACAATTTCCCTGACAGTCCCCGCGTTGGGCCCCGTGTAGTCGTCAGGGAGGTAGTCCGCAGGCAGGCACTCCATCGGCACGTGTTTGTAGATACTCTCAAAGTTACTCCCGTGCATCCGGATCTATCAGTAACAACAGCTAAATGATGTATTATGTAAGTCCTGTTGTGGCTTACTTTCTGACCAAGAAAGACAATTTTGTTTGACATTTAATTAATTATCAATTAAAAACTTTCCATGATAACACCAATAAATGCAGAGGGTAAATGGCTTAGCACACGTGAACATTCCTCAACTTGGGCTGCATTGGTTTTTTTGTCTTTGTTTTGGTTTTTTTTTTTATTTTGTGGATATATATACGTCTGTCACGCGAAATCGATGAAATTCCATACATCTATGATAGATATATGAGAATTAAGGAGCTTAACTAAGTATAAAAGAACATGTGAAATCTTACTCTGTCTGAAAACTTTTTTGACAGAAACGGTCTCATCATGGCAAACAGGTTCTCAAAAACCGGTCCCGTGTTGTAGTAATGAAACGCTTTGAATCTCCCAGGCGCGTTACCCTGAAATAAAATGGTTTATATATGATTAACTACTTCTGACCCGAGCAGCCTGCGAGCGCTCTCGGTCCCAAAGCATGACTGCTCACTCTGGGCCCCCGGCTCCTACGCCAGGTGGCTGTCGAGCTATCAGTGAGCTGCTCTCACTCTGACCATGGAGATCTCATTCTGTCCCAATGGGCTGCCGTTACATGGGGGCTCAGCATGCAGTCGCCAGTGACAAATTTAAGGACATATTTTGACTCTGGTTTTTTAAACTCTGGCTCTAATGAGACCTTGAAGATCTGTTTGGTCGTGGTAATTGGGGGATTCGACAACTTTTATGTTTTTAGTGTATGGGTCCATTTGACGGTTCAAGCTCATACATTATCACAACATCAAACTCCTTTCGTTATAAAAAAAAACTTGGTCTTCTCGATGAATTTAAGGGGGCCTAATCAGCTATCTGACCTTTATAAACTCAAGGTAATCCCTTGGAGCTTTTATAAAAATAGATCAGAAAACGAGGATATTACCGCTAACAGGCTGCTTATTTTGTTTATATCAACGTGTTTATAATATTATAACAAATTGTACAAAGGCATCTGGCGGCAAGTTAGATCAACCAGAGCTCTGCAAATGGGGTTTTGCAAGTAACCTTTCTATCTCCTCTTATATGCAATCTACCACCTTAGGTTACATGTTTTCACGTTTAACAACATTGCCGTGTTTACAAACACGTTATTGATAGACAAGTTCATACTTACTTCACGGAGGCGAATTAAGAACCTTTAATAACCAGAATTACCCTTAGTTATTAATATATACACAGAGGAAGCCAGAAATCGCATAAATTCTTTTTTCAAAAGGTAGTTGAATGAGCAGCTTTGATCAATAAAACGTCACTGCTTTGTAGCCGTAGCCCGTGTTTGTATGTTTTATTGTGAAACAATACACAATGATGCTGAGTCAGCAAAAAGAATGGAGAGAAGTAGGGCTTATGTCAGCATAGCAGCACTGACAGCAATGTTTTGCATCGAATCACAGCGAGATGTTTTGTATATTCTGTCTACATTTACTGAATGGTGGCTTGGCATCAGAACACAACTGAGAGCGATAATATCACACGGAAAAGCGCTTATGTGTGTATCGATAAAAAGGTAAAACAGAAGCGGATCCAGGGGGAGAGTCCAGGGGGTCTCGACCCCCCTTTTTTATCCGAAGCAATATTTTTTCTTAGGGTTACAGACAAAATTGTGCGGCCTGGAACCCCCCCCCCCCCCTTTCCGGAACTGGGGACCTTTTCTAAGGGTTTTCATAAGTTCTCCTGCGTATGACCCCCCCCCCCCCCCCCCTTCCCTTAAATCCTTGATCCGCCCCTGATACCCCGATACTTGTGAAAAGACTCCCAGTGATAAAATAAGAAATACTTATATAAAGCTTTCGTTTATAAATACTGGACAATATCACTTATATATCTTTAGAGGTTTACCTTCAAATATCCTTAGTTTTCTTTATGGACAAAACGTGGAATAAACTGGAAGGAAATGTATAATTAACTTTGCTTACATATTTTTATACGTTGACCTTTTATTATTCTTCTTTTCTTAAATCAAATGCGAGGTAGACCTGAAGGGTTTAGGACAATACATGAATTCCACACCTACCTGCCACATTTTAGTCATTTTCTTCATGAAATCAAAGCTGAACCTCTTGGCGTGTTTCATGGTGTAACCCGTAAAGTCCATGATGAACACCAAGCCGTGGATTTGTGTGGCCTCCTCTTTAAATAACGTCATGGCCGCCAGGTGGCCAGCCTTCATCTGGTCGTATAGACTGTACTCTTTGCTGTCTGGGTCTATCATTCCAGGACGCTGAAACAGAACCCTGCAGCCGTTCTTGTCCGGAGTTTTGATTGGCAGGACAAACCTGAAGGAAAAAGGATAGCTTAATTGGTCAACGAAACTATAATAATAATAGTAATAATATTATAATAATAATATTGTTATATATATATATATATATATATATATATATATATATATATATACCGTCTCATAATAAACGCTTAAATGTGTTGTTGGTTAATTTACCCTTTACGTTATCTATTTTGACGGATGAATAACCTTTGAAAGTGGTTATGTTTACAGATTTAGTTTAAATAGATTAGATACAACAAGTAGGTATAGCAATAATCACTTACCCTGTATCTAAAGCTTTTAATATCCTTGGATCACATGGATCTATATTTTTTACCATCTCTGGATGTTCAGTTGCCATTGTGAGCGTCCCCTCAATCATCTCACGTGCTCTCAGCTGGCTGAACTTCGCTCCTCTCAGAAAGGCCAGCAAGTACCGCGTGTCTTCAAGGAGTAAGCATACAGCGCTAATGTGTGTTATAATTACAGTAAACATTACCAGTAAGCTTGAAACCTTTATCATGAGAGAAATGACCATGCAACACTTAATTATCTTAACTGATCATATTCGACTGACTTCTAGTCTCCAGACTATAGCTGCACATCGGGAGTTTCATAACAAGGATTCTTAAACCTAAACACATACCCATATATATATATATATATATATATATATATATATATATATATATATATTATCAATATATATATATATATATATATATATATATATATATATATATATATATATATATATACTATGTATGAATCAGTTATATTCTGTGATACATGTGTATACATATAATAAATTTACAGCATAGTAAATATTATAAACATTTTAAAAGAATTTATACATAAATCTCTATCACATTTTCACAGTCACTGAGAGAGGTGTACTTTTAGTTATTCTCACCTGTCCTGGCGGTGATGTAATTTTGTTCCTTCAGCCATTTTCTAAGAGCTTCGATAGCTCCCATACGTTCTCTTGGGTCCTCGTTAAGTTCACGTTTAGCTTTCTCCAGGGCGGCTTCATCGAGAGAACACACGTAATCGTCAGGCGGGGCCACAATGTCTTCATCACTTATCATGATCACGTAAAGAAACCGACCAATACTTCAAAAAGTAAACAATCTGAGGGGCGGAATATGATCAAATGGTTTATGTAGATATTACTCTGTCAGGACGTCCCCAACTGCCTAACTTGAATCATGCGATAACAGAGACCATTAAGTCCAATTGTGTCACGTGATAGTTGGCCTGTCTCTAACCAAGCAGGTAAATGGTTAATAAACAGGGTAGTAAGTGAAGTACATTGAAACACGGTTGTGCTCACATTGTGCGTTCGGACTCTATAAATAACAGCGGCCATAAACCATAGGGGTCAAAATTTGTGTTAGTCTGTTATCAGAAGTGGCCGAGGCATTCGCACTCGGGACATAAAACTTGCTGTGTGGAAGTATACACTAGGCCATTCCTAAAAATAATTGTTTAAAGCAAACCGCGCTTCTCTTTCTTAGGAATCAGTTTTGTGAACAAGGACCATGTCCTCAGTATTCACGTGAAAAATTGCTGCCTTTGCCTCTGTCATTATAAAGAAATAGCTATGTGTATTTACTATTTATAAAACAACATTTGGCTTTATCAAATGAAACAAACCTGATGTCGTTAATTTTGACCATTACAATTGTAGTATTCTTCCTGCACACGTTCGTATTCCAGAGAATGAAATTCACAGAATTTGTCTCGATCGTTATGTTTCTAACAAAACTCATTTCGCTCGCTCGCCGTTTTGGTTCCATATAGTCCGTAGATCATTTCATTTTGTAGTGGCCTTGTTTAGGTGAAGGACGACACCAAGGACACGTGTACCTATACATGACACCTGCCCTGTCCTCAGAGTTGTTAGATGACAGGTACAGATAAACTGATAACCAATGAAAACACATGTACTATCTGGTACGGTAGGCTATGCAAAAGATGGGGTATTACTTGGAAAGAAACTGAAGTCGTATGTTGTTTCATGTCCACGGGTGTTTTTAATAGTGATAAAGAAGTCACATACACTTGCGTGAGCAAACAGATAGACACCTGGAAAAGATGATAAGTTAAAGTATATATGTTTTTATCGATACCCAAATGAGCGCGTGTCCGTGTGATATTTCCCTCTCGGTTGTGTTCCGATGCGAAGCCCCGATGCAGCACGTATACACATAATATACATAAAATTTCGCTGTGATTCGTGGCAAAACATTGCTGTCGACGCTGCCTTTGTTGACATCAGTCCTATTTATCTCAATATTTTGCTGATTCAGCATCATTGCGAGGACTGCCTTCAATAAAGAACGATTTGACGAGACGAGCAGAAAAACCTAATGAGAAGTGCGCCTGAAGTTGAAGGTCTTGCTCACCTCTTTCGACCAAGTTTGACAGTTCAGTAAATTTTTTTGTTTCTGTTGGTTTGGTTATACTTTTCTGTTTCGATGAACGTCTGTTTCTCTCATCTATCATATTTTTACCAAGAAATCTTGTGAAATAGTTTGACCCCTTTTCCTACATCATAGATATTCACTTTTTTTAAATAATAAATAAATAAATGAAAACCAAAACCAGAAGCGGATCCAGGGGGGTCCAGGGGGTCCGGATCCGCCCCCCCCCCCCTTTCCGCCGGGGCAACCTCTTTTATATAAACGGCCCCAGACCAATTTTTGCGTCCTGGACCCCCTTTTTCCCAGATCTGGGGACCCTTTTTAAGTATTGTCATAAGCTCTCGTGGGTTTGACGCCTCCTTTTCTTAAATCCTTGATCCGCCCATTGAAACGGGGTTTTCCAAACCCAAAACACTTCAGACTCATACGAACTGAAGGACAATCGGAAAAACAGGAGTGGATCACGGTATCAGATATCTAACTCATACACACACAAACACAAACAGATAAATGTTATTAATATGATAATTTATTTCTGATATACGTAATTACATTTTGGATAAAAAGCAGATAAATTATATTATGAATACAAAACAAAGTTTCCTGTGACCCAAAGTGAAAAGTAAACGCGTCGCAGAACATATGGTATCAGTTTTTCGTCATATCCTTGGAGTATGCTGGAGGTGTGAGCAGTGTGACAGCTGTTATTGTCGGGTCAGACTGTTTATTCACCGCTCATTCCAGAATGTTTATTATCAAATAAATAATAATTTTAAATATATATATATATATATATATATATATATATATATTAAACTGAAATGTTTTTGTTTGGCTGATTGTTTGTATTTTATACATGACGTGGCTTTATTGAATGCGGCTTTATTAATCAATGTTGAGTTTCCGGAATGAGTTCTGCGGTTCGTCCCTGGGCTTCTTCCTCATGTCACATGTCCACTTAGGATCGGAGTCGTACTTGACCATCGCCCGAAACTTAGGAGCGGCCAAACCTTGTTTGAAGTTCTCTGAGAGATGGAATCAAAGTTTTAGTCGTCGTGTCAAATTAAGCTTATCCATTAGACAGAGGAGGCTTAAAGTGGTTGACGCTTTAACTTATATTTTAATATCTGGGTAAAAAAAAACCTTGCGGATGGACTTTCTTAGATTTTAATATGACAGAACTATAAACTGATTGGCAGAAATATCTAAATTTAAAAATTCTTTACCCCTATTCCCCTGCCCCACCTCCGAAACATTGTCCGAGGATTGTACTTAATTTTTTGGAGGGAGGTTGAACTCACCAATAATCTCCTTGACGCTTCCTGCGTGTGGTCCAGTGTAGTCGTCAGGAAGGTAGTCTTCTGGCAGACATTCCATGGGAACGTGTTTATACACACCCTCAAAGTTGCTGCCATGCATAAATACCTGCGGTATAAAATGTATGTACTGTAGAGTTATGGAAAAATAATTTTAAAAATGTGTCTTCACTTCAGTGCTTCTCTTACGTCATGGTCAAACTACAACTCCCGGACAATGTTGGAGATCAACACATTAACGCCGGGTTGATCTATGATGAAATTTTTATTCAAATACCTCAGCATGTTGTGGGACCAATAAGTTTAAGATATAATGAATTCGTCACGTTGACTATGATTTCACTTTTGCTGATTTATGAACATTCACTTACCCTGTCGCTGAACTTTTTTGACACGAACGGTTTTAACAAGTTGAACATGCTCTCAAACACAGGTCCGACATTGTAGAAATGGAAGGCCCGAAACCTGCCAGGCATATTCCCCTGGTATGCAGAAAAATACCAATTATAATTACATGTTAAATTTTGCATTGCTTACGATATGCAAAATATATCCACAGGGTTGGCATTTAAGAGTTTATGTGTGCTCAAGTAACTGGCGCAGACTGCAAGATGACGCGGAGAGGTACACGCGGACAAAAGCCCCCAGTATTAACACGTATCACTGAAACCTGCCTAAGACAATATTCTCAAAAAGCGTAATGTGGTAAACATCATATGGTGCACTTTATGCACGTATCTTTTCTTTATAAACGTCTGTTAATCAGCTAACTAGCCATCTGTAACCGGTGAAATAATGCGAACACGGAGACTTCCATCGTTTGGAATCAAAGTTTATTGCACAATCAGTAGTGTATTACTTGTGATTTTGCTTAACACGTCTCTATTCGTGACAAATATGACAATGATCAGACTATCTGTGTATGTATTCAATGTCAGAAGAAGACAGTAAATAGAGACAGGAAAAAATAATTCAGCGAGGGAGATGACCATCTTCTCCTCGAACCTGTATTGGCTACAGAGCAGCATCTACACCGCTTTCATTGATGTAACGAAGGCATTTGGATATAAGGATGTCTTCCCAAGCTGGTTGGTGCCATTACTACATTTCAGATATGACAGAAGGAGTGCAATGTGGCGGACCAGTCCACAGCAGTATCTCATTTTATTGACATACTTCGAAGGAATATTTCGTAATTGTCTTATTTCGAGCTTCTGTCATGCATTCCAAGCACCTTGTGACGTGTTTTACTCCACATTAGAACTGACGGTAAGCTGACTTATGTACGTCATCTCACTCACAATTCTCGGGATGGTCAACGCATAAGACGCTGTCCTAACGTCAAACAACAAGGGACCTTGGGCTCCAGTGACAAATCGACCGCTTTAGTCCTGAGAGGATAGACATACCTAGCTATAACTATGACTAATCTATATAAGGTGGTTACAGAGAAAACTCGCTAAAACGACCACCTGCGGATTCAGCCAAAGTGGTCGTCTTAGCGGGGTGGCGGTTAACCGAGACTTCACTGTACTTCTAACTGTGGTATGTACTTTATCTACCCTTTACCTGTATAGCTTTGGCCCACTTCTTCATGACCTCTAGACTGCCCTGTGCCGCGTGCTTAATGCCATAACCCGTGAAATCAAATATAAACACCAGGCCGTGGACCTGTGTCTCCTCGGACTGATACAGGTACGAGCCCGCGATGATGCCCGCTCTGAGCTGCTCGTCCATGCCGTAGATCTTGCTCTCAGGATCAACCATCCCGGGACGCTGGAACAACACGTGGCATCCGTTCTTGTCCTTCTTGGGGATAGGTAACATGTAGCTGTTCAACAAAAGGAATAATCCAGAGTATAGGCTAAAGCCTAGCGTACACGTCACTAAATTTGGCACGATACGATTCCGTATAATTTCCTGCGGAAGGGGCTAGGATAATTACGTTAGCTACTGATCATGCCGTACGGGCAGGAAACATAAAGAAGGCTACTACAAGGAAAAAGGACTAAGCCACTGAAGCCGAACATACACATTATAAAATTTGATTACGATAGCATACGATAGGAAACTATTTACGATACGAAAACTTAGAACCAGCTCTGAAAAATAAGATGCGGAGCCAAGATCGAAGGACTCCGTATCGTTTTCGAACCTGCAATTTGCGATAGGAAGATGAGAAGCTAGGATTTCTAGTCGTATCCTGCTTCATATTACACGTATTATAATTTCGTTACGTAGAAGCTGTACTTAGAGAGGATTTAGAATTGTACAAAATTAAGAAGTTTTCAGTCTATGCCAAGAACAACGTTTTAAATTTTAGAATTGCACAAATCCAGAGTTACAAATATACAAATTCCACTTACAACTACACAGACCACGATCAAATGCTCGTTAAAATATACCCAGATATAAAACAGTCAATTGACAGTGGTCATTTATACTTGCCCAGGTTGGTCAATTATTCATAATGTAGTCGTCTGTGCAAAATGTATTCCGAATACAACACCTTCATCTAAAACTCGATATTATCACTTCAAGTTAAAGTGAACGTTTGCATACATAAAGGTTATCTGTACTCAAAGTCATCACTGTATTGAAAGATGTCCTATGTAAACATAAAGGTCTATATTGGTCATCTGTACATAATTAAATGCTTATTGGCTGCAGGGTATGCCTCCATCCCTATCCGTGTGTGTGTTTGCGTTTGTTTATAATCTAACTCACACAATCTTGAACGGAATATCGGGAAATTTTCAGAGCATTTCGGGAATGGTCTGATTAATAATCGGTTAGATTATAGTATGGATCTGACACATTATCTGGATGCGGGATGCTCAAAATCTGTGTTTTTGCTTTCACTTGACCGGCCCGTATTGCCAGCTTCATTAGTGCACGAGTTACTCTACTTATGTGAATTTTCATGAAGACGTTCCTGACCGCATACCTTCCTGGCGGAGGCAATGAAGGGTATTCTATATTGGTTTAACAGGAACTCTTACCCGGTGTTGAAAACTTCAATCAGCTTCGGATCGAGAGTGTCGAGGTTCTTGAACCACTGAGGGTTCTCTGTTGCCATGGACACGGTACCTTCAATCATTTTCCTTGCCCTCAGCTGACTGAACTTCGCTCCTCTTAAATATGCCAGCAAGTACCAGGTATCTGTTTCCATGGAAATAAACATAAATAATATTTATCCTTTTGCCTCACCTGATATTTTTGTGTGTTTTGAGGTAACGAGGTTTCTGACGCTTCAATTAAAGGGGCCCAATTACCTATAAAGCATGTTGAGTTAACACGGAAAATAGCTTCTTCCCTTTAAAATAAATCTGTATCTGACAAAATATTGCCTTGAAACCGTTTGTTCATTCCTGTAAACCAGTGTTAAAAACAGTCAGCCGGGCGCGATCGCAGGTGTCAACATAAACACTGCGTCGGGCCGTAGGCTGCGCGGAGCCACAACACGTGCCAATCAGGAGATGCCCTGACTGACTTTGCTAAAAAAATGTAATAAAATGTTCCTCCTGGCTGAAACACCGCGTGTTGCCCTCTTATTTGGACCTCCGGTCCTGCGGCCTTGTTATGGTGAACAAAATGTGTTTAACAACACGCAGGGCTATAACAAGGTGTTAAACAGTCGTATGCGAGGAAATGAGACTGAATGCTGGAATGGTTGTGCTAAAAACTTTTGTAATAAGCAAAAAGGAACTGATAGTGTGAAATAATAGGCATAATATTGCCCCTGATTATGACCCTTTAAACTGCGAGAGCATATAGTACACGACCCAAGGATAATTACCCCCCCCCCCCAGGAACATTACACGTTACCTTTCTTTCTCCATTTACAAATGCAAAATGTTGTCTATAACGTTTGATCCCTTTGCTTAGCATTGGATACTAGTGTTTCAACTTGGCACTATTTTTATCTGTTTATCTTAAATCAATTTATGAACTTTCTAGCTGGGCGATAATAATCATCGTAGCCACAGTATACCTATAAATTCTATAAGAAATACTGGGCGATTACTGAATGTGTAATTTGATTTCCACGCAGGTAACATGCTATGGTCAGGCGAATATATTGTAAATTATAACAAAAGCGTTGTATTTTTTCTCCATTCCTTGCGCTTGACACAAATGTAACATCTGGGAATGGCAAATTATTCTTCCTGCTCTGTCAACAGGTGTAATTATGTTCGATGCTTTATCAAGGTTGATAGACTTTTTTTGTAAATCAGTTTAGCTAACCCTATTGGTTGCACTGGAATTTTATAAATTTAAACCTTTTGGGATTCAGTTTAACAAGTTTAAAGTTCTCCTTCTACATTTCTTAAAAAAAACTTATTATTGTCTTGTCCCGAATTTCTTAGGGGTGAGAACTTACGTCGAAAATCGCTGTTCAACTCTCACTTATTGTACAAAATAAACTTCCCCCATGTACCTGTCCTGCAGTTGAGATGGGGTTGTTCCTTAATCCATTTTCTCAAAGTCTCTACAGCTCCCATGCGTTGTTTTGGATCTTCGTGCAGTTCACAGAGAGCTTTTTCTTGGGTCGGGCCATCAAAAGAACATTTGTACTCTCCATCCTCCGGCGGCCATTTGACCTCTCCTACTGCCGTCATCGTAGCCACAGTATACCTGTAAATTCTATAAGAAATGTCTACAGTCGGATCTATATTCTTACAGATCCACCACTGCTGTTAACAGTAACCCACAATTTTTTTTATCTCCGATCGCCCGGTTAATATTTTGTAGAAAAAAATAGAAAAGCATTCACAGATTTAGGAGTTGTTCTTTTACTCGTTCACCAGACCCTCAATTTGATCGTACCCATGTATCGGCGCACGTACATTAACTAACCGGACGGCTGACCGACCCTATAGTGACAACATTATAGCGTTATCTTCGTCTTATCAGTCATACCTGTTATGATATGAAGGGATACCTTGATCCCGTATATCAAGCCTTTCCTGGTCCTTAGCGGGGTACATGAAAGCCATGTAACCACACGTTTTATCAAAGAAAACCATTAACATGTCCCTGACATTGCCCAGATCCTTCATATATATATATATATATATATATATATATATATATATATATATATATATATATATATATATATATAATATAATATAATCAGTTAATGCAAAACTTAATTATAAAAAGATGTTTGGGGTTTGGTAAATGTATAAGTTTAAACATGCACCAAGGACAGTGTCTAAATATAAACATAAAACGGCTTTTTGTAAAGTAATCACAGCATTCTCTCACTGCATATTTACTGAGTCAATATTTAACGAGAATAAAACAATAAATTCAAATAAAAACCATTAATGCTCATAATACCCTGTCGGTGTGTTCCTACTCTTAATGAATACTTTCATCAGCATGTAGATGTGAAATACAAGAATGAGAACCTTGCCAGTAAATTTCCTTTAAATGCTTGAGAGGAAATTATAAAATCAGCTGATATAAGCAGAAATTTACTAATGTTTTAAATATCATCATAAATTAAGAATCTCCAGTGATTATAACTTGGCAATGCGTGAATGTGGAACACCTCGGCATTCATAGAAAAGTTAAAGTTGTTTTTATAAAGAAGACCGACCGTGTGCATGATACAATTTTTAAGATGTTCTCTGTTAATCTTTCTCATTCTTTCGTCTTATAGATGTAATTTAGCCTAAAGTTATACGGTTTTGTAAGACTTCATGTGTGCTATTTGTGTTTGGCCATGATTTGATAGATACTAGAATTTTATCAGAGATGATTGATGACCGGGCGGGTTCATAGCACGATGCACTCACCAGGCCAAGTGCGATTAAAGTCCGCTCGTCTGATAGTTTCTGGTTGAAGGTCTCACCCGCATTATATACAACAAGCTACAGAGCAGGATTTTACCCAGAAATACCGAACCTGGTATTTGTAGGTGATCTCACCAAGTCATAAAGATCTTTTTTAACTACAGGACGCATCCGCAAGGTGACTCCTCCAGACTACATTTCAAGATTTGACAGGTACGTTAAAAAATTTCAACATTGTGACCAAATTCAGTATCAACATGTGCGAAATATCCCTGTTCTCTTTTCCAAATGAATAACCTTGAATGGTAATTTATTGTTTACTGTTAAGTGGTAGGACATCATGACTGACGTAGACAACCTGTACCCCGAGGACGCAGAGTACATATGTACTCTAGACCAGACCAGTCAGGCTAAAGCACTGAAGGAACTCAACGAGGACCCCAAAGAGCGAATGGGAGCCGTGGAGGCACTGAGAGCATGGGTCAAACAACAGCCTCATATCAGGTGCAGGACAGGTAACCACGTGATCAGGAAAACACTTTCAATATCTGGATGATTAATATTCAGAAATATAGTGTATTTATTAATTATTATAATTTGTAAAAACATGGAGGAATAAATAAAGTAGTCCCAATAGGTCTATAGGTAACATACAAAATAGGGAACAACTAAAAATATTATAGATAAATAAAATGTACATTCTGGTTAAAATGAGGAGGCAGAAAACAAAATAGTCCCTCTTCCTATACCATGAAGTAAAATGTTAACTTGAATGTATATCAGCCATTGTTGATTTGACAGTGATTAATTATGCATTATTGTCAGATACGCGATTCCTGCTGATGTTTCTGCGGGGCGCCAAGTTCAGTCAGCTGAAGGCACGTAAGATGCTGGAGGGGACGTTGAGAATGCAAACCAAAATTCCAGAATGGTTTCGAAACATAGACACCACAGACCCTAAGATCCTTAAGTTAGCCGGGGCTGGGTAAGTGTCATATATTGAAACACATATTACAAATAGTGAGCCCAACAGGGCCCTGTGGCAGACCATTTCAACGCTGGTTAAAGCGTATGGAGGACAAATCTACAACACTTAATGGCGATGATCGTTTTACAGTCTCTGTTTTAATTATATATGAGATTAGTTTCAGTCTTTTTCGTTTTATTTTTTTTTTATATTTCGTGTTACAGAACTGTGGTCCCATTACCGAAGAAAACAAAGGATGGCTGTAAGATACTTTTGCTTCGACCAGGTAAGATAAGTCCAGGAGAAAAGTCTTATAAACTGCATGTATATACACATAGAAAAAGATATATCAGTGAATATGGTACAGTCCTATTAATATATCACTTTATAGAAAATGTCAACTTTAGAAACAGGAGAGCATGAGTTTAAATTTTATTTATAAATACCCCTCGTTTTGACTACTTGGCTTGAGGGATTCGGGTTTTTTTCAATATTTTGTTTAGCTTATGTGTGCTTTAAGGATAAATAGACTTAACCAGTAGATTAAAGATACGATGTGATGAATTCAATCAGCTTATAAAACATGCATGGTTTCGTTTTGCAGTTTACCCATTTCATACAGACTAGAGACTAAAATACTGAGCAAAGGCTAAAATGACTAGAATGGAATGCATTCAGACTAAACATTTAATGACAAGACAATGAATATATACAAAAGTTGCTTCATTGGTGACACAGGGTAATTAATCAAATTGTTATTGCACAAGTGTATATGGCCGTTTTCGCTATAAATGAGGCATGCCTCCGTGTTTCACACGGTTGGTTCCTCAGTTTCTTACCAGATGGCAGCAGCTCATAGTTCACATGCGATGGGTAGCTGACAAAATATTGTTACTTTAGCATGAATTTTCTTTCTGCAGACATCCTTGGAAATTATCGACAGGTAAATCTTTTATAACTCAGCCTAACAGTCTTTGGTCACAGGAAGATGTACATTACATCCCCTTACAAGCTTCTTTTGGCGATAAACTATACACTTTATAGTTGTCGAGGGAGGGCCTTGTGCGGGGTCCCAAACCCCTCCATTTAGAGCGCTCGGCAAGCTCCTTAAATCTCTTTCGATTCGATTAGTCTGTCCAATGATGGTATAAGACCACTTAAAGATCAGCTCTTATGATGGGACCAAATATTTACAGATGTTGAAAATGTAACACCATATTGTCATTTTTGACCTGGTTCTGAAATCAAACATAAATGCTTTCGTTTTATCGACATTTAACCGAAGATTATGTGCTTTGCTAACATTTAAACATGTAAATGTGCACAGTTTCTCCTTCTATATGAATGTTTATAATCAGTTGAAATGAGACCCAAGAGCATAGTGTCATCAGATTATTTCACAGTTTTTACAGCTCTCACTTTTTAGGAACAACTATTGAGGTAAATTGTAAACAAAGCTTGAGACAGAACAAAGCCTTGAGGAGTAACTGTATTCATTGTTAACCTATCAGAGCATACTGTCCTGTCCTTACTGTTACACACACGTGCGGACTTCTTTTTGAAAGATGTCTGAAATCAAGTGGCTCATGTGAGCTGGGGCACTCATGTTTTCATTTTAATCCAAAGCAGATCTACAACTGTAATAAAAGTTGGTGTGAATTCTATATAGAAAGAACCATTACATAAGTCCCAGTTTTATCCAAATGTTGGTATATGCAGTTTAGATGATGGCATCCTCTACAGTTCTGTTCATTCTGTATGCAAACAGTACGTTATTCATGAATGAAGAATCAACAATTAATATCCTGCTTAGGACAATACTTTCAAAAGCTTTCAAAGCAGTTGGTGTGAATGCAACTGCCAGTAATCATCCAAATAACTCTTTCTAGGAACTGGTAGAAAAATAGCTAACTTCTGTAATGACGAATTTTCTCAAGCTTAAGAAATTCATTAAACATAAACTGGAATATATCATATGATTCAAGGAAACGCATTTTGAAAATCATTAGTGGAAACCCAACTGCATGGGTCAGGTGCATTCCTGATGTTGATTTTCCTGAAGCCTGACTTACATCCCCTGTAATAAATGGCACAAGTAATACCCTGACAATCATATGATTCACTCTTTTTAGGTGGATTAGAGACATATTAAACCAAGCGTAAACCATTGAGATCTTCTGAAAGTTTACATGTATTTATGATGATCAATGATGTGACATCACATTTAGGCCGTCCCATATTGGATATGTAGGATTAGATAAGAGAGCTGTGTAAGTATATAGGCATTTAACAGTCATCATCATTCCAGCTGCGATGAACCCCGACTGGAAGGACGTGACGGTAGGTGAGGACATTAAACTAAACATGATCATGGGGTCCGAGTTTGAGGAGGATGAGGGAATACAGGTCAACGGGATTATCTTTATATTTGACATGACCGGAAATTCACTTAAACACGCCACAAGATGGAGTTTTGATGACATCCGAAAATGGACCACCTGCTGGCAAGTATGGATACTATTTTTTCGCTGCCATAACTCCTTGTATTATAAATGCCACCAAGTGTTTCACACATTTATTGTTTGTTTGGGTAAGTTCGTTTGTGTGTGTACACGAAAACTGTTGTGGCTTACCAATATGGCTGGTATGACTTACTCTTAGCTGATCCTGTGTACTTTCTTATACCAGATCAGCAATGCTTTTAAATAAATATATCCAACATATACGTCATACATCCTACCATTATTAGAGCATTTTCGGGGTTATTCACATTTAAACTTTATAGATACATGCCTTCCCCCTTGTTACCGACCTATCTCCATAGATAGAGCACTTTTGTGTCGCATCCCCACGCCCTTATCGAACCCTGACAAGTTTATTTTTCCCAGATTATCGAAACCACACATGGGGCTGCCATTTTGCGAACACACTAAAACCCGAATGTCGCATGTCAAAATTAGGGGTTTACCGCTAGTAAACAATATACTCTGATAATATATACCTGGTTATATGTAACATCAGACGTATCTGTGGTTTAACTGGAATTACCAATAATAAAAACGCAACTGCTATAAAGGCTTCTCTGTATCAGCCTGTCAGGATATGTTGGCCAGATTAGTTTTCGTGAATGTATTCAAGTCTTTGTCATGTTTACTGCAAGTGAGAAATAACTTGATATATTTTTTAATTGTCTCAAAGCTTCCGATCTCATATGATCTTGTCACACAGGTTGATCTTTCGTAAGGGGCGCTAAGACATAGGCCGTGTACAGACTAAGATCGATCTCAGATGTCAGATTGATCCTATCGAGGCCGGCTATGTTCACACAGCACAACATTCAGTCAGTAGAACCGGCTTCGTCGGGTTGTCAACCGGTCTCAACGAGACCAGGTCCTCGATCGCGCCCTTTAACGCTAACCCTAAAAATTAACCGCGCAATGCATCCTGGTATTCCAACATGGCTGTTCCTATCATGTCGAAAGTGTACTCCTTGTGTTTGCTTTGTGTAGCCTCATTGTTGCTCTCCTTGGTGCTTTTGTTTTAGTTTAGGAATACAGAATTCTAAAGAGGAAGCTGGTAGGGCAATTGCCGGCAGCTGCGTTTTACGACGAACGATGTTTACGCGCGATGTTATGGTCAAGGTCGTCTTTTGCGCCATCTGTCAGCCAACGCGCACACTATGGAGTTCGATCCCAATATAGACCGCTTGCCTGTACACATGGGAACACAGGCCGTCTGTAAGCGGTCTCAAAAAGATCGATCTTAACTAGACCACGTCAAGGGCAGGTTCCATCGAGATCGCCTTTGAGGCGATCTTGTCGCCACTAGATCGATCTAAAACCCCGAAATACGCCTAGTCTGTACGCAGCCATAGACTTTTGAGGACCCAACGCCCGATCCTTCAGCAAATGATAAGCAATATGTCTTCTGGAAACGTAATAAACCATCATATCAGCTTGAGTTTCTAAACACTGTAACAAGTAAAAATAACTTTAATATTCGTTTGGCTGTGTGATTTCGTCAGATTATAGTTTTTCATGACTTAGAAACAGTTGTTGACAGTGACGGCAGCATGACCGGTCACAGTGATTCTTTAACCTTTTTTTAAAGAATATATAAAATGATACATATTTTAAAAAGTAATATGTGCGTTGCTTTCTTTTTTTGGATTGCTTTGTAATTTTGCAGGGGAATTTTCCCGGTCGATATAAAGCGTTTCATTTCTACAACATTTCCCCTGTCTTCGAAACCATGTTCAACTTCATGAAAAGCATAATGACCAACAAATTCAGAGACAGGGTAAGTTCACAGTATTTTGAGGGAATATTTTTACAAATGTGATTTTGTTTTTTATCAATTAATGTGTATATGGAAACAAAAGGTATTCTGTTTATCTTTATGGGGTAATTATTGCTACCCGGATATACATGTTATATATATCGTGTAGTTATTAATTCATTAGGTTTTGAGTGGGAATGTCTGTGTGGTTATGAAATGTACAGTATCAATATATATATATATATATATATATATATATATATATATAGAGAGAGAGAGAGAGAGAGAGAGAGAGAGAGAGAGAGAGAGAGATAGATAGATAGATAGATAGGGACTTCCAACATCTAGTCCCACATCTATATATACATAATAAAGTAATCAGTTTGGCATCACCTGCCAAGATGTCAGTGATTCATGATCACTTTGACCTGTCAGATTGTACCAATGGATATTATAAAGCCAAATGCAAGTACTCTGCTGCACAGATTTTACTACTGGAAAAACTACATCGAATCTCCTCAAACACTTGCATGAATATTTTGAATTTTGGACTAAAATACATTTTGCTAGTGTGAATATATGATGATTGCAATAAATGTATTTAACAAGAATGATACTTGATAGTTTCTTTTTGTTTCAGTAAATTGTATTCATATTGATATTCATAAATACATTTGTATTCGTATTCGTATTGGTATTCGAATACATTTCTGTTTCGGAGTATTTATATTCGTATTCGTATTCGTGTACCTCTCCTGTATTCGTATTCGTATTTCGTATACCCCTGCTCTATTCGTATTCGTATTCGAATGATTTTCTCCTGTATTCCACCCATGTCTGAATTCATATATATATATATATATATATATATATATATATATATATATATATATATATATATAAAGTGAATTGTGTATAAGAATAACCTGATATTAATGGATCGTAATTATGTTATTATATATTATGAACATGTGTATTGTATTGCTAACAGATTATCATACACGGACAGAGTCTTGACGGTCTGTACAAGCACATCCCGATGGAACTTCTACCAGAGGATTATCTCCCTGACGACTACACCGGGCCGCACGTGGGTTCCTTAGCAACGCTTATAGGTATGACCTCACAACATGTGGACAAGACGTGATTTGTCAGACTAGATTTATCATGTGCAAACAATTTAAAATTTTCCAAGACAATCCGAAATGTTTGTGGTGTACACACATCAGTATAGCCAGGACCATCACTCCTCCGTTCAAACCAAGAACCGAATACCCTTCTGAAAGATGTTTTATACTTTTTATATAAACTCTTACAGAAATTCATATTTTAAATTCTTATTCGTAATTCTAAACCTTGATTTCGGATCTAAATTCTAAACAAGCATATTAAATTACTGAAATGTAAATATTGAATTCCAATGCTTAATTCTAATTATAAATTATAAGTCTAAATTCTGAATTATGTATTGTTAATTCTAAAGTCTGATTTGCTATTAATATTTTTTGTTGCAGGTAATTTTCGAGAGAGGATAAGTCGACCAGAGTTCAGAGAACGGCTGCTTAAATTATCTGATGGTCGATATGGAATTGACGAGAACCGCCGCCCTGCTGACACCGGCCCAGAGGCCTCGTTCAGGAGACTCAGTGTGGACTAACGTAGTTCGTTAAAGAGACCTATTCCGATATTCCAACTTTTATTTGACCCAAAAAAAAATTAAGGGTATGGTTCTCAGGCACCGCCCGCGTCAATTTTAATCCCCCGCATCAAAAATGTTTATTTTGATTTTTAATAGAAACTTACCAATTTTGAGTTCCAGCCGCTCGGACATTTTTGCCAAGAAGATAAAATAATACAATTTTGATAAAATATCCTATCTTCTGTAGTGGATTTACCCGGTCAGCGAAAAAAAATTCCGTCATTATCATGCTTTTCCCATATCATATGGCATTTTTAGCGAAGCATACAAAAACAGGTAAAAAAATCGCCCGCCCGCATTGATTTCAGAAAAAAGTGCCTGAGAACCAATCTTTTTTTTTTTGCCTTAACTATATAGATTCCCTCGAACCATTTAATAAAAAAAGCCTGATAACACTGATCCGTCTTTACACAGGCTGTTCGTTTTCTTTTTATCAATGTGCGTATAACATAAGGGCCGCCAAAAATAATCCAAAAATATTCAACAAGGACATCTGGTGGCAAGAGGGATACACTAGAGTTTTGCAGAAGGACGTTTGCAAATAGTGATCTTTCAAATTTTGCACCAATACAACTGACCACTATAGGTTTCATACTTTTTTGTCAACAATGGCTGATGTACGGATTGTTTACTAACAACTTGTAGGTAACCAAGTTCATACATTCCATAGCAGAGGCATTTTAAGAACGGTTCTAAACAGAAATTACCTACAGTTTATTAGAATATACGCTGAGAAAGTCAGAAATGACCCAAAAAAAACTTCTACAGAAAAGGTACGTGATAAGGTTTGTGGATTTAGACGGTTCTGGAACGTTTTCTTTCATCCACACATTCAGTTAAACCAGAATGATACCATATTTCATATACCCATAACACCATTCATATTTTTAAGGTCTTGACTAAGTAGAGATAACAAAGCTATATCTACCACACAAGAGCATTTATAAACATAAATAAACTAAAAAATCGGGACCATGCAAAGTGGTCGCAATTGTGGGGTGGTCGCAAAGCGGGGTTTCACTGTATATATATATATATTTATGTACACCTTTTTATTGTTCCTTTGAACTTTCCAATTTACCCTACATTTTATTATTTTTTTATTTTTATAACTGACCCCAATAACCTCTTTTCTTACGTCATGACAGATATTTTTCAATCTTTCAAATCTGTTCTTAAAATAGAAAACTGATAGTCACAGGCCTAGGTGTGTGTTTTTTTTACATGTATGTGTGCGCATTTTAAAGGTGTATTAAGAACAACTTTCGGCTCATCACAGTTCTCTCTCTCTCTCTCTCTCTCTCTCTCTCTCTCTCTCTCTCTCTCTCTCTCTCTCTCAATTTTTTATATAGATTGAGTGCCAATGACGCATTTCCGAGACCCCTACACCCGTATACGGTATATACGGTAAACGTACCTTTCTTTTATCAGTATGGTGCCCGCCCCCCGCCCCCCCCCCACCCGTTTCCTTGACGATATGTCTGACATTATGATTATTTTAAAATCATGGTGGCTCTATTATGAACAACATGACGTATATATGGTTTGGTTTGAACATATTTATTTTAACAGGATTACTAAGTAGCCATTGGCTAAAAGACATGCTCTCCTGTAAACATGTAACATGTTAACAATGACGATAACAACATATATACATTTAAACATAAGGTGACATATATAAGCATAAGGTGACATATAAGCACGTGATACAATATATACAACATAATATAGACGACAAATATTCTTACAGAATGACTAAACATAAACAAACGTGAAAACAATACATGCAGGATAACCGTTAACTATATACTGCATTAAGAGCGGGTACTTTGTGTAATATGTAATATGTGTAATGTAAAACGATAGAACCCTTTATTTATGTTAATAATAATAAACCTATCAGAAAAAAATTAAATTGTCCATTTTAAAATGTCTTTGTTTCAAAGAGTAGCGTGACTACAATTATGCCATATATGTATGTATGTATGTATGCATGTATGTATGTATATTTGTGCGTGTATACGTGTGTGCCTAGCCACCGTGTGTACTTCACCATCACATGTATGCTCCGATTGTATACGGGATGAAGGTCCCGCGGTATGTGAGTGCACCCGGACAATGCAGCTCTAGTCAAGGTCTGTGACACGCAAGAAAACCTGTGGGCACTGAATTAAAAACATTGGTTATTACAACCATATACTGGAGAACCATAAGGCTGTTGTTAGGTTATTTCTCTTTGGTAAGTACCTTTTAGGGCGCATTTCATATATACAAATATATCTTTAATTGGAATCATTGTATGGATATGTATTAACCAAGTGTAAAATTTTAAAAAGTAATTTAGTCAGATCGATTATTTTATGTTACGCAGTTTTAAATATAAATTATATATGCAATATCAAATCATGATGTTTTGAGCATTCCTTTCTCTGCTAAGTGCATACTAAATTCAGATTGTACTTTGCTCATTTTAACAATTGCCGCATCACTATTTGTGTGTATCAAAACCTCCACCAAAAATCAATGGGTCGGTTATTTTTGTTGGTTGGTTTTCTGCCTGCAAGAAGTATGAAAGTTATTGATTAAACGTTTGAAGAGTTATCGTAATACTCAAGGAATAAACATATTTTTTAATTAATCTAGATCCCCGTAATGTTATTGTTCTTAACCATGATGGGACAGGCCAATTTGTCAACCTCGCCAGAGGCCGATTTATTCACTGGTACTGTGGACCACCTTTGTTGTGTCAGGCTGAGCTGACATGTGATATAATCATTGAGTTAGTGGAATGTGAAACATTGCAGTCATTTTTTATGCTTGTGCAGCACACCATGGTAAGTTCAGCATCCTGGTGGAGGTTTTTATGTGGTGTCTGACTACTTTCTAGTAATAAGAATATTATATATTTACGACAAAGACAGTTAATCCTGCCACAATGAGTCATTCGAAAGTGGAGCTCCAGGACGACGAGTATGTCTGCACCCTGGACGCTGCCAGCCTGGCCAGGGCGCAGAAAGAACTCAATGAAGACCCCAAGGAAAGGATGGGCGCAGTCCGGGCACTCAGAGAATGGATTCGTCAGCAGCCTCATCTCAAATGTAGAACAGGTAATAAAGTACCGGTATTTGTATCTTCACGAGTACGCATGGATACCAGGCCACGCTTTAATGTGGGTCGTAGGTCATTCGTGTCTACCACCATGAACGGTTCAAAGTCTCAATAGAATGGTCTATGTATGGTGGCTCATTCAGGACAAAGAGGGAAATTATTTTTATCGTTTGTGCACACCTTACTACACGTGGCACATATCCCAGTCCCCTCTGTGTCAGTGGATTTATCTTACTTAATTTATTTCTATTTAAAGTGTATTTTTGTTGCCTGTGTGTTCACGCTTTGAGCGCTTGTGATAAATTTTAAGCGGCTTTGGACCTAGATCTACCTGGAGTCCATTGGTAAAACGCTCGGCTCTCTCCGCTGGAGACTTGGGTTCGTTCCCCAACATTACTATGAGAGTGGGTTTAAGTGGCCTTTCCAAGGCCGGCGGTTTTCTCCGGGTTCTCCGGTTTCCTCCATCTTGAGACACCACCGAACGCCACCACCTGAGCCATGGAGAGTGCATTGTATACTTATAATTACTATTTGTACAATCCATGTAAAATAAATAAAGTTTTACCTAGCATGTAAAACAATCCAGAATTCTAATGAATGCAAGCCTCCGGCATGTGCGGGGTTCCTATTCGGGGATGCTCTCAAACCCGTGTTTGAATTCACTTATTCTGCCCATATTCGAAGGTTCCTTCGTGTATAAGTGACTTTTCTTTTCTGAATATTCTTTGATGACGTTCCTGAATCCGGATCTTGTTGCGGATGCACACCCATTCCTCAAATACCCTGAACATTTCATGAGACTCAGTTCTTGTTTGCTTGAGCTATGTTGTGAACAAACATACAAACACACACACACAAACGGGAATGAACGCACACCCTCCTGGCGGAGGCAACGATATCATTTTCAGTTGAGTTATACATTCAGAGTGATACCCGTATGCATTTATTTCATGACCTGTTAATGCACAGACGGATTCCGCATGGTCAGGGGATTTGACTGATAACACACCAAACAGCACTTCTCGGGGTCGCGTTTGCACCCATCCATATCTCAGTGTATTTAGTCAGCGTCATATTTATATAAAATGACCATAATGTAAATTAAGTGTAGATAAAAATGCCTGGATTATTCGAATAAAGAAGTTGTACTTTATTTACGGCGTGCGCTTGTAAAAAATGGTTATTAAATGCGCATACACACGCGAGCGGGCTATTAAAAGCTCAATTGGTCCGCGTCCATCCGTCTGCGTTCTTCCGCCAGTAAGTCCATCTGTTCTTCTGTCCCTCCCCCTTTTTTACCAAATATCTCTAAAACCCCTGCTGCCATCTTCAGCAAATTTTGCAGGCTTTTTTTCTGCAGGTGGCGCCACTTCTGTTTAATACTCTCTGGTATCCAAAATGGCCTTTTCTACTTTTATTTAGATAATTCAGTGACTAACAAAACTTTATCCTTCAGATCATATACAAGGATTCCTTGGAGCTAGGGAAATCAAATGATACTAAGTTGAATGATATTAATTGTTTTCAACCTTATGGTTCCACAAAACTTTGGAATTTTCTGATGGCAATATTTTCTATTTCACATGTTTGCATAAAAAAGTGCGAAATATTTTACCTTCGATCTCATGAACCACTGCATCAGTCAGTATCAAATTTTTCACACATATGAACACAAGACTGGCATGTAGGTGACGCCACCTCTGTTTACTGACTTTCTGTGATCCAGAATGGCGTTTCCACTTTCCTTTAGATAAATCACTGAATCAGAGCACTTTGGCCTTGAAATCATATATAACGGTTCCCCGGAGCCAGGGGGAAATATACACTAAATTGACTGGAATTATACCCAAAAAGATTCCTTTTCAGAGGACTTTCAACTTTGCTGGTCGCATTTTTTTTTATAAATTTATGACTTTGCATATATATATATATATAAATATAAATATATATATATATGGTGTTTAATCTGTTGACTTTTTTCTCTGGAACTGGTACGTAAGTCATTACAAAGTGTGACAGGCATGTATGATAATGTGATTCCTATGTGATTTTTGGCCCCACCTGTAGCTTTCCTATCATGGCCTACTGTATCTTAGATCAAGAGAAATTAAATGAGTGTGACTAGAATGTTTATTTTTAAATGGCATCTCTTTCCAAGTTAACATATGTTGGGAGACCGTTTGGGCTTCAAGGCCCTTGTTTGAATCCACTATCCGACGTCTGTTTATATCGACAAACACGGGAAGGATTATCTGGACGGAACTTTTGACCTAGAACTGTTCTGACGCAGGCTTGCGTTAAAATACATTTAAAAATGTTGTATATGGATTTAAAGGCAGAGTTTCTCGTGGCTCTGCATTTATTTTTCCAATTTAATACACAGCTTAAAACCTTACACTTTCACACGTAGAAGCAGTTATAATATGCATGCACCTAAAACAAATCACAAAATAACCTTTATTGAAAACCGTTGTAATAATTCTTTAATAATAATGATTTCAGCTCTGTATAGCTAAACCATTAATTAAAATACAAAAATCCTATGCAGGCATTAGTTTATTTGTTCATATTTGCACTTGATTTATTTGAAATATTTTCGTATGAATACACTGAGTTTCATTTAAAACCGACCGTGCTTGATGAATGAAGCGGTACTGGCTATATTCATCAAACAGTATGTTTTCGAGATAAAAGGTATACTGTTGGTTGAATATTTGTCGAATCTAATGCACAAGAGCCGCTCACATTTTGTGGATAAATATTTTTATTCATTAAACCCCTGTGCTTGATGACGGGGTGTTGGTAAACTAGATCATGCCCTGCCACAGGTCTGTCAATTACTTTCACCCCAGCCCTTACCAAGGTAAGGGATGCAATTCATGCAAGACGCAATCGATGCGAGGTGCACTTGATATTAATGCACGGGCTAAGTCTTTGCACAGGGCACCCAGAGTTGACTGTTTAGGTGAGAAAGTCCAATCCAATTAGCTGAGCATACAGCAGAATAGCGTTTAAGAGCAATCCCATCTCAAGTAATTAGTGTGCAACCGAGGACGTCCTTGTGAATGTTCTGTCAGTGCAAAGTAAAAACTGAAACAAAGTCAGGTGATATTCGGGGACCGGTCCTGCCACCTTAATTTAGTACATGTATATGGACCGAGGATCTCAAGCTGTGTCTGGGCCTAGGGGAGGATAAGCACTGGACATATGTACTTTTTTTGTTTTCTTGAAAAGGCAAACTGATATTCTGTGTGATTCGATAAAGATTCCTCGTCCATTATCGTCCATTACATCGCAAACGAACTTGGTTCACAAACAATTCCTTAAAGAACTAGGATATCGTAATATTTAGTGCTGATATGGACACGGTATTCTCCTGTTTCTACTTGATGTTGTTGTTATTATCATTAGTATTAGTATTAGTAGTAGTAGTAGTACATGTACTAGTATCATTATTATTATTATTGTTGTTATTATTAATGCTACTACTACTACTTTTACTACTATTAATTAACACTAATATGAGTATTATTAATATTGATATTATTATTATAATTTTTATGTATTATTATTATTATACGGGGCTTGGCTAGTCGAGGGGTAAAACTCTCGGCTCTCTCCGCTGGCGACCCGGGTTCGGTCCCGGCGTGGCTATGAGAGAGGGTTGTAGTTGCCCGTCCAAGGTCGGTGGTTTTCTCCGGTTTCTACGGTTCCCTCCACCTTTATACTCTACCGACATGGAAATAGTTATAATAACTATTTGTTCAATCCATATAAAAAAAATAAGTTCGTCTTCTTACTGTCTTCTCTTAGACACGTTGCACCTGTTAATGTTTC
This sequence comes from Sipunculus nudus, assembly GCA_026874595.1. Classification (NCBI taxonomy): domain Eukaryota; kingdom Metazoa; phylum Annelida; class Sipuncula; order Golfingiida; family Sipunculidae; genus Sipunculus; species Sipunculus nudus. Next base: position 69,784,752 of record CM049310.1, read on the forward strand.
TAAGAGGAGCCAAGTTCAGCCAACTTAAAGCGAGAAAGATGCTGGAGGGGACGTACAGGATATACACCAGTAATCCTCGTTGGTTCGGCAACCTCGACACGACCGAGTCTAAACTCCTGAGAGCCCTGGAAACCGGGTGCGTATTCTACACTGTAATATCATCACATTTCCAAAATAAGTTTGTGTATGTTAAAAGTTGATATTTGAATAAGCCATTTTAAATGTTATTTTTAACTTTCTTTTTGCCTTACCTGTATAATACCTATAATGGTCTTTTGTAGAGATTAATTTTTTTCTGTTTCCTTGAATACCAAGATTTATCCTGCCGCTCCTTAGAAAACAAAAGAAGGCTGCAGAATCCTTCTCTTCCGCTACGGTAAGTCACAGCTATACTGGGTATTTAGGATCTGACTATTCTACCCCTATGGTAAGTCACAGCTATGGTTAGGATTTAGGATCAAATTATTCTAACCGTATGGTAAATCACAGCTACAGTGGGTATTTAGGGTCTGACTTTTTGACCCCTATGGTTAGTAACAGCTACAGTGCGTATTTAGGATCTCATTATTCTAACCCTACGGTAAGTCTCAGCTACAGTGGGTATTTAGGGTCTGACTTTTCTACGTCTATGGTAAGTTTCAGCAAAGGCGCTTGAATTGCTATTAGTGTAGATTTTGGTCAAATTTGTTACTTTTCTGGGTCATTTCTTTACAACTTATACTTATCTGACATTTCCCTAGCGGTTTTCACACTATATGGTCCATCTCTTTATTAGTTACTTAATATTTGAGATAGGCAGACAAGAAGCCCCCGTTGTTAGGCCCGACATCCATGGCACATCGGCTTCAGGCTAAATTTAAAGTACATGCGTGACCGGTTGAACCATTGTTACGTCAGCGGTGTCACCACCTGATGACTCCAGTAGTAGACATATCAACCAATCAGAAAGCGCGTCCTCGGTGGGCACATAGGATCTAATTATTCTATCCATATGGTAAGTCACAGCTGCAGTGGGTATTTAGGATCTGACTATTCTATCCCCATGGTAAGTCACCGTTATAATGAGTATTTAAGATCTAATAATTCTACCCCTATGTTATCACAGCTATCGAGTGTATGTAGGATCTGACTATTCAACCCTTATGGTAAGTAACAGCTACAGTTCGTATTTAGGATATAATTATTCTCACCTTTTGGTAAGTCACGGCTACAGTGGGTATTTAGGGTCTGACTTTTCTGCCCCTAAATTAAGTCACAGCTACAGTGGATAATAATAATAATAATAATAATAATAATTATTATTATTATTATTATTATTATTAATCTAAAAATATGACCAACCCAATAAAAATGACTACTCATGCAGGGTAAGTATAACTGATATGTCAGATTATTAGAAACAGTAAAAAATTATTAAAAGTTGAGATTTTTTTTTATAAACTACTTCATTTTCATATTATTTTTTCAGTTCTATATGCAGTTGTCTATTAAATAAAAAAAATAAGCTTTTAAGAAAACTATATTTATTAAAAAAAGTATAGTTTCTATGATATTTATTTTTTTTTTTTTTTGTTCATTTAAGGAGCTATCAAACCAGACCTCCCAGTAGATATTGAAGTCAGACTGTGTGCCTTAGCAGGAATGGAACGTGAATGGGACGAAGGAATCCAGGTCAACGGATTGATATTTATTATGGATATGTCGGGAACAACCATGAAACATAGTACAAGATGGAGCATAGAGAATATCAAGAAATGGGTTGGCTGCTGGCAGGTGCGTAGACCTGTTTTTATTTTAGAAAGAGAATATCAGGAAATAGGTCAGCTGCTGGCAGGTGCATAGACTTGTTTTTATTTTACATAGAGAATATCTAAAAATGGGGCAGCTGCAGGCAGGTGTGTAGACTTGTTTTATTTTACATGAAGAATATCTAGAAATGGGTCAGCTGCAGGCAGGTGCGTAGACTTGTTTTTATTTAACATAGAGAATATCAAGAAATGGGTCAGCTGTTGGCATGTGCGGAGGTTTTATTTTACATAGAGAATATCAAGAAATGGGTCAGCTGTTGGCAGGTGCGTAGGTTTTTATTTAGCATAGAGAACATCAAGAAATGGGTCAGCTACTTGCAGGTGCGTAACTTGCTTTTATTTTACAAAGAGAATATCAGGAAATGGGTCGGCTGCTGGCAGTTGCGTAACTTGTTTTTATTTTACATAGAGAACATCAAGAAATGGGTAAGCTGCTCATAGACTTGTTTTCATTTAACATAGAGAATAAAAAGAAATGGGTCAGCTGTTGACAGGTGCGTAGACTTGTTTTTATTTTGCATTGAGAATATCAAGAAATGGGTCAGCAACTGGTAGGTGCGTAACTTTTTTTTTATTTTACATGGAGAATATCAGGAAATGGGTCAGCAACTGGCAGGTGCGTACACTTGATTTATTTTACATAGAGAATATCAAAAAATGGGTCGGCTGCTGGCAGTTGCGTAACTTGTTTTTATTTTAAACAGAGAATATCAAGAAATGGGTCGGCTGCTAGCAGGTGCGTAGGTTATTATTTAGCATAAAGAACATCAAGAAATGGGTCAGCTACTTGCAGGTGCGCAGTCTTGTTTTTATTTTACTTAGAGAATATCAAGAAATGGGTCGGCTGCTGGCAGTTGCGTAACTTGTTTTTATTTTACACAGAGAATATCAAGAAATGGGTCGGCTGCTAGCAGGTGCATAGGCTTGTTTTTATTTTACATAGAGAATATATAGAAATGGGTCAGCTGCAGGCAGGTGTATAGACTTGTTTTTTATATTTTACATAAAGAATATCAGGGAATGGGTCGGCTTCAGGCAGGTGCGTAGACTTGTTTTTATTTTACATTGAGAATATCAAGAAATTGGTCAGCTGTTGGCAGGTGCGTAGGTTTTTATTAAGCATAGAGAACATCAAGAAACGGGTCAGCTACTTGCAGGTGCACAGACTTGTTTTTATTTTACATAGAGAATATAATAAAATGGGTCAGCTACTGGCGGGTGCATAGACTTGTTTTTATTTTACATAGAGAATATCAAGAAATGGGTCAGCTGTTGGCAGATGCGTAGGTTTTTATTTAGCATAGAGAACATCAAGTAATGGGTCAGCTACTTGCAGGTGCGCAAACTTGTTTTTATTTTACATAGGGAATATTAGGAAATGGGTCAGCTACTGGCAGGTGCGTAGACTTGTTTTTATTTTACATAGAGAATATCAAGAAATGGGTCAGCTGTTGGCAGGTGCGTAGGTTTTTATTTTACATAGAAAATTTTAAGCAATCGGTCAGCTGTTGGCAGTTGCATAACTTGTTTTTATTTTACATAGAGAACATCAAGAAATAGGTAAGCTGCTGGCAGGTGCTGAGACTTATATTTATTTAACATTTAGGATATCAAGAAATAGGTCAGCTGCTTGCAGTTGCGCAGACTTGTTTTTATTTTACATAGAGAACATCAAGAAATGGGTAAGCTGCTGGCAGGTGCATAGACTTGTTTTTATTTAACATTGAGTATATCAAGAAATGGGTCAGCTGTTGGCAGGTGCGTAACTTGTTTTTATTTAACATAGAGAATAAAAAGAAATTGGTCAGCTGCTGGCAGGTGCGCAGACTTGTTTTTATTCTACATAGAGAATATCAGGAAATGGGTCAGCTACGGGCAGGTGCGTAGGTTTTTATTTAGCATAGAGAACATCAAGAAATGGGTCAGCTGCTAGCAGTTGCGCAGACTTGTTTTTATTTTACATAGAGAATATCAGGAAATGGGATCAGCTACTGGCAGGTGCGTAGACTTGTTTTTATTTTACATAGAGAATATCAAGAAATGGGTCAGCTGTTGGCAGGTGCGTAGGTTTTTATTTAGCATAGAGAACATCAAGAAATGGGTCAGCTGCTTGCAGGTGCGCAGTCTTGTTTTTATTTTACTTAGAGAATATCAGGAAATGGGTCAGCTACTGGCAGGTGCGTAGACTTGTTTTTATTTTACATACAGAATATCAAGAAATGGGTCAGCTGTTGGCAGGTGCGTAGGTTTTTATTTAGCATAGAGAACATCAAGAAATGGGTCAGCTGCTTGCAGGTGCGCAGTCTTGTTTTTATTTTACTTAGAGAATATCAGGAAATGGGTCAGCTACTGGCAGGTGCGTAGACTTGTTTTTATTTTACATACAGAATATCAAGAAATGGGTCAGCTGTTGGCAGGTGCGTAGGTTTTTATTTTACATAGAGAATATCAAGTATTTGGTCAGCTGCTGGCAGTTGCGTAACTTTTTTTATTTAACATAGAGAATGAAAAGAAATGGGTCACCTGCTGGCAGGTGCGCAGACTATATACATTCCTTATTTATAGACTTTATGTAATTTCTGGCTTACTCTGCCGACATATTAATGGACTAGAGGTAAGTCCTGCAAAGAAAAGTTCTCTGTCTGTCTAAAACTATATGTAAACACGGTACATGTTGACTGACAGAAAAAGCATATAACCTGAGGTGGTTTACTGTACATGTTCAGAAGATAATATTTCACTAGTTGTTATTATCATTTGCAAATTCTGGTGATTTAGCCCTGTTTCCTTTTAGGATGTGCTTAAGTAATGAATGACGGCAATTTTGTCGGGTCTCCCACATGTTGTATATAAAAAACGAACAAGTCAGCTTGTAAATTGTGGCAACGGCGCTTTTTCTTTTTTTATTAAAGAAGTATTCTAAATCCTTATTCAATTTACGTCAAATATCTTAATAGATACCTTTAACAGAAACGTGTTACATAGTGTAAGAAAGCTTGCTCTAATATGCCATACGTTGAAAATATCGTGAAAACCCTGTAAACGATATGATGTTTATATAATGCTTTTAAAACAGGAATATTACATTTTCCAACCACTTTCTTGTAATATGTTTATATGTTAAATAAATGTTTATATATTGCATAATTTATAAATGAAGGAATGAACGAACGAAAACTTGAAATACATGTTCAAAGGCCATAGACAACAACTGTAGTCTTATCCAAAAGTAGTCCTACTATACTTGCATTTAGTTTAAGATGGGTTAATTCTACTATAAAATGTGGAAGCTACGGCGTTCCCCGTCATTTTGACACAGGATTTCGTGATATGGGAGGACTACTTTTGTCATTGAAATTTCACACACAGGTGGGTAGTGAGGATATACAGAACGAACTGTTGTCCCCTGACCAAAAACCAAAATCTTAGACCAATCAAAGTTTTTTTTAGGGGGGGGAGAGAAATGTAGTTCTCTTCTTTTTCAGCGGGGGCCTTGTTCAGCAGATCATACGGATTGTGGTTGCTTTGCTTGACGTCTTGAGATTGGATTTATTTTTTACATGTTTAGCTGATTATATTCAACAGGTTTATTCAATTAAATTTTTCTTGTTTATTTGTTTATTCTGCAACCCAAATGTAGGGCATAAATAAATGTAGCAGAATAATCTCTGAAACTGATGTTTAATGTTCAAGGAATGTCCGAGGAAAGTGGCCATTCAAGCTCTCGGCTGCCGTTGACTTTCCTTTTCCCTGTCTTGACATTAGGATTATTCAGATACTACAGTGTACTCTTTAGCTAGAAATATGGGACATGTATAATAGGTCATAAGAATAGAAGTAGACAAAAAGTATATATACAAATAGAAAAAAAGGTCTGATTTTTCTAGCTAGATTTTTTCCACTCTTCATCAATGTCTTGTGAATGATAATATCATGTATCTAAAATAGACTCAACTGCATTAAATTTATATTTTTAAAAACTTGTACTTTAAAAAAACAGTCCAAATCATTTGAAACGATATATGTAGGTTGAAGATTTGAGCCGGAATCCAAAATTCACAAGGTAGTTCCAAAAGTCATTGTTCATTTGTCTTTTCAGGAAAACTTCCCTGGACGATACAAGGCGTTCCATTACTATAGCCTGGGTGCTGCTATGGAAACCATCCTTTACTTTATGATTACCCTGATGTCTTCGAAACTCAAGAGCAGGGTGAGTGAAGCGTAAGGAGTCTTCTTATTTATATGTAAAAAAATTACTCCTTATATCTCTTCTTTTGATATACCAATTAAGCACAGTTGTTTGACATATATATATATATATATATATATATATATATATATATATATATACATACATACATTTCAGGCCAATATACAAATCGTTACGGAATGTTTCAAGTTAGGGTGTAACAATAGAGGTACCTGTCTGAAAGACCACCTGTCTAATAAGACCACTTGTCTTTAAGACCACCCTTGAGTGAACCGAAAGCATTCACATTAGTCATAACTGTAAAAAGACCAATTGACAATGAAGACCCCTGCTGGCCAGTCCAACCGGTGATCTTATTACACAGGTTCACTGTATATATAATTTCATATAACATTATGCTGTGTTGATGATGATTATTGATATTTTTATTATCCAGATCTTTATGCATGGCCACTCACTTGAAAAACTATATGAGCATGTGCCAATGGAGCTTTTACCTGAAGAATATCTCCCAGATGAATACACAGGACCACACGCGGGATCTCTCAAAGACATTACAGGTAAGGCATTCAATAAAATTAATACTCCAACTTTCTTACAAGTGCTCTTTTTATTGTTTGACACGGGCGTAACTCGTGTTTTAGTTGCACTCTCAGTTTAATCCGTACTGGTTGAACTCTCGTTGTCATGCTAGCTTGGGGCGTTCTCGCCTTGCCGAGCCGGGTCGGGCTCACGTGTGGACCCTGGTATGTATATAGAGACACAGCGATGTTCTTCTAGATGATTCCTGTAACGCGTGTTTACTGTGTATTATGTTAGATCCTTTAGACTGTTCGAGAAGTGGAAAATTCTCGACTTGGGGCAAGAAGTTATAAATAGGGGGCTGTGTTTTAAAGCCGAGAGAGAGGTGAGAGAATATCCCAGCAGACACAGACGTGTGGAACCTATCCGATTATCCAGTAATTTCAGGGATTCTACTATTACTAACACTTTACAATTTAGTGCTGCCTGTCTCAAGTTTACTTTCTGGATTGTTACAAGAAATTTACATTGGACTGTTATTCTCCGAGAGAATTCGTGTGAGCTGTTCGCCGGCTTATACATTTTAAAGAACTTATCGTTGTGACAGTGGTGGTATCCAGGTACTGTGCACTTTGTTTATTTTACTTTGTGATTGTACTGACTTGTTTTTATACGGCTGTTATATTGTGTAATTGTATTGATTTAGTGTATTGTAATTTTAGGGTTGTTTTAATAATAAAAAATTTTAAAAATAGAGTTATTTGTTAACAAAAAAACCCACTGACTTCTTTAATTATTCCCCTAGACATTTCAAGCTGCCTAGTGTTACAGAATCTGATTTTTGTATCTCCTTGACAAAATCTGTGTTCATCACGCATACGTGATCTGTTGATATTAGGTTCCGTAATAACTTATAAATACTTATCACCGCACATAGGCCTGTTGTTTTGTTTATATCAACGTGTTTATAATAGGTTTGGGGTTCGCTAAAATAATCAAAACAAATTCAACAAGGGCATCTGGCAGCAAGTCAGATAAGCCAGAGCTTTGCAACTGGCGTTTTGCATATGCAACCTACCACTTTAGGTTACATGTTTTTCCCGTTTGTCAACACTGCAGTGCTTACAAACACGTTGCTGATAACCAAGTTCACACATCCTTCATGAAGGTGTTATAAGAACTTTTCGCAACCGAAATTACCAATAATTCATTAATATATACACAGGGTAAGCCAGAAATCATTTAAATTCTCTTTCAAAATGTAGGTGATTGGGTACCTTAAAGTACAAAACATTACAACGCCATTAAATAGGGGGACAAAAAGTAAAATACCTTTAATCACACGATATATATATATTTATTTTTATATATATATATATATATATATATATATATATATATATATATATATATATATGAAAACATTCATATGAAGATATGATACAATTTACCATGTTATTATTTTAACTTTTAGCGAACTTCCGTGACAAGGTTACTCAGCCCGAATTCCGTAGCCGGACGCTCCGCTGGTCAGATGGACGTTACGGAGTTAACGACAAAATGCGTCCAGCAGAAACCGGTATGGAGGCGTCATTCAGGAAACTTAACGTAGATTAAAATGGACAATAGCTATCTATAATCTACACATGTATATATTACGTCGTGTTGAGATTACGTGTTCAATTGCTTATAGTATATTTTTCGTTTTGACGATGTGTATAGATTGGTTTTACGCTCTATTCATGCCCGCCATGGAAACACCTGGTTTCTGGTTTGCATGCATGGCCAGTCGCCACAACTAAGTATATCTACGGTAAATCCGCCCAACTGTCGCCCTTGCTGTCGGTCATGGGAAACGGGCATACTCGTTTACACCCATAAGGAGAATAACAACCCTGGAGTGTGTTGGTGGGGGCCGGGGGGGGGGCATTTTTTATCGATGTGTACAGTGTTCATGCCAACTGAGCAGAGCCGAAGTTAACAGGCTTTTAGTCACTGCAACTAGGGCTGCCCCTGAGCCGGAAAATGAAGATGTTCGACCGTCCCTATGATTAGCTGATTTTTTAAGCGGGGCACCAGTCTACGGAAATGTTGAGACTGCATTCAGTTAAAACATATTTCGGATTAGTGCTGATGTTCTGTAATTTTATTTCATTTTTTTTTATCAGATGTAGCTTTGTATAATGTTGTAAAACCATGTTAAAGACTTATACTTTTAACAAGCTGAGTTATCATTTTATTTTAATTTTGTGATAAATGCACATATATTATAAAGCCTTCCTTGCTATATTGTAAAAGTTATTATATAACATCTGACATTGGTATTATGTCATGCTTCAAGGGGAGATCAAACATCTCATTAACAGAGTCTTGGTGTTTTCATGGCATCACTTTTTCCGTCTGTGTGAGCTTGATCGTACTAGGACTATGGACATCCTGGATGTTTTTGGGCGTTCACTGATCCATGAACATCATGTTACGTGTAGATAAAGTGGTAAAACACTATGTTCATAACTTAATATACGCTCCTCCTAAAATGGAACTGGTCAAATATAATGGTGGTGTGAAAAATGTATTCCTAGTGAAAGATAAACCCCGTTACACCGCACAAGCAATATTCGATTGAAAATCGTACACTATAATGTAATAATAATGATTAAATTTACAACTATAATTATAAGCACAATTACTTTAATTTAGTTCTGATGATGAGCATATAGACAAATTTAGGCGACTCCTCTTTTTTGAAATCATGAAATAAAACTGAGTAACATTCAATTTTAATGTGTGCTAAAAATAAACTCAACATTTTTTTCGACTGTTATATCTAAATTGTATCATCAAATGTGGTTATGTGAATTGTGCACCATCCGTCGTTTCGAATCTTAAGCTTTTGATATTTAGATGCAATAGTTTTTAAGCATTAAGTGAAAAAAAAAACATCTGTGAAGTTTAACATAGGATCCAGGTGTACAAGTTTTATTCATAATCATGGAGTCATTTACAAAGCTTTCAGACACTTGTACGTGTACAGCTGCAGACATTTTACAGGATGGGTTGTTGCATCTCCGTCGATAAGTGTCAATGAGTCTGGCCTGGCCCGTGCACATCAACTTCAAAATTAAGCATGAGAATTTCACATAATTGGCTCTATTACCCCCCCCCCCCCCCCCAAAGTTGTCTCCAGGGGTTGAGTTGAAACTTGTGGGGTGGGGGGGGGGGGGTGACAGGGAGTCAAAGACACACACTCTTTCACACACACACACACACACACACACACACACACACATATATATATAGCGTCTGTATCAAACATTTCAAATATATATACTTGATCACATTTCACATATATTACAATTCAGTATAGGATTTTAGAAAATAAGGTATTATGTTTTAAGTATAAGTTCATTCTAAACTGGTTTAGATATAATATTTCTTAGTTAACTCATAAATAGAACCAAAGTCTAAAATTTATATACATTTGCAATATGTAAATGTCATTCTCTGAATAGTGGGGGATGATTACATTGACCATCCCCCCGCCCCCGGCCTTTGCCAAAAAGTGGGGGGTATATATCCCCCCCTGCCCCATCCCCTCCTTTATTGACGCCCCTGGTATTTGTCAACACACAAATGATCGCTGAAAGTTGACAGGAATGTCAAAGAAACTTTGTGCTAGGAAGGATCATAGGCCAGTTTAGTTGGTTAATATAGTTTCGGGGTGCAATGAAGGGTCTGACTGAAGCTGTCTTAGACCCTCCAAGCGCTCCAGTTGGAAGGGTCTTGGACCCGTTCCCTGGGCGCTCTCTTGGCGTAGAAATTTCGATTGAGTCTTGGGACGGCCCTTAATTTCTGCATCCCCGTCATTATTAGTTTTGATGCCATTTTCTGTTAAAGGGGTTCTTGGAGATCATATTTAAAAACATTACCCCTCTGGAAAACTTTCCAAAAGGCTGGAAATCGGCAATTTATAAACAAACCTCAGTACATAATCTTTTGAAAATATATGGGTTAATGTCAAGGGCTCACTCTACCAAATTGTTATAATGAGAATTTTTTCTGCTAAATTCAATCAGGACAACCACCATCTCTAATTTTGATGTCCCCTTATTCGGACCTGGGGACTTTTTAAGGTTTTTCATTGGTCCTACTGGCCCTTATCCGGACCTTGGGACTTTTTTAAGGCTTTGTCATCGGTCCTAAGGGTTACAGATCAGTTTTACTGCCTTGACCCCCCTTCCCTTTTTCCATACCTGAGGACTTTTTTAGGTTTTTATTATAGTCCCCCTGGATTGGACCCCCCCCCCTTCACCTTAATCCTGGATGCGCCCCAGCTAAATAAAGTTTGGACGCCAAAATAATTCGAAAAATAATGGTTAATTCCGAGATGGTTACCAATTTGTCCACTATATGTGGTAAAGCAGGTTCTTTCATTATAAGTTACTTCTTTTGGTTGCAAAAATACCAAACACTGAAACTTAATGTAGGAGGTTACATATGTATATCGTATAAGACCATGTAACTTCTATTGGTAACTAGTTGAGACGGCAGATTTTTTTATTTTAGTACTAATCATAGGTTGAAGTATACGCTCCATCACACTATATACCAAGTTCATGCCATGTAGGACGCCATGTCTATATCTACCTATATATCTGTGTAGCTGACTAATTATGTACCTTACTTATTCCTAATTATAAAACTTCATTCAATAATACTTTAAATAGGAATTAATTAAGTACAGCTCCGTTTTCGTAATGCAGCTTTTGTATCCTTACCAAAGCATATCATCAGCAGGCACCTTGATGTTACTTTTACAAGGAGTTAATAAATTAAAGCTCTATTTTCCTAATGCAACTTTTGTACCCTTACAAACACATATGATTAGCATGCACTTGTACATCGATGTTACGTTCACAATTTGTTAACTGATTACAGCTCCAAACAGCATCAAGGTTTGTAAATCAAGATTTTAACAGATTATATTAGGGTCTTTTAACTCAAATAAACACAAAACTTTTAATAAACAGCCATCAGGTCGACCAATAATTAACGTTAAAAACTGGTGCATGGTATATCACCAAACCCGCTAGATGATATATTTGTACTAAATAATAAAAGGTATAGCTTTTGAGAACAATATCAGTCAAATTACCAAATTAATATTATTATTATTTAAAATTATTACTGTCATCGTATTTGCATATGACTAAACTGTGTTCATACACCTGGGACTTTCATTACTTTTCAGTTATTAAGAAATGAACCCTACATGCAATCGATTAATTAGTCATTGATATTTAATAATCAATATTATTGTTGACATACATTAAGTCATTATATTTTAACATAGTTTTATTCTTAACACTAAAGTCGGCATATCAGCATGAACATGCTAGTTTTTGAGCATTTTTTTTTTGCAAATTTTTAATCTTTTTGAGATTCTTTCTCGAAAACAGTATAAAGATGATAATACACTAATAAGCACTATCACACATGAAAAAAAACTACAGAATGCGTCCATTTGAGAATAAATCTGCTTCATGGCAATAAGAAAAATGAACTTGATATCACTACAATGGAAGGGGTATTACAACTTAATATTGTACAAGAAGCTGCAGTTAAGTTGTCAATACATGTTTATACTGGAAACAAACTGATATCAAAAGCAAAATAAAAGTTAGCCGTGCCATAGTCTCCAGCACCCTCTGGTGGCCACAGTCATATATAGAAAACAATAGGGTTCTAATGTTGCCCATACATGATAAAATGACCAAGTCTTAAGTCCGTGCTTTCAGACATCTCAGAGAAGATTGAGAGCCAAACACACAAACCCACAGACAGGACGATCAGTCGTACAGTGCAGACTCAGGGTTACAAGTTAAATGAAGTCAATGTCATTTGTAGCAAATTTTCTACACTTTTTAATCATTGTTAGTTAATCATTTTACAATACTCAATTTTCATTTACAATCAACAAAATAATTGTATATTATGGACATCTTGAATGGAAAACAGTAGCCTATTACACCAAACAACGAAAACACCGAAATGAAATACCTTGTGACCTTGATGACCTTAAAATTGACCATCACATTTAAATTTCGCGATGGCATCCACCCACAGCTTTTTCATGTCTCAACACTGGACATTTCCACATGAATGCCTTCTGTTAACATGCGATGCCGTAAAAAATAATCCTAGACGACTTTTCAGAGTTTGGCTTGCCTACTAATATTAATTTGTAAAACTTCAAAAGTTTGTAATGAATGTAAAGGATCGGCCACGGGAAAGGGATGAGTAATAAATATGAATGTCGGTGTGATTAGATAGATTTTTGTGAGGCGACGTGTAAGCGAAGCCAAGTTTTATTTTTAGTATGAGGTATGTGAGCTATTCAAGTCAGAATATAGATTTCATATTCATAACCCAAGCATATGCATTCAAACCAAACCGCTATTCAAATGTAGGCGATATTCAAAATGTTATAAATCAAATCTGGTTGATAGGTGTTCACACTTGAGCTTAAATCAATATGACTATAGCACGAGATAACTTCCGCTCTCTCTCTCTCTCTCTCTCTCTCTCTCTCTCTCTCTCACACACACACACACACACAACACACACACACAATACGTACATATCATACCAACACTCTCTCCTGCAATAAAATAAATTTATAATGACATTTTATGAATATAATATTTAAGTGCAGTATAAGAAATATCATCAGTTAGCCTACCTTATAAGAATACATGTCAGAACTAGGTTAGTAATAAAAAGATGAACTAATTTATAACTAATTGAGGGACTGTATATAGAATTGCACCTTTTAAAAGGACAACTGAGAGATACATTTAATGGACAAAAGGACCAATACGAACAATGGGAAAAACTTGGGGGGGAAAATTCCACTTGTAGTCTGATTTATTACCTGGAGATATCCAAATTCAACTTTAATATACATATTACATATCATGTTATTCATGAAATTTGATATTTCGAGACATTCCTGACTCCCAGCATATATTATGTTTGTGACATAGACAGCTTAGCCAGGAAACCACGATTACTATACGCAAGATCTGCACCAGAATACTGATGTTACTCTTGGTCTTTGGCCAGATGTACACGACACAGTCATGTATCCTATATACTGGCTGTACTTTAGGAGAGTACACAACAGTAACAAGGGGCGGATCCAGGATATAGGAAAAGGTGAGGTCCAACCCAGGAGGACTAATGAATTACTCCTTGGGAGACCTGCAATTCATAGTACAAATATATAGGTCAAAGTGACCTTGTTTCCTATTGTATCTTAACAGGAACCATCTTGATTGAAAGAGGAACTTCCGAAGTGTAAACCTAACTGGAGGTATCATCTTGAAATTAATTTGTGAACAGAAAGCCCCTGTGACCTTGACTTTTTTTTAATTTTGACCAAAATTAACTTATGCTCTCACCATACTGGCAAGTCACGCTATGTGTGCAAGATGGAAAGTTAGGGATGAAAAGCTTGGCTTAAAAAGCAGCCACAATCTTTTTAAATAAGTGAGTCCAGTGACCTTTGACCTCATGACCCAAAAATCATTTAGGATTTTTTCTTTAGTGGTGGGCCATATGTAAGTCATGCTTTGAATCCATGTGTCAATCCAACCTGGAATTATCATCTGGAAACAAATTTGTTTGGATGGACGGATGTACAGACAGAAAGACGAACAGACAGACAGACAGGGTGATTAGTATAGGGCATCCACTTGTGATCAATAAACACACCAGGTTTTGGGACACTAGATGGAATCACAGCAGAGAAACTGACATGATTGTTGTCATTTTATAGTAAAAAAAAATATGCGTAAAAAATAGGAAATAATGCAGGTGGCGGCACCACTTTTCGGAAACTCACAAAACTAGTCATGGTCAATATTCAAGGCAAGATTCATGACAATCCTTGCATTAATTAGCAAGATACTGGAGGTTTTGTATCTATTTTTAGCTCAGCTGACTAAGTCGTCCGTCTGTCTGTCTGTCTGGGTACTTCGGAGCCCCACAACTCAGAGGTATGGTTAACAGAGACCTAATTTCAGGTTTCCAAAGAGACTTTCCATGGGCCTCCCTGCATGTCAAGATAGAAGATTCTAGGCTCAGTCTTTCCCTTAGTGCCCTATTAACAGATGACCATATCTTAAGAGGTCTCAAAAATAAAGACAAAAATGGTGAAAATCTAAAAAATACAAATGGCCCTACCAGACTGCAGAATCTGATGGAACATTCCATGATCAACATGATTAGAGTTTCTGGGTAGCAGAGACCTAATTTCAGGTTTCTAAGGAGATTTTTCATGGACCTCCCTGGATATGAAGCTAGAAAGTTCCAGAGCCAGCGGTTACGATTTTTGCCTGAATAACGGACGGACGGAAGGACAGACGGACAGCTAGACAGACAGACAGACGGACAGACAGAAGAACAGACGGACGCCGGACAATGGGTGATCGCTATAGATCAGATGACTTTCAGTCAGATGAGCTGAAAACACACACGTACGGCGGAGGCAATATCCTTCGTTTCGGTTATCGCAAACGTCATGACTCGATCTGCACGCATTATTGTCTGAAGTATATTTATATAAAAACATTGAAATTTCACCTGACGACTAGCCTACCATCACGACCATCCCCCCCCCCCCCGACCATTTTTTGGGGTCAAGAACTCGTGTAAATCATAATACCTCGAACACGACCTCCCCGCCATCACGACCTCCCCGCTAACACGACCTCCCCGCTATCACGACCTCCCCGCTAACACGACCTCCCCGCTATCACGACCTCCCCGCTAACACGACCTCCCCGTTATCACGACCTCCCCGCTAACACGACCTCCCCGCTAACACGACCTCCCCGCTATCACGACCTCCCCGCTAACACGACCTCCCCGCTAACACGACCTCCCCGCTATCACGACCTCCCCGCTATCACGACCTCCTCGCTATCACGACCTCCCCGCTATCACGACCTCCCCGCTATCACGACCTCCCCGCTATCACGACCATTTTGGCTGGTCTCGCAGGTGGTCGTGTTAGCGATATTTCACTTTTTTATTTATATATGCAGGTTCGACAAAGAAATTATACATCAAACCTTATTAACAAATGCGCATTTTTTTTTTATTTTCACTGATGTAAACGTATAATCTACACGGTACATGATGTAGATAAAGAC
Organism: Sipunculus nudus; assembly: GCA_026874595.1. Taxonomy (NCBI): domain Eukaryota; kingdom Metazoa; phylum Annelida; class Sipuncula; order Golfingiida; family Sipunculidae; genus Sipunculus; species Sipunculus nudus. The sequence goes on from CM049310.1 coordinate 69,800,510, forward strand.
AATTAGATTAATTCTATCCGGTTGTTTAATACACAGACCACGATCAATACATGAATAAGGTATTGATAATTAAGCAGTAACTAGACAAGCTTGTTTATGTTTATTTGTATTTTTTAACAAGCTTGATTTGTCATGGGCATATGATAGGCCGTATTTGTTCATAAGCACATGCATGCTTCGTGATGAGAAATCAAATTACCCGGAACTGAAGCAGCAATATTGACATAGAAACACTCAGAGGTGATGTACATTTAAGCGGTATACACTAACAGTACATTGAGATCATCAGTACGTCCGTGGTTCAAGCTTAATCAGCCTGGCGGTTGACAGAGCGCAGACGAAGGGCTGACGCCAACTTGTGTTGTAATTACGGAAAAAGCCGAGCGGCTTCGGTACCTCTGAGTCATCGTGAGTTGTTTCCGGCAAGGGCTGGGTCGACAGTATCACTGAGCGCTCCGTTTGGGGGACCACTACTCCGGCCGCTGGCTTCACTTCTCCGCTCTGTCCGTCGGTTTTCCCGATCACAGCTCGTTTAGTTACCACTAGAATTTGAACTCGTATCTACTAGTCGGTCAGCTATGGGTTGCAGACAAAGCAAAAAGGAAGAAACAACGGCAGAGGAGGGTGGGGCAGAGGGACAAAAGGGAGAGGGAGCTGCCGCGGCAGACGCCTCTCCCAAACTCATCGTCGTGTTCGGAGCCACAGGCTTGCAAGGGGGTTCTGTCCTCAGAGCGCTTAAAGCAGACGACAACTTTAAAGTCCGGGGTGTCACCAGGAATCTGGAATCAGACAAGGCAAAAGCTTTACAGGAAGAAGGTAGGCAGATTTGTATATTAAATGATATGTACGGTATTAAATATTTTAATATGATGTTTTCTATGATATTCCCGTCCCTGCAGTTTCCGGGAGTATTGATTCTCTAACGGACCACACCTATTTAATGTTTAAGTCTGGCAAAGAAAAGGCTGATTAGGATTTGGCGGGAAATTAACATATTCCATGACGGCCCCACTAGTTGAGTCATGTCTGGATGTCTGCGGAAGAGCCACGCGCATGGCTGGCGAGCGGGGATAGGGGGCCGCTACGGAGAGCGGAGGACCAACAGAAATGGTCAAGTGGCTGTGATACTGCGGCGGGGCGGTCATTGATTACTGTTGATAACGGTAAGCCGCTGCCGGATCAACCACAGGCACTCCGCTAGGGAAAGCCAGTCAGCCTGTATGGAGAACAGGGGGTTCCAATCTTCTCACATAACCAGCATTAAATATTCATCAAGCCGGGCTCATTTCATGGGCAACTTAAAAAGGTCATGTTTACATAATGCAGCCTCGCTTACCCTATTGATATTGAGGAAAATGATAAAAAAAAACATGCACTAGTTCGAAAAATAAGATGCGTCAGCATTTGCCAAAGGGAAAAAGGTTACGCCCCATGGGAGAGACTAGTATCTGCCTCCCGGCTCCCTTCCTGATGACCATATCAGCGTTGCATGCATGGTATGATCCCTGGGCGCGGACTTTATCGATCTTTAGAAACAGCCGAAGGGTCGTCTGACGTCTTTATTGGGTACATCCTTTTTAATATTTTAACATCCCTGGCTAACATAGTTGTAATATTAAATTAAAGCTGCATAAATTTGTTTAATGTCATAATTACGAATAAATGCAACCCTGCTTAATGTTTCCACCGCGATTACATGCATCACACGCCAACAGTCCTGAAACATTTTCATCCATATTTATGTATGTAACCTGTTAACATTTGGACTTGTGTGAATTGACTTGTATTAACGGCACTGTGGGTGGAATGATTACTGAATATTACCCACACGCTTGCTTTTATGACGCTATCGATTTTTGTGCGTCATGCATTACAAATTCAGTAAGTTGATTATTTGAATACCAGCCTCACAGACACATGATCAAGAACTGTTGCAGGGTATGTTTACAACAGCCTTGAGATGATACAGCTTCAGTCAGGCATATGTAATGAATATCACATATAGATATAAACGTATTCAACAATTTTCCGTTTGCTAACTGTTCAGAGCCCTGTGAGCTTTGCATAACGGCGTTCGATTTCTGTTGCCGGCACATCTGGACTGGCTTCCAACCATATATAGTGATGAGCTACAGCCTAAATATATATAATATTGACGTACATATACAGGAAATACTGAAAAGAAACAGTTTATCACTGTAAGTATTGTTCCAGTATAAGAATATATAGGTATATATATATATATATATATATATATATATATATATATATATATATATATATATATATATAAAACACTGAAGAAAAACAACATTGTAAACTCACTACAGACTGTTTCACGGGATGCGACCCGATCATCAGGTGAATGTTTTTAGAATGAAGCCAACGGCGTGGTTTAAAAAGCCGAGACTCCAGGAGATTACGAGATTATTTTATCGCTCTGGCCTCGTCTGTAGGCCATAGAGCACTTTAAACCGGAGGGAAACTCTACCTATATATATATATATATATATATATATATATATATATATATATATATATATATATATATATATATATATATATATATATATATACCGAACAACAGGTTTTCAAGGGAGACTAATTTTCTTTACCATGTATTATACCATTTTCTCTAACTCCACCCCCCCCCACACACACACACACACAGACACACCTCTCTATCTCTCTCCTAATTTATATAATACCAATTAACACTCTATCCTGCTATAAAATACATCATCATAATAAATAAATTACTTAAGTGCAGGATATAAAATATCAGTTTGTCTCCCTATAAGAACATTATACGGAATCATAGAAATACGCTTCGGGTCTACAGTGAACACCGGAATACATGACTGATCACATACACAGTGGAACGTGCATAAATCCTGAGGACTTGTATGAGCACATTGTTAACCGAATGTACGCATGGTGAGTAGTCTCTTCATATTGTAATATAGCGGATATATGGGCGTGGTTGTGGTTGTCCTTCCACGAGTGACTTGCATGTAAAATCAATATTCTCGATATCTTGCACATACCGTAAACTGTTTTATCAAAATGCTCACTTTGTACTCCTAGTTGGGCAATGAAATGTAATCAAGAAAAAAATGTATTTAAACAATGTCACGCCAATAATGAGGAAATTGATACCACCGGTGTATGTGAAAGAAGGGTGACACGAGGACGGTCTTAGAAAGCTCCAAGAAACATCAATAAATCAGTTGCAGTAGAGGGCCGATAAGCCTAAGGCTTGATTACAGTGAGTTGTTTACGTACTCGTGTACGGAGCACTGCAAGATGCACGGAGCAATGCCTGGTACAAGGCCAATAACATCCGCTACACGCGGACACTGACAATGCTACCCCACGTGACTTAGGAAGCAGGGTTGCCAGAATGGTTGACCTCGCATGTTGGTTACGTTACTTACTACCCGCTGAGACAAGATTAACTACCCGATATTATATAAACAGGGCATGTGCATTTCCTCTTGAGAACTGAGAACGTTTTACTAAGGAAAAGGCTTCTTTCAATTGAAATCCTGTTGATTTACTACAAATCAATGTTTGACTGTATGGATGTATCTATTTGCACAACGAAATAAAGGACGTTTGCAGGTTTTGAAAATAATTCTATAAAATTTACTATATATATTCACAATTCTGTTAATTTGGTGTTTTTTGTCTAGTCTTTGTGTAGCACTAAATTTGCCAAATCTTGTACGGTAAAAATTTCCTGGTGTCCCAGTATTATATCAAATGGTTGATTTAGCTTCTCGGAGATCAGTTAAACGAGAAACGGGCACGAGAAAATACCCAAGGATATACCGGTATACCAGTCGATCCATGGAATGATAGACTACTGGCATCAGTTGAAGTTAATCCTTGGCAGTCGTTGGCTGGCTATTACTTCACGTTTCGTACGACTTTTATGTGGTTGTGGTACGACGTTGCTACCACTTATCACGGTTTGTCACGACTAATCACGATAACCCGCGTCCATCGTGGTTAATCGTGATTAATTTACACCGGAATCGTCGCTTATCACTGTCGTTTCATTTGGTGTTTCAGTCGGCAGTGGACGTGAGAGAAGCGTCCTCAATCGTAGACCTGTAATCTGCTTCATAAAAAAATATCTGCCTAATTTTCACAGGTCGTAGCGCCAGGACAGAGGAATCAATCGCTACTCAACGAAAAGTCGGAGGTGGTTGATGACAGAGAAATTAGGAACTGTTGAGTGTTACCTTAATGGTGTATGATGATAGGAATGTTTCACTTGATAAACGTGTAACCATGCATATTGCATGTTGGGCGAGGGAGGAATATCGTTTCAATGTATATCAATGCTAATGAACAAGAGTAAATGAGGCACAGCTCAATGTAAACCAATGCTGTTGGAAGAGAGAGGAATGAGGCACAGCTCAGTGTAAACCAATGCTGTTGGAAGAGAGAGGAATGAGGCACAGCTCAATGTACACGAATGCTGTAGGACGAGAGAGGAATTGACACAGCCCATTGTATATGGATGCTGTAGTACGAGAGAGGAATAAGGCACACCTCAATGTAAATGAATGCTGCTGGACGAGAGAGGAATTAGGCACAGTTCAATGAATATGACTGCTGTAGGCCGAGAGGAATTATGCACAGCCCAATGTATATGATTGCTGTAGAACGAGAAAGGAATAAGGCACAGCTCAATGTATGGACGAGAGAGGAATGTGACTGCTGTAGGACGAGAGGAATTAGGCACAGCCAAATGTCTATGAATGTTGTAGGACGAGGAGAGAGGAATTAGGCACAGCTCAATATACAGCATGCTATATGGCGACATAGGAATGACTTACAGCTCTATGTACATGACCGCTGTAGGACGAGAGAAGAATGGGGCACAGCTCAATGTGTATATCAATGCTGTTCGACGAGAGAGGAATTAATCACACCTCAGTGTAAATGAATGCTGCTGGACGAGAGAGGAATGAGGCACAGCTAAATTTGTATCAGTCTTATCAGACGAGAAAAGAATGAGGCATACAAAAAAAAAACAATCGGGGAGGGGGCTAGCCCTAGCGCTGTATGGGTCCTCTTACAAAGAGAATACCAGTCCAATATCACTGTCTACTGAGTCGTGTTTTCCAAGCTATCAACAAACACATCTCTCCTCTGTCACTGCGCCCCTCCGTATACGAGCGTACCAGTTTTGGATCTCCCCCCCCCCCCCCACCCCACCCCTCCCGTTTTCCAATTTTGGGGATCCGCCCCTGAAATCAGACACTGCAGAACGATAACTCAAAGCTGTAGATCTCAAGGGATCACAGACCGCTCTACAATAACTCATTAGTCTTTGGTGACGGAGGAATTATGATTACATGCGCCTTTCTGAAGAGAACGTAGATTGTTCCGTGCTCTTCGCAGCCAACTCGTTCGCGTAATTTCCAGACGGCCCAGGCTTCTGCTCAGTGAAGCCCATATCATATGGAGGGGCAAAACATTTGACAGCTAATTTTGCAGACCTGCTCCTATATCCCGCACCCAGGTTCGTGTTTACCACTTATATCCCAGTCAGCGGCCAGGCCAGCTAATATTTGGCTTGGCCACGTTAAGAGCAGTTAACGTTCCAAGACGAGGCCTTTTTTGTTTCTTTTTTGTTTTTTTTTTCTGACTTGGCTTGCACACTCAGCCTGTGGTTACCGAGTCTCATGTTCCCGTATTTACTGTCGCTAAATATTAGCGATCACCTCAAAATATTTTGATATGTGAAGTGCTGTCTGGTGAAACTTACGCATGCATGTTTCATCAAAACGGCTGACATATAGATTGTGCAGTTAAAGTTTGCTGGGAAAAAATAACTAGAATGAAACTCGCCAGAGCGCACAACTCCACCAAGGGGAAAGAAAACAACTTGATTTACCTCTTTCCGTACTCGTTATAACCAATGGGGTTTTCCCTGGCCTATACCTCGCTTCACAATTTTTCGTGAAAATTGGTTTTTCATTCTTTGCTCACACACAAACCGACAAATAAAGAATCGCGGAGGAAAACATAATCTCCTTGGCGGAGTTGAGCTGCAGAGATAACAAATCTATTCTTGCATGACCAGGTAGCATATATCACGTGATCTTGTGAAATATGTTTGGCAATAAAAAGAACTGTCGCATAGTATATATGTTAAAATCATTAAAATGTATATGTATATAAAATAAGAAAAAATACACTATACGGCACACGCGTTTGGCATCATTGCTTTTGGCCTGTTAATATTTATGTAAAGTACATGAAGTTACAGCAATTAACGCATGAGATAGATATATCTCATCAGGCGAGTAAACGAAATAAACGAATGGAATAAAACTTGAATAAATCAAACAAAAATTTATTATCACAAGAAGACAGTGTCGATCATGGTTATGTACTATGGAAAATAGACTTATTTTTATATAAGAGAGGATTGCAAAAGTGAAGCTGCGTGGGTTAAAAAGACGGGTTTATACATTAAAAAACGATGGAAAGGTTTAATATTCTATGGAGAAACATAATTGTGCAGGTGCATTCTGGTTAGCCTGTGTTAGCACCCAGTGTCTGTAGTCCTCACACAGAGAGACTGTTAATTATTCTGAAGAACCGTCACAAGCTCCGCTCACACGACCTAGCATGGTTGTCATGGCAACCAAGAAAACTGGTTAGCGTCTATACCTGTCAGAGGTACTTGAAGGGCGTGGTTAAGCAGGACTGCTTCACAGTTGCTCTGTTGTCATTCGCATAGTTAACGCATTTCTTAATCTCGTTCTACCGTAAAGCTTAACAACAAATATTCTTCCTGCGGGGTTTATGCTATCCTTTTTACTATTGTGAATCTCTGATATTATATCATATAAAAACGTGTAATATTAAAATTAAAACATCCTAGTTACAGTGGTACAAAGTTCAAGTAGTGGTCCGTCCAAGGTCGGTGGTTTTCAACGGGGTTTTCCGATTTCCTCCACCTCCAGACACTACTGAACGCCACAACCTGAGCCGCGGAGAGTGCCTCGATTAGCTTTATAGTAACTACTTGTACAATCCATGTAAAATAAATAAAGTTTAAACAAAAATCCGCCAACATCTTTGCATGGCACTCGAGCGCTTATGTTGAATAGCATGTCCTTGGTTTCATCTTATCTTTATAAGATATTACCTCTCCCGAACTAAGTCACGGAAAGATCGACTGATATAACACGCGGGGGGCGCCGGGGTACTCCTTAATGCCAAGTTGATTGTGTTTAAATTAATCCGGGCCTCCCTACAGTGATCAACGACTGTGATAAGACCCATTGATATTGTTTACGGGATCAGTTTTCTATTTTGTTGATGGTGCTTATTCTATCAAGACTGGTGGTGGGTAATTGCTTTGCTTGCTGCAGAATGAGTACACCTTCCCGCTATTATATTTGGGGGACATGGTGCATCCAAACTGGAGATGTCCATGAGATGTCCATGGAAAATTTCGGAAACCATTTACAACACCATCTTATTTGTAAATTATGGATTACTTGGTTAACAGCAATTTGCAAGCTATTAATTAGCCTAAAAAGAGTGTGGTATTAATGACAAATATTATGAAAATGAAGTGTAAATGCAGTCAGGGAAGCTGTTAGCGGATGGTTAGCACAGCAGAATGTTGGCCATTGTCCTAATGTCTCGGTTCAAATAATGTTTACCAAAAAAAAAGTGAAATAAAGAGATTCGTGAAACAAGTTTTTGACAATTAAAAAACTAAACCCAATCAATTAATATAATTAATTCGGCGATTCATTTATCTTTATTATGATTTATTAGTTTACCTCTTCCTAAATATTAAATTCATTCGTTTTATGTCTCTTTTAATACCCTCTTGTAGAGCTTCAGGTGAGAGTATACGATAGATATCGCAAGAAATCAAACTATATTCAGCCCCAACCAAACCACCACCCTCGACCCCCGATCACTCCTCCCGGCCCCCCAATTACCCCCCCCCCCCCCCCCATCCCGGCGATCCCCTCCAAATTCCCTGAGGGGGAATCGGGGATATTAACCTTTGGACTTATACCTGTTGACTCATAAGTTTATAACAAGAACCCTCAGCAGCAGCAGAAGAAGAAGTTTACGCCCATCGAGCAGCTAAAGGTAGCTGTTGTAAAGACCTCAGCCCTGAGCGCTACCTAAGCATGTTCTCTGAGCCAACAGACGAGACGCCACACTAAGCAAGGCAAAGAACCGCGAGAGAACGCCACGGTACATCCCGAACCGGTGATCTTGTAGGAAAGCTACAGCATCCACAGCCGCAAAGGCAGATAAACTCCCTCTTCCGATCCCAGCAGCGGAGACCCAGCTATGCCATTCGAGAGCCGAACCCGATCCTGTGAAATCAGTGTTTCGAGACCGATCGCCCTTTTATACTTGCAGTTTCGGCCATTTAGTAAGTTGACCGTATCAGCAAGTTTAGCCAGTTTTTTCGTCATCAGCAAGCAAGAACCCTCATAATATGAGTGTCAGTGTAATTTGGGTATCAAAAGCATAGTATCTCATTAATATATGTAAATGAGTAGGGAAACTAATGTTTTCAGACACCTGTATATTTGACATCAGAAATGGTGGAGAACTGAAAGACACAATGATAAAACAGGTTTAAATTTAAATGAAGAGTGTTTGCTTAAACTTAATCTAAGTAACTACTTATATGTAAGGTAAGTTCTGCAGGTAATCCTCTAATATGTATGGCGTGTTTAAAACAAAAACAATCAATATTCATATTCAGCCTCTGAATCAAAGAGCCGACCTGCATTACTACTGCATTTGGCTTCAGCTTATTTTTTTTGTCATCTTTGAAGGATTGGCATGCATCGCTGAAATGTATTGCTCTATAATTAGTCATATCGGTATGGCCGCTTTACGAGGCCGAAAAAAATACCATCCACGTGACCATGGTCATTTCACAAGCATGAATCATCTGCATAGTAACAGACCGTAGATTTGTCTGACGATCGAACATATTAACACCAGCGAATTTATTTTTAAATAAAACATGTTGTCTTAGACGCTCAGTAGCAAAGAAACGTCAGAGGTGTGATATCATCATAGGTTGATCCGGTAGCTTCGATTCTTGCCCCTGTTACTTTTTCCCCGATATGGACAATGAAAAAGCTCAGCAAATCGAAGGGAGGCAGACGGTACCACATTAAACCCGGGCTGGTGGGGACGCCGGCTGGTGCTGTGTTTAACATGACCTCACTCCGTATAAAATATGGGTCCCCAGTGCGCTGGTGGTGTTTTTGTTATTTCTGTCGAAAGAGTATGATGCCGGTGTGTTCCTCGGTATTGATTACAAGCCGAGTCTCAGGAGCCGTGTGGCCAAGACCATCCTCACATGGGATACTAGACGGATGGCGGCTTTATACTGCCCCAGATAACGCCTGATGTATGGTATGAACGGGGAGGTAGAACCACGCGACACGGGACATCTGCTGTCCCAGCCAGGAAGGAAAGGATAGCCTAACTCCGAGGCTGACGAGCTTACGACGCCATCAGTAAAAATGTACATCTTATATCACCCCCCTCCCCATATATATATATATATATATATATATATATATATATATATATTATATATATATATAATTATTGTCTGTCGTGATTTCACTAACGCCGGTGTAAGGTCGCACAAATATATTATAAATCTGAGAGTTCATTACTTCAGCTCATACTCATGACCGTGTTCATGCATATTCTCTTTATTTATTAACACATTGTGCCCTATATGCACACCAAGCGATACTGAGTGAATCGACATTTATATAATATTTTCTGTTGAAATTCGTATCTGAATGTGTGGGATGGTGACAGAACTACACGGAATACGTTTTATTTTCCTTTCTACAGATTTTACATATCACAGGACGCTTTAACCGCCAGATTAATGCCATAAATGTCATATATATATTATTTAGGTTGTAGTTAGGTCCGTTATGTGATGAAAGTGTCTGACAATGAGATCAGTGGTGGTTTTGCCAATTGCGTTTTTGGCATTCAGGCAGCGCTAGGCCAGGACCTGGGGCGATCAGAGGGATACAGCGTGACTGGTGACTAGTACAATAAAACGAGTCGTATCTTGACAAATCGATACACAAGATGAGTCAGCAAAACAAGTATGTTAATATACCAGCACCAAACCTCAACGGAGACCGTAAGGCCCCAAAGTTGTCTGTATACCAAAAGCATCCCATAGAGGTCGCCACAGATTACAAAATAATACCACCAGAAATCGATAACGGAGCCAAACTGTCTTTGCTCACAGATTCCTGTTTTCGTTGTAGGTTTTGAATTGGTTGCCGCCGACCTGGACGATGCGGAGTCACTGAAGGCAGCGCTAGAGGGCGCTTACGGTGTGTTCGGTGTTACCAATTACTATGAACATCAAGATGGAGAAAAGGAAACAACGCAGGTAAACCAGAGAGAGAGAGAGAGAGAGAGAGAGAGAGAGAGAGAGAGAGAGAGAGAGAGAGAATTGTTTTTGGAGAAAACATGTGTGTGTGTCTGTAAACGGTTATCTGTGTGTTTTGAGTCTGATGATGATTAGCAGGAGTAGTAGAAGTATTATATTGAAACATTGTTTTTTGTATACTCTCTCAATTTCTCGTAGGATACGCCAGGTGCAGACCCAGTCTTTTGAGTTGATCGTAACTGGCAAATGTTCATGGATGACTGACTCTAAACATATATTAATTAAATGTAGGTCCATCAGATATTATTAGAAAAACTCTGCAACCTAATCACTCTGACTTCTCCGGTTTCGTTAATCTTCATATATCAAGTTTATTTCAGACTCCCTGTCCTTAGCCTACCTCTCAGTTTACATTACAGTGGAACCTGTCTGAAAGACCACCTGTCTAATAAGACCACCTGTCTAATAAGACCATCTGTCTATTAGGATCACCTTTGACTTTGAGTGAACCGAAAGCATACACACTGGTTAGAACGGACCCTTATAATATAATTACCTGTATTATTAAGACCTTTTTGTTCTGTCCCATAGGTGGTCATTTAACACAGGTTGCACTCTGTATGTTAACTCTATATAATTCTCTGAGAACAAAAAACAATTCTTGAAATTACTTGGTATAATCAATCTTAGTTCCGATCTTTGTTGTGAAAAAGAAGAGCTAGATTTATTCAAATTACCCCTTTTTATTCATCCAATATCTCTCTGCATAATATCAAATGTTTAGCAGGTTGCATACTTATCACACTGCTATCTGTTGCTATTTGTAGCCTCTAAATGTATTCATAAATTACCGCCAAAATTAATAAGATGGTCTCTTGAATTCGTTGCGTAGCCAGGATAGAATTGGGGGGGGGGGGGCCTGGCTGAAATATTTGGTAAAGGCAACTGAAGTATATATATAGATATATGCTTCAATTAAGTTTTAATTCCAATTGAAAATACCTGTTTACATGATGAATAAATAAAAATAATTAAATTTGCAGGATCAAACCTACTGAAATGTAGAATTACTAACAAACAATACATTTTTACTGCATGTGTTCTAAATCTGCGGATACCAGTTACAGGATATTAATGATTGTGTTTAAGAAAATTTAATCATTATTTGACTATAAAGAGATGGGTCCTTGTCCGTCGTGCTTCTGTCGAGCCGTCAGGCTGTCCGGCCGTTTTTTAGCAGGACACACATCGTAAGCATAAGTGCTAGGATCATGTATATTGGTCATGGAGTGTTTCATCACTTCCTGCAGACTGGTGGTGGCTAACTTGACATCCTGGGAGGTCCGTGAAAAGTCTCCTTGGAAACCTGAAATTAGGTCTCTGTTACCAAAATTCTCCGAGCTATGGGGCTTATAATTCCCCCCCCCCCCCCCCCGCGAAAAAAAGAAAATTTGATACCAAATCAGGGTACAAAGCGTAACCAGCTGGACCTAGAATGTACTTTTAGCTATATTCTGCAACTGTGTTCTGGAAATATAAGTTTTACTGTTTAAACCAAGAGCAAATGCTCAGTCATGCCAAGTACCACTATTTTGCTCTGAATCATAGTGTAATGTACTTTATGCGTACAAATCTGCCTTTCCCTCCCCAAACTTTTAACAACCTTTGCAATCACAATCATTTACTTCTAAATAAGGCAACAGTTGTAAAAATTAGGCCATTATCTCATGCTTGTCCCCTGAGCGTCATGACCCATGGGTCACTTGTGTAAAGTTGTTTGCACAAAAAACGTCTTTATAGTCTCGAGTCTTCGTTTCCTTTGCAAGGTCCCAGTACAAGTCCGAGTTGAGAAGCCTCGTGTCCAGGTCCCGGTCCAAGTAGCGTACGCCAGTCAGTGGCGTCATTTTTTCTTCCAGGTGGGGGGGGGGGGATGACTTTGTATATTTATATATACACACACACACACACTTACACCTTTTTCAGTGTCTCTGAGTGACATATATATATATATATATATATATATATATATATATATATATGTATATATATATATATATATTATATATATATATGATTATATAAATATATAGATATATATATTAACCTACCAATGTTAATCATATTTCAAATAATTATAAATTTGTAACAGAAAATAAGTTTTTGTAATACAAAGCAAGGTTTAGATATAACATTTTTTAGTAAATGGATCCAAAGTACCCCCATCCCCCCCCCCCCCTCCCCCCCCCCCCCCCTTGACGCCCTGATGCCAGTACTGCATCACTGATCTAGAATCCTTTCAGGAAGTTTCCAGTCCAGAATAAATGAGACCTTAATGACACCAGCAGTCCAGAATAAATGAGACCTTAATGACACCAGCAGTCCAGAATAAATGAGACCTTAATGACACCAGCAGTTAATTAATAGTATATGTCACGAAAAAAAAACACAAGATGCGTGTATTTATCCATTCTCAACATTAGAACAGAAGAAATTCACTGCTTTTGACGACACTGACTGTAGTTCCTCCATGTCCTTATCATGTGTATATTGGCTTCAAATATATTGCAGTTCCTTTAGACAGAATTATAGTCTGTTCCACTTGTGGGTTTCCACGGCAATTCGGCAATATTTCATTCACACAGTTTGAGTTACAGAAGGCATAGTATGAAATAAAATAAAAACAATTTACTTTCATAACTTCTGGGTGTTGTGTCAAGTCGACGTTCCCTTTTTATTGCCAATCTTTGAAAATATTTTTTTTATTTTGCAAAATATTTCCCCCACAACAGAATCATGTAAATAGACCAGAATTAAAATGCTTCTAGTATTTATATACCATTGTGCACGTAAGAAACCATCTTTATCATTTTCAGTCGGATACACTTGGTTGAAAAATAAACTGCCTGTTCAGATTTTGATTTTATTTTATTTATCAAATAGCTTACGAGGATTTTTTTTTCAAGAAAGTTCATATATATTTATGGCTTAGTTTTTGTAACTATTGAAATCGAAAAGATATTCTACTAAACAACTATATGAAAGACACAAATGTCTTTCGTTATAAAAAAAATAAAATAATGATATATTTGAAGTCAGTATTTTCACGACAACTCAAGCTCATTGCCGGCAGCAAGAATATTGATCTCAATAAAAAGTCGTTTCTACGAAATGTTGACTGTTTTCTACAACAACAAAAATGTAATACATGTATAGCTAATAGGTTCAGATGGTCACTATATCGGATTTTCAGGTGACTGTAAAAGGGTCTTTCCAGAAAAGCAGAATGTATAGACATAAGGTCTTATCTTTCATGCTGTACAATTTTGTCGCTCCTACGTGTGACTTTGTGTCAATAACAATAAAAATTATATGTATTTTCAAGACATTTATTTACACGTGGGGCGATATAAATAAACAAATACTGGGATGCAGACTTACAATATTACGTACATGTCATTATTTTAAGACAATATCGATAACAATGGCAAAGATACTTCATCATGCATTGTCACTTGATTTAAATTAAGGGCAAGACTTTGGTTGACGTATGCAAAGAGAAAGGAATCAGTCATCTGGTATTTAGCGGGCTGGAGTCTGTCAAAGACGAAATGGACAAGGCCTGTCAACACTTCGACGCCAAGGCGGAAGTTGAAAAGTACATAAAGGAACAAGGTATGTGGTATATTTCACATGCAGGTGTGTGAACTGAAAGATCGATCTGAACAAAGGAAACGCAGAGCATGTACTATTAATAGATAAGTTTTGGTCTTCGGTTACGTACGGGGTCCAAAAAATTCGTAAAGGTTGCTCTTTGGGGCGATTCGCTACAGGGACAATTATACACTACGTTCTCCTGTGTGATTTGTGAAATAAATAATTGTGAAATAATTTCCCCAAGATACACGCCTGTACTCTTTTGATGAAACGTTCCAGATTATTGCACACATACACTGTCTCCCTAAAGTAAAACCATCAAAATCTTATCTTTTGAGATTACAATATAAGCGAGGCCATGTGGAAAGGTCATTTGCACTGATTAACCATCAGTAAGGGATAAAGAGTTGCAAGTGGCCACGGGTTGTCTTTCTCGAATAAAACCTTAAATTTATACTGCCAAAATATATTTAAATTGAATATTTTTACATCAATATATAAAATAGACCCTATTATGTCTTTGTGTGATATATATATAATGTATTGCTTTTATACATTTAAGAATACATTAATTACAATGAACTACCTTGATGATTTTGTCGTTTCAGAGGTTCCCCATACCATCGTGAGACTGGCCGCGTATTATGAAAATCTACTTCATATACTAAAGCCAAAGAAAAACGATAGCGACGAATACGTCATGAGTGAGTGGTTAAGATAATCCTGTTGTTGAAATGTATATTTCCTATTGCAGAACTACAGCCCGCACAAAACTTGATAATATGTACTCCCTTGCCCCACTCGTTTTACGTGAGTTTAAGAAATACGTTGGCAAACGACAGTTAGACTTACATTCTGCATGGAAAAGGATCCAAATCAAGGTCCGGATTCCAATTCAGACAACATTCTTCTACAGAATCCTGAATGTTCTCCCTGGATCTTATTGTATCCGCCAAAACAGAGTTGTGCGATTATGTTTTCAGTCGGACGCCGCCGCCGCATAGGCTTCCGGAGACCTCCTACGTAACCACTGGGCAGAATTTTTTAATTCGGGATTATGATCGGTCACATATGATCGCCTGCGCCCTCATTTTTGATTGACCTCTGACCTTTCCTCTCTGCCCAACGTCCATTTGTGCGTCTGTTTCTACACATAAACCCACATAGTACCGTTTGACCGATCAGGCTAAAAATTTTGCACAAATGTAGCCCTTTGATATCTTTATAACATGCACTAAAAATGGTGGCGCCACCTGCAACCACTTTTGCACAGCGTCCGTCTGTTTGTCTCCCGTGGTATAAAATCACTCATATCTCAGTAGTGGATTTGACTTATCTGCCTAGAATTTTGCATGTTTATACATCTTGGACAGCTTCCCCGTTTTTGTGGCAGGTAGCGCCACCGACATACACATTTCGGCTGCAGACATCCATGCTTATATGCAACACACCTCTCTCTATTTCCCCTTGCCACTCAATCCATGCCTCACTTCCCCCGTCCCACTCTGGTTTCGGCGGATACACGTAGTCGCTTATCGACTACCCGTATTCTAGTTTATATATATATTTTTCTAATTTTGGCTCAGCTGACTATAATTCATCTGAGTGATAGTCGTGGTCCTTTATCCGTCGGCTGTCCGTCCGTCTGCCGTGCCGCCCGTCCGTGAGTCATGCCGTACGTCTGTTTATGTGTTAAACTGCCATGTTTTGAAACTGTTAGACCTACAAATCTAAAATTCGCTATACAGTTAGATGTCCTTTATTCTCCTACCATATCGAAAATTGGGTCACTAGGAATTAGTTCCTTCGAAATATTAAGGAAAAACCACTGTTTTCCATTTAAACCCTATTATGACACTACAAGACACTACAAGTCTAATTTCAAAACCACTAATCTGAGCTATAGTGATAAGCCTTCAGCCGTCGTCCGCCCGCCCGTTAGCTAAGTACAAATCGTAACCACTGGACCTGATATCTTCTAACTTGACATCTAGGGAGGTCCCTGAAAAATCTCCTTGGAAACCTGCAATAAAGTCTCTGTTACCCATATCCTCCGAGTTAAAGGGCTTGTAATTTCCCCTCAGTATGATTAAAAAGTTGATTCTTTGCATGCATATTCATCATAAAGTGTTTTGTCATTTCCTGCAGACTGGAGGTGCCACCTGGATTTTTTTTTCGAATTTTTACGCATTTTGTTTTCTATTTTGGAGACCTTCATAGATGCGGTCTTCCTTTAACAGGGCACAAAACGTAACAATTGGATGTGGAAGCTTCTTTCTTTACATCATGGTAGGTCCATGAATCATCTCCATGGAAACCTGAAATAAGGTCTCTGATACCCATATCCTTTGAGCTTTGGGGCTCAGAATAACCCGCCAGAATAGTTAAAATTTGATACAAAGACTCCTCCAATTTCTGAACAAGTAATGCATTGATCACCATGCTATTTTGCATGCATATTCATCATTGAGTGTTTTGATCAGTTCCTGCAGACTAGTGGTGCCACCTTGTTTTTTTTTTGTTTTTTTTTTTACTTTATACAATCTTTTTTCTTTATTTTTGAGACTTTCATAAATGCAGTCGTCCATTAACAGGGTACAAATCGTAACCATTTAACCTAGAATCTTCTTTTTTAACATCCAGGTAGTCCATGGAAAATCTCATTAGGACTGAAATTCGGTCTCTGCTACCCATATCCTTCGAGCTATAGGGCTTGTAAATTCCCCTCAGTATAATAAAAAATTGATACAAGACCTCCAGTTTCTGAACAACTAATGCATTCATCACTATTATTCTTTGCATAAACGTTCCCTCATGGAGTGTTTCATCAGTTCTTCCAGACTTGTGGCACCACCTGGAATTTTTTTTTAAATTTTTACGCAAAGATGCGGTCTTCCATTAACAGGGCACTAATCTTAACCATTGTACCTAGAACCTTCTGACTTGACCTTCAACGAGTCCTTGCAAAATCTCCTTTGAATCCTGAACTTCTTTCTGTTACCCATATCCTTTGAGCTATGTTTCAGTTGAATTTTGATACCACCTACAAAATATGGCATTCCGATGAAAAAAAATTCTTTTTGTGAATGTCTTCCTAGAGAGCTGAGCGTCATGACCCCTGGGTCACTTGTTCTTGTCACTGCTGTGGAAATAATTTTCACAGTATGTATTTAATAAATATTTCACATGTTAACATCTGAAATTTGAAAGCATTTTATCAAAAACTGTAGATTTTATTCAAGTTTTCAAATACAAGGCAGGTATTTTTTACATCAAGCTAGTGTTATGCAGTTTGCTAGAGCTCAGCTAACCAGCTTCCAAGGCCTGCTCTCAGCTTTCAATATCTGGCATACAGTTTGATGTCCTCAAAATCCCCTACCTTGCCATAATTTTGGTCACTAGGACTTTATTCCTTCAAGATATTAAGGAAAAACTTCAATTTTCCATTAAAACCATTGTCACACTTCAAGACTGCCTAATATCAAAACCAAAGATCCGACTTTGATCATATATAATATACATATTCTTCTATACATTCGCTATACACATGACAAAAATTATGTCAGTATTGCTTCATTGTTTTAAGTTATGGGCCCGAACATATTGCACTTTGTTAAAAAATCAAGAAATATATTAACTTTCTTAACATGAGAATTGCTGAAGTTAGATATGTTTGTCTTGGATAAAACACTATTTAATCAAGCTTTAATTGTATACCCAAAATTAGTTCTGAAATTTTCAAATTTTATAAGTTTTTAGCATCAATTTTAAGTCAGTACCTTAAATTTTGCCCAAATTTGACCGGAGATGTTTGTTTCCTATGAGCACTGTTGATATAATTTCATATCATGTACACATAAGGATTTCAGCTTGTTAGTTTTGAAAGTTGAAAGACATTGGCCAAAACTGTAGCTTTTTTTAAAGTTTTTATGAGACCATGTAAGACAAAGGCTCTACCCAGCCCCTCTTCAGTCACCTCTATGTCACCGTGTTGACCTTTCAAATTATGTACGCTAGAGGCGGAGCATATACTGGGCAGTCAGACAGCTTATAGATAGCCACAGTTGATCAAGGTGTCCAATCCAACTCATCTAGAATTTCTTTTGACCAACAACATAAAAATTAACAATAAATAAATAAATTTTTATTGGTTTTTAAAAACAACTTTAAGAAAAATTAATAGAAAAGGAATTTGATAGTTGATAAGTAACAAGGAATTACCTTGCAATTGCTAATGTTGTAAGGATCCTGCATGGATGGATGAAAATGTATTCCAAATAACACCATGCAGTAACCTATGGTATTTTTCATTCAATTTGAATAAGAAAAAAAATTATATTGTTCATTACCATTAGGGATCATATGAAGGAAATTAAAGATAATCAAAGATGCAGTTAATAAAATTAATCTAAATTTCCAGGTCTTTTCCAAGTGTTTCAGCTTGTTAATTGATATTTATTTGCAAAATTAAAAATGTCAACATTTTAAAATTTTACTAAGACAAGTACTGATTAAAGACGTCAATATGTTTTACTAATGACATTAAGAGTCTACATTGTATCAGCTGTCACAAGACTATGAAAATATCAAAATTTATATAACTGGTATCTTTTTTTTTCCGTTAGTAAAATTAAACTTGCCCATCTCTTGTTTGCTCCTTGTATGGTTTATAGGGTGTTTTTATCCTTGGGTTTTTATTTACACATATAATTGTCTCATAGCTGAGATTCCTTTTATTTTTTTCTGATACATTTTTTTTAAATAAAAATATTTGAATATGATAAAAAAATTCAGATCTTAGACAATTTCTCACCAAATTTTTGTAATGTTAGTAATTGTCATAAGATTCTTGCTATGTCTACTCTGTAGATTGTTTTGAAAGTAGTCCAAAGGGATATTTAAAGCCATAAAACCAGGTTTTTATGATCAGTTTATAAATTTGTGATTTTGTATATTCTAAATTCTCAGCAACTCTGTTTGGCTGAAACTGAATAAATACTAGACAGGGTGCGAATACTTTGCAAATGTATTTGATTACAAATATGAATATGTACGCTATAATTTCATGCATAAGAAAAGGAATACAGGTAAAAAAGTATTTGAATACGAATGCAAATACTTTCAAAATGTGTTCATGAATGCATTAGTGTCGACATACCGAGGGGAGACAAGCCTTTTAGTATGACCTGTGTGTCTGTCAATTTCTGTTATATTTTCTGTCTGTAGACATACCGATTGGAGACAAGCCTTTCATTATGATCTGTGTGTCTGTCAGTTTATGTTATTTTTTCTGTCTGCTAACATACCGATGGGAAAAAAGTCTTTCAGTATGATCTGTGTGTTCGTCAATTCATGTTATATTTGTATCCCCAGACAAAGTCGGGATACTATGGTTTCATGACGGTCCCGCCGCCGCCGCCGCCGCCGCAGAAAAACCTTGTGAGCGGGATAACTAAAAAAATATTTCACTGATCTATTTCAAACTTTACATTTGTATAGATATATGTAAGGGGACGAAGCCTTTAAAAATGGGGTCATGGCCTATTCTAGGAATGTGACCTTGACCTTGAATAGGTCCATTTTTGCTGAAAATAACACAAATTTTTAAATATCTCAAGTAAGCTTGCATGGACTGGTCCAAAAATCAAGGTGACCGAAGATCTTGGATAGCCTTGTGATATACCGGAAACTGGTGGCGCCACCTATTACCCTTTTCTTGTTTTTACGCCTTTTAATACCCCCATAATTGCCACTTGACAGTATTGCAAGCATTATAAGTAAAAAAATAAATGGACAGATTTCTTTCATATTATGCACATGTAGAGGGTGGGTTATGGGATGAGGTCTATTTACATTTGGGTCATGACCTTTACCATGAGAGTGGCCTTGACCTTTAATGTGTCCATATTTGGTGAAAATCACACACCTCTTATGATATCTGCAGTGTTGATAGCCATATGGATTTCAAACGTGACTTATGTATGGCCCACCACTAAAGTAAGAACCCTATAGGTTCTAGGGTCATGAGGTCAAAGGTCAAGGTCACTGGACTCGCACCTTAAATGATACTGTGGATGCATTTTAAGCCAAACTTTCATCCCAGGACTTCCATCTTGAATATATAGCTCACTTGCCAATAGTGGATGATCCATATCAATTTTGGAGCCACAAGGTCAAAGGTCAAGGCCACAGGAGCTATCTGTCAAAAATTAGTTTCTGGATGATAATTCCTGCTTTTATTGATGTATTGATTCCAAACTTGACTTATATATGTCCAATTGAAAAAGCAAGACTCCAATTGATTTTGGGGTCATGAGGTCAAAGGTCAAGGTCACAAGCACATCTTTAAAAAGATTGTGGATGCATTTTCAGCAAAACATTTCATCTCAGACCTTTCATCTTGCAAATATAGTTCATCTGCCAAAAGAGGAAGACCTCTATCAATTTTGAGGTCACAAGGTCAAAGGTGAAGGTCACAGGAGCCATCTGTCCGAAAATTAGTTTCTGGATGATAATTCCTGCTTTTATTGATGTATGGATTTCAAACTTGACTTGTCTTTGACCCATTGGAAAAGCAAGACCCGAATTGATTTTGGGGTCATAAGGTCAAAGGTCAAGGTCACATGACACATCTTTAAAAAAGATTGTGGATGCATTTTCAGTCAAACAATTCATCTCAGATCTTCAATCTTGCACATATAGTTCACCGGCCAAAAATGAAAGACCCATATCAATTTTGAGGTCACAAGGTCAAAGGTGAAGGTCACAGAAGCCATCTGTCCAAAAACTAGTTTCTGAATGATAATTCCTGCTTTTATTGATATATGGATTTCAAACTTGACTTGTATATGTCCCATTGGAAAAGCAAGACCTGAATTGATTTTTGGGTCATGAGGTCAAAGGTCAAGGTCACAGGACACATCTTTAAAAAGATGTAGATGCATTTTCAGCCAAACATTTCATCTCAGATCTTTCATCTTACACATATAGTTCACCTGCCATTACAGGAAGACCCCTATCAATTTTGAGGTCACAAGGTCAAAGGTGAAGGTCACAGGAGTCATCTGTCCAAAAATTAGTTTCTGGATGATAATTCCTGCTTTTATTGATGTATGGATTTCAAACTTGACTTGTATATGTTCCATTGGAAAAGCAAGACTCGAATTGATTTTGGGGTCATGAGGTCAAAGGTCAAGGTCACAGGACTCATCTTTAAAAAGATATGGATGCATCTGCAGCCAAACATTTCATCTCAGACCTTTCATCTTGCACATATAGTTCACCTGCCAAGAGAGGAAGAACCCTATCAATTTTGAGGTCACAAGGTCAAAGGTGAAGGTCACAGGAGCCATCTGTCCAAAAATTAGTTTCTGGATGACAATTCCTGCTTTTATTCATGTAGCCTTCATGTGCCAAAAGGCCAAGGTCACAGGACCAACATCTTCAAAAAGATTGTGGATTGATAGATGGAAGAAACAATAATTGCTTGCCAAGTGTCAGTATATGCTGCTAAAAATGGGGACCTATTCTTAAAGGGGGGGGGCGTACTATGTCTAGGGATACTCTGGCACCTGCGGTGCCAAGAAATGTCTAGTTTATGTCTGTAGACATATCCGTGTGTTTGTCAATTCATGTTATATGTTCGGTCTGTAGACATATCTGTGTGTTTGTCAATTCATGTTATATTTTCTGTCTGTAGACATATCTGTGTGTGTCAATTAATGTTATATGTTCTGTCTGTAGACATACCGATGGGAGACAAGCCTTTTAGTATGATCTGTGTGTCTGAGTTTGGAGAGTGCGTACACCAGATCCTCGCTAACCCCGACGACTACAAGACGCAGACCCTTGGCCTGGCCTCCGATACCAAGAAGGTTGAAGAGTACGCCGCCGTGCTAACCAAGGCATTAGACAAGAAGTTCATTGCTACTGAGGTCAGTATAACACATATTTACCTTTCAGCGTAGAAGCTTGTATGAATAATAAATTGTTAAATTGTTGGAACATTATTTTGAAACTAGAAATATGCATTCTAATGATTTCAAAGCATTCGCCATCGACTTATTCGGCCCATAATCCAAGGTTTATTCGTGCACAAGTGACTCTACATTTTTTTAATATTCCCTGATGACGTTCCTGGATGTAGATCATGTTCTTGATCCACAGCGAAATCTATTCGGAACTTCAATGGCCCGTTCCCAAAGTGCCCTGAAAATGTCTCTAGGTTCCATTCAAGATTGCATGAGTTTGTTGTGAGCAAACACACACACACACACGCGAACGGGAATGTACACATAACCGGAGGCCCGGGTATGAAGAAAGATATCTGCGCTACTTTGGTAGACAATGCAGCTGCTTGCGTCTGCATTAGATATTCCAATGCTTCCTCTACTATTAATTTGAATATTTTGCCAACAAACTAGTAAAGAGCTAATACAACCTGTGATTCTGACACAACTTTTTACAATGCACGCGGAATACAGTTGGGGTCATTGGATAACTGGAGAACTCGATGTACTATACCCGGGCCTGGACCCGAAAGACATGACTCGAAAAAATAGCCTATAGCGCAATAAATGTGGACCAGAATAAAAGCTTTGCCAGGAACGACCGTCCTCCGAGGATAACCCTGACCTTGTATAATTGGCAATATTGTATACATTTTGTACTACAAATCATTTTTATACAAAAGATCATATATACATGTATGTATCTTCATTCTGATAGTAAGAATCCCATATAGGCCTATCTTATATATTTGCATGTATTTTGGCGCCACCAAGTCTACAACTAATAAATTTCGAATTATTTTGCTTTCTCGGTATATTTTTATCTGTTGCACTTGATTGTAACACCAATTGTAAATGGCTTTTATTCATACAGATTTCTAGGCATTTGGCATTGTTATAGATCTTAGATAGCTTATTTTCATCGCACAAGACTTATGGCGCCATCAACAGCCTGTCCTTAAATATAATTAAGTAATTTAGATTTGAATAACGCCTCAGTTGAAGAAAATGAAATGTTGGTTGTCAAGTTATATACGATGGTTTTATCCATCAATCAAGATTTGTAAGACTCGCTCTCAAATAGAGTGGACCGGACCACAACATACTGGGCTACCGTGAAACAAAAGTTTAGAGGAAGGTTATAATCACCTCGCTGACCTGGTGTCTTCTCGCAGTGGCTATAGAGAAAAGGCGACCCATCGTTAAAATGATTAAATGGTTCAATTGGTTTATAAATTGGCTTATCATTTTTATTTTTTTATTTATATATATCTCAGAGGTCCGATTTTAAAATGTACGAAATATTTTATTTATCTCTAAAAAGGAAAATTCTTATTTGCTCTGGTGGTATGTTACAAGACTAACAACGGTGCCTCGTGGTATATTAGGTAAATTTGTTCCATTTGATGATGCACCTGACTGTAAGTACACTCTCTCATCGCAGATGACAGCAGAGGTATTTGGTCAGCAGGAGTTCCCGGCGGCGGCGGACCTAGGGGTCATGTTCGAGTACTACCAAACGGAAAAGTGTGTCCGTGACGTTGACCTGACCCGGAAGTTGAATCCCGACATTCCGACATTCGAGCAGTGGGTGGAGAACCATAAAGATGCTCTGCTGAACGTACTTGAGTGAAGCTTTTATCAAGCCCAGGGCCAAATCATTCTGTCTTGTATCTGACGTAGCCACAAGTTTGGGTACCTTGACTTCGTTCATATTTTTCTTCTCTGGCGCACAAAAGTCGGAACAAGCTATTCGTATTTTGTTTACACGGACACAATGTGTTCTTAGTGGGACGTTATAGTATTGGTGAATGTCAGGTATGTTCTCAGTCTGGTAATTATGACGTTTTTAGACAGAAAGATTGTTTTCTAGGGAAATTAGGGGATATCGGAGGTTACGATAAGGACTGTAACCACGGTTACTGTAACCACTGGGTACACAGTTTGGGGCGTCCTGCAGTTTTCAGCTAACAGACGTGGGTCCATAGCAGTACAAGGATTACCGGAGATACCATGTCACGTGACTGGAATTAGCCATGAATTTTATTATCCGTGTTAGAAACAAGAAACTTGTTTTGTCCCTAGGTAGTGATTGCGAAGCGGGTGTCACGTGGAGTCTTTCGCTGGACACTGATTATTGCCTTTTTGACATACTTTTGGGCACTAAGTGTTGCCTGGCGATTTAATCGGCAGGTTATGTAATCAGATGTACATATTCACAACAATGTTGTAAGGATATTTTGTCATTCTCAAATGTTTAATTTATACCGTTTGGAACGAATTAACAAAACTGTTATAATTATGATCATATTAAATGAACCCTTTGTGGTATTTATACAGATATTCTCAAGATCCTCCCTTAAACGTTTCGTGCGTCATATACATTTTTATACTTTTGATGTGACTCTCAACTGGAATATTATTACGTAAAATATGCCAACAATGTTGGTTGCATCTTTAAAACGGCTTAATGTTCAATAAAATGTCATTCTCCAGCAAGGGTAATTAAACACATTCAAATTATGTAAGAAGAGGATATTTTATATTAGAAAAAAATGTCTGCAGTAGTAGGAAGGCAGTTTTGGTATCAACGGTGACCGCCACACATTTATTCAATGTCATAAGTATGTATGTTTGTATATATTACGGTATAGTGAACTGTGAAGCAGCACAATTTGTGAAAGGTGTCGCATATATATGCAATTTTATGTTGGCCTTAATCTCTATCATTGCATTTTACCTTGAGTTACACAAGGTCCCGGATGTATGGCCTTTGACCTGGACGGATATGCACCGTTCGTTTCTGTGTTTTGAAGCATTAACCCCCAGCAGTCACCTTTCCGTGCCTGGTCTGCTCTTTGCATGAGTGTTCGATAACCACCTAATGGCCAAACGTCACATAGGTTACATCATCTGTGACGTCATACTGAAGATACACTGATTCCGTGGTTTCAGTAGATAAAGTGTCTGGGTTCCAGGTTTTGTATTTTGCCCACAGACTATGTATCTGTGAATACTAGATTTCTGTGTTATATATATGATTATATGTGGAGCATTTTATATACACGAGTGATTGTTTGAACTCAGAATATAATTGCTGATACTCTTTTTATTAGTTTATGTACAGAAGGCTTGTCATAGGCGGGCATGACAATGTATATACTAGGAAATGTGTTCTGTAGAATTTACAGTGACATGTTGCTCAAATTTAAATGCATTGTTAAGTAAATATTGGGAAAAAAAGTAAATACGTGATATATTAAAAATGTGATTTCCATGGTTCCCTTAACCGAATGTTATATTAATATGAGTAATGTATTTGGATTTTGTATATATACTAAACGAGAGGTGAATATAGGGGTCCTCGGAATATTTCTCTGTGTCATCAAGATTGTAGTTAACAGAAACCAAAATTAAATGTTAATGAAACAGTATAGGGACAAAAAAAACAAAGATATTGCTTGGCCAAACCTACCTAGTAGGACATCTATTCAGAGGTACATTCTTTAGAAGACATGTCTTTGTGATTTGATATCAGCTATGTACGTCTGTGTCTTGTACAGCTTAAGGTTAGCGGCACTTGAACTTTAACAATATATTTATGTGTAATAGATAAGTAGAATCAGAATGACCAGTGCCAATTACAATACCTTTCATTATGACAATGATACCTGCTGTTTCTCTAGTGACAATACAGTTGTACCACGGTGTACGACAATCATATTACACATTTGAACATCCGTGTCGGTTGAATTAGAGGCCTTGCTTGCCAGCTTAGTATTTATACAAATTATTTTTTATCTTTGTATGGCCAAAGTTTTAATTAGAATTTTATACAGCGTTTTCTTGGCGATTTTCGGCCTCTGGGACGGTGGGTTTTACATGGTGATATGGGGCCCTGTTTCATATTCTAAGTCTGTAGCTTGAACCGTTTCTTTTGTATTTGTTTACTCGACATGACCGCGTGGACAAGCATCTGCCAATTCATATTGATGTATGTGATAATAGTACTGGGAAAATAAATGCTACGTCAAGTGAGCTGTTTTTGTGTTACTAGACGTTCCACCCGTTCATCTTTGTGTAGTTTGTCAAAAGTCTCTTCGCAAAAATATGTCAATTTCCAGAGCTAATTCATATATGTAAAATGTTACCCTTTGACATGCTTGGCATCTATTCTACAGAGACTAAACATACTTTTCGCGGAGGCCTGTTCTGGTTGATGCTATAGAGAGGTTAAGATGGGGAAAAAAGTGTTGCCTTTGTGTAGTGAGCCAACAAAATAATCTTCAGCGAATTCATTTTCAATTTTTTTAAAATTAAAAAAAAATATATTTTTTATTCAAGTTTTTACGGGTGTTTGGTCTCAATGCAAGCTAAAAACCCCATCGCAGATAATTATATTCTTCTTAAAATATCAAAAACAATACCCACTCGTACTTCCATGTTTTTGTGTAAACAACAAATCAAATTTGCTTATTTTTTTAAATGTGTGTTTATTTCTAATGTAACTGTCTTCTTAACTTCCAAACAACCTACCTACCTGATTTCATACCTGACTACCTATCTGACTACCTCTCTGACTTATCTACCTACCTACCTACCCACTATCCTACCTACTTATCTGACTACCCACCAACCTACCTACTTATCTGCCTACCCACCAACCTATACCTGTCTTACTGCCAATCTACCTAATTGACTACCCACCAACCTACCTACATATCTCACTGCCCACCGCTAAACCTACTTATCTGACTACCCACTAGTCTACCAACTAATCTGACTACCCACAAACCTACCTAACCGACTTCCTATCTACCTATCTGACTACCCACCAACCTACCTACTTATTTGACTACCCAATAACCTGCCTATATATCTGACTACCCACCAACTAACATTCCTGACTGCGTACCTACTTATCTGACTACCCACCATCCTACCTATATCTGACTATAACCACCAACCTTACTACTTATCTGACTACCCACCCACCGACCTACCTGACTGCATTTCTACCTGTCTGACTACCCACCCACCGACCTACCTGACTGCATATCTACCTGTCTGACTACCCACCCACCGACCTACCTGACTGCCTATCTACCTGTCTGACTACCCACCCACCGACCTACCTGACTGCCTATCTACCTGTCCGACTACCCACCCACCGACCTACCTGACTGCCTATCTACCTGTCCGACTACCCACCCACCGACCTACCTGACTGCAGATCTACCTGTCTGACTACCCACCCACCGACCTACCTGACTGCCTATCTACCTGTCTGACTACCCACCCACCGACCTACCTGACTGCCTATCTACCTGTCTGACTATCACCCACCGACCTACCTGACTGCCTATCTACCTGTCCGATTACCCATCCACCAACCTACCTGACTGCCTATCTACCTGTCTGACTACCCACCCACCGACCTACCTGACTGCCTATCTACCTGTCCGATTACCCACCCATCGACCTACCTGACTGCATTTCTACCTGTCTGACTACCCACCCACCGACCTACCTGACTGCATATCTACCTGTCTGACTACCCACCCACCGACCTACCTGACTGCCTATCTACCTGTCTGACTACCCACCCACCGACCTACCTGACTGCCTATCTACCTGTCCGATTACCCACCCACCGACCTACCTGACTGCCTATCTACCTGTCCGACTACCCACCCACCGACCTACCTGACTGCCTATCTACCTGTCCGACTACCCACCCACCGACCTACCTGACTGCATATCTACCTGTCTGACTACCCACCCACCGACCTACCTGACTGCATATCTACCTGTCTGACTACCCACCCACCGACCTACCTGACTGCCTATCTACCTGTCTGACTACCCACCCACCGACCTACCTGACTGCATTTCTACCTGTCCGATTACCCACCCACCGACCTACCTGACTGCATTTCTACCTGTCTGACTACCCACCCACCGACCTACCTGACTGCCTATCTACCTGTCCGATTACCCACCTACCGACCTACCTGACTGCATTTCTACCTGTCTGACTACCCACCCACCGACCTACCTGACTGCCTATCTACCTGTCTGACTACCCACCCACCGACCTACCTGACAGCCTATCTACCTGTCCGACTACCCACCCACCGATCTACCTGACTGCCTATCTACCTGTCCGATTACCCACCCACCGACCTACCTGACTGCCTATCTACCTGTCCGACTACCCACCCACCGACCTACCTGACTGCCTATCTACCTGTCCGACTACCCACCCACCGACCTACCTGACTGCCTATCTACCTGTCCGACTACCCACCCACCGATCTACCTGACTGCCTATCTACCTGTCTGACTACCCACCCACCGACCTACCTGACTGCCTATCTACCTGTCCGACTACCCACCCACCGACCTACCTGACTGCCTATCTACCTGTCCGACTACCCACCCACCGACCTACCTGACTGCCTATCTACCTGTCCGACTACCCACCCACCGACCTACCTGACTGCCTATCTACCTGTCCGACTACCCACCCACCGACCTACCTGACTGCCTATCTACCTGTCCGACTACCCACCCACCGACCTACCTGACTGCCTATCTACCTGTCTGACTACCCACCCACCGACCTACCTGACTGCCTATCTACCTGTCCGACTACCCACCCACCGACCTACCTGACTGCCTATCTACCTGTCCGACTACCCACCCACCGACCTACCTGACTGCCTATCTACCTGTCTGACTACCCACCCATCGACCTACCTGACTGCCTATCTACCTGTCTGACTACCCACCCACCGACCTACCTGACTGCCTATCTACCTGTCCGACTACCCACCCACCGACCTACCTGACTGCCTATCTACCTGTCCGACTACCCACCCACCGACCTACCTGACTGCCTATCTACCTGTCTGACTACCCACCCATCGACCTACCTGACTGCCTATCTACCTGTCTGACTACCCACCCACCGACCTACCTGACTGCCTATCTACCTGTCCGACTACCCACCCACCGACCTACCTGACTGCCTATCTACCTGTCTGACTACCCACCCACCGACCTACCTGACTGCCTATCTACCTGTCCGACTACCCACCCATCGACCTACCTGACTGCCTATCTACCTGTCCGACTACCCACCCACCGACCTACCTGACTGCCTATCTACCTGTCCGACTACCCACCCACCGACCTACCTGACTGCCTATCTACCTGTCCGACTACCCACCCACCGACCTACCTGACTGCCTATCTACCTGTCTGACTACCCACCGACCGACCTACCTGACTGTCTATCTACCTGTCTGACTACCCACCCACCGACCTACCACACTGCCTATCTACCTGTCTGACTACCCACCCACTGACCTACCTGACTGCCTATCTACCTGTCTGACTACCCACCCACCGACCTACCTGACTGCCTATCTACCTGTCTGACTACCCACCCACCGACCTACCTGATTGCCTATCTACCTGTCTGACTACCCACCCACCGACCTACCTATCTTACTACCCACCAATCTACCTACTTATCTGACTACCCACCAACCTACCTACCTGACTTCTCTCGGCAGAAACTAAGGACAGGTTTTATGATGACCTGAACGCTGACATCAAAAACATCCCAAGAAAGGAGGCACTTATCCTTGGCGACTTCAACGCCAGAGTTTGCCCTTGTGTTTGGGAAGGTTCAGCACTAACAACATGAGTGAAAATTGCCAACGTCTCCTTGAGCTCTGCTACCTCCACGACATATTCACCAATAGCACTTTCTTCAGCACCAAGCCTCAACACAGTCTCATGGAGACATCCCCTATAGACTAACGAAAGCCATCATCTAAGCCATGGAGAATGCCTTGATTAGTTTAATAACTATTTGTAAAATCCGTGTAAAATAAAAAAATTTAAATTCAAACACAGGCATCAGGAATACACGCAGCTACCAGAGTGCTGACTGAGACACGGGCCACTCTCTGGTGTCCAGCACGGTGATAAAGCTTTGACACCAACAGCATACGCAGCCAGCAGAAAGTGAGGAAGTTTGCAACAGCATTTGAAGAATCCCTCCCAGGCCCACCTGGCGCAAGTGCCCACAAAAGATGAGAACACTTCAGAGACTCTGTCTACAACGCAGCTATATCCACCTTTGGCAAGAAAACCAGCAAATCTGCAGACTGGTTCCAAGCCCACTCTGAGGAAATTATACCCCTCATCGAGGAGAAAAAGAACGCGCTGATTACAAAGCTAATCCCGGCAAACAAAACCTGTAAACCCTTCTGGCTGCCCCCAGCAAAGCTCAGCAGAATACCAGCCTCTGTGCCAACAAGTGCTCCAAGATTCAGAATGCAGCTGACACAGGCAACATGAAGGGAATGTATGAATTAAGCAGGCACTGGGCACAGCACAGAAGAAAACCGCCCTACTGAAGTCTGCCACAGGTGAAATAATCCAGAACAAAGCACACCAAATGTAGCGCTGGATAAAGCACTACTCTGAGCTGTATGCTTTATCCTGGAGGAGCTTGACAACGAACCAACCCTCGAAGAGCTCAAGGAAGCACTCAAGTCACTTGCTCCCAGCAACCCCAGGGATAGACGACATCCCCGCCGAGGTCATGAAGTGCTGTATCAACAATGCAATCCCAGAACTGCACGACATCCTCTGTCTCTGCTGGAAGGAAGTTGAAGTATCATTCGACATGAGGGATGCCAACATAGTCACACTGTATAAGAACAGAGGTGACAGGAGCGCTTGTAACAACTATCGCGGCATTTCCCTCCTCAGCATCACTGGGAAGGTGTTTGCCTGGGTCGCACTGAAGAGGTTTAAGGTTTTAGCAGTAAGAATCTACCCAGAATCCAGGGTGGCTTCTGCGCGAAAAGGTCTACAGTCGACATGGTCTTTCCCGTCAGGCAACTGCAGGGAAATGCAGGGAACAAAGACAACTCTACAGGCTAAAAGTATAGTCCAAGGTTCAGCTGAAGTGTGTGCGGGACCTCTCTGTAGACGATGCCGCTATCACAACATATTCTGCTGAAGACCTGCAGAAGCTCATACCCCAATTCAATGCAGCCTGTGAGGCCTTTGGACTCACGATCAGCCTGAATCGCAAGTGATGGGGCATGATGTCGTGATTCAACTGGACATCAGAATCTCAGATTACCAGCTCGAAGTCGTGCACGACGATCTCTAACTTCTTCTCCCTTGATACAGCCACCACCATGTCCAGGCTGACCAAGAGAATGTGGAACAACAGCAGGTCGACAGATCACACCAAGATCCAGCCTGTGTTGTAAGCACCTTGCTGTATGGCAGTGAGGCCTGGCCACTACGCGCCCGAAAGGAGCACAAGCTGAATGCTTTCCACATGCGCGGGCTTTGCCGCATCCTGGACATCAGCTGGAAGGATAAAGTGCCAAACACCGCTTTCATGAAGAGAGCAGAAATCCCCAAAATGTCTGTAAGAGAGACCTGAAGGCCATAGGCATCGAACTGAACAACTGGGAATCCAAGGCCTCAGAACGAACAATCTGGAGTCAGACAGTACAGAAAGGCCTCACCAAGTTCGAAGAGACCCTTTCTCAGCAATCCAAAGCCAAAAGGCAGAAGGGCAAAGCCAGAAGCCAAACCGACGGAACAGCATCAGAGTTCCTGTGTACTGTGTGGGAGAGACCCTGTCAGAACATCCATCCAGGAGGCAACTCCATAGTCTTCCGAGACTGAAACTACTACTACTACTACCTTAAGGCCTAACCTTATGTCAACCTTTACTTCCTGCACACCTTTTTCCTCAGGACTGCATCCATCAATCCACACTCACACGTGTATAATATCATTAAATTGAATCTTATATCTAAGCGACGCTGGTCAATAAACTACCTGAACTGTATAAGGGCCACAGCCATGGTCAGATATGCACAACTGACGCTGAGTTTATATAAAAAAGAAATGATTGGGCCTGAGTTTATAAATATAAAATCACAAAACTGAAGCTGAGTTTAAAAATAAAATATCTGCCATTTTTAACTGTGGGTTTTGGTTCTGTTCAGAACTATTTGTACCGCAGAACAGCTAGTTTTTACTGTATATACACTTTCATCAGGTAACATGCAGCCTCATCGGCTATATCCTGGATCGCATCATTAACAATACCCTTCTGCAACTGATAAGAACGTATTTTCTAATTCGTTATCACGACGGAAAGCGTGCAAAATTTCGAGGAGGGGGGTCACAACATAACGCCCCCTTTCACAAACAGCAAACCGTTGGTCAAGGTTTCTGACAATGGTCACTTTTACAAATGTAATACAACGCCATCGATATTCAAAGAAGGTTCAGCATCCTTCGGGGAATTGATTCTTACATGAGGGTGAATAAAGGGTACTGACCTCACACAAGTAAAACATTGAAATAAGAAAACTTGTTTTTATATCACTATTTTCTCACCCAAAAGCGTTTGCTGAGTATATATATGAATCGTCATCTTATATGTTGCATGTATTTGATTAGCGACCAGATTCCGGGTCGTTGGTTTTACAATATTCTGACGGACTTGAACAGAAGAGTTGGGTACAAAAGTAAATGTATTTGAAGTAACTATATTACCTTTACTTTTTTCAAGTAATTGTTATAGATTAAATTTTTTAAATACTCGAAAGTATTTGTAATTGTAATCTATCGCTTTTGAAAAGTAATTGTTGAAACAAATACTCTCAATTACTTTTGGTATATTTGTCTCATGAACAATTCCATAAAACTTCCTAATTTAGGGAAGCTAGTAGCCTATCACCCAATTTCCTATGGTTGTAACCTGTTATTCACTTACTTTAAAGGCTGATATACATTTAAAATAATGTTTATCATCTCAGACTACTATAGTTCATTTTAACTGAATACAAAAGTTTCCCTGGCAAAACCATGTAAAGACTTCAGGTTCCCCCTCCCCCACCCCTCCCTTAATTTTAATTCAGGTTACCCCCGGTGTAGTCTTAACTCAGTTTCAGGTTACCCCTGGTGTAGGCTTATCCTCATGCCAGGTAACTCCTACCTGCACAATTTCAGGTTACCCCCACACTGTTTAGATTACCCCCTCACTGATTTAGTGAAATTACACATTATAATGCTTTATCTCATGGTATATTTTTCCAATAAACCACGTGAAAGATACAAGATTCAAAATATAGAATCAATATGAAGTTTATGTTAATAATCTTATAGAAACAACTGTATTGAAGGGGCAGTCTAAGATGAACCCGATAAGAAACACTGGTTTGAAATTTCACGATTTGTGAAGTTACGGTGGTATGGCCACCAGGTGGTGTGCACACTATGTTTATGTTCTGCATCACTGAGTGCGACCGGTACAAATTTATTTTCGTACGTGTAGAGAAGTAAGCAACCAGTTTCAGAAAGAAACATTTGCAGACACCATTGTATTTGAAGGCTAAAACACTATACATCATGTTTATCTAACATGCCTTGTATGTGAATAGGTCCCTTCACTGAAAATAATAAGGAAAGGACTTTTTTTGTTTAGGTAACACTTAAGAGACAACCCAGTAAACTATGGATGTAATCTGGATCACCATAATGTTTTATTTGAAGGATCCCTTACTATTTTAGAGACTGAAGCCATTTTCAATCACTAGTTTATCACGTGAAACATTTAGTGTCAGTGTCTGAGTGAGGTTTAAGTTTACACTGCATTGATTAAGCACAGGAGTAGTGTAGACAGGCGAAAAATTACGGAAATTGCTTTTCTCATAACACATAACTTCTCGTTAGGTGTCTCTGTCGTCTTTGCATGGCGCATAACTCAAATAATTTTTTTTATTGTAATTCATACTACTCGATTTTGTACTGATTTATATATTTGCGGAGATGAGCCTGTAGTTAGACATAAGGCAAAGGTATAAAGTTATTTTGAAGCCTGTCGTAATTTTTATAAAAGCCTGATTGGAGACGCCTTTGATCCGGCGGGCACAGTGACCTGTGATGCAACAACAGAGTTGAAATTGTGACACACATTTTTCCTTGTTTGATTGAGAGATTTCTAGTGCTGACAAACAATATACAGAATGCGATCAGGACTTTGTAAATATTCCGGATCTTGTGATCCAAATTGTTGATGGAAGTATGTGTGCGTAGTTGCTTCCTTTATTTTTTTGTTGAAACTGTCACAATTGTTAAGAGCTCACACCAGTTTCTATCCCAGTTGCTGGTCTTGTTATTTAATGTAAATGGCCTTTAAGCACACAGTAATTTCGAAGGTAATTGCAATAACTTTATGAAGTAATTGTTATTGTAATCGATTACTTTTCTGAAAACACAAACGTTATTGTAATTGTAATCGATTACTTTTAATTATCTTTTATTTTATGATAATATTTGAATGATAACAATTTATCTTTAAAGGTGGGGATGAATATATAAGAGTTGATTTGAGCAAAATTTTAGTAAACCTATTCCAATATCAAAGTATCTCATAGTTCCATATACATATATGTGTGTGCTTTTGTATCCTAATATATTTGAAACATTACAACCAAGTATAATATTAAAAAATATGGTAAAGCAAAAAGGCAGAAATATAACAATAGTCTCTTATGCTAAATATTGATATATTCTATTTCTAGAATATAAATCTTATTCTGTGAATAGCAGGTGGCTGATTACGTTTATCATCCGAAGATGCCAAAAACGTGGGGGATCCTGAACTTGCCTTTTTGTTTGCGAGGGTTTCAAATTCGCGATATTTGCAAAAGGTAATAATCGCGAAAAAAAAACCTTCTTGAATAAGAGGTCCCGCTGTCGAAGACAAATTTGAAATGTAAATGGTTGACATTATGAATATAAATAGATCGTGTATGCTCAAAGAATGATATTTTAAATGTGTCAGATATTTCCAGTTGTCTACTTTTAACAAAAAATACTTTGTTAAGAAGATTTTGTGCACAATTTTTTTATAAAATTAATTCGCAAAATAATGATTGTACTCTGTGTATAGGTCTTTTTTTTTGTGAGTTCGCGAAAATTAGACTCTCGCGGTACACGCGAAATTGCGAAATCTTAACCCGCGAATATGAAGCCAACCAGAGTATTTTACCCCCATCCCCCTGTACTGGCGCCACTGACGATACAATTCAATGATACACGCCTCATCTTTTTATTGCACATCATGAGTTTGTTTGACCGCGGTACGCTGAATATAAACAGTAACCTTACTGTCAATCTGAAATCCCAAGCAGTTATCTTCTCCTTCTTGAATCTCAGGGAACCATAATTTACAAACTGCTTATTACATTTTCTTGCTTGTGAATAATTATCTGGATGAGGCTGGTTTGACTGAGGCTGGCTCACTGACGCTAGTAGGACTGGGCTTAGCCGTGAATACACAACTCAGTATTGGACTGGCAAACCTACTTGAGTTGTGACACAAAACATACGGTAAAACGCACTGCAACAGGCCACCCATCGTGGTAAACTGTCTTTAATCTAAACATTAATATACGGCTGATGCATTAACACAAATAAATACACGTGAATTCATAAAGCAAAGGGAAAAATACATACAAAACATTTTCTACGTGGTATATTGGCTATCGTCCGGTACCTGTTCCTGCTATTCATGCGGCCAATGGAGGAAGATTTACCGATAAGCTGAGTTACAACGGATTTTTTTTTTTAGCACATGGTAGGTATAATTATAAAGTACAAACACATATTTAACGATTGGTTAGGTTTATTTGAAGTTAAAGTGTACCTATATGCCATGGGCGGTGACAAAAAGAGCGAAAATATTTGCATACGACTTAATTTTACTTACGTTAAAAATTTATATCTCACTAAATATGAGCATCAGGCATAAAAAAGCATTAATTCCAAAAATTATCTGATATATTTTCTTGGAAGCTTAATGCTGCAACGATGTCGAAACTTCCTCAAAATCGTATTGTGGCGCCATCTATTAGTCAATGTAAAAAATAATGATCATTGCAGTGTCTGGGTCTGTACATTATGGTAACCATTAAAATCAATAATATTACTGAAAACATCATTCTTAGGTAATTTAAAATGCACAATTAAGTATGAAATACCAGCAGGTCACAATTTCAGTCTTGTCTAGGCCAATTTTAAAATCATCTATGCGAGATTACACTGCTGGCCTGCTCCATGATGGATTAAAATCTCGCCTAAGCGATATTGTGATTGTCATCTCGTCTAGGCGAGCTGAAATCCGTTGCTAGGCGAAATCTGTCTAAAGCGGACAGTCAAGGGACTCAATCATATTGTCCTTACTAGTGAGGTGTCCTTATTAGGCAGGTCGACTGATCATGCATACATCATGCATTCAATAGTCATATACAAACTGTGATTATTTTTACATATCTCAAGTAGTAAACAATATGAGGAGAAGGGTCTATGAAATCATCCGTAAAAATAATGTTCATAACTTTTCTGCAAGAGCGCGTACGCTCCTTTTCGCGGATTCACTCAGGCAAATAAGCTCGACTTTTTCAGATAGCGTAAGCGCCCGCCTGAAGTATGCGGGGTGCCACCTGGAGGCATTGTCTAAATTGATTTGCTTTGATGTTGATGGCACCCGAGATAAAACGAAACCCGAGGAGCTTGTGCACGGCGCCATGATACGCGTAACTACGGAGTGAGCACATGGTTGACACTGAGCAGATCAGTTTGAAAACTAATTAATTTATATCAAACAGCCTGCTACAACAAAGTGGCTAGTTTACAGTAAGATATTGCGTGGTGAAATCTGGGACGCAAGGGTAATCGGCAGCCGTTTAATCATTTTAATGACCCCGCGGTCGAGCTAGTAATATGCGGCTTCGCAATGTGTATGATCAACCGTAAAATAAAGTGACAGGATGTTTACCGCTTCACCCTTGCTGTGTTTATCCTATGAGCACATCACACCGTGACTTCAACACCTACACGCATTAAGGTAACAACTGGGGATTGCTCAACACTTTGTGTTCCAGTCCCTGGAACAACAGTAACGGTGGCCTTTGATGTTGTCCGGGGCGAGTGATCAGTGTCCGTCGGAGATGACGTTTCGTGTCCGTATTTGTCAGGTTCATTTACTCTTAGAAT
This sequence comes from Sipunculus nudus, assembly GCA_026874595.1. Lineage (NCBI taxonomy): Eukaryota > Metazoa > Annelida > Sipuncula > Golfingiida > Sipunculidae > Sipunculus > Sipunculus nudus. The sequence continues at coordinate 69,837,752 of CM049310.1, forward strand.
GTTAGAGTTCAAATCTGCTGTCCGTTGTCCGCAGTAGTGAGGTGTCCGCCTTATTGAGGTTCCGCTTATACATAACAAATAGGGAATTTTGAAGTGACTTAACTATATTGTCCGTTACAGCCAGTTGTCAGCCTTAGTGAGGTGTCCGTTAGACCAGTTTTCACTGTATATATATATATCTTTATATATATATATATATATATATATATATATATATATATATATACATATATATATATATAGATAGATAGATAGATAGATAGATAGATAGCATTACTTTCTGTATACACATTGTGTGTCACTTCCTTATACATGTTTGTATTTTTCAAAATGACTTTCCCTTGTTTTCCGTTTCATCATGTGGCGATGGACGGAGTGTAAATAGCGCTAAGACGATTACTACAATCGAACCAAGTTTAAGAGCGTTTACGAAAATATAAGTCCGAACTGGAACCTTTGTATAATCGTACACCCAGCAGGAGCCTCGCTCTCCACACTTTTCCTGCGACTGTAAGCACGCGCTGTCCAGTACAGCTCCGTAGATAATTGGGGCCGCAACTGAGCCTGAATAGAGAGAATATGTTAACAGAGCAATATATGGATAATGTAAACAAAATCTAATACTTTGGCTAAGGGAACGTACAAGCAATCACATTACATTATCATATAAAACTTAAACATGTTACAGAAACTTCCCTGCCTTTGAAATACATTAACTCGTAACTAACTAACTAAATAATTTTCCTGCAATAAAATTTTGTAATCCACTGGAGTTTAAGGTTAACTATAACGGAATATTATAAAAGCTAACAGTACTTAAACATCAAGACATGTTGGTTCAGCTGATCAGAAGTTCTGATCTGTACAATGACTTTCCGTCGGTCCGTTAACAGTAAATCCTTCACAGAACCGTTTTTGAAACAGACCTTAATGTTTGCATACTATAGGCAAATGTGTACGCAAAATTTCAGCCCCCATGAGCGGTTTCGAGGGTTCAGGGTCCATAAGGACTCAGGTATGGGAAACGAATGTATTTAAAGGAATTAATCTGGGCAGAGAAATAAGCCGCAAGGGAACATGTGTCTATGAACATTTCAACGGAATAAGGCCAAAAAAAATAAAAGGTATGGTTCTCAGGCACCGCCCGCGTCTATTTAACCCCCCGCATCAAAAATTCGTATTTTGATTTTCAATAGTCACTTACCAATTTTGAGCTCCAGCTGCTCGGACATTTCTTTCAAGATGAAGATAAACTATTTTTTCTATTAAATGTCCTTTGTTATGTAGTGCTTTAAGCTGTTTAGCAAAAAAAATCTGTTATTATCATGCTTTTTCCTTGATCATATTACATTTTTATCGAGACATACCAAAAAAGGTTAAAAATATTGCCCGCCCGCATTGATTTCTTAAAAAAGTGCCTGAGAACCAACCCTAATTGTTTTTTTGGCCTAACGTATTTTTTTTACCAAATCCTCTGGTGTGGTTTCGTTTACTTTATCCGTTGTAGGTATTAATGTCAGAGGTTGTCTGGGATTGTCTATGACATGATTTTCTAATTTGTGATGTTTTAAATATGTACAATCATAATTGTGAAATGTGTGTACTGGGCTCTACAATTTGCCAACATATTTGTAAAAAACTTACCTACAATTTTGGTCAAAGTGAGTTGAATGCCTATTACGATTGCTCGGTGGTTTTCAGGTACAGCCCTTGAAATAATAATAATGAAAAATATGTCAGTGTCGTTAGAATAAAACAAGATAGTCAAGACATTCGAGAAATATACTGGCAACAGAAAGGCTTGTTGTTGTTTATTGAAATTAAAACAATTAGTAATAACAGGTTAAAATGAACATTTGTTTCCTCCATTCCCAATTCTAAAGGGACCTATTGAGATACCAGGTATACAACAAAATATGAAATATAGAGTTTTCTCCATAAAATATTATGGTACCTGCTCACCTTACCATCTAAAACCGTGCGCCGACTCCTCTGACAAGCGGAGGTAAGCTAGCACTGGGCCCGATCAGTCGCGCAATTTAAATAAAGCGCGCACCTAAGCCGCTGGCCGTACCTCACAAATTTACAAATCAAGATTTTTCAAGCTTCCAGCCCCTGTTTCTTCATTCGAGTTTCTTCACCTCATGCACATGCAGGATCATGCCCTGGGTATGCAGTTTTGTTTTGGTAAACGAACACACTCACCCACTGAACCAAAACAAATTATAAAACAGGTGAATGGGAGAGAGTAAGTTCGTGTACCGATGTGGTTTTGTGGGAAACTATTTTATTCAGCTGAAATGAATTAACAGCGTGAGATAGTATACATATCATATCAGGTGTTTATGTTCGTTAAGAAACAGTTAAACGGTTTGTGTAAGATATATTCGTAATAAAGAAGGTGAGAACACAAAACAATATGTATGCGGGCAACATCTTGACTGTTAGGGAAAGTTTTTCAGGTTTCAGACATTCCGTGATATGGCCCTACATTTCATGAAATACAGTATCAAATCGTTATAATAGACAAAGTTTAAATCATTACATCCAGCATACTTAAGCCATTTTTGTGAAACTGGCAAAATTCGGTGAAACTTCTTGGTATAAACTCCACATATCTTTTGCAAAATGGGAGCAGCTCTAAATTTCTGAAGCGTGTACAGTTTTAGAAAATAATCCTCGGAGACAGTGTATAACACGGTATCATAACTAAAAAAACTAGACGACCATAGGTCGAACGCTTGCCGGAAATCGGAAGTGAAACACAGACGGACAGACAGAACATATTGTCGGTTTTCTATTAATGGAATGACTCTCAGGGACATTGCTGAGAATATGTGGCCCGTAGAATGTCATATGAGACAAAAGAACAGGCAAGCAGACAAAGCTGACAACAAAAGACGAACAGACAGACATACTGACTTTGTGAGACAAGATTGACACCAGATGACATAAGCTAGTTATTGAGAAGATTCAAAGGAAGAAAATGAGTTATAATTTATGTAATTTAGATTTATAGTTTACGAGGTATGGCGAATTAATGATATACTTGGGAGGCTCGACTGTAGCGCCCTCTAGCAGACATATTCCGAAGACGACAAATGCATTTCGTATTATTAGTGTATGACATGAGATGTCTCAGTTTTAAAAGGATTCCGTCAAAGCTGTGGGCTGTAGAATGCTCTATGTAAGGCGTAAGAACCAGCTAGCAGGCGACTTTGAGGATAACGGACAAACAGATGGACACACTGACAAAGTGACAGAAGATTGAAACCAGATGCCTTAATCAGGCTATGGAGAGGACTCAAAGGAAGAAAATAAGCTATAGCTTATGTAACTGAGGCTTTGGGTGTAGAGTTATGGCCAATACAATGGTATGTGTGTGAGAGTCATGTGCAGCGCCCCCTAGCGGCCATATCCGGAAAATGAAAAATTGGTTTCGAGATATAAGTGTAAGACTTAAGATGTAATAGTTTCAAAAGGATTCTTTCAAAACTGTGGCCTGTAGAATGATATATGTGAGACGCAAGAGCAAGCAGGCGAATTTGAGGACAACTGACAAACAGACGGACACAATGACAAAGTGATACAACATTGAGATCAGATGACATTAACAGTTTATGGAGAAGACTCAGAGGGAAAAAATAAGCTATAGTTTATGTAATTGAGGCTTTGGGTTTTAGAGATATGGCCAATGTAATGATATCTGTGTGAGGGTCGTGTGCAGCGCCCCCTAGCAGCCATATTCAAAAAATGAAAAAACAATTTCGAGATACTAGTGTAGGACTTATGATATGTCAGTTTCAAAAAGATTCCTGCAATAATGTGGCCTTTGGCGTAAGATGAATGAAATCTCGAAATATCTCTATTCACGAGATATTTTACGAGATACTGCAAGACTTGTAATAAAATCTTGTAGTACTAGTTGAATGCTACCTGATGCAAAAAACTAGATCACTCTAGCTTTAAAACTGACAAAGTTAGAAAAATAAGATCCCTTATTTTCGAATATCATGACTTTTCCCCCAAAAATTGTAACCATGGTTACGGCAAATTTGAGTCAGTTGCACACCAGATGACAGGCCTTGGAATTACGATTAAAATGAGCTATTTTTGAAGTAGATACGACTAATAGTCACAAAGATATGAAGAAAAAAACGTTTTGAGAAGTTTTAACGACCTTGACCTTGACCTTTGACTTAATTTAACCAAAAACAATAGGGCACCTAGAAATTATGTTTTCCAACATCCCTGTAAGTTTCAAGGTTATTGTGGCAAAATTGTGGCCAGGAGAGTGGTGACAAACAAACAAACAAACAAGACAAGATGACCAGAGGTCACGCGCTTGCCGGAAATGGAAATGATACAGACAGATAGACAGAGAGTGCATGTAGAAAAGACATATGAATGAGCAACATTGTGGGGGCAGCAGAAACGGATAATATGTTTATTTATGCATGCTGACCTTTAACAGCTGCATATCTTTCTAGTGTAAAAGGGACCAAGTTCAAAATTTTTTCATGAAATCCCGTTTATCTCGTTTGACAAGAAGCAGTGAGACGTTTTCAGGTTTGTCATGTCAAGCTGGTCATATGTGACAAAATGCCGAAAACTAGAACTACTTTGTTGTAAAAGGCGCCGAGTTATAAGCATTTCAGTGACATCTCGTTTGTTCACGTTGCACAAGATATGGTGCGAGATTTGGGCAGACTTATGGCTTTATCTAATCAAGCAGTTCATATGTGACACAATGCCGAAAACTAGACCTTCGTACCTTTAAAAATCGCCGAGTTAAAAGCATTTTGGTGAAATCTCGTGTTTTCTCGTTTGACGAGATACGGTGCAAGATTGTGCCTGACTTGGAGTTCTGTCATGTCAAGCGGGTCATGTGGAACTAAATGCCGAAAACTAGACCTGTCTAGCTGCAGTTCCGTGAAATGTCGTGTTTTCTCGTTTGACGGGATACGGTGCGAGATTTTGCCTGACATTCATGTCTGTCGTGTCAAGCTGGTCTAGTGGAACAAAATGCCGAAAACCAGACGTGTCTATCTGTAAAACTCGCCGAGTTATAACCAATGCCGTGAAATCTCATGTTTTCTCGTTTGACGAGATACGGTGCGACATTCGGCCTGACTTTCATTTCTGTCATGTCCAGCAGGTCATGTGAAAGAAAATGCCGAAAACTAGACCTGTCTAGCTGTAAAACTCGCCGAGTTATAAGCATTTCAGTGAAATCTCGTGTGTTCTCGTTTGACGAGATAGGGTGCGAGATTTGGCCTGACTTGCACATCTATCGTGTCAAGCTGGTCGTGTGGAAGGAAATGCCGGAAACCAGACGTGTCTAGCTGTAAAACTGGCCGAGTTATAAGCATTTCCGTGAAATTTCGTGTTTTCTCGTTTGACGAGATACGGTGCGAGATGTTGCCAGACTTGCATATCTGTCGTGTCAAGCTGGTCTAGTGGAACTAAATGCCGAAAACCAGACGTGTCTAGCTGTAAAACTGGCCCAGTTATAAGTTTCCGTGACATCCCGTGTTTTCTCGTTTGACGAGATACGGTGCGAGATTTGGCCTGTCTTGCAGCTCTGTCGTGTCAAGCTTGTTTGGTGGAACGAAATGCCGAAAACCAGACCTGTCTAGCTGTAAAAGTCGCCGAGTTATAAGCATTTCCGCGAAGTCTCGTTTTTTCTCGTTTGACGAGATATGGCGCAAGATTTGGCGTGACTTTCAGTTCTGTCGTGTCAAGCTGGTCAAGTGGAACAAAATGCCGAAAACTAGATCTGCCTAGCTTAAAAACTGACAAAGTTACAAAAAAATGGTCGTTTTATTTCCAATTTCCATGATTTTTGCCCAAAAAATGTAACCATGGTAACGGCAAATTTAAATAAGCTACATATCAAAAGAAAGGCCAGGTGATGACGAAAAAAATGAGCTATTGCAGAAGTAGATAAGCTTATGTATGGCAAAGTTATAGTGCGAAAACCGTTAACCACACCTGTCGTGACCTTGACCCTTGACCTTGGAGCAATGTTGACCAAAAACAATAGGGTTCCAGGGTGTTCGGTTGTCAATCAACCCTGTAAGGGTCATGTCGATTGCTGCAAAATTGTGGCCAGGAGAGCGCAGACAAACACACAAAAAAACAAACAAAAAAACAAAAAAACAAAAAAACAAACAGACAAATGGACATACGCAACTGACCAACATGCTTGCCGGAAATCTTCCGGCAAGCAATGACCAGAGGTCACGCCCTTGCCGGAAATGGAAATGATAGAGACAGATAGACAGAGAGTGCATGTAGAAACAGTCATATGAATAAGCAACATTTTGGGGGCAGCAGAAACGGATAATATGTTTATTTATGCATGCTGACCTTTAACAGCTGCATATCTTTCTAGTGTAAAAGGGACCAAGTTCAAAATTTTTTCATGAAATCCCGTTAATCTCGTTTGACAAGAAGCAGTGAGACGTTTTCAGGTTTGTCATGTCAAGCTGGCCAAATGATATGAAATGCCGAAAATTAGACCTGTCTAGCTATAAAAGCCGCTGAGTTATAAGCATTTGCATGAAATCTCGTGTTTTCTCGTTTGACGGGAAATGGTGCGAGCTTTGGCGAGATTTCCAGTTTTGTCATGTCAGGTTTGTCAAATATTACAAAATGCCGGAAACTAGACCTGTCTAGCTGCAAAAGTCGCCGTGTTATCAGCATTTACGTGAAATAATGTTTTTTTTTTCGCTTGACGAGATATAGTACGAAATTTGGCAAGACGAGCAGTTCTATTATGTCAAGACGGCCAAACGTTACGAAATGCGAAAACTAGATCCGTCTAGCTGTAAAAGTCGCCGAGTTATAAGCATTTCCGTGTACTCTCGTGTTTTCTCGTTTGACGAGATATGGTGCAGGATTTGGCCAGTCTTGTAGATTTGTCATATCAAACTCTCTAAATGTTATGAAATGGCGAAAACTACATCTGTCTAGCTGTAAAAGTCGCCGAGTTATTAGCATTTCTGTGAAATCTGCTTTTTTATCATTTGACGAGATATGGTGCGAGATTTGGCCAATCTTGCAGGTTTGTCATATCAAGCCGCCCAAATGTTAATGAATGCCAAAAACTAGACCTGTCTAGCCGTGAAAGTCGCCGACTTATATGGATTTCTGTGAATTCTCGTTTTTTCACATTTGACCAGATATAGTGCGAAATTTCGCCAAGTATCGCAGTTTTACTATGTCAAGTTGGACAAATGTTACCAAATGCCAAAAACTAGACCTGAGTAGCTGTAAAAGTCTCCTAGTTATAAGCATTTCCATGATATCTCGTTTTTTTTTCTCGCTTGACGAGATATGGTGCGAGATTTGGACTGATTTCTTTTCTGGCGTGTCAAGCTGGTCATATGTTATGAAATGCCGAAAACTAGACCTGTGTAGCTGTAAAAGTCGCCGAGTTATAAGCATTTCCGTGAAATCTCGTTTTTTCTCGTTTGACGATAAACCGAGCGAAATTTGACGAGACTTGCAATTGAATGACTTAGAACCAAGGGGAAGCAGCCTTATGCAAAAAACTAGACCCTTGAAACATAAATATTAACCGACATAGAAGCCAAAAACTGCATATTTTCAGATCGTCAAGTTTAACCCACAAATTTGGTAACCATGGTAACGACAGCACAAAGCTACATGTGCGGAGGAATAAGCCAATGTTCCTAGTTTAAGATACAACGATAAAAATTGTGCCATGTTTAAAATTATTTTAGATATTGCAGAAAAATGATATCTTACAGTGTTTCAGGTACCACGCCCCCTGGTGGCTATTTCCAAAAAATGAAAAACTGATTTCGAGATATTTATAAATAACACAAAATATATCAATTTCAAAGCCATTGTTAAAAAAATGCAACCTTTAGGTCATATTTAATGAAATCTCGAAGACTCTCGTTTGACGAGAAACGGTACGAGATTTTGCAAGATTTTTGATTGGATCACCGAGAACTCACCAAGGGCTACAAGATGCAAAAAAATTGACCTCTCCAGCATAAAAACTGACAGAGTTAGAAGCTGAAAACTGCATATTTTCAAAATTCAAAAGTTTTACCCCAAAAATAGAGAAATCTGGCAATAGCGCAGTTTGGCACCTATGCGCAAAAATAAGCCCATGGACCCCACTTGAAGGTGCTGTGATGGAAATGGCCCAATGTTTAATAGTTCTGGAGGTATAGCACCAAAACAAATTTTCATGTTTTTTCATCTGCAACGCCCCCTGGCGGCCATTTCCAAAATCTGAAAAAACAATTTCGAGATATTCTTGTGTTACATAAAATATCTCAGAATCAGTACGATTGCTGCAAATTTGAAAAATATCACGAAATTCCATGATTTCTCCCCAAAATTGCGTAACCATGGTAACAGCAAATTCAAGTAAGCTACATGTCAAAAGAAAGGCCAGGTGATGACGAAAAAAATGAGCTATTGCAGAAGTGGATAAGCCTATTTATGGCGAAGTTATAGTGCAAAAACCGTTAACCATACCTGTCATGACCTTGACCCTTGACCTTGGAGCAATGTTGACCAAAAACAATAGGGCACCTAGAAATCAATTTGTCAATCAAGCCTGTAAGTTTCAAGTTGATTGATGCAAAAGTGTGACCTGGAGAGTCGTGACAAACAAACAAACAAACAAACAAAAAGACAAACAGACATACGCAACTGACGAACATGCTTGCCGAAATCGAAGATTTCCGGCAAGCAACAAACAGACAGACAGACAAACAGACATACGCAACTGACCAATATGCTTGCCGAAATCTTTGATTCCGGCAAGCAAAAAAATGAAAATGTACAAATTAGTCGCTAGTGAATATTAAGATACTTTTTTAAATTAATAGTACAGGCATTTTACCCGATATAAGTGGTCAACCTCACACAAATTGCAACAAAAGCAAACGCAACTGATTTTGATTCCTTAGTATGGCCTTAATGTCAGAAAAAAGTCCTAAGCAATTGTGTGGGGGAAAGTTTGAAAATCATCAAATTTGACAAGATAGAAAATACCTTTTATTTCACCATACATCAGCGTTCAAACGGTGTTGTATGAAAAATCTCTTGGTTATCGTCTTATAATCTCATGCTTATTCTTGTTCAAGTAGTTTTGAAATAAAGTGTATTTCATGAACTATAAGACACTATGATACAGATATAAAACAAAATCAGCAATCTGTGAATTAAAGGGACATCATGACATATCTGAAAATGGCAACAATAACCAAAGATCTCCGGAAAACCTTATCATTGTCCAAAGTGTTGACATACATTATAATTTTTAGTTCAGCCGCTTATAAGTCATTTGAGCTATAGTTATGATCCATTGTCTGTCATCCGTCCGTCCGTCTGTCTAGCCGTTTGACTGACACGTTTTGGAACGATTAGACCGACAAATCCAAAATATGACATACAATTAGATGCCCAAAAGTTCTCTTACTTCTCCTACCAAGCCCAAAATTGGGCAAATGCGACTTCGGTCCTTCGAGAAATTAAGGAGAAACCTGTTGTTACACTTCATGACCGCCTTAAATCAAAACCCCTCGTCTGTGTTTGTTCATATTTATAAACATTTATAAATTTCCGCTATATATTTCCTATGAACGGGCCAAAAACTAGGTCAATATTACATAATTTTCAAAAATTATGGACCAAAGCATTAATTAGATACCTTATCAAAATAGAAAGGAATATATTTTTTTGTCTTAACAGGGTAACTGCTATAGTTGGGGATTTTTTTTCAAGTTTACAACTATTTAATCAAGATTTAATTGTATGAAAGAAATTGGATCAACTTTTTGTAAATTCTTAAAATTATTAGCATGCGTGTAAAATCAGCAACTTTTGCCCAGCTTTGACCATGGCACATTTTATTCTAGTAAGCACTGCTGATTTGATTTTCACAGCACATACACATAAGGATTTAATCGGTTAAAATATGAAATTGTAAATCAAAGCTTACAAACAAGGAGAGGAAAAATTTGACTGGGGGGGGGGGGGCTCTATTGTATTCACTTGCATTGTCAAGATCCCCCCCCCCCCCCCAGCTGTCGAAGGTGCACGGTTATTCTCAAATCACTCCCCATACCCCAACAGCAATATACATAAAGTGTAAGGGATTATTGTTATTTTTTAACTGTATTTCCAAAACTGAAACGCTGTATTATCTCCAATATAATCTACAAGATATGGCATCGGTATTGTGGCACTATAAAGAAACCCTAATTACTTCTGAATACTTTTAATCAAGTTATAATTCGAAATAAGATTAAATCCACCAGTGTGCATAATGTGATGTTATATGAGCAAAATTAGCGATAAATGATGATGATATTTAGAATTTCGAATTGAATTACAATTGAATCTACAAGATGCCATGCTGTGGTATTGTGGCACTATAAAGAAACCCTAATTCCTTCTGAATAATTTTAATCAAGTTATAATTCGAAATAAGATTAAATCCATCAGTGTGCATAATGTGATGTTATATGAGCAAAATTAGCGATAAATGATGATGATATTTAGAATTTCGAATTGACTTATTCATGTATATCCAGATATATATGATATTTCAAATGTATGAAAATTATAAACTTTAAAAAAATTAATAAAATAAAAAGTGAGGATCTAATGCAAACTTTTGTTCATCAATTTCCTGCCTAAGAAGAATGGGATATAATGTGATCAGATTTGTTCGTCTACCTGTCTGTCTGTCTTTCCTGTACGAACTGTTGAATTAAATTTCATATCCCATATGTAAATGCAGAGATGTTGAAACTCCCACTATTCAGCGCCTCAAAATCCCTCCCCCACCATAAGTCCTTGCACCTGTGGACTGGGGACGTTAATTATAAGGCAACTGTATAAAATGGTATGAACAAAAAAGATTCAGATTTAATTTAACAAAAGTTCCAACTGCTGAGCTGTCAACAACTTATCAACATGTCAACCACAGATCATGGAAATAGTATAGAATTCATGTTTACAAATTGCTCACATGATCCAGGTTCACCATTAGAAAACACAAGGTCAGATCACAAAGTATTATTTGCAACAATTTTCTTACTTATCAGTTCAAATCAATCATATCAACCAATATCTAGCTTATACTACCTTTTCCGCTCAGACGTTATCTTTAGTTTATATTTTAGATATGTTTTAATCACCGTATCAACAAAATCATGTAGATATGTTTTGATCACATGTTAAATCAGACGTCATCTTGTCCATCCTTATCACAAAGTGTCTGCTGTCAGTTACGCACAGGGTTTTCAGCAGTCAACTCAGATAAAAAATCCCTGACTTTTAAACTTAAACTTTATTTATTTAATATAGCGCCTATACTTTTATACATATATTTATTCAGTGGCACTTTACAAAAGTACTAAATTATATTATGACAAGAGTTAAATTTAATAAAAATCTAAGTCGAAAAAAGTACGTTTTCAACTTTCTTTTAAAGTCGTCAATATTTTCGCTGCATTTAACATTATTAAAAAGTTCAATCCAAAGAGATCGTCCAAATGTTGAAAATACCCGATCAGCAAACGTTTTGTTAGAATAATCCCGGACTTTCAGCTGGTTTTCTTGGAAAAAAACTAAGCCACCAAATTCAATTTCTTCTCAAAAAAGTCGTTTTACTGCAAACTTATTTTTTTTTAAATGTAACTGAAAAGCAAAGCAAAATGAAACTAGAAATTTGGCATTGACAATTCAAAATTGATTATCAATAATATTCAAAGATCCATGCAATCCGTTATCAAGCATATATCATGTGTATAAATTTATCCCACAAAAACACAAGCCCTCTGCATGTTTGTTGAATATCTAATTACTACAATATCATTGCAACAGGATTTGTGAGCGCTGTACATTACCAAATTAGGGTTACCTGCTCAACATAAATGCCAACTGAGTCGTGCTACAACTACCACCGCGACCGCACCCCATGCTTTAGACCGTTTCTACATCGACCTCCACATATGAGCCTTGAGAATTTTTAAATTAACAAATAAAGACCAGAATTGGATTCTGCGACCCCAAAAAAACCCCGGAAAATGTCGTATTACATATAGTTATACCCTTTTGATTAATTAAATTTGATGGATTCTAGGCCTTCTGGCGGCCATTTTGGATTTTCCCAAATTTTACTACTTTCCCCCAGGAGAATATCTTAGGACTTTTTATATGTTCAAAAGGATAGCTTCTGGGATTAAAAAAAACAAATAGGATAGCTTTTGTTGTAATTCGTGTGAGGTCATGTTACAAAATGACTGTACTATAAAGTGACAGCACAGGCTATCATTCATTTCCTGCATCACGAAATATTCTAGCGTACCAGGCAGAATCAGTATTCCGTTCACATAACATATAACTGAAACATTTTGAAGCACTTGAAAACATTTGCAATATTTGGCGAATCATTTATGGAAAGTTTACTGTCCTTTTTATTAAGTGGACAAAACTGTCTTTTGAAGTATGTGGACACACGTGTATGTTCGGCTTTAAGACAATGTGTATCATGACATCAGCAAACACTTTTAATAAGTTATTTGATCTTATTTATTTCCTTAACCTTTAGGGTTCATGCACTGACTTTTTAATAAACGCACTGATAGTTAATATTTGAATATATATTTTTGAATTTAGGGAGAATAGAGGATAAGCTTTGAAAAGAAATAACCCTCCGACATTGAGATTGTGACTCATATTTTAAAGACAATAAGTGATATATATGGTTTGTTGTATTGAAATGATTCCGTCCGAGCTCGGGAGGTGTCTCGACTTAGGCAATTAATATTGTGTAAGATATATAACAACACAATATATTTGTTTATTTCAGGTCAGCTTTATCATTAGGTACCTTAACGTTCAGGCGAATATACTATATATACATAACCAAGGGTATATAAATATGTGCGTTTTAAGCTGTAATCCAACGTTCCATACAACTGTTACCTATGGAAAGCATTATGAGTGTGTGCATAAAAAATGGTACATATTAAAGTTTAATGACTTATTACCTTAGGATAATGTTCTGGGAAGGTAAATGTGAGTGATAAACCGACACCGTATAACTTATAACCATAAAATATTGCTCTGGGTAGATACAGGTGAGTGATAAACCGACACCGTATAGGTCACGTGGTCCTATTTATTTACATGACCTGGAGTCACCAAGCCCTGAACCTGTCTGGCTTTCTCTGGTTGGCTCTAGCCATCATGTGGTGGAGCATCAAAAACACCCCATTGTTTGATTTTTTAGTATGTTAAGCATAATCTCCAATAAAATTGACAGTAAAGGTCAATTTCTTTTTAATCTGTGGCCAATCAAAGAGATGTTGTCCAAATGCTTGTTTGGGACTGCTTGGTGGGGTATTTTGGGCTTCACTGCATTCGGGCCAGGATGGTTAAAAAAGGAGATACACAAATTCTCAGGTAAAAAAAGTTTTAATATCAGAATTTATTTTGAAAATTATTTAAAAGAGGCCCAAACCTCAGGTGTTTTATAGATAGGGGAAAATAAATACAGCCACGTGTCCTATAACTTATAACCATAAGCTAATGTTCTCGGTAGATATAGGTGAGTGATAAACTGTCGCCATGTTTATTATTACCCTAGGATAATGTTTGGTTAGATATATGCGAGTGATAAACCGACACCGTATAACTTATTACCTTTAGATAATGTTCTGGGTAGGTATATGCTCCACAAATGTGAGGAAGAAAGTGAATGCGGCCGATACAAGGAAGATTGGCATGGCGTTACATCCGGTTTCACAGCTGCCTCCCAGGCTGATGCTTTCACCAGACTGTGATTACTTGGTATGGTCACGCAAGAGCAGTTGAATTAATGCTGAAAAATAAAGTACACCAACGCCTTGGAAAGTCTACCGTTATATTGTGGCGACTCTCTACATCTATTTACGTCACTGTTAACACTGCGCAGAATTGAACTCACAAGAGAACCACTCTGATGTTAAGGGTTTGACGGCGCCACAATCTGACCCCCACAATGCACTGCGGCTTCTAAATGTATACACCGATGGCGTAGGTATAAATGTTGTGGTTAGGGTAATACAGTCCTTTTAGGTAAGCTGGGTAAGAATTGTGGCAATTTACATAAACATGGATGTGTTGTGGTAAGGTCTTCAAGGAATAAATAATATTTTGCAAGCATGCGCATGTGAAATGTAACAGAAGATGTTTCCTTGAAATTGAACAAATTTTGATTTTAAAGTTTGACAGTTGAGACAAGTAGTCCCGGCCGTCCCACAGTGCCCACCAGGAAGAGGTTCGTTTAAAGTAGAAACGACCTCTTGAGGAAGTGTGGTTATTGTTATGAAGTATAGTGTTAACAGTGCATAGATTTCTGCTACTTCTAGGTTGCTTGTCGTTTGTTGTAGAAAGAGTATTGCTACACCGACCTAACATAACCAATATCTGTTCCATACATGTACGTTAAGGTTTCTTGAAGCACAAAATAATCTTACTAATGCCTTAGTTTACCTTTATATTGTTGACGGCGGTAAAATCCTGACAGCCTGCATGGCATGGACTGAAGTACTGCAAGTTGTCAGCGCCGCAGACTGGTTTGTATAAAGTACAAGTGCAGCCACACTCGGCGTTACAGAAACTCGCCAAACCGCCTAATGATATAGAACAAAAGAGATCCCCACAGGACAGAGCTTAGTAAGGATGAAGAATACACAGAGGCAGCTTAAGGGTATAAACATTTTTATCTGTTGGCTTTACCACATTCATATGACACTTTTCTATACTATACTCACGCCTTGGTTATACACTAAAGTCGCCCCATATCTCCTTGGCTGTAACCGCTGCTTTGTATGGCAATATTCTCTCTAAATTTAAATTGCGTCACCCGGCTTTGTTGGTCTGATAACACCGGTTCTGACACAGGGCAATGAATCAGACCAACGAGAGAGGGCGTCCCATACTGGATGCACAATGCAATACCGTGCTCTCACTGGTCTGATCACAATTCCGTGCTCCGTGTCGACCCTGGTGGTAGGACCCAGAGAAACGTGCAACAGAAAGCAGCGGTAAAAGCCAAGAAGATCTGGGACGGCTGCAGTGTAAAGCCGCTGCATGAGAAGCGGGCGATGTTTTATCAATCATATTATTTAAGGGCACTTCTTATCTTATCATACATTAAGCCTAGCACACACGATGTTTTCTACAAATGTCAATAACTAGCGTATGTCACGACAGACGACGCTTTAATCTGAATAGCAAGCAAACTCACATGTTTTCATAATTCACCGTTAATCCAGCAAGTGGCTGAGGGTGACATTTGGCAAATATGAAACCTAAAGTCACCACGGGAAAAATCAAACACGTGATGAGAACACTGACGGCACCCGAAACCAATGTAATGCCTTGCACATCATGAAACACACAATCTGTGAATAATATACCTAGGTTATGTCAATTCGGAAGTAACATATTTATTAATTGGAGGGAGGCATCGGTTTAAAAGTATTTTTATTTCCAAGGTTTGTACAGCAAGAGAGAGAGAGAGAGAGAGAGAGCGGGAGGGAATATATCTCAGGAACCCACACTTTTCAGACTTGATTCTTCACTGCTCGAACTATAAGTTCATAAGTTGTAGATTGAGACGTCAAATCCCCACCGGAATGATCCTCAACCTGCCCGTAAATACCGAAATATAGCTTTATAATGAAGAAGCTAGGCCCAGTGGCACAAATAGTTCCCCTAGAATAACTCAAATATGTGGTATTTTCTTTGACATGCGCTTCTTGGGATTGGCTGAAACACGATAATTCAGGATCCAAAGGTATCTTGTGTAATGGAGATGAGTAAGCACACAAAACAAGGCACCACCTGTCTTATATATGCGATAAATCTAGCCATGATCTATGGCTGTGGAAAAACTACAGGCCACTAGCTTGAACCATTCCTGAGATATGTGGTATTTACCTAAAATGGACGCGTATATGGCCATATGGAAAAAAAATATAGGTGGCGCCACCAGAGTTCAGTAAATGATAAAGGATAAAGCTGTCTAAGTGCTTTTCATAGAAATAGGTGACCCATGGGTCATGACGCTTAGCTGACATGTATTGCTATGCAAGGAGATGTACCAAGGACCTACCAGGATATCATGCTAAAACGTTTCTACGTCAAGCAGTTACAATTTGTGTCTTGATAAAAACTGGCTTGCCGTGATTTCTGAATACCACAAGGAACCTTGGACAATGGGTAACATGACCCCTGAAATGCTCGATCAAAATCATGCATTTTGCTAATAGATCTTAGATATAGAGTACATTGACCTTATTCTACATCCAGCTGCCACCATTTGTGCCCATCTGAAAATAGAATTTTAAAATTATGTTCTTTCACACATCTTGCAGAATATAGGTCACAGTGACATTATTTCTGATTTCCAAGGATTTTTACAGGAAACTCCCAGAATATTTATCATATTATAAGTTTCTAGGTCCAAGTAACCAGTCATACAAAGGTGTCCTGTAAGATGCTCAAATTATGTTCTTTCACATATTTTGAAGAACAGAGATCATTTTGACCTAATTTAAGGTTTCCAAGGATATTTTTCAAGGACTTTCCTGGATGTCTAGTTAGAAGATTCTTGGTCCAACGGTTACGATTTGTGCCCTTTTAACGGACTACCGCGTCTTTGAAGGTATCAAAAATAAAGAGAGAAAAATGCGTAAAAATTGGAAAAAAAATACAAGTGGCGCCACCAGTCTCTAAGAACTGATGAAACACTTAATGATCAATATGCATGCAAAACATCATGGTGATCAATGCATTAGTTCAGACATCGAAGCAGAAGGTCTCAAAAATAGAGAAAAAATGCGTAAAAATTGGAAAAAAACTACAGATGGCGCCACCGATCTGCAGAACTGTTTATTTTAAATTATTCTGGGGTTACTTACGAGCCCCATAGCTCAGAGGATAAGGGTAACAGAGACCTAATTTCAAGTTTCCAAGGAGATTTTTTTATGGGCCAACTAGGATGTCAAGTTAGAAGATTCCAGATCCAGTGATTACGATTTGTGCCTCGGTTAACGGACGCCTGCTTCTTTGAATGTGTTAAATATAGAGAAAAAAATGTGTTAAAAGTAGAATTATTACAGGTGGCGCCACCAGTCTGCAGGAACTGATAAAAAAGCTCCATGAGAAATATGCATGCAAAATATCATGGGGATCAATGCTTTAGTTATTCAGATACTTGAGCTTTTGTATCAATTCTTTAAATATTCGGGGGGGGGGGGGTACTTAGGAGCCCCATAGCTCAGAGGATATGGATAACAGGGGCCTTATTTTAGGTTTCTAAGGAGATTTTGCATGGACAACCCATGATGTCAAGTAAGAAGATTCCAGGGCCAGTGGTTACGAATTGTGCCTGGTTAACGGACGCCTGCGGGTTTGAAGGTATCAAAAAAAAAGAGAAAAAGAATTATGTAAAAAGTGGAATAGATACAGGTGATGCCACCAGTCAGCAGGAATTGATGAAACAGTCCATCATCAGTCCAATATCATGGTGATCAATGCGTCAGTTATTCAGATACTGGAGATTTTGTATCACATTTTTTTTATTATTCTGGGGGTATACTTACTCGGAGGATATGGGAAACAGAGACCTAATTTCAGGTTTCCAAGGAGATTTTTCATGGACCTCCCAGGATGTCAAGTTAGAAGATTCAAGGTCCTGTGGTTTCGATTTGTTCCTGGTTAACGGACAGACAGGCAGATTGACAGAAAAACAGAGAGACGGATGGGCGACGGACAGAGAGTGATCGCTATAGCTCAGATAACTTACAGTCAGTTGAGCTAATAAAAATGGACCAAACTCTTGACGACCCCTGATATATATGTGATTTTGTGTAGCATCACCTGTCTTATGTATGCAATGAATCTATCCATTATCTAAGACTGTGCAAAATTTCAGGCCGATAGCTTACACATAATGAGAAATATATTATATATGATATATTACCTTTAAAATGACGCAAAGATTGCCTTAACAGAAAAATAATTATAGATGGCACCACCAGCTTTCTGTACATGATAAAACTATCCAAGAGCTTTCCACAGAAAAAAAACATGAAGCAAAACTGTTGAAGCACTTCTCAGATACAGGTGTTTATATGCAAAGTTCGACCTATTTCAAGGTCAAGGTCACTCTTATAGTACAGATCATGACCCTATTATAAACAGGCTTCGTCCTTTGCCCAAAAATCGTTAAACAGAGGTGGTGTCACCTGCCGGTTATAATCAATCACATGTCAGTAATGTGCTGAGAAAGTCTGGAAAATTTGATAAAGATAGCAGAAGAATGGGGGGAACGGGGGCGGACCGACGGACGGACAGACTGCACGCAGATGGACGGCCCGACAGACGGCGTGACGGACGTGGACCATTTTAAGTCCCTCCTATGGCGGGGGACTAAAATTTCGTAACAATGTATGGAACAGAATCCTTTGAATTAATATTTATAGTGATCGAGATTATCTCCAAAATTTAATGGAATGTTCCTTTTTTTCCTAACAGTCCAAAACATTTTAACAAGGTCTGTTCAGAACTTTCTGCGTGCATTTTCTTACAGACAAAGTGAGGGGTAAAGTATGAAACCTCTCGCCACCTGGCGGATTAATTACATTAATAGATGACTCACTGGCCACAAGGGCAGCCAAGGAAGACGTCTTAGCGCAGAAAGTATTTTGAATATATTTCGAAAAGAACGGAGAGACTCCCGTGACGGTCATGTCTTGAAACGTCGCCGTGGCAATGACGAGCATGACAGTTGGATTGAAAAATATCGCTTTCATTATCCCGAGAATATTTTTGGAAGTGTTGATTTGTTGTACATCAGCACTTGATTCCATGGTTGTAATCTTGAGCATCTCTGACAAATTGTACTCATGGGTGCTTCGAGGTTCTAGAACAGTCAATAAGTAATACTGATAACATCCATTTGGTATCTAAAACTTATAAAAGGAATTCGGTTCACGTTTGTTCGCAGTGTTCTCTATAACCACGTTGTGTACAATACTGTGCCATACATCATTTTAAAGGTTATTATCCCCGCAGTGACATAGGCGATATGAAAATAAATAATTTTTAATTGACATATAATTTTGAGTGATTTTTCAGTTTTTTTACCGAGCACAGCCGAACTGCCTTCGGCAATCACCGGAATGCGTGCATCGTGGTCACTTAACCTCTAACACTAAGGACTATTGTTCATGTGAATAACGCTTGCTTTTAATGAGGGATTTGACCCACGTGCGTGGTCAGTAAAAGAGAAAAACACATGTTTCACGCTTTATGAAATGGAGAGTTTAACCCAGGAGGATTAATGACAAAACCTAATTCAAGGTTCCAGTTTCAGGAACAGGGCTGGGGTGGTTTCGGGGGTTTCAGGCCTCAAAATTTGTCTGATATGATAAAAAAAAAGGTTGCGGTGGCTGAAAATGGGATACGGACCCACTGCACGGAGTCCGCTTCTGCTACTTATGATGTATGTCTATTTCTGTTTCCTTCTTCAGTAAACATACCGGGATATGATTTTTGCCACGAGCTCAGCGCCACAAAATAACAGTAAAAATTATTTGTACATATCGTATTCAGTGAGTATCCCACTAAAAATCGATATTTTCTTAAAACTTTTATAATAAAATTGAGCCAACATTCAATATCTCAGTAAATATATCTCCCAAACCGCGGTAAAAAGCCCGGTATACCGGGTTTATCAGCTAGTTACAGATAAACATATATAACATACATCATATCCAAGACTTAAAATGGTAACTAGATATCTGCATTCTAACGAATGCAAGCTCCACCATTCATTTATTCGGCCCACATTATGAGGTTCATGCATAAGTGAATGTACATTTGTAAATATTCCATGATGACGTTCCTGGATCCGGATCATGGGTTGGATCCACATCCAAATCTAATAGATTCTTCATTGGCTAAATTTCCGAAATGCCCTGAAAACTTCAATGACTGCGTGAGTTATGTTGTTCATAAACACACAAACACACGAACGAATATGAACATGGCACTTACTTGGTAGCTTTCAAGGGTATCCAGCTATTCCTAATGCCGCTGTTAATCCTAAGACGAGGGATATCACATAGCCTAGACACCATGCTCCCACCCATCGGGGGTCTTCCGATGGCAACCTGGACCTGCATACGAGATTAGATACATTAGGACTCAGGCGTGGATTATTTAGGGATTTATTTATATATGTATATTTCTATGGATATATGTATATTTCTATATTTGAGTTTTCATGAACTATGAGCTCCGATTGTTTAACTCTGAATGAGGCTCGAATTATGAATAATTTGATAACAAATAAATAAATTAATATGATATGATATAATACAGAAAAAATACTAGTTAAGGAAAATTTAAAAATGGGCCGAATGTCTTGGCTAATTTTCTACATAGCCAGCTCGAACACAACTACTTGCACACCTTGTCCAGGAGTATGAAAATGATTGATAAATGAACAGCACACTCTGGAACGATGCAAAAAGAACAGATGTAAGGCTTACTGTGCATTACTTCATATTCCTCGGCTTATTTTCTCGATTATAACACTATTTGTTTCGCATGGGTACCATGTTCGCAATCTTACAATGCAGTTATCGGCACATAGTATATCCATTGTCACATTGATTGTTTAATATGCGGGCTAAATCTTAACAATGTGAAGAGGACCTACAAAATTGAGAAGGAATTCTTGTCCCCTATAGGCAGATATTATGAACGAAAGGATTAGATGTATAACGTCAATCTTAGATATACAGGAAGCGTAGAATATATGTTGTTGTGTATTATTTCAATCCTTCGTCTTTTATTTCTACTTCTGTACCTTAAGGCGTGGTTGCGTAGATAACATACATAAATGCCCATGAGGTTTCTTGTTCATGGTTTCATTTTTGTAATAATTTCCCTTTCGTGAGTATCGCGAATTTGAAACCGTCGCGAACAAAAAGCCACCCAATGTATTTTATATACAAGGCCCCAGAGAACTGCTGTCGTCCTGACACCTTATTCACAACCTCTTCAGTCTGATTTGGTTTCTAGTGTTCCTTCTATCGTTCGTTGTTCATTTTACTTTTTTTTACCATTTACATTTTCAACTTTTGGCTCACTGAGCAGCAGTTAACCATCTAATTGGTCTATCATTGATCTGGTCGAGAACGAGCTGACTTGATCAGCAGTCCTGATCTTGCTATTGTTCTCATTTGCATTTTATTTACAAAAAGGCAAAATATGGCTTACACCTCGTTTCATGAAAGATCTAGACATAACTGCAACAATCGTTAATTATGTACGGTGTTGTAAGGGCTTACATCAAACCAATGATGATATTTATGCTTGATTAATTCGATGTGTGCCATCCTGTAACTGTTAGTGAATTCTAATAACATAAACGTCACTGTAGTTCCAAATGATAAAGTGAAAATTCCCAGCAGACTGGCTACATCAGTGAAAAACAGACCTCAGCATCAACAATGAGCTGCTTACTTTTAGGGACGGCTTTTCGTCATTTCAGAGAAACTTGAAACTGTACATTGTTACACTGGTTGTCAAGAATCGTCTGTAGGAGTATCGGCAAATCAAATCTTGCATTCATTAACTCAACAAGATCTTTGTCCTTTTTGTATTTCATTCATTTCTTCCTGTACCTGTAAAGCAGCCTGCCCTGTAGTGTAGAGATATAAATCAAATTCTCTGGCACATCATCAAATGGATCCTGGCAGAGCGTGAACATATAATCTTTTAATAACATGACGATTTTCCCTTAACTCTAAGAGGTGCAGAGTGTCTTGAAAGTTTCACCAATTATCTCAGTGGTCTTTTCTTTGTTTCTCATATAAATGTGTATATAAAGAAGACAATGTCGCAAGATTAATTGTTTAAGATATGGTGTACCGATTTTCCGCACTGTAAAACAAATGCCCCTGTCACAACCTTATGCGCTCTCATCCCTGCCCCGGTCAACCTTGATATTTTTTTCTGAAATATAGTGACAGCGACGTGTCCTGTGATATTTCGCATTATAAACAAATAGGTCTCAGTATGCCAACATGCGAACGTGAACGAATGAGTCGGCCTGCCGCCAAAAAATTGGAAGGCAACTTGATGACTGCAACAAGTAACATCTTTGTACAAAGGTAATTTCTGGGAATCTGAGAAAGTATCTGGCCATTAAGAATCCATGATACATCGAATGCAAACTTCAGTTGCTCTATGGATGATAACACCAGATAGGTTTAGAAACGGAGGTCAGCGTGACGTGACATAACTATATATTCTCTTAAGGGAGAGTGGGTGCTTCCTGACCGTAACTATGATTACTTTTCTCTGATTATTATATCAAGTTTAATTCACATCTTCAAAACATCGACAAACGTGCGTTGTTTATATATAAAGATGCATAAAGAATGCTTGCTTAAGTGAAGATTAGATGATATGTACGTACCCAGTATCTGCATTCATGTAGAAATCGACGTGAAAAGACAGAAGGTAGCTTCCAGCGAAGAAGCCTACAGCCGGGCCAAACACTTCCCCTAGATTCACCATAGCTGCAAACAGGACTGCATTTGCAACATATGTTTGTTTTATGGCATAAATCAATCGAAAACTTTGTTTGTATTAAATGTTGCACAAAAAATAACATAATATACAATGTCATTTTATCAAACGGCACACCGCTGGCTACACCGTAGTACCACCGGTTATTCCAAATATATGTATTATCAGATTTTGGTAAATTAGGAATAAATCGAGATTCAACCATCACATTCTCTGACGTAATTCAATCATCACAATCTCTGTCGTGATTCAACCATCTAACTCTCTGTCGTGATTCAACCATTTAACTCTCTGTCGTGATTCAACCATCACATTCTCTGTCGTGATTCAACCATCACACTCTCTTTCATGATTCAACCATCAAACTCTCTGTCATGATTCAGCCATCGCACTGTCTGTCATGATTCAATCATCAAATTCTCAGTCGTGATGCAACAATCACACTCTCTGTCGTGATTCAACCATCAAATTCTCTGTCGTGATTCAACCATCGCATTCTCTGTCGTGATTCAACCATCAAATTCTCTGTCGTGATTCAACCATGACATTCTCTGTCGTGATGCAACCATCACATTCTCTGTCGTGATTCAACCATCGCACTCTCTGTCATGATTCAACCATCACATTCTCTGTCGTGATTCAACCATCACATTCTCTGTCGTGATTCAACCATAACATTCTCTGTCGTGATTCAACTATCGCACTCTCTGTCATGATTCAACCATCAAATTCTCTGTCATGATTCAACCATCAAATTCTCAGTCGTGATTCAACAATCACACTCTCTGTCATGATTCAACCATCACATTCTCTGTCGTGATTTAACCATCATTTTCTCAGTCGTGATTCAACAATCACACTTTCTGTCATGATTCAACAATCACACTCATTGTCATGATTCAACCATCACACTCTCTGTCGTGATTTAACCATCACATTCTCTGTCGAGATTTAACCATAACATTCTCTGTCGTGATTCAACCACTTAACTCTCTGTCGTGATTCAACCATCACATTCTCTGTCGTGATTTAACCATCACATTCTCTGTCGTGATTTAACCATCGTACTCTCTGTCGTGATTCAACCATCAAACACTGTCGAGAATCAACCATCACGCTCTCTGCCATGATTAAACCATCACACTATCTGTCGTGATTCAACAATCACACTCTTTGTCATGATTCAACCATTACATTCTCTGTCGTGATTCAACAGTCCCACTCTCTGTCGTGATTCAACCATCACATTCTATGTCGTGATTCAGCCATCACATTCTCTATCGTGATTCGACCATCAAATTCTCTGTTTTGATTCAACCAACAAACTCTCTGTCGTGATTCAACCATCACTTTGTCTGTCGTGATACAACCATCACACTTTTTGTCGTGATTCAACCATCACATTCTCTGTCGTGATTCAGCCATCACATTCTCTGTCGTGATTCAGCCATCACACTCTGTCATGATTCAACCATCGCACTCTCTGTTGTGATTAAACTAACACACTCTTTGTCATGATTAAACCATCACACTCTCTGTTTTGATTCACTATCGCACTCTCTGTCGTGATTCAACTAACCCCACATCGAAAGTACACAAGTTTACATTTGCAAGACTCTTAGTTGAGATAAAAGGTAATAGACAGAGGCGTAAACGTGTTTTTTTCTATTCAATTGACTATATTTGTTATGTGGTTGAGTTAATTTATACCCATACGTCTTTATGCATGATGATAATAGAAAACTGAATAAAAATATTTTTTTATCTCATATACAGCATTATAAATATGGGAAATATGATCGCGTAAACTCTTAGAATTCAATAAGAACCTTTCATAGCAACCAACATCATCGTCGTATATGCATCATGATTTTTACATGGTGTTTTCTGCGTTAAAGAACATGAATGTTATCTGTATTTACATACAGAAAACGCTATCGTGGCATGACTGTATATTATAAAAATAAAAGTTTTAGACCGTTCCGGTAATAATTCTTATCTGCATGGCTGGTTCCTCAGTTTCAGTTTATATTTATATTTTAGGACCAACTTGACTACAGAAGAAATGGGGAAGGTAAACGACTATAAAAAGATATCATTACGGACTTTCCTAAAAACAATAAATAAGCTCCTTCCCATCTTTACCCGCTTGTCCACAAATTTCATTTGTTCCGTTACCATATTTAACCAAGGTTGTCGAAGTGCCGTTATTGTACCCTGAGACTTCACTTCATAAAGCTGAAAGCATATCTTTTACTTATTACATACCCTGATATACAGGCGAATCTTTGGCCGGAACATTGGAGTCAATGAAAACGATCGCGAGGCTGTACACCGACGTGGCACCGATCCCGTGCAGTATCTGACCCAGGATGATTACGTACAAGTAGACATATAACCCCGAGCTCGTCTGGTCTCACATAGTTGTGTTGCCTGAGGAACAAATTGAGGTAGGGTACGCCTTAAATCTGATCTCAAGGGTTAGTACAAGAAAAAGGTTTACATATATTTCTTCTGCATATTACTGTTAGAAAGATAATAAACTGAACTAATATATATTAATGATTTACAGAAAACGGTTAATACAAGGATCTTTTCAAGAGGACGTGCGTCAATCGTGGGCGAAGACCAACCATTACTGAGAATTCGGACCAAGTACAAAGACATGCAGATGCTTTTGTCTTTTCCAAAGGGAAATACTTATACCATCTATTAACATTTGAAATGTTTGAATATCTGTAACACATTAAGCCTTTGGAGACAAATCCAGAGATAACTTGTGGTAATTGTACTCAAATAACCCAATATAATGTCAAGTGCAAACTAAGTGCCAAGGCCACCTTAAACAAGTCAGATGCTGCAAGCAATGTTTATTCGAAGAAACTTTGCTGAAGTATACAAAATTAACAAGTCAAATGCTTGAGAGTCATTATATTTATATGATATATCAGGTTATATAATCAGTGACACGGTCAGTTGGACCATTTATCATACCTGTGACGTCACAAGTATCCTTAACGACAGACCCATATTCGTACGAGCCTGAAGTAAACTGGGGTAAAGCCATTAACAGGGATCCCATCGACATGATGAATGCGGCTGAAAAGGAAGATCACCTCCAACACTTAATGTCTGCCAGTGCAATTTTATAAAACAAATTTATAATGATCCTGTCTTCAAGCGGCATATTTTTGTATACTGTATTGTATCGTTACAGTCCTAGGTAAGTACTTTTTACATTCAAAAATAACAACATTGACCGCAACACATTCAAATAATTAATAATAACAAGTTTGTATCTATAATAAACAATAAATATAATAAAAAAGCAATAATATACGAAAGATTTAATATTCTTTAAACAAGGATTACATGTCTCTGATATGAAAGCATATATGCTTACATATGGCTATAATGCGTGGTTGGTGGAAATAAGAGCCGAACATGGTCACTGGTAGAACAAGGAGGCCCATTGAGAGAGGGTAAGCGCTGGGTATAAGACCCGACTGAGAGCTGGACAGATCGTAGCGACGTTCAAGGTCCGGGATATTCACTTTGTTATCCCATTAACGACGAAACCTAATTAAAACAGAATTGACAAAACAATGTATAAATGATTATGATTATATAAAGATTTACCACCAAAGATGGAATGGCCTGTTTACTTTATATTTCACCATATATGATCTTATCGATAAAACTAGTGTCTTCATTTTTATCATGTTTGATATTGATATTTCACACAAATAACAAAACTATGGCAAAATCGAAACTACGATATAAAATTCGTTATTCGGCAGAGGGACCCGTTCGCTTTATTACAAGGAAAGAGAAACAAATATTGCAGGTTTATGGTTTGGCGACACAATCCACTTGATAATAACAAGCTTTAATTTGACGATTGTAAAAAGAAATTATTATGGACTTTATAGCAGAGAAAGCATTTGAAGAGTTTTACTGTCCATTCAAGATGAAAGCAACTGTCAAATTATCGAAAAAATAAGGTTTTTGCAGCATAAAAATCTAATTTAAAATTATCTGTTTGTGCAAACACACATTTTGCTTTCATACTCTACAAATTAACTGTGCCTTAAAGAAGTAGACTCGTTTACATATTTATATATCAGCATTCAACGAGATGAAAGATTGACAGCATTGCATTTGGTATACTCGCCTGCCACGAACGACATCGAGGCCAGCCACGCAGTCAGCACCTTTGGGTTATTGCAAAACTGTACATAACGGGGAGTACACTTGTTGTACCCGTATCTGTGTTGCTGGTTCTCCCCCTCCTCTGTGACTCACGGGATCTCTGACATGTTCTTGTGAAACTGATGTTGATAATGCAAGTTCCTAAAACGAGTAGTATGTAATGAGGATACAGTTCCATAAAAAAAATATGTAGATCAGAAATTTTGAAGGATATTGATAGAATACTGTTAATATTAAACTTCAAACCTCGAATAGCTGGGGCAAACTAGAAAAGCAGTTCAGAAAATTCACTTAGGTTTAAAACATGATAGATTAATAATGATTAAATACACTAATTAACGATACATAGCAAGATGTTAAGAGCATCCGTGCCCGCTGAGAAAAGAACAATTAACCTGTAAGATTTTACAGGCCAGGGTGAGTCAGAGCGATATGGACTTCGAGGTAGAATATAGTACGTGTGATATATCATACATGGTTTATACACCCGACCCTCTCAGGGCAAAGTGAAATATGAGCTATATGTCAAAGGTCACCCTAGGTAAATGGCCAGCCACGGGTACTCGGTCAGTCGTAACCACATGAAAATGTAGATTAGCTTAAAACTACCCGACCATATGATAGCGCTATGTCTTGCTTTCATATGAAGGATGTTGACGGTAAGGGAATCGTTTGTACCTCCCGCCTGTCTGTAGATTCAAAGGTCTCAGATTTGTAAATTGAACTTATGTAAGTATTGTTTCATGTTTTCCTTAATTTTTAAAAAATTGCTGGTCTGGGACCCCTGAAATACAAATGTTCTATATGCCAGGAATGTGCACAACATTTTAGTATATATGGAATGTTTGTAATTTCTTATACTGGTTGATTTTACCAATATTTGACTACAAATTCCGCATACTTTTAACAGCAACAGAACATCTCTGTGCAGCATGGTAAATTTGGGTGAATATTACCTGGTCTAACATTGTAGACATGAAATTTAAAAAAGGTCCGTTTTTTTCTAATTCTTGGCTTCATGGATCTCATATGAATATACATACATAAATATATATATATATATATATATATATATATATATATATATATATATATATATATGATACTATTATTAGACTGATAACTGTATTCGAAATATGCAACCATGCCCACAACTTATTATATCCATAAAGATAGTCCTTCTCACGGTGTGTATAAGACTAAATTAGTTGATGAATTACATTCAGAGTCATACCATTATTAATTTTTTTAATATGCTTGGATTATTATCGGACAGCAAAGTCAGAAGAGTACAATGCACGAAAATGACTGATAACTTGTCAATCATTATGCTAAATTTCAAGATGGTCCAAACAGCCCTTAATATAAGAGATATGACCATTATATATATTACATTTTTCTTCAGTCAATTTCCATTTAACCAACAAACACATACTCTTTGTTGTCGCTATTGGATGACTAATTTGTAAAGGTAAATAAAGTATAAGAGCAGCTCACCTATTTGTCGATGAACTCTCACTGTGACCATAAGATTCTTAAGGAGACTATTGTTTCGCTTGATGGACCACACATGCAAGCCGACTAGAAAGGATGATGAAGGGCACCCTCGAACGAACCCATCAGAAACGGCTCAAAGTGTGTCCGCTTTGTTGCGCAGACCGTGTCCTCGCTAACTTGAATTAGGAATGTTTCTCGGTTTGGTTCATAGTATGCGTCCTGATAGAACCATCACGGTGTTCTTACCTTAAGACCATCCCCGGTGACCTTGGCCTATAGAATTTATAATAAAGACACGATATGCCTGTATTCGTGAAGCGTTAATGACAGGTGAAACAATTCTATAGGATTGGTAAACTAAATTTTAGAATGATTCATGAATCTATACCTGAGAGAACAGAATAATCGCAATTTCTGCAACAAGACTGAATACTCACAAGGACAGGAGGAGGGGGTTATAAAGAAAGCAAACTCTCATTGGCTGAGTCATTTTAACCTATTTTGCGGAATTAAAGTAAGTTTCGTATTTATATCAGCTTCTTTTTCCATTGACAAAACTTTTGTCGGAAACTACAAAGAAATGGAATATAAGCATGTACTAGAACAATATGATATTCAAAACGCACCACATCTAGAAGAAAAACTAGAGCTAGATAAAAATTACTTTAAAAAATCATTCACAGGTTGTCCCTGGAGTACCTCACATAATTCATATTTTCTGACTGTGATATTTGCTATTTGCTTTTATCAGTTTACATATGACACAACATAGTATTTTGCGAAATGTCCTTCACCTGTTTGACGTGATCAACATTCAATGAACGATAAACGTGATTTTTTGTCGCCGTGATCCATTTATATAATACAACTGTATAAGTATTCTACGGCTTAAGCAGTGGCTTAGCAAGGTTCCATGAAATCGTTCATACATAGGTATGGGTCACAGAATGAAAACTCTCAAACTCCAGATTATGATCTTTAAGACTGACAATAGCCAGGAATGTGTCAATGGTTACTCCCAGGTTAGTTTGAAAATCACGCAATGTAATGACTGTCGTAAGTGTAGGCGTGTCCTTCATTCAAAACTTTAAATAGATTTTCTTGTAAATTGAACGATTGCATATTTCGGATCATGGATATTTGCTTTCAGATACTTAAGACATGAAAACCCACCCGAAACTCACACGTTGATTATCTAAATGTTCAAATTTCAGCATAATACTTTGTTCTAAAATTGGTATCCTAAAATTGTTTTTTTTTCGTTGCCCAAGACATGCAGCACCACGTATAACTAATTTTTAGTGACCGTTTCTCCATTGATTATTCTCAAATTTAGAACGCCCGGTGATCTTGGATATTTTTTTCCGATGCAGTAGACTTCTGCCGATAACTACAACTTGACTCACGGGATTTGCTTCATATAGATAGATTCTTAGAGATAGTTCTATGGATCGTTTTGAAAATGAGTGTACCTAATAAAAAACAAGAAATTTCTGACATCGGAGATGCTTTAGTATCCCCAGACAATTAAGGCATAACCCCTTCTAAAATAGGCCCCTTCTTCAGAAGAATATACTGACATTTGACAAGGGCAAGGCCTCCAGGGTTAAGGTCACAAATGTTTGAACTTGTCCGACATCTTAGTGGAGACAATTTGTGCATCAGTTCGAAAAAAAAATGTCAAAAGTTAAGGAGTTCCCAATAATTCTTCAAGTTTTATTTTAAAAGCAAGGTCAAATCACTTGTCTTGAAAAATCCGAGATATTGCCGGAAATTTTGAAGGAAAATGATGCAGCAATTAAAAAAATATGGGGTGAACGAAATCGTTTATATTCGCAGATTTAAATTTGTAGACCAATATCAAAGTCACCAGTCTTCAACAATGTCTGAGATCTTTGTGGAAACAATCTCTGTGTCACATTTGAAGAAAAATGATAGGGTACTTCAGAAGTTATCGGATTCACAAAAATCCTATATATCGGCAGAAAAAAAAACCCTAATGGTTAAGGCCACATGTTTTCAAACTTGTTAGACAACTTATCATCTGACATATTTTATTTTGATTTTCAGACAATAATCCCATGATCACATGCAAAAGAATGTGGATATATTCAAGATCATTGCCACTCTCATAATATAGGTAATCCTATAACATATATCTATGCATGTGCATAATAAGAAAAAAAAACAAAGAATGGTCAAGTAAAGGAAAATAGGTGGCGCTATTAATATCCTGTGCTAGATAAAGCTATCCAAGATCTTTGGTCGTCCTAATTTTTGAACAAATCCATGCAATCTGTCGTGAGATATTTAAGATTTTGTGTGATTTTCACCAACAATGGACTTATTAAAGATCATGGTCACTCACCTTGTAAAGGTCATGACTCCGTTTTAATAAGCCTCTCAACCATGGATATTATTTTCTGAATATAAAAATCTATGCACATGTTTATTTTTATAAATATCCATGAAATATTGTTTGAGTTATCTAGCAGACAAGATTTTTCTCCGGCGTCGGTGGTGGTGATGGGACCGTGCTGAAACCGTAGTATCCCCGACTTTGTCTGGGGACACAATAAATATATATATATCTGCCTGAATTAAATTCCCAGCATTTACTAATCCGATGGTCTCATGCAAACTGCCTACCTCCTAGTAATGAATGCTTTAAGCAAAAAATTTACTGATTAAAACAACATGCAATGGCGCATGGATATTATTTTCTGAATATAAATATTAACTGGACCTGGTTCTCTGGAAGGCATGACTTCTAACATATTATCCTGCTGGACAAAATATGTTATCGTTATCAAAAGCATATACTTCGTTTAAAAAAAAAATAACCCACTTTTCAAGTACAGAAATGTAGTTACGGGTATGACCTGCCATCCGTGTTAGATTCAGTAGATGTAAGGGTTCAATTGTTCAAAATAAAACTTTGCCCCGTTACATAGTCACGCAGTCAACCGTATCCCTACCCCAAGACATCCCTATTGCCTTGTATGTAGAGCATGGATACCAGTGACCCGAAAAAGTCTATAATATCATCTTTATAATACAGAAATCATTGAGACAACCGTCGGGCACATATGCATATATGTACGGCCAAATAGGTAAGCTCTTCACATATCTTAAAAAGGAAGATATTTCGTAATATGGATAAGAATTTCCATATAAGTTTAAGTAATACTTATCACATGAGAGATTATTGTGATTATAAGTTTCTTTTGTAACAGGGAAACCAAAGATAAGATATTCAAGGAAGGTAAGCCGGAAAAAATAATATCATTTTTAGATCTAATGATATATTCTAAACAAAATAATAACCCATACAAATTCGCAAGTTGAAGACAACGTTTTAGCCTTAAAATTGAATTTTTGTTTATATTAAGTAAAAACGGTAAAGAATAATCCATGATTTAATGAGGGGTTTCTATATTTCTTTATAGGCACACTGGAAACTGGTAGAAAATTCGAACAAAGTCAAATATAATGCTTTACCAAAACACGTAAGCCCAAGGCTTTAACCTAAAAAGACACTGATATACACGGTCCGAATATTTAAATTCTTTTTAAATGAATACCATATGTTTATTCCAATGACCATATTTTCAATATATATTCGTGACTGGGAGGATTTATGCTCATTTAGGTCCAGTTTTTCATGATACACTCTAGCAATTCCTACTCCAGCTTTACCATTGGATCTGGGTGGGGGTAAGATTTTATATCCAGTTGGCAGAATTGAAGGTGTTAAAATATATTTATCCAAACTTTCTTGTTTATTTTTATCCATGTTTCAGTAAGAGTACATATATCAAATTTATTTGCTGTTACGTAGTCTTGAAACTGTTCAATCATCCCTCGAATAGATCTTTCATTCACTGTTGCTTGCTTCAACTCGATATTAGAAAAAGAGTTCATTTTGCTCAGTTTTGGAGTAACGAGGTTTCTTTCATCAATGAATCCTCTCCACTCTCTGTCCCTTATTGCATCAGAGACCAAACTTGTTATCCTGTTAACATGTTATTTTCCACCCCTGAAACGCCTATATGGGATGCTTACTGGCACCCTCTTAATATTAAACTGGTTAATAATATTCCTTGTTTGTAAGTCCAAACCAAACCTGTCTGGGTGACGAAGACTTCGTAGAAAAACTGGACTATACATTTTTTGCGTGTTAATAGAGGATGAATAGTCTCTCTCATGGGTGATAATGGAAGTAGTTACTAAAATAGCACATAAAGTAAAACACAGACCTTCTTCTTCTCATTTTTCCAGATGATATTTCCAGTTCTCACTCAAGATATTAATCTGACAAGTCACAATTATAACTAAAATATATAATTGTTGAGGTCTAATTGGCAGCGATGATCTGCGCAGTACGATGGCACATATAAACACAGAAATGGAGTGCTCTGATTTTACATTAAACAGAAAATGTGAACAGTTATATATATGTCTGATCTAACGACCCCCATCAGGGTCAGTTCCTTTATTTTTGGAGCAGATGGGGAACTATTTGAAATGAACATTCACATACAAGGAAATCTTATCCTAATATCTTATTGGTGACTTATATAAAAATGGATGTTTCTAGTACAGAAACTATCATATTTAATGATACATCGGATACATCTCAAGAACAGTGTAACGTTCTCATAACATGTTCAAGGGCATCATTTAGATCTTATTGTTTGTGATAAAACAAAATATCTTTAGTAGACAGTGTTGTGCCTGGGCACTGGATATCAGATCATTGTTTTGTTGAATGTGTTGTCAATATAAAGTGTGATAAACCAAAAACTAAGTATGTGCAGTAGCGTAAATTATACAAGATTGACAAAAGCAAAATCCAGGAAGATATGAGATTAGGTTTCAGTGATATGTCTGAAGCGTTGGTTTAGATGAAAAAGTTTCAAAGTACAATTCCATCTTAAGTACCATTCTTGATGCTCATGCCCCCATGAAACTAAAGAGAGTTAGGACAGAAAAGTAATAGTCTTGGAAAGATAAGACCATTGCATCAGAGATAGGGTTGAGGAGACAGACAGAACGTATATGGCAAAGGAACCAACTTGAATGTGACTTTGCGAGATTTTGCTACCAGCGGAGAGTGACAGCTTATAAGTTGAAGATTGCAAAAACACAATATTCCAAAGAACTATATGAAGAGAATAAAGTATATTATTAAGAAGTCTTCAAACATGCAAATAAACTTCTATTTCGCAATGAGTCACTACGTCTGCCATAAAAAAAACAGTTGTCAAGAATTGGCAAACAGTTTTAATGAGTTTTTCAACAGCAAAGTGAACAAGATTATGGTAAATTTAAAAGAATGTATTGACAGTGAAACTTCCAAATATTACACAGAACAGGATTATGAAACTGTTTATAGAGCAGGGTCCTTCATAAAATTGACCAGAGATGATGTCCAAAAATCGATAATGAATTTCTAAATCTGCCATAATAAGACCATTTTTTTTTTAAATTGGTCTTTCACAGATACATAAAAATCACAGACCTGTTTCTAATTTAGTATACTAAGGCAAGCTCTTTGAGGCTGCAGTTTGTGAACAGTTGAATAATCTTACAGTTCAGTCAGGAAAAACAGGTCTTCATTTAAGGCACTGAGTCAGCACTGTTGAAGGTAAAAACTTATGGCATAGATGCATTTGACCAAAAGCAGGTTGTTTACTAAATATTACTAGATTAAAGTGCAGTATTTTATACAGTATCTCATGCAATTTTGTTGAACAGGTCAAAGTATAGATATGGTTTAGGAGGAGTGTTTTATCATGAATAAGGTCTTATCTTACAGAAAAAAAACAGTGGTCATTAATGACCTTTACTGGATGGTGCAAAATCAGAGCCGGTCACACTGAAGTGGGGGGGGGGGGGGGGCTCAGGGGTCAGTACTGGGCCCCATTTAGTTTAATTATGTAGCTCCTATAGGTGGTATCTGTGACAGACACGGCATTCAAATGGAAGAATATGCTAATAACCATCAGACATATCTTACATTAAGCCGTAATATACCAAATGATCAGGCTGTATGTAAATACAGACTTGAATTCTGTCTTTCAGTTATTAAATTTGATGGCAGTACATGTAGTGAAATTAAATGATGATAAAACAGAATTTATAACCCTTGGATTAAGACATAATATCTTTTTCATACATGAACCACCAAATGTTATTAGACAGGACACAATTACTCCAAGTGAATATGTTAGAAATTTTGGTTTTAGGTTTGACCTGCACATGGATGGAAAAGCTCACATAAATGATCTGTACAGGAGTGGCTTTTTTACATTAAAGAAAATATCCAATATAAGAATGAATATTGATGTGACAACTGCAAACACTTTGGTGCAAGCCTTGGTTATGGTCTAAACTAGACCACCATCAGAGTAGCTGGTCCTAGGTTATGGAATAAGCTGCCATTCGAAATCAAATGTGCAGACGATACCGTTAAGAAAAAATAAAAACATTTCTCTTGACTCAGTCATGTGGATGAATTTATGAGCATGTTATTATCTAGTCATGTTTTTATACACTTACTATCAGTCATGTATATAATATTTCTGTTATGTTTGTGGGAGCTTTTATATGATTAATGTTATATGAATAGATTGTTAAGCGCCCTAGGAAAGTCTCTGATACTGTTTAAGTTGCGCCATATAAATAAATATTTGTATTTGTATTTGTATATTCGTGACTAAACGTAAAGTCGATTTGAGATATTATTTTGTTTGGTTAGCTACCTAAATATAAAAGAAAATTTATGCTATTTACGAGTGCTAACCACATAAACGCCAGGTCGGTATTCAGGTCAGCATGGATAGTTATAGTTAATTAAAAATGTCATCGAAAGCAAACTGTTATATATGAATAAAACAGAACAGACGGAAAATGAACAAACAAAAAGTACCTCTACACGTTTGACAAATTTGCTGACAGGCATATATTCAAATGATTAGAGGGAAAATGATTGTAAAAAATCTCCCGTCAACTTCGGTCATGTGAAAGCAACAGTTGGTACAATAAATAGTTGAATAGTTTTGAAGTACCTGTCGTTTTATTGTTACAGCTGTCCAAGTATTTGTAACTGACTTTTGCGGGTGTATGACACCTTGGTGGTATGATATATGCTTCTGCTTTGTACTTCCATAATAACCCTCAGAAACGTATATGGTCGTGTAGACTTCTTCGTCGGCCAAGGACACGAACTTTGGCAATGGAGCCGTCAACATTATAAATTTATAATGTGTAGGGTAGCGGATGAGTTCTTTGATATAGAATAACTGCTTGTCTCGTGATAGACAAAATTCTAAAAGAACTTTACATATTCAGTTAAACTGCAAGGTCTCATCAAATTTGCAGAATTAATGGAATGCCATCCATGAAGCCATCACAAGGTTCACATAGAACCGGAATTAACTGAAATTTCTGTAAAATGTGACTTTTGGTACAATGTAAAAATGTATCTACCGTATTTCCTTGATTAGAAACCCGGACCTTTATTTTTTCAGACCCTGATTTTGACCCGGCGTCTAAACAAGGCCGGCGTTTATTATAAAATATATTGTCAGGCTAGTTAGAAAAAAAATTAAAAAAGAACACGTCGAAACATTAAACCCACCGGTCTTAACTTAGGGACACAATTAAAAACAAAGCCGGTACACGGATATGTTAACGAAATTTCCTTAGATGCCACAGTGATATGGGACACGCGCAATCTCCACAATCACGCACCATAATAAGAATTTACGAGGAATCACAGCGAGAGATTACAGCTGTCCACAAATAACAATCTGTCCGTGCAGGCCTCTCCAATACAGGTCCCCCGGAAATGATCTTGCTATTTTGTGATAATCAAATACTTAATATATGAATGCAACACAAATACCAGGTGGTACTTTTTGGACTACATTAAAATTTAAAATGCAGGAGCTTCTCATGATCAAATATTTGTAAAGCTATCTGTATTTTAACTATGTGAAAGTAATACATGTTTAAAATACCCACTAGAAAAATAAAATATGAAAACCTGTAAAATATAGAGTAAGGAAGGAAGTGGAGATCAACTGTTATCTAATAATATACATTTCTTTTATTGACTTAAATAAAGTACTGTAAAAAATTAGAATTGCACATCTTCAAATGAGCATAAACAAAATCAAATAAGTATATACTTTACTCTGTAATATACACCTTAAACCATTAAATTATGCAATAGGGGAAAAAGCTATTGGGCTAAGAGTTATATCAAAGGATATATTTAATGAAAAAAAATGCGTAAATGTAATTAATAATTTATATACAGTTTAAAGTTCCAGGAAAGTGTGCCAAAATTCCTGATTGGGTGTATCAGTGTTATGCATGGCAAGAGACATTAATGGAATGCTCAACATTTTTATATCATTACATCACTTTCTGGGTAAAAATAAATGTGTACTACTATGTAAAAATAAATGTGTACTACAACATAGTAAAGTACTGGTGGATGCAGAGGGAAAGCCTAGCTTGGGAAGACAAAGACTTTGTAACCATATTTTTGGTATAAAAAGGAAATGTTGAGGACATCTAACTGTATGCAAATTTTGGATTCATATGTCCAATGGTTTCAAAACCTGTGTTGCAACCACTATTGTAATAACGTTCACTATTGTAATAATTATTACAATAGTGGTTGGTAAGGGCCAGTTTTTGCTAACCACTATTGTAATAACGGTCACTATTGTAATAATTATTACAATAGTGGTTGCAAATGCAACCACTATTGTAATAATTTTTTATTACAATAGTGGTTGATGTTGCAGGCGGAAAATTTTCCTAGATTTGTCGAGATTCTTCCAAACAAATGACATTTCCGAAAAAAAACCCACACAATTCCTACTCTGTTTCCCCAAAAACGCATCACTTTGTATTTCATATGTTATTACACTACTGAACTTTATTACATAAGTGACCGTGTTTTTGGTATAAAAAGGAAATGTTGAGGACATCTAACTGTATGCAAATTTTGGATTCATATGTCCAATGGTTTCAAAACCTGTGTTGCAACCACTATTGTAATAACGTTCACTATTGTAATAATTATTACAATAGTGGTTGGTAAGGGCCAGTTTTTGCTAACCACTATTGTAATAACGGTCACTATTGTAATAATTATTACAATAGTGGTTGCAAATGCAACCACTATTGTAATAATTTTTTATTACAATAGTGGTTGATGTTGCAGGCGGAAAATTTTCCTAGATTTGTCGAGATTCTTCCAAACAAATGACATTTCCGAAAAAAAACCCCACACAATTCCTACTCTGTTTCCCCAAAAACGCATCACTTTGTATTTCATATGTTATTACACTAGTGAACTTTATTACATTAGTGACCGTGTCGAGAAACCACTATTGTAATAACGGTCACTATAAAAACTAGCGGCCACCTTTATTTCACCACTGAAGAAATAATTCTATCGTCGTTCATCTTGAAAGCCACCATTGTTTTAAATTTGAGTTCAATTCTTAAATGCTGCATAATTGTAGTATTCCAAACTTTATAATCCACTCTTACATCATTATTTATAGCAATTACGAAATTTATTACAATAGTGAACGTTATTACAATGGTGACCGTGTCGAGCAACCACTATTGTTATAACGGTCACTAATGTAATAAAAAATAGCCGGCTTTATTATCTTACCACTGAAGAAACTAGATGACCTGAGGTCACGCGCTTGCCGGAAATGATGTAAAGTTAGTCAGATGAACGAGCAGTATAAAAGTGAAAGAAAATAATCCATAGTTTGTGAAGAAAGAACAAATATTAACAAAGTTCTAAAGAAAATAAGATTTTGATATATTTTGATCACCTTGTCCTTGACCTTTGACTTATTTGAATAATAAACATAGGACTTCCAGATATCATCATGATATATGACAAGTGTAATTTACAAAACGATTCCTTCAAAACTGTCCAGTAGAATGCTACATGTGAGACGCAAACACCTGGAAGCAGGCGAAATTGAGGACAACTGACAAACAGACTAGACGACCTGAGGTCGAACGCTTGCCGGAAGTGACCGGAAATAAGACAGCGAAATAGATGGACAGTTACTAGGCAGACAGACAGGGAACATTTGGATCTGATCAAATGAAAAACCTCTATCATGGGGAAAACAGTAGCACATATGAATAAGGTCTTGCTGATTTTCAAAAGTCAAAGAGGAGTAGACAGAGAGACAGACAGAGAGACAGACAGACAGACAGACAGACGGATAGAGAGACATTAATAGTGTTGTTATTAGTAGCCATCCTATACAGGATAATCCATTTTTGGACAGAAATAAAAATAAAGGAAGTCCAACTGAATCCTTGGCAGTTCTCCTATTCTTGAGTGCTGGAAATAAGAAAAGCACTGAAAAAGAAACTTGAAGAGTTGAACGTCCAGAATGCCGAAATGCAAGCGAAGCCGCGTTCGTGTTAGACAGAGACCCGACCTCTGGGTAAGGGAGACGTGACCTTTCATTCCTGGACAAGCTAGGTGCCTATCTAGACCATCCTTTAAGGTCTCGGCTTAAATAAGGGCTTTCCTTGAAGAAAAAAGGTTAGCCGGTCAGCCTGCGTCCGGGAATTATAAAATTCCAAGAAGTCCTGCCCATCACGGATTAACTGTAATGTCCCCTTGGTGTAGGTTATCTGTAATGTGAAATTTAATATATTTAAAAATTGGAATCTTTGGTTAAAAAAGGAGAGACTTTTAAGGAGTCTGAAGTGGTAAGTAATAAGATAAAAAAATTTGAGGCCCTAGTTCCGTGGTGGGTTAGGACTTCATATATAAAAATATATTCTGGCATGAGAGAGGGGTGCTGTCAAATTTTTTGGCGCCTGCCGCACGTTTGTGAATAAAACGGTACACTTGACACGGGCGCGATGGAAATTTAAGAGGAAAGGTAGTAATCCCAAGCCATAGTTGAGTTGTTTTGACCCCAGAGTTTGCAGTCCTCGCTGAAATAGGCATGGGACGGGCTCTTTTTTAAACCCGGAACGCCAGAAGAGGCTGGAGATTGAATGAAGGATTGGGCCATTTTTTTTATCCGAAAAACCTGGGAATTGACAATTAAAAAAAATGACAGGGACCTTCTTAGCCCGTTCCAGCTCAGGGAACGGTCATTAGAATATTGTCGGGAATCCATATTATCCTACCTGTGGGCTGGGACGGTCCAGAAAACCGCAATTATACGGGTATCCATAAAATTGTATGTCCGTTTTTGTCATTAATAAATACATATACATCTATAACGCGGACAGCTGGAGAATTCGCGGAGAATTCATCATGATGATGTTATTAAATGTGAGCAAAGGTACAATTTATGTTTTGTATCATATTTCCTTAAGAACCTGTAAATTTGATATCCTGCATGGTTTTGTTACGGTTTGCACAGTAAACTGTTGAAAAAATATATAGTGTTTAGCGTTTTCGTCTGACGTAAGATCGGTAGTCAATGTTAGCTGGTGATCCAGATTGGTGTAAGTGGCAGTCCCACATTGTTTGCGCTGGTTATTATTTCGGTAATTTAACAGTGAATAAATGTCTTTAGAGTAATATAGTGGTAGATTTTAAATGAGTTTAACGTGTAATTAAAAGTATCATTGCATATAAAATCTCTCCGTGAATTGTCCGGGAATTCCCCGCGTTTACATATAAACGCATTTACCAGCCGTATGAAAGTTTTTGTCCGCTTTCATAATGTTTGCCGTGCCCCGGACACAAATTTAAGACGAGATGGACTAAACCCCGCCCCTGTAGGATTGTTTGGACTCTGAAGAAACGAACCCTCGCAGGAAATGCGGTGGGACGGGCTCTTTCTTATTCGATGAACGCTCGAAAAGAGTGGTGAATGATTGAAAAAATAGGGTCATTTTCACTGTCATCTTGAATAACGGAATAAATATTTTTTTTTAAAATTCATAGAGACTTGATCATCCAATAACAGCAGAAAAAAATGTTCTTTCAAATGTTGTGTGGTGTCCATTGTACCCTCGCCCACCGCCGGGATCCAAAGAGAAGCCTGGATTTTACTGCAAAAAAAAAAAACACAAACACCCCAAAAAAAAAAAAAAAAAAAAAAAAACTTTTATTCATTTTATTTTTATTTTTTATTACTGGATGTAATTGAATATCATGGTTTATTTATAAAAAAATAAGATGCAATTCATTGGATGAAAAGAGATTTTATTAAATATATTGATACATGTTTATAACAGTTTGATATTTGATTTTTTTTAATTTATAGACAGACAATTTGTTACCTCAAATCTGTACTCATGGTCCAACATGCATGTATTTGGTGTTCTTAGACCCATTTCAGGGTGTATATCCATGATAACAAGATAATATTACCTTGTTCCCACCAGCAAACATTTCAAGCCCCCAGAAAGCTGATTTCAGCTGAGGACAGTATATGGCTTATTATACACAGGCAAATAGTGTTTTGGACCACCTCATCTCCACCAGACTCATCACACACACCTGGTTTGGCTATCATTGCAATCCATTTACACCCACTGGCTGGAATCTCAAAGCATTTGGTTCAAATCCCTCAGAAAAAAAATTAGGGCCAGTTTGAATTTCCAAATCTGGACACAGTGGACATAGTGATATACAGAAAAAAATCCATTTTTTCCCCTCAAATCTGTACTGATGGTCCCACAAACCTGGTTTTGGTGTCATTAGGCCCAGTTTAGTGTGTATATACAGGGAAACAAGATAATATTACCCTGTTCCCACAAACAAAAATTTCATGCCCCCAGAAACCTGATTTCAGGCCAGTTTATGCTTATACACAGTCAAATAGGTTCTGGCCCCCCTCATCCCCACAAAACTCAACACACACTCCTGGTTTGGGTATCATTGCAATCCATTTACACCCACTGGCTGGCATCACCAAGCATTTGGCTCAACTCCCTCAGAAAAAAAATTAGGGCCAGTTTGAATTTCCAAATCTGGACACAGTGAACATAGTGATATACAGAGAAAATCCATTTTCCCCCCTCAAATCTGTACTGATGGTCCCACAAACCTGGTTTTGGTGTCATTAGGCACAGTTTAGGGTGTATATACAGGGAAACAAGATAATATTACCCTGTTCCCACAAACAAAAATTTCATGCCCCCAGAAACCTGATTTCAGGCCAGTTTATGCTTATACACAGTCAAATAGGTTCTGGCCCCCTTCATATCCACAAAACTCAACACACACTCCTGGTTTGGGTATCATTGCAATCCATTTACACCCACTGGCTGGCATCACCAAGCATTTGGCTCAACTCCCTCAGAAAAAAAATTAGGGCCAGTTTGAATTCCCAAATCTGGACACAGTGAACATAGTGATATACAGGGAAAATCCATTTTTTTTTACCTCAAATCTGTAATGATGGTCCCTAAAACATGGTTTAGGTGTCATTAGGCCCAATTCAAGGTGTATATACAGGGAAACAAGATAATATTACCCTGTTGACACAAACAAGAATTTCAAGCCCCCAGAAACCTGATTTCAGGCCAGTTTATGCTTATACACAGTCAGATAGGTTCTGGCCCCCCTCATCTCCACAAAACTCAACACACACACCTGGTTTGGTATCATTGCAATCCATTTACACCCACTGGCTGGTATCTCAAAGCATTTTGCTCAACTCCATCAGAAAAAAAATTAGGACCAGTTTGAATTTCCAAATCTGGACACAGTGAACATAGTGATATACAGATAAAATCCATTTTTCCCCCTCAAATTTGTACTGATGGTCCCACAAACCTGGTTTTGGTGTCATTAGGCCCAGTTTAGGGTGTATATACAGGGAAACAAGAAAATATTACCCTGTTCCCACAAACAAAAATTTCATGCCCCCAGAAACCTGATTTCAGGCCAGTTTATGCTTATACACAGTCAAATAGGTTTTGGCCCCCTTCATCTCCACCAGACTCTTCACAAACACCTGGCTTGGGTTTCATTGCAATCCATTCACACCCACTGGCTGGCATCTCCAAGCATATAGCTCAACTTCTTCAGAAAAAAATATAAACCACTTTAAAGTTTATCAAATCTGGTCATAGTGGTTTATGCAGAAATCAATTGTTCTGATCTCAAATCTGAAATAGTGGTCATAGAACATTGGTTGGTTCTTGTATGATTTTATTCAATTTACAATCAATTTGCAGGAAAACCTGGCATTTTATTTTACTTCAATACACCAACAATAAACAATCTAAGGACAAGTGAACAGGCTACCATACATATATTAGGGAAAGGAAAACAGCAAAGGTTGTTTACATTGAGGACACATGGCAACCAGGTGGTTGGCGCTGGTCTGTGAAGCTTACGAAGCAGCAATCAAAGGAAGACGATAACAACACAATAGAAGTCTTCTTCATGGGCCATCGCACACCCATAGAACACGGCTCCAACTGTCAAGTGTAATGCCCCTGCCGACATTTACTATCACATACTGCCGCCACTTATGGTCACGGCAATAGGATGTACTTTTTTATTTGAAGAAAAAACGATCCCAGATTTGACGAAACTTACAATATAAACACATAATGTGACCGAGAGTGTTAGACGCTATCGAATGCTGAAAACTAAAGGTCTTCAGCATTAAAATAACAGAATTATAGGCGTATCTTTGAATGGGCGTATCTTTGAATGGTCCCATGTTCTCGTTTGACAAGAAATGATGCGAGATATGACGAGATATTCAATTTTGTCACTTCAAACTAGTCAAGTGAATCTTGAACAATAGAAAAATAAAATCTCTGGCATTCAAATGGCAGAGATATAGACATTTGTTCGAATTCTCGAATATTCTCGTTTGGCGGGAGATGGTACGAGATGTGGCGAGATATAAGTTATTATCTTGTTAAGCTCCCAAAACGCAACAAAATGCTGAAAACTGCTCCTCTTTAGCCGAAAAGGTGACCAAGTTATAAGCATTTCTGTGAAATCTCGTAATTTCTCGTTTGACGGAAAACAGAGCGAGATTCTACGAGACTTGCAATTAACTGCATTAATGGCAAGGGAATGCTACCTCATGCAGAAAACTAGACACTTGTAGTATAAATATTAACAGAGATAGAAGCAAAAAACTTATTATTTTCAGATTGCCAAGTTTTACCCCAAAATTTGGTTACCATGGTAACAGCAGCGCAAAGCTACATGTACGAAGGAATAAGGCAATGATCCTAGTTTTAGATGCGACAAAAAAAATTGTTATATGCTAAATATTTTTTTAGATATTGCGGAAAGATGATATGTTACAGTGTTTCCAGTACCACGCCCCCTGGTGGCTATTTCCGAAAAATGAAAAAACAAGTTCGAGATAATACAAAACAACAGAAAATGTTTCACTTTCAGAACCTTAGCTGTAAAACTGCGACCTGTAAATCGTATTTAATGAAATCTCGAAAAGTCCCATTTGACGACACATGGCACGAGATTTTGCGAGACTTACATTAATTTCGCATAGAGCATATTAAATGCTACGCATTGCAAAAAACTAGGCCTCTCTAACTTAAAAAATGAGAAATTTGGAGGGAAATTTTCGAATTTTCTGATTTTCCCCCCAAAAAACGTTATCATGGTAACCATTGACCGGAAAAATTTGCCAGCACTTGGAAAGCTAACATAGTGAGGAATAAAATGAGCTACATATTATGCGGCTACGATTATTATTGACGAAGATATGAAGAAAATAAAGATTTTAGGTTTTTTGGTGACCCTGACCTTGACCTTTGACCGATCATCACCAAAAACAATAGGCTCCGAGGAGAACAGATCTTACAGTTTATGTATAAGTTTCAGAGCGATTGCTTAAAAACTGTGGCCTCTAGCGCGTGTACATACAGACAAACAGACAGACAAACAAACAAACAA
The DNA here is from genome assembly GCA_026874595.1 of Sipunculus nudus. NCBI lineage: Eukaryota > Metazoa > Annelida > Sipuncula > Golfingiida > Sipunculidae > Sipunculus > Sipunculus nudus. The sequence continues at coordinate 69,882,060 of CM049310.1, forward strand.
ACATACGCGGGTGATCAACATGCTTGCGAAAATCGAAGATTTCCGGCAAGCAACAAACATACTGACAAACTGACCCAAGATTGAGACCAGTTGACTTAATCATGTAATGGAGAAACCTCAGAGGAAGATAATAAGCTATAGTTTATGTAAATGAGGTTTATACTTTTGGAGATATGGCCAAAAAATGATATGTTGTGGAAGTTTGAGTGCACCGCCCCCTAGCGGCCTTATCTGGAAAATGAAAAATTCGTTTCGAGATTTTAGTGTAAGACATAAGATGTAATAGTTTTAAAAGGATTCTTTCAAAACTGTGGCCTGTAGAATGCTATATGTGAGACGCAAGAACCGGCAAGCAGGCGAATTTGAGGACAACTGAGAAACAGACGGACACACAGACAAAGTAACTCAAGATTGAGACCAAATAAATACACCAGGTTTTTGGAAAGACCCAGAGGAAGAAAATAAGCTATAGTTTATGTAAATGAGGTTTATAGTTTTGGAGATATGGCCAAAAAATGATATGTTGTGCAAGTTTGAGTGCACCGCCCCCTAGCGGCCAATTCTGGAAAAGGAAAAATCCGTTTCGAGATATTAGTGTAAGACATAAGATGTAATAGTTTTAAAAGGATTCTTTCAAAACTGTGAGCTGTAGAATGCTATATGTGAGACGCCATAACCGGTAAGCAGGCGAGTTTGATGAAAACTGAGAAACAGACGGACACACTGACAAAGTGACTCAAGATTGAGTCAAAATGACTCCACCAGGATTTAGAAAAGACTCAGAGGAAGAAAATATGCTATAGTTTATGTAATTGAGGCTCACAGTTTTGGAGATATCGCCAAAACATGATATGGTGGAGAGGTTTGCATACAGCGCCACCTAGCGGCTGCATTCAAAAAATGGAATAACTGTTTCGAGATAATAGTGTAGGACTTACGCTGTGTCAGTTTCAAAAAGATTCCTGCAAAACTGTGACCTCCAGGGCAAGATTACTGAAATCTCGAAATATCTCGTTTGACGAGATATTATACGAGATATCGCGAGACCTGTAATAAAATCTTGCAGTACTTGTTAAATGCTACCTGATGCAAAAAACTAGACCTCTCTAGCTGTAAAACTGCCAAAGTTAGAAAAATAAGGCCCCTTATTTTCGAATATCATGACTTTTTCCCAAAAATTCGTAACCATGGTTACGGAAAATTTGAGTCAGCTACACACCAGATGACAGGCCTTGGAATGACGTTTAAAATGAGCTATGTTTGAAGAAGATACGACTAATAGTGACAAAGATATGAAGAAAACACCATTTTGAGAAGTTTTGATGACCTTGACCTTTGACCTATATTGACCAAAAACAATAGGCTTCTTGCATTTTTGATTATCTATAAAGTGTGTAAGTTTGAAAGTGATTGGTGCAAAATTGAGACCTGTAGAGAGATGACAGACAAACAGACAAACAGACAAACAGACAGACATCCGCGACTGACCAACCAGCTTGCGAAAATCGAAGATTTCCGGCAAGCAATAATTTCCCTCACAGTTAATCTTGAAATGCAACCATCGTTTCATATGTCTGTTTAAGTGTAAAATGCTGCGTTAATAGTATTCCAAACATTATAATCCACTCTCACGTCATTAATTTCCCCATAACGAAATTTATTACAATAGTGAACGTTATTACAATAGTGAACGTGTCGAGCAACCACTATTGTAATAACGGTCACTATTGTAATAAAAAATAGCCGTCAGTTTTATCTCACCACTGAAGAAATAATTTTTTTCCCAAATTTAACGAAATTCATAAAAGTAAAAGGTTAGGGATCTTAAATATTCAGAATACATTTGCAATCCTCTCATACGTGTTTATTTATGCCACAAACGACATTTATTACAACAGTAACAATTATTGCATTATTAAACGCAAATAGTTCGTCCCATTTTTTAATGTTAAAATTGGAGTTCTTTTATAATTTTGTGGTCTGGGATTTTCATTTTTTATTTACCAAGCTGAGCCAACTTTATTTTGCTATCTATATCAGTATAATAAAACGCTGGATTAACGCAGTGTTATCTTATCCTCATTATTCATTATAAGCGAGTAGTTAGAAAATTACAGTTAATGGAAAGTACATTCGTTGTGAGTGAAATGCAATTCTAAAAGGTAATTAAATGTTTAACTAAAAAATGTCCTGAGAACTTACTCACACGGCATTAGTGAACGCGAGAAATGTGTATTATGTTGAAATATATTGCAATTGAATGTAAATATATTGTAAGTAATTTAGAAATCTTTTATCGAATCAGGGAATAAACGAAGAATCCAGCCAAACCTAATGGACTGAGGAGACTCAATAGATTCACCTGATATGGGGACATGCTGGAGGAAACATTAAACCCCCATATGACATATAATATATAAATCTATCTCGCTGGGAAATTTCCGTGTTAGTTTCTGAAGTTAATGAGGACAGATGTTATGGGACCTGTAATTAGATTCTTAAGAGGATCGAATCCACTGCGACATAAAAAAAGAGAGAAATGTGTTCCTTAGCTAAGAAAATAGCTTGAGCAGACGTAGAATTAAAACAAACTAAGTCAACCAAGAATATACAAGGGAAAAGTTGATCTGTGGAACAGATCTAGTATCTCCTCTGCCTGTTGTGGATATACCTGGAAAAAATTGTGAACACCTATTTGAAATTTAAGATGGGTCAATGTCACCCACTGAGTTTACTGTGAGTTTGAAAACTGCATCAACATCATCCATATTCGAACATGACCTAGCCCTCATGAAGAAGGTAAATGCTGCGAATTTGGTGACTGTGCTTCATTTTTTACGAATTATTGCGTAACATTTATTTAATCATTATTGCCTCTGTGACCTTGAAAAAATGTTTCAAGGTCATCAATATTCGAACTCGAATTAGCCCTTAATTAGGCAAAACAATGCTGCAAGTTTGGTGGCTGTAACTGAAACTCTTTTCGAGTTTTAGTGTTAAAATCATTTCAGCATTATCGCCGCTGTGACCTTGAAAATGGGCCCAGGTCATCTATGTTCGAACTTGACTTAGCCATTGATTAGGTGCATTAAAGCTGCATATTTGGTGACTGTACCTGAAGATCTTTTCCAGTTATTGTGTTAACATCCTTCTAGCATTATCGACACTGTGATCTTAAAAACGTGTCAAGGTCATCCATGTCTTACCCTTGATAAGATGCATCAATGCTGCATGTTTGGTGGCTGTATTTGATATTCTTTTTGAGTTTTACCGTTAACATCTTATCTGTGACGGACGAAGGGCACGACGAACGGACGCTGACCATTTCTATGGAGGTGGCAGGGGATAATAATAACCCAATCATAGGGGGCGTAGCCAAGTAGGCCCACAGGGCCACGCCCCAACCCCCGGTCCTACCTTTGGTACTACCAGTTATCCCGGGATTTCACTTTGTATAATCATAAAATTCCTGTGCTTGCGTGGCACTGATGTCAGTTCACATGCAGATACAATGAGCTACATCCTTAGGATGAAATATCGGAGTTTGCCATGGGACAACCAAGTAAACTTTAACCCCATAACTTATAAGACGGCTGAGGTGTCTATGAAACATGTACACGCATTGCAATTGCAGTAATTAATACATTATTTATCGATAACGCTAGACAGCATATATAATAAAATATATTTTTTTTATTTATTTATTTATCTTGCACAATAGTTCTAAATCTGTACTGGTACAATTGCCAAGCCTACCGGATTGCCATTTGTACCATGATATATATATATATACCACAACATACCTCAAACGCAGTTAAACAAAACAAGGTTGAAACCAACCTGGCGGCAATTTTCACATTTACATTTTTACAATGTCTGTCATACGGGGGTGAGAAAGTAACAAATAAAAGTAATTTCTTGCAATATAAATATAATATAAATATAATCATATAATAATTGATAGGATAAATAAAGACGTATCTGTGTTCACATGATGACAATCTAAATGACATTAGATACAACTCGAGTGCACTGGATGTTTGGATGTCTATATACATACTAGTTTGAAGCAACATATGTTGGTCATTTAAAATCAACCGCGCATTTATCAGCAGCTTGCCTCAAAGTATCACGTGATCTCATCAAGCACTGAACCCTTGTCAACCATGAAAACACTCTGGTTTTCAGGTGTTTATATCGAGCCGCTTATAAACACCCGGGTGTTTTTACTACTCATGTTATAAGGGCTGATGAATTAATGAATAAACGGAACGGCATTATAAGACCTATTATACCTCGAATCCCCGATAAATTATTTAACAGCAAATATATATGGTCAAAATCAGTACTCACCCCTGACAATAATGCTTGAAATACGTTTATGTATATTAAATATTTTTTCAAAGTCCATTTACACAAACTTGAAACTATTACAATGTATTGAGATTTATTTTGACAGAATTATACTACTTTAAAGGGAACCTTAAACATTTTGGTAAAAGCACGTCTTGTGTCTATAAGTAGACACCAGTGTTTTCTGCATAAACTCAGACTTTTTTAAACACGTTGGTATTCAAATGTAACACTGGTGTATTGTACAAAACATTAGATGTGTCTCCATTTTTTACACTGTACTGCATGTGTTCGGGATTCGCTATGATCATTATTGTGTTATATGTTTAATTACTTTTTGTTTGATTAATTTATACCTTTAAAAGGGCACGGTAGGTGGCGTCACCTGACTTGTTGATGAGAAAACTCTCCAAAATAGATGAACATGCCAAATGCAGACCAACACATTGAACCACTCCTGAGATATGAGCAATTTTCACCTAAAACATATGTATGGATGGACGCCACACGAAAACAATTGCAGATAGCGCCACCAGTCTTGAATATAAGATGGAGGAATCCCAGGTCAATGATCATGAACAATTTCATTCCAATCTGGCCATTAGTTTTTATACTTTTAATGTTTACAGTATTGCAAAGTGGCATTGATGGGATATTAACGGCACATAAAAACAAGAAAAGGACAGAAGATGGCGCCAATAATCTTCCGCAGAAGACAAAACTATCCAAAACCTTTAGTGAACTTGATTTTTGGACCATTCCATGCATCACGTATAGAGATATTTATGATTTTATATGATTGTCGCCATATTTGGCAATACTCAAGGTCAAAGCCTATCTCATAGGAAAGGTCATGACCCCATGTTAAATATACATCATCCCAAACCCAAATCTATGTATATATGTAATATAATAGAAATTTGTCCATTTGTTTTTTACTTATAATCCTTACAGTACTGTCAAGTGGCACTGATAGGGATATTATACGGCACGAAAACAATAAAAGGATAATAGGTGGCGCCACAGGTTTCCGGTATATGACCACACTATCCAAGATCTTCGGTCAACTTGATTTTTTGAGCAATCCATGCAAGAATTCTTGAGATATTAAAGAATGAGTGTAATTTTCCCAGAAAAAATGGACCTGTTCAAGGTCAAGGTCACTCTCATAGTAAATGTCATGACCGCATTTTAAATAGGCAGCATCTTTTCAGCCATATCTATGCACATGTCATGTTTGATAAAGATCCGGGAAATGTTTTCATCTCGCTTGAAAGAAATCTTTTCAAGTATAATTAATTAAGTAAGATTGATTTCAACATTTGGAATACTATAATTCCCCAGCATTTTACACTTGAACACAAATATAAAAAGATGGTGGCATTTCAAGATGAACTATGAGGGAAATATTCTTCAGTTTTGAGATACAGTGGCGGCTATTTTTTATAATTATAGTGACCGTTAATACAATAGTGGTTGGTCGACACGGTCACTATTGTAATAACATTCACTATTGTAATAAATTTGGTAATTGCTATAATTAATTATATAAGAGCGGATCATAAAGTTTGGAATACTACAATTCTGCAGCATTTTAGAATTGAACTCAAATTTAAAAAGATGGTGGCATTTTAAGATGAACGACGATAGAATTATTTCTTCAGTGGTGAAAAAAAGGTGGCCGCTAGTATTTATTGCAATAGTGACCGTTATTACAATAGTGGTTGCTCGACACTGTCACTATTGTAATAACGTTCTCTATTGTAATAAATTTTGTATAAGGTATAATTAATTAAATAAGGATGGATTACAACGTTTGGAATACTATAATTCCCCAGCATATCACACTTGAACACAAATATAAAAAAAGATGGTGGCATTTCAAGATGAACTTTGAGGGAAATATTCTTCGGTTTTGAGAAAACGTTGGCGGCTATTTTTTATTATAATAGTGACCGTTATTACAATAGTGGTTGCTCGACATGGTCACTATTGTAATAGCCTAAACTATAGTAATAAACTTCGTATTAGGTATATTTAATTAAGTAAGGATGGATTACAACGTTTGGAATACTATAATTTCGCAGCATTTTACACTTGTAAACAAATACAAAAAGATGGTGGCATTTCTAGATGAAATATAAGGGAAATTATTTCTTCAGTGGTTATGTAAAAGTATCGGCTATTTTTTATTACAATAGTGACCGTTATTACAAAAGTGGTTTCTCGACACGGTCACTATTGTAATAACGTTCACTATTGTAATAAATTTCGTATTAGGTATAATTAATTAAATATGGATGGATTACAACGTTTGGAATACTATAATTCCCCAGCATATCACACTTGAACTCAAATATAAAAAGATGGCGGCATTTCAAGATGAACTTTGAGGGAAATATTCTTCAGTTTCGAGATAACGGTGGCGGCTATTTTTTATTACAATATTGACCGTTATTACAATAGTGGTTGCTCGACACGGTCACTATGGTAATAACGTTCACTATTGTAATAAATTTCGTATTAGGTATGATTATTTAAGTAAGGACGGATTACAACGTTTGGAATACTATTATTCCGCAGCATTTACACTTGAACACAAATATAAAAAAATGGTGGCATTTCAAGATGAAATATGAGGGAAATTATTTTTTTCAGTGGTTAGATGAAAGTACCGGCTATTTTTTATTACAATAGTGACCGTTATTACAATAATGGTTGCTCGACAGGGTCACTATTGTAATAACGTTCACTATTGTAATAAATTTCGTAATTTGCTATAATTAATGATGTATGAGCGGATTATGAAGTTTGGAATACTACAATTCTGCAGCATTTTAGAATTGAACTCAAATTTAAAACAATGGTGGCATTTTAAGATGAACGACGATAGAATTATTTCTTCAGTGGTGAAATAAAGGTGGCCGCTAGTTTTTATTACAATAGTGACCGTTATTACAATAGTGGTTTATCGACTCGGTCACTAGTGTTATAAAGTTCACTAGTGTAATAACATATGAAATACAAAGTGATACGTTTTTGGGGAAACAGAGTAGGAATTGTGTGGGTTTTTTTTCGGAAATGTCATTTGTTTGAAAGAATCTCGACAAATCTAGGAAAATTTTTCGCCTGCAACATCAACCACTATTGTAATAAAAAATTATTACAATAGTGGTTGCATTTGCAACCACTATTGTAATAATTATTACAATAGTGACCGTTATTACAATAGTGGTTGGCAAAAACTGGCCCTTACCAACCACTATTGTAATAATTATTACAATAGTGAACGTTATTAAAATAGTGGTTGCAACAAACCTGTCCAGTGAATAGCCGGTCGGACGGATGGACTATGATAGGCATAGGACCATGACTATAGCACAGATGACTTATAGTCAGCTGAACTAAAAATCCGTTCTATGGTGGAATATTCTGTCAAATATTAAAATACACAATGTTCAAATGTGTGCTTGACCAGTATCATTGGTCTAAGAGCAGTCTAAATATAGTTAAAATTCTGTAAAGTATGACCAACAAAAAAATCAACAACCCTGATGACAGCAGTGATGGTGTTAGTCTTCTCACTACTGACGTATTTGTTTAGAGTGTATTAGGATCGGTGATGGGCTTTAATCATAATGGACGAATCGGGAATATTTGGTGTCCCGTATGGAAACAGGCATGCAGGTCAGAAAGAAGAAAGAGGAATTAAACATATTATAAAGGAATTAAACATATTAACAACACAAATGGAAATTCGTACATATATATCCGGTCAATATGATCTGTTATGCACCAATAACAGTGACGGGGAAAGAGATCTGGCGGCAAACATGGAATCTACTCTGACAACAGGCTTTTGAACAAGACTGTCGTCTTTTTAGGGCTGGTGTTTATTTTTCTAGTTTATTATTTTGCCCCGGTGAATAAATATGACAGGAGTCTATTTAAGACCCGGCGACTGATCAAGGAAATACGGTATGAAACGAAAATGAGAAAGAGAGGGCAAGACATTGTAACAACTCATAGACTTTTTTATATGAACACAAAATATGGTTAATATGGTTATTATAGAGCAGTTCTCCATATCTTCCTGAAATATCTTCATAACAGTTACACGCCAGTTTTACTTCTGCTGTATGAGACCATAGGTTGTTTTCACTCAACAGACATATTTACAAGGTTGTAAAACAGTTGTTGAATGGAATCTCTACACCTTATACACAGCTCGGTCATATTTTTATAACTCCACCTCTTTCTGGGTTTTCTTAATATCAATTACACTCCGGTTATACATCTGCTATATGAGATCAGAGTTTATTATTTTTACAACAAGAATATTTTACATGGTTGTTAATCAGTTGTTGAGTAAAATTTCTACAATTTTTACACTGCTTTGTATTTTTTTTAATCTGCGAGGTTTGAAGTATATATGAATAACAGTATTGTATCAAGTTCATGTGAAGTCTTGTATTTGCATGTACAGTATAAAATACAAGAATTCACATAAACTTAATAGTATAGTATTGTTTTGTAGGTTTTAGTACTTGTTTACAGAAAACTCTTTCGGAACTAAAGGGGAAGATCACTTATCCTTTTCTCGGATTCCTACTGCTGTTTCAACTGGACATCTTGGAATTTAAAAATGTCAGAGATACCAGGGGTGACGGATGAAGGAGAGGACCGGCAATACAGATACGGATACAGCAAGTGTACACCCCGGTGGATTCAGTTTTGTAACAATCCAAAAGTGGTGACAGCCTGGCTGTTCTGGATGTCATTCGTATCAAGCGAGTATACCAAATGTTTTTATTAGAGACACAAAACGGTGGCACATTAATATTAATGATATTTGTGTAAGTTAAGGGTGCTGCCTACAAATCATACAATAATAATAATAATAATAATTATATAGAAATACAAAGAAACTAATCAATTCGATAATATTCACCAAGTCCTAATCTTTCCAATCTTTGATAACAAATGTGATAATAAAACATCTGTTCTCTTTTACTTAGGTTTCGTGAATCATGGGATAACCAAAATAAACATCCCAGACATTGAACGTCGCTACGATCTGTCCAGCTCTCAATCAGGTCTTATACCAAGCAGCGGACACTTCTCCGCGGCCTTGCTTGTTTTACCGATCACCATATTCGGTTCTCACTTCCATCAACCACGTATTCTGGCAATCTGTAAGAATATACGCATTCATATCAGGACATTTAAGTTTTGCATTTGAAGTTTTGCAACTGGAACTTTTTTCTGATATAAAAAACATGAATATTCGTTTATATTAATAACACCAAGATACTTATCTAGGACTGTTTCCATATATCTCACGAATACTGCTCAAGATGTAAACCACAAGTTATATAAAAAATAACATAGCTTACATTCTACTTTAATGTTTTAATTTCGTTATGCCATTACTGGTTTCGCAAGGAAAAATATCTGCAGAAATATCTTCTCCTGTATTTTTTAATCAGATGTCATTCTACTTTTTTCTGAGTTAAGACGTATCATCTAACACGCTTAACATGATGCTGAGGGGCTTACTAACTGTTGGGAATGGCTATCCAGTGTCTAGCCAAATATCGTCAAAGTATCGAAACCATAAGTATTGTGCTACCAGTACTTGAAAACGTCACTTAAGGGTGCATTGTTTTAATTTTCAGCCGCATTTATCATGTCGATGGGATCCCTGCTGATGGCTCTACCCCAGTTCACTTCCGGTCCATACGGATACGAGGATGTCATCAAGGACACGTGTGACGTCACAGGTATAGAATGTATTCCATCAGACGCTGAACCTGAACATGTGCCTCGACATGGGACCTATTGTAATCTTCGAATTATTTTTCTTCGAATAAAGGATGTACGGTGACCATGACCTCATTAACATTATAACGACCTTGGCATTGGAGTTACTCAGAACCAGATTTCTATTTTGAATACAATATACATAAAAATATGTAATGTTCCATTACCTATTTTTATTAAAAACTAGTGTTACTGAAGATACAATGCCAGTCGAAATGCTGGATCGCCTATATGTGTCGCACAATTTGATTACATTTACAGTCATAAAATTTACAGTTTGTTCTTTTAATCGCCGCACCAACAGCAAATTGCGCAGCTTCAGCGATGTGTTTCGTGAAAGTATGCCATAAATGTAACTGTCGAGGCAACACAATACATTTAAATTAACCAGTCGGTTTAAAGAATATTATCCTCATTACAACAGTTTCTTAAAGAATTACATGTTTATCCAATTAAACTCTGATATCAAATTAAGAAAACACCATATCCCAAATTTGTTGCAGGTAATGTTACGCTGTGTGGCCAGACAAGCTCAGGGTTATCTGTTTACCTGTACGTGTTTATCTTGGGTCAGATACTCCAAGGTGTAGGCGCGACAGCAGTCTACAGTCTTGGGGTCGTTTTTATTGACTCCAACGTTTCTGCCAAAGATTCACCTGTATACCAAGGTAAAACAACCTTAATACATATTATGGTTTGTTAAAATTTGTGTCAAGATACAATAATGAGCGGGTAACCTGTACCTCTAACGAGACTCGATCGATAATCATGGACTAACAGGATCATAAACCAAAGGAAACAATTTCCAAGACTCAGTGGTACCATGAGGTTTCATTTCAAATTTGGTAATGGAATACATGCGATTTTGTGAAAAGGAAAGTGATAGTCTCCTTATACTTATGGGGGGAGTTCCGGACGCCGGTACAGGATGTGTTCGTGTTTTCCTCCGTTGAATTTCTGTTGTTTTCACCTGTCCGTCAACTTACCAGTTATACCTGAAAAAAAAGTAATAAGACGCAACAATTTTATTGTGTTCTAGTGTTATATTCCATATTATTCCGTATTATACAAAATTATATATATATATATATATAAAATTACAGTTTTATATTTGACTGTTTTAGCTATAGTGAACCTTGGGCTGGTCTTTGGTCCGGCTGTAGGCTACCTTGCCGGAAGCCAGCTTCTGACCTTTTACGTCGAGTTCTACAAGAATACCGTGAGCGGGTACGTACATTATTTATAATATACACCTTATTGAGTGATATGAGTTTTTATGCGCATCTCTTAAGTAAAATTTACTACATGAGGTCCTGCAAGCTGTATGAAATGCTTTTCTCCAGTTTCATTCAGTGTCTTTTCTTGTCAGTGCCTAGTTCTAAAGCCTTCTTCTGATGGCAATTTAATATGTACCTTCCAAATATAACAGGTGGCACATTTGAGAGAGAAAGAAAAAACATTTTCCATGATATGATTAATCTCATATCAAGTTTGACGGTCAGACTAAAATGTTTTATTTTGTCATTTCAAACTACAATGAGTTAATTTTATTTGAACTCGGTATCAGTGTCATAGGATTCAACAGTAATAACGTATTAACAGATGCCATAGTATTGGATCACTTCACTGTGTTCCCTTGATCTTTTCCCTGTCTAACGTTACTTTGACAGAACACTTCGCCTTTAGTCTTGACTTGAAGTCATATAGATTTCCATTTTTGTTGTAAGGGGGGGGGGGGTCCGTCCTCCATATTTATCCCTTGCATCCAAGGGATTTCTACCACAACATCATGTGCAACCCCTCAGTGTACAAAGACAACCTTTTGCATTTGATTTAAAATTGTTCATTCTATTTGCAATTCTCATAATTTTCGGAGCTAGATATTCATATCTGCAGGAAATGATCCTTGCACCCGCGCCCGCGGAAATTAACCGAGGATTGTTGTGCTTAAGCAACGCATTTGGGCTGTATTTTTAGAAGTGCTACCACGCCTAGTTTTTTTAAATAGCGAATCTCTGTTTTGTCCTTGTATTGCAACAAATCATCATGGCATTGCCAGTCCTGGATTTTTCTTATCCGTTTCTCTCAATAGAAGATCGATTTGTAACCAAATGTTTATTAAATTACATGTAATTTTAGTGATGGTTGAAAAAATAGAATAGAGGTTTCCAGGTTCTCACTGCTGAGCAATTTAATTAAACTTAACCCAAACATCTGATCAGCTGAGCCATGTACATGTAATACAAATTATTAATTTAGTTATCCATTTTTCATTTGCAACGTGAAGGGACAACATAACAAGTAATGAATGCTTTTCCATGGTTAAGCAAAAATCAGCCGCATGTATAGTGAAACGACTCACGACTCGCGAAAATTGTTTTGACGCTCTGATTAGGCCAATTAAAGTTTGTTTTTCTCAGGCACAGCGGGCGTTCATTTTGACCCCTGCACACAAAAAAATATTTTGGTTTGCAATAAAATTATACAGGTGTTCAGGTCTAACTCTCTGTTGTTTCTTTCGCAATAGTAATGTTATAAAATTTCGATATAATTTTGTTTTGTTATGACGTGTTTTTCCTGTTTCTCAAAATAATCATTGTCAAAATAATGCTGTCCCTGATCATGCGAACCTGTTATCGAAACTATACAATTAAAAGGTAATACAAAAGTACTCTCGCATTGATTTATGAAAAAAGTGCCTGAGAAACCAACCTTGTTTTGCTTACACTAATAAACAATTGTACCTCTACCCCTGATCGACTTCGCCTGTGGCATTTTTTGTTGTGTGTCAATGTGCAAATAGGTCCAGGCTATCCATGGATGACCCTCGATGGGTTGGGGCGTGGTGGCTAGGCTACCTGATATCATCAGCTTTACAATTAACAGTGGCAATAGGGATAGGTGCCTACCCTCGTAAGCTGCCAAGTAAGTATTGTATTATGTTATTTATTACTACACGTGTTGAATAAACTGCTTATATAATGTTTATCAAATTTGGATGGATTTTAATCCGAACGAAACGAATATCTACAAATAAAGCCTAACAGATTTAATCCACTATTTTACATTTTCAGAACCTCAGAGCACTCGTGAGTACAGTTTGTCAGAGAAGCACCAGGATGAAACCAAAGTATCAAGTGATGAGGAACAACAAACCAGCACTTTAAGAAACGTAATTGGAATAATGAAAGCGACATTTTGCCATCCAACTCTTATGCTCGTCGTTGCCACGATGATTTTTCAAGATTTGATTATCGGTGCAATCTCTCCATTTTTTACGAAATTTGTTCAAAATCAGTTCCAAGTGACACCTTCCTGGGCTGCTCTTGTGGGCGGTAGGTCCTTTGATTACGTTAACCTTCAGATATAAAGTATCAGATTTCTGTTTCTGTAGATTCTTTATGCCTCTCTCTCTCTCTCTCTCTCTCTCTCTCTCTCTCTCTCTCTCTTTATCCCCTATGTCAGCAGGGGGAGACCACTTTTACACATCCACTTTCCTAAATTTGTCCTCTATTTATACAGGAATTTTGTTTTCCATTCGCAAAAGTAAGGATTAAAGTTCGTTGACTCAGTGTTTCATGATTTCCAGGTTTAGCAACAGTCGTGGGTGCAGTTAGTGGAATGCTTGGGGGAGGTATCATCGTTCGGGCACTGAACCTTAAGATTAAGGGAATGCTGGTGTTTGTGCTCATAGTTTCCTTGACTTTTCCTGTTACACTTCTTGGATTCTACCTCGCCAGATGCGACAACGGGCCTATTGCGGGTGTTACGGTTAATTATGGAAACACGTGAGTTTCTGTTAGATACTAATCATACTCGGCGAGTTATATGTTGTTCCTTTTTCTTTTTTTTTGTTAAGGATAGATCAATAGCCTGTTGGTGGCAATGTTTATTTGACGAGGTTGATGGTATCCATACGATAAGATTGATATATTATTATTAAACCTGGATTTCGGGTTTCTATTATAACATTTTGTAAAGACGTTAGAGTGAAACTCTGATGTTCTAAACGCGAACAGGGGAACGACTTAACTACTAAGCTCCATCACATCTCTCCCCTACGTTACTCGTCTTTGTCCCTGGTAACTGGCTGCAGAAAAAAAATATGTACCAAGCTTGATAAATAACAAGCCTCGGTATCCACAACAAAATAAGATTACTTTCAACGACTAAAAAACTATCATACCATGCCCATTGAACTCTATGTATTTGCATATACACTTCAACCATACTTAAGCCTTGTCCTGGAGGGATTGCTCGTGTCTTTCTAGATCCTCAAGTGGCGTGGCGAGTGACTGTAACGCCCAATGCCGGTGCACTACGGCTTTCTACACACCAGTCTGTGGTGGTGACAACCTGCAATACTTCAGCCCTTGCCATGCAGGTTGCCAACATTTTATCACTGTCAATGAGGAAAAGGTAAGTAAGGCTATATAAGGACAAGTGTTTGCTGAACAGTACCTTTACGAATGGGCGCAATTCGTTGGGGACCGGGGGACGTCTCATCACGTTTTGACCCAGGGGGGACATACCATAATATCCCCCTACACACACACACATTTTACTAATAAAATGAATGTAATTTTGTCATTAAATAAAGGTTCTAATTGCACCCCGTAAGTTAATAACAAAAATGTGGCCTAGGGTTGCAATGTTTCTCCAATATTAATGAGTTGTTGTCTTATAGATACAACTAAAATATCAATATGACTGATAATATAACATGATACATCCGCTTCAACGACATTACGGTCAATCAGACAATGAAGGCTCAAATTGAAACCAGAAATTCGTGTAACTTTAATATAGTAGAAATTCTCGGGCAAGAGGTTTTACTTTTTGTTGGTTTCTGCAAAAGCAAAACCATTCCTTGTTATTTTATGCCCATACTGCTTCAATATTGCTTATATTTTTATCAAAACTTCATAATTTTTCCTCTACACAAACTGGGGAGGGGGGAGGCAGCCTGTCCCCAACTACACCCTTGACCGATACCTACCTTTGACACATCCTGTCAATTGTGACATTATTAATACTACCTATATATAACCTATTTATCACCGCACGGTGAGTTCAGAAAAAGAGTCCATATTTTCATATTTGACCATTTTTGGCAGTGGAAATAAAAGTACGGTACACTTTTGGACAATAGGGGTTGCTGTTGTTGTTGTTAAACAATGTATACCCCTTTACAAGAGCCTGTGTGTGTGCTGGGGGGGGGGGGGGGGCTGCCTTTACTTTAACTTCATGGAACATATTCAAGGCAGATGTAAAAGACGCACTTTTGGAAAAAGAAGTATCATATGAAGTAATGGCAACCCCAGGAACAGAACGGTTTTGCTTTAAAGGAAGCAGAACTGACAAAAAACCCTATATCTAATAAAAATCCAGAAGTTGTTTTAAAATCATATTAGAACCAAAAAAGGATACATTACTTTATATCTGAGAGAGTGTTCTCTCTGTTATTCATATATTTTATATTTTCATTCATTTTCATACGATACTTTAACAATTAATTTTGTTTTCAAAATTGTAAACAGTGTACGCTTTTTTAAGCACCCAGTAAGAGCAAGCCACTTTTTAATAGGCTTATATTAAACAACATGAAAATATTTCAAAAGTTTTTTTCCCTCTATCATGTTTTTATCTACCTTAAAACTAAAATTTTAAGTATGATCTAATAAAATATTCTAATTTTATTTTTCAACAAGAAGGCGCACAGTAGAGCAAAAGAAAAAGGACACTTTTTAGGTATTGTCATGTATTTTAACATTAGTCCACAAAAATGGCTTACTTTTACTGGGTGCTTAAAATAGCGCACCTTTTAAAAGAAATTAAATGTTACAAAGTCAGTGTCTTCATTGTAAATCTAAAATGTTTGTTCTTAATCTGTCAGCATTACTTCAACTGCTCCTGTGTGATCTTACCCAGAAATGAAAGCATGGCGACCCCATCCGCTACGGCAGGCAGCTGTGAAACCGATTGTTACGCTATGCCAATCTTCCTTGTCTCCGCAGTGTTGAGTTTCTTCCTCATTTTTGGGGAGCATATACCTTGCCAAAACATTATGCTAAGGTAATAAGTTAAATGAATGGAGGGGGTTCCTGCTTTCATGGATGTATTGTACAAATGTTCTCCTAATCAAACAATTATAAAACGTCGGTTGACCGTTGACCTATGTTTAAATCCTCCCTTGATTTATGCTAGTATACAGTCATTTGGCTTAAGTGTACTAACTAATAACGCTGTTCTAAGATTAATAATTAAGAAACGATGATTATTATCGCACAAAATATGTGATTGTGTCTAATGGTGGTCAATGATGGGGATTTTTTTATTATTTCAAGGTCGGTTCCTGAAAATCAACGCGCAATTGTGATAGGCATTCAACAGGCTTTAACCAGGTTTCTAGGTAAGCTATGTAATGGTCAGTTAGCTTATACAACCGTTGGATTTATATTGTATTAAATAAAAATAAAAGTAATTCTCAAAATATATGTTTTTATAAACATATAATAATAATAATATATTTTAAATAAAGCGCTATCGTAAAAAATATATAACTAGATGTGACTTTGGGTAATTTTCGAGTAGATTTACTTGTATATTAATATAAAATGTTGTTAGCAGGTGTGGGGACGAAATCGGATTTCATTAAAATAAATCTGTTTTTGTAACATTGTGCGATTGCTTATTTCTATGAGTAATTAATTTGAAATCTAACTAAAGTATAACAGGTGGTTGATATTATCATTGCATTTTCAATTTATATCTGTGAACTATTAAAGAGTCATAAATACCTACTGAAATACTGCAATGTTGGATGGGACAGTAAACTAAAAGATGTGAATAACTCACAAAATAAAAGATTGTACACAATATCAGTGTTAAACTGGAGGTACGTCTGTCATTATACTGTTATTTCTTTTTCTTCTATCGTTTGATGTTTTCTTATGTCTATTTCTATTCATGGCTTTCCTTTTTGTCTATAACTTTTACTACCTTTCTTAAGTAAGCTTCTGTATATTACAAAATGTAGAGATGTATGACTTATTTGTTTGGAAAAAAACAAAATGCTATCACGGCTAAGATTTAGGGGTGCAATATATAATCGATATATCGGCATATCGCGATACGGTTATTCGCATATTGCGTACGATATTTCGATATATGGAAAATATCGATATTTTCGATATTTTGTTAAACGTGCCTAAAAATATGATTTTTAGTAGTACTAATAATGTTTCTGTTACAAATATAGACATCTAAATGGGCTGGGATTTATGGCAACCTTTAAAACCTGAAAGCCTCTAACTTTTTTTAGACGTTCAGTAGGAAATGTCCAAGCAGGCCTGACATACCAAAGAGCAAAGGTCCGTCACAAGAAATTTGCATGTCTGCTTTGACTCATCTCCATACAGCAAAAAGATAGAAGTGCTAAATGCTGTAATAATAATTAAACAATCTTTAATATTCTTTTCTCACATCTTATTATAATTTTAGGACGATCAAGTGTCAAGTTAAGAGAATTATTATTCAAGAACGACAGCCTTGCGGTGTCATACACGGCTGTGATTGTGCACACCATCTATTCTTCTCTGTGCTAAACCACAGTCGAAACATTTTCAAATTGTCAAGTTTTTTCACATGTAATGCCTCAAGAAAACTTTGATTTTAAATGTTTCTTTCTTGTTCTGACAACAACAAGTTTTAAGTACTTTACTAAGTATATTAGTGAGTAATACTGGCATATTTCGTGATATTAATAAATTATATATAAAATTTTTAAAAAAAAACCATATAATTCCTATCAAGACATTACAATTAAAACATCGCAATATGTAACGCAATACACTACCACATATCGCAATATATTTCTATGCGAAAATTTGTAGGCGATACCAGGGGCGTCAATACATGGGGGGATGGGGGAATATATACCCCCCACTTTTTAGTAAGGGGGATGGTCATTGTAATCAACCCCCCCCCCCTGATATTCAGTGAATAAAATTTATATATTGGAAATGAAATATATTTATAACTAAAATTATAGACTTTGGTTATATTTATGATTTTTACATGAGATATTATATAGCTTAACCTGATTAAGAATTAACATATACTGAAAACTTACCTTATTTTTTAAAACCTTATACTTAATTGTATTATATTTGAAATTTGTCATACAGACAATAAAAGGTATATATTATATATATATATATGTGTGTGAGGGTGTGTGTGAAAAAATTGTGAGTCACACCCCCAACCCCTTGAAGATAAATTAACGCCACTGGGCGATACCAAGCCTACTAAGATGCTATAATACAGTTGTTATATTCACATAATAACCGTTTCTGAATGCAGGTAAGTTTCCCATTAGATCTTGAGCAAACATATTTAAATCGTTTGTATATTGGCTTGATGGCGTATTTTATCCGTTTAGGTGGGATGCCGGCGTCCGTTATCTTCGGAGCTGTTTTGGATAGCACGTGCCTTCAGTGGCAGGAGAAGTGCGGCGAGCGAGGTTCTTGCTGGATATACGATACAGCCCAGGTTGGATTTCGGACTTATCTATTCGCCGTGGCTCTAAAGCTGGGCTCTGTTATAACTGTGATCTTAGCGCTGTATACTTACCGTCCACCTCAAGAAAACCAGGCGGAAAACAAATCAAAGTGATGTTTCTCGTCAAAGCATCGTAGCTATTATAACTCCGTTTTGAGTCCAATGGAAAACAAAAACTCTAAAAGAAATATACAGACATAAACACGTGTGAACTGGGGCCCTGCGCGAGTGGGTTTTGACCCGCAGGATTTTGTGCGGGGCGGGGCGGGCAAGATTCCTGAATGTGCGGGGCGGTGCCTGCTGAAATAAAGTTTGTGCGGGGCGGAGCGGTCTGATACGCCGATCTGGCAGTTCAGTGAACATAAATATCGGTTTAAATTTGTAAATTAAATAAATATATATATATATAAATCATGTGTTTAATGTTTACATGTGATGTATAAATATACCAAACAAAAGATAAATGTGAACAAAATTTAAAATTTACAGTGTTAACTCTGACGTATTGTAACAAACACTATAAAAATTGCCCTTTGCGATGGCACCTGGTCATAACTTTGGACAAGGTTACCAGGCCTGGTGTTTTACATGGGCTGTAATGCATGTATACATTGTACTCACATATTACGTAATACGTCAGGGATGAACTACGGGTATACTTACCTTTGATCTGGTAATAAACACTCTTTGATCACAGCGCGCTCTTTAGGTGACTAAATTGATCTGGAACAGCACAAAGCCTAAGGAGGGGTTTCTTATGAATGGGTGGTCAAAGGGTCTGGTTGGGCGAAGCAGTATGTGGTAATAAAAGTTATGAGAAAATCCTGCTTTGTACATGTTTATCTATTTTAGCTAGAACCACATCTGTCAGAGTCCCTCTTTGTTCCCCTGACCCTCTCACTAATCCAGCAGGTTTTGACTGACCAGAAAGGACTTGCAAAAATATCTCAGCAGTTGGGTGACATGATATAAGCTAGATCTATTCCGAAGGGGGACTTTGGGTACACATATATTTTCTTGACTTTCTTCACAAATTAAAGTAGAATCATTCACAAGGCCTGCTTATTTCCCCTGAAAATTTTGAAAACATGTTTAGATATGTTACATAGACATGGATATGAATTAAATTTATATAATATGTAAATATTCATAAATATGTCATTTAATTTAAACATTTTATGAACTACGATTTTAATAATTGCTAAAACATGTATTAAATGTATTGATCATTCTAGTTATCAGACGTTTCACACAATTTATAAGCATGCATTGCTGATCCATGTTTTTGTTGGGAAAAAATAACTATTGTTGATATGTACACCTGTAGATAATAAAGCTTTGAGGTAATTTTATTGATTTGCGGCTCGATTGTGGGCTTGAAACATGAAACATGCGGGGGCGGGGCGGGTGTGGGCTGAAAGAAATTATTGTCGGGGTGAAGAGGGGGGGGATCATTATAATTGCGGAGCGGCGCAGGCTGACAGGGCATGGTGCGGGGCGGGTGCAGGTTCAATTTTTCGGCCAGCGCTGGGCCCTAGTGTGAACTACTAACAGAATATTACAAAATAATAACGCATATATACACGCACGTGGTGATCGAGCGGAGGACTAAATGCACCATGAAAAAAATGTACATTGTGGTACTTTAGACATCAGGACGAGTAAAATTCCAGTGCCGGTTTACAATCCAGAAAAGAATTAAGAAATAATCTAGTCTGAACTGCAGCTATGGGATGCGGTGACAGATATACCAGCTGAGAAGCGAGCAGCTGTAATTGTCTTGACCAAACGATGAACAAAGTAGTTTTCGCACCACTGTCATAAAGCAAAGAATTGATGCAGTTAACCATGATGTTATAGGGGTCTATGAAGAGTACCTTACCAAGGACAACGCTGTATTGACACCAAACGGGTCGTTACGTACAATAATGGAATCAAGGCGAGAATAGATGCTCGAGGTGTCCAAGGTAAAACAGCATATAGCAGCTGATTCAACCACAATGGCTAAACCTGCATTCAAAATGTTCTAGTCATAGCCACCAGTACGCTACCGTGGCAGTGGCAATCTTACGCTTCTACAGAAGCTACCGAGTAAATCGCTGTGTAAAGAATGTGAACCAATTGGACAATAGTGTAAACGGATATGAAATCAGTTGAAATGCCTTTATGGCTCAATGATGGAACGCGTCAGTTTTATTCGTCGCTTGGTCAGAAGCTTCTGGACTAACAATGAAGACTATTATCTGTTCTCTGTTCTATTTTTTTAGAAAGGGCAATTTATACGGAGTACAAGTTAGCAAGCTACTCGTGGAACGTTTTGTTGCTAGAAGGACAGAAGAAAGTTCTTTTCAGTATGTGGGGTTATAGGTACCGCAGGAAGGACAATTTAAGGAATCACTGTCAGCATGATTAGTTATATAAGCAAAAGTTTGTCAGACTTCAGTGTTAAATCAGGAATTCAAAATCGAGTGTTCGGTGATGAGGATCAGGAGAATATAAGAGCTATTATTGGACGCTTGAACTGGGGTTGCGCAGGGTCAAATTTTATGAAATGAATCATCTTACCACAAAACTCAAACAAATAGTCCTTGAATTAGGCAAAGAAAACATTTCTCGGATTCAAAGTATATGACTCAGTGATATTTCCTCAACAACTGAATGGTAACCTACATCTCAGTGTTTTGTTACAGGTGCTCTTTTTATTATGTGACACGGGCCTGGTTCCTGTTGTGGCGCTCGCGTCTGGCCGCGTATTACATTCTATGTTTAATCCGTACTGGTTGAACTCTTGTTGTCATGTTTAGCCTTTGGTTTTCACGCTTGGTCTTGGGTCATGTGATGAGCCTTGTATGTGGAGATACACAGCGCTGTTTTTCTTGAGAATTCCTGAAACGCGTGTAGACTGTGTTGTGCAGGATCTTATAGCCTGTTCGAGAAGTGGAAAATTCTCGGCTTTGGGTGTGAAGGTATATAAGGGGACTGTGTTTTAGAACGGTAGGGCAGAGAGCAGAGAAGATTCCATCGGACGAAGAAGCGTGTGTCAGATTCTAGGACCTTATCCGACTAATGCGGCAATTAAAGATGTTCAAAGACTTTCTCCTGGATTTTATGTATTTGGACATCAGTTTACTTTCTAGGTTGTTGCAAAAACTTTCCACTGGACTGTCATTCTCCGAGAGTTTACATTCAAAGGAATTATCGTTGTGATGGTGTTGGTATCCAGGTACTGTGCACATACATTATTTTCTCTGTGTTTGTATTGAATTGTTGATATACCGCTGTTTTACTGTATAATTGTACTGATTTAGTGTATTGTATTGTTAGGGTTTGTTTTAAGAATAAATTATAGTTATTTGTTAACAAAAAAACACTGTCTTCTTTATTCATTCCCCTAGACATTTCACGCTGCCTAGTGTTACAGAATCTGATTTTTTTATTTCCGTTACAGGATTTGTGTTCATCACGCATACGTAATCTGTTTATATTAGGTTCCGTAACATAAAATTGGGGGCTCGTCCGGGATGCTTAATAGTTTTCAAATTTATTAGGCCTTGACCTGGACACGTTGTTTTATCATACATTGTTTATAAGATTACATATTGTTTACGATACATTGTTTACAGGATTTATCTCAGTGGTTTTTCTTGTTATTGTTTTGACATCTTAACATGGCAGTTTTCAAACCTGAGACATTTGTTGACGATCCCGACCCTGATCAACTTTGACAGTTGTCAAAGAACAGTTGTTGCGTTTGGGACAACACTTGGGGCTAAGTGTGAAAAAAGCTTTGAGAAAGCCTGTTATCATTGCTAAATTCGTGCGAGGTTTAATTGTTGAGACTAAAGTTGAAACTAAAAAAAATGATAGCCTTGCTATGCAATTAGAATTCAAAAAGTTGAAAATGCAACATAAGCTAGCATTAAAAAAAAGAAAAGGAAAAAGAAATTGAGTTTAAACGACTGGAGTGAGAAAGACTTATACTAGAACATAGTCTACGTGCTGCCCAAAATCACAGTTTTGATGTTGCTAAACTCATTAAACTTGTCTCACCTTTTCAAGAAGAAGAGGTTGGTAAATATTTCTTACACTTTGAGAAGGTAGCTGAAAATTTAAAATGGCCTAAGGAAAATTGGAATGGTAGCTGAAAATTTAAAATGGCCTAAGGAAAATTGGACTATGCTGTTACAAAGTGTATTGACTGGCAAGGCCAGAGAAATTTATACAGAGCTTTCAGTGGAAGCTGCTGCTGACTATGACCTGGTAAAACGGTTAATCCTAAAAGGTTATGAGTTTGTTCCAGAGGCTTACCGCCAGTAGTTCAGAAATTGGTGAAAGCGCAAAAATCAGACCTACGTCGAATTTGCTAGAAGAAAAGAGCAGTTGTTTGATCGCTGGTGTTGTTCTAAAACATGTAATGAAAGATTATGACAATTTGCGCCAGTTGATTTTGCTTGAAGAATTTAAGCGCTGCATTAACGCAGATTTTAAAACTTTTCTCAATGAGAAAAGTCCTGAAACACTTGACATTGCTGCTCAATTAGCTGATGATTATTCATTAACACACTAGCAAATCAAACCAGTCATTCACAAACAAGAATGTACATCAGTATGGTCAAAAAAGTTTAAATGGCAGTCACCCATTACTAGTAGTCCTGATAGTTCAACAAAGCCCATAGTTACACCTCAGTCCACGTCCACTGTGTCTAAGTCCAACAAAGACCAGTCATTTTCAAAGAAAATCTGTTATTACTGGAAGGAGGAAGGCCATATAATATCTGACTGCTGGAAACTTGCGAATAGACCAAGTACCAAACCTATTAGTTTTGTTTCAAAATCTATGCATAGCATAGTACAGGAGCCAGGCTCTTTTCATGTAAATAAGGGGTACATCTCCTTTGTTGACTCAAATAAAGAGTTTGATGCTACGGAGGCCCAAGTGCCGTCTAAATCCAAAGAAGAATCCATAGCTTGTGGGGTAAAAACCTCAGTGGATTCCTGCGAGGAATTAAATAAGGCTAGGTCCTTTCAAGACTCCTGCGAGGAGTATTCTCTAAATAAGGCTATGTCCTTTTATGACTCTTGCGAGAGTATTTCAAATGAGGCCTGGTCCTTTTATGACAAACAAAAGTTTGTTTCTGTTGAGGAAAATTCCTCTGTTGACTCCAATGAGGAGTCTGATGATAAAAAGGATGTATATTCCTTAAAATGACTCTGACACAGAGTTTATGACTGACACCTTCATTGTCAGTTCTTTGTTTGATGAGGTTGAGGTAGTATATTCCTCTCTTAATTCTGAAATGGAGTTATTTAAGCCATTCATATATGATGGTTTTGTATCACTTTCGAGTGATTTTTCAGATTCTACCCCTATAAGAATTTTGAGGTACACTGGTTTAGGCCAGACTCTCATGTTAGCAAACACTTTGCCATATTATGGTAGGTCCTTTACTGGTGAACATGCACTTGTTAATGGTGTGTTTTCAGACAGGCACACTTCGGTTCCGCTTCACAGTATCCATTAAAAGTCAGATTTGATTTCTGGGAATATTACTGTGGGCATAAGAACTACTTTACCCTTTAAGGGAATTCGGTTGCTACTAAGCAATGATGTTGCAGATTATAAAGTACAGCCTGTACCAATAGTGACAAAAAAGCTGTCACTTGATCAGGACACTGATTCGGAAAGTAAGGAACATGGTTTGTATCCTTAATGTGCTGTAACTAGATCTATGGCCAAGAAAAACACACGTGAGGATAATGGTCCAGATAATAACACTCTTGGAGTCACTAGTGACTCGTCTAATGACTCGCCCGTACAGGATGCAGCATTCTCAAGGTCAGAACTTATCGCGAAACAGCATATGGACCCTGATATTTCATGTTTGTTTCCCAGGGCAGTTCCTGAAGATGAGCTGTCACAGAACCCAGTTTGGTTCTATGTCAAAAATGGAGTGCTTATGCGTAAATGGCGACCACCTGATGTATGCGCTGATGATGAGTGGGCCATCATATATCAAATAGTAATGCCCAAAAGCTTTCGCAGTGAAGTATAAGCATGACACATGAGGCTCCTTTGTCTGGCCATTTAGGTATAAATATTTATCAGAAAGTTAGTACACACTTCTATTGGCCTTACCTAAGGAAAAATGTTGTACAATATTGTAAATTATGCCATACATGCCAGATGGTAGGCAAGCCCAATCAGAATCCTCCTAAGGCCCCACTTAGGCCAATTCCTGCTTTCGATGAACCATTCAGTAGGATTAGTTGATTGTGTCGGACCACTGCCCAAAACAAAATCTGGACATGAATACTTGCTGACAATCATGTGCACATCTACCAGGATCCCTGAAGCAAAACCAATGCGCAAAATAAATGCCAAAAGTGTTGTCAAAGCTCTGACCAAGTTTTTTTACAACTTTTGGAATACCGAAATCCGTCAAGTCTGACCAAGGCTCTAATTTTATGTCTGGCTTTTTCCAACAAGTTATGCTTGAGCTAGGTATAAATCAGTGCAGTTCTTTCGGTCCCTGGATATCATCAGATTAGATATCACTTATTGATCTTTTACTGTTACTTAACTAGTAATTGCTCTATAGATGTTGTACGTGTCATAGAGTAGTCCACTGTGACGTCAGCTATGCAATGTTTTACTAGGTCAAACACAGAGGCCCCTAGTGGGTGTTAAAATGGACACATCGAGCAGCGCCTTGTTATACAATATTAGGCGCTTAACTATATCATAAGGGAATTCCTGA